>CM058229.1:100664677-101397177 GCA_030180135.1 Orychophragmus violaceus | reverse complement strand
CGGACATGCCGCGATCGTGAACGACTTACCGAGCAATCGCTCGGCATCCCACACCCGCTAAGCCTAGCCGATTCCCGCTCAGTCCATACGGGATCGTCGTATAGTTGCGACTATCCGTGAACAGACGCGTCTCTACCGCGAACGGTTACGTCTGTCTGAACAGGCGCGACTTACCGCGACGCACTATCGGCAGTTACGCGACTCGGTCATCTCGACCGTAGTGCACATTGCTCGTCACGCCCGACTGTTCTGACTTCACGTCTCCGACCCGGATCCTTTCCCGAATCTGATTCACGCGCAAGCCGGCCGTAGGGACTCCGTCGAGTTTCGGCCAACTGTCCCCCCAAGACGTGCAGTTCAGTTGCTTCGTCCATCGGCCCATCCTCAGCCTTACGCGTGGATCATCTCGTCCCTCGTCAGACCAGTCCGCGATTGATCATGATCATGGCCCATGGCCGATCGTGATTCTTATGGAAAGCCATAACCGATCCTAAGCCAATTGACTTATCTCGGTGCTACTCATCCAGAAATGTAGAAGCGAGAGATTTGTATCCGGCCACGACTTAACCGACCATCGGCCCAAAGACTTGGCCGTGGCCGAGAAAGAAAGACTCGGTTTCTATCCTAGGATGAAGTAGCGGTTTTGCCCTGGTCCTTAGTCGTGTTTGAAGCCATTGCTCCTCTTTTTCACGCCTTGAACCACCAACTAATCCGCCTCTTCAACCTCTTCTCACCGGCGACTTTCTTAAGTGGCCGGCTTCCTTTCTCTCTCTTATACTCTCGGATTTTTGTGGCTTTGTGCCTTAGGGAATTCTGGGTTTTCAGGCCAGACTTGTTGTGTGCGAAAATGGCCTACAAATGGCCTATTTATAGGCCTCACATTCGCCCATAACCGCCCAAAGGACGAGATGCAATGTGTTGGGCGAATGGACACAACAAACCAATGGTGTCCATTCGCTAATGAGCTCTTGGGTCAGCTAGTGACACTAGCTGACCATCTGGTCCAACACTCGCACACTCCAGATAACTTAGTTAAGCTAGCTGCCGGCTACTCTCACTGATCAGCTCAGATGTTTGGCTCGGTTGAGCTGACCCATACTTTTTCCAGCTGGTTTCTATTGAGATCAAGCTCCTTTCCAGCTGAGCTTGATCTTCTTCTGCCTACGGAACACTCTTATTGACCGCTCTCGGTCTTAAGTTCGGTCTTATGGTCCCATAGACAACCCAAACGTTTAGGGTGTGGTCAGACTCATGGTTCCGGGATGTTACAAGTTCTACCCCCCCTTAAAAGGGATTCGTCCCCGAATCCGACTTAAGGCGTTTATCCCGTTCGAACTTTAGGAACCTTTTCATTCCCCATTGACCTTGGTCCGTCAAGACTTAATCATTTCCCTGATTTTTGTCTTGTCTTAGACTTAGTCAATCCCGATCACAATCCTTCCGGATTTGACCCGAAACTTGATCATCGCCCTCCAAGTGTAGGATTATGTTGGTTCATAGGTTTAATTATCAGATTACAACCTATCACATAATCAAATAGGATCTAGGTGATTTGCAGTTGAATCATAAACAGATCAGGATCATTACCTTGTGATTAGGTGCAGCGGATTGGTGGTAATGAAGAGATCACTGAGAGCTGATAAAAAAATGGCTCCTCCTAGGTATCCACACGCTTACAAGCTACTGGATCAGGCTGCTAGACCAAGCTGGAATCACAGAGAGAGAGGAGGACGGCCAGACCTAAAAATCGCAGAAGCCTTGGCTCACTGGCGCCTCCTCTTCCCTTATATGGGCCCAAGTAATTAAACTAATGGCCTATTAGGCTTTTGGGCCCAAGACCCAAATCAGACAAAAGACTGTATTTTGTCTGGCCCAATTCTCTGTACAAATACAGTAAATGTCTTGCATCTTACTGTATGAATTCCTTTTAACTTTCCCGTTAGCTATGGTGTGTGACCCTTTGGGATCATACAATACTGGTAATAAGTCCTAAACTTATAGATCAAGAGCGGGCTCTAGCAAGTCATCATGATCACCCAGTATTTATGACTTATGTCTGGTCTCGACACTTATCATACTTTCTAGAGATAGTACAGTAGATTTCAGGACATTCCCAACAATCTCCCACTTGTACTGGAATTCTACATTCCCTAATCCTTTTGTCTCAATAACTCGATCTGGCATAAGGCAAGATGTGTGTCATCCTTATATAGCCAAGATCATGTTCATCGGACCAGAATTGATACTGACAATGCAAACGACTTGGGCAAGTCCGTTTGGGTGTGGCCACACTATTACCAGCTATCAAGTCTCCGATTGGCCTAGAGATATTACCTCCATTAACAGGAGGGACAAATCCCATCTTGTTCCATCACTACGAACTACACACTTTGTAATACACCCAACCAAGGTCCTTATAGCTCCCAGTTACGAAACAGCGTTAGACAATGATCAAAGTGCATCAATCCATGTGCAGCCACATGCATGCGAACTCAGGTCTAAGGACTATACTCTATAGTCGTAGATGAGAACCTCTTATGACACAGATATTAATATCTTGTAGAGTTCTCATCAGCGGGTCATGTCCGGTCATATGCTCCCCTACATATACCTATGTGTCGACTTTGATGCCGCGCATCTATGACCCATGAAACTTGGTCATAAGTCTCAACACACTCTAGTCTCAAGTGGTTGTTGGTGTTCCAATTTCAACAACCTTCGACTATGGACACTCTGATTTATGTCATTTTGTTAAATATATGGTTTCATGATCAAGTCTTTCTCATGTACTTCAATGGCCTATATATAATGACATGAATCATTTTGGAACGATTATTTAAATCACAGTTAAAATAATCCAGAAATTATAAATTTCATAAACATAAAATATTATGTTTACATGAACCTTTCAAAACAACTAAATAAAGCCCTTTACTAACTCCCACTGAAATTAAGACTACATCTTAATTTCACTTATCCTACAGCTACAGTCCGCGACTCGTGCTTAGGCCTAAGGAGTGGCTTTGTTAATAGATTAGCAACGTTCTCATTCGTTGAAACTTGCTGATCTACTTAACACCTCTATCATTTATCTCACGGAATAGGTTATACCTACCCTCAAGGTGTTTGGACCTCTGATGTGCAGCTAGCCTCATTTATGCTAGGAATCACATCAAGTTCAGTGATGAACTCTTCTTTCCAAACAACCTCTTTCGCCGCTACCCAAGCTGCGAAATGTTCAGCTTAAGTCATGGAGTCAGCAACAGTGCCTTGCACCGCCAGACAGACACAAGATATAACCGGACTGTGACCGGAAATCATCTTTGTCTGTTGGAAACTTGCCTTTCAGACTCTACCGACTTGTAGCACCTCACTTTCTCCGTAAATCAAGAACTTATCCTAAGTATTTTCCAAATACTTGAGGATATTCATTACGTCTATCCAGTGATTCTTTGCTGGATTTGACTGGTCTTTACTTGTCTTGCTTAACATTAAAGCAACATCAAAACAAGTACGTGTCATGGCATTCATGATAGATCCAATTGCCGACGCATATGGAATCTCATCCATGCATTCAAGCTCAGCAGATATCGTAGGACACTGTTTCTTGCTTAACGTAATGCCATGTGACATTGGCATAAAACCCTTCTTGGAATGCTGAAAACGTGTAGGACTTTGTCAATATAAGAATCCTGACTTTGTCCTATCAGCTCTTTTGGATCTTTATCTTTAGATCCAAAATCCAAGAACATATGTGGCTTTACCCATGTCAATCATAAAACAACTCCCAAGCCAGTCCTTTACCGACTGCAGCATTGGAACGTTATTTCCGAGAATCAGTATGTCATCGACATACACTATGAGAAATGCAACATCGCTCCCACTTATCTATTAGTAAACGCACAGTTCCACTTCGTTCCTGTTCAAGTCATCACCTTGACTATTTCAACATAACGAAGATTCCAACTCCGATATGCTTGCTTCTATCCATGAATGGATCGATGAAGCTAACTTACATACAGTATAATTTTTTCGGAGTCCGGGCTCACTTTCGCTTCTGTGAATTTCGCAGGTTCGTCACTTTCAATGATCATCAGATCATGGCAATTAATCACGAGAAATCACTCTCGGATTAGTGACGGATTCATTCAGATCTGCGAACTTCAGGCTCTACAGGTGTAGATTCTACAGAAATTTGTAAATCCATCCGCTGCTCTCCCTCAACAGGTTGAGTAGCCTCCTGTATTTCTCGAATTTCTTCGAGTTATACTTTTACTCCCACTGTTCTTCTTGGAAAGAAACTTTCCTTTTAGAAAACAGAATTCCGAACAACCTAACTTCGTTTTCGGAATGGACGTAAAAAGTAACAAGCCTTGGTTTCCCTAGGACAACCAGCGAAGTAGCACAACTACAAATACTCAGTAAAGACGAATTTGGATCATTTCCAGTCCACATTTACGTGGTGTCTTTCAACTGATATTGGTGGAACTATTTCAGCGTAAACTTAGATATTTCTAGAGCGTTATTCTTAAAGAATATCATGGAAGATTCGTGTGACTCATCTTTAATCATTTCTAATAAGATCTGATTCTTTCTCACAGAAATACCTCCAGGTTTTCAGGAGAAATGAGCTGTGAAACGACTTCACACTCATTCAGATGATCACACCATCAATGACTTAAGTATTCTCACTCGTGATCTAATCCAGAATCTCAATACTTCTGTCACTCAGATTCTATACCTCCTTCTGGAACTCTTTCGACCATTTCAAAGAATTCCGACTCGTGTCTCATCAAATGAACACAGTCATACTCACTGAAGTAATCAGTAAAGATAATGAAGTACAGGAAATTTTTTCTGGCATTACTGCTCATCGGGCCACATACATGAGTATGTTTAAGGTCCAATAAGCCTTTGGGCCTTTCTCTAGCTCGGCTAAGATTGGCCCTTTGTCTTTTGGTCCAGTAAGCAGAATTCAATTCTCATAAGATATCCGATCAAATGAGCCCAAAAGTCCATAACTATGGGATTTCTGAATCCGACTCACTCTATGTGACCAAAACATTTACACCAAGAAAAATCAGGTTTAATTCATCAGATTTAAACCAATTCGGTATTTATGTTACATTTAGGCACTCTTTGGTTTGAGATATAAAACCCATTCCTTGAATAGGGTGCTACAATTAATATTTCATTAAGATCAAAAGAACAAAACTTGTCTTTTATCAAAATGAAAAACATTCAAATTCTTACAAGAAAATGAAAGACAACTCTGCTTAAAGCAGGTACATTGTAGCAATTACTTAATACAAAACCAAGCCTCAAAGGCATCTACAAGTGAAAACCCTACGGCTGAGGCAGCATCCATAGCTCCTTCCAGACACGCAGTTCCACTTGTCCTTCCTTCAACGTTCTACTATTGCTTAGGCTCTGCATATTATAACAAATATCAGTGCCACAACCAGTATCCAATACCTATAAGGTAGAACTTGAAGTAATAACATGAATACCTGAGGAAGTAGTCTCATACATCGCATTCAACTCCTCATAATCTTCCATGAATTTAATGCAATCTCTCTTCCAATGCCCAGTCTCTTTACAGTAGCAGCACTTACCAACGTAAGATGTATCTGACTCGGGCTCAGAAGACACAGGCTTGCCATGATTCAAAATCTGGACAACTTTGTCTTCACCCTTGTCAGCACTAGGTTTAGTAAACCTACCCTTCTCCATTATGAGATTATACAGGGTACTCTTCACATTTGGCTCAACTGTCTTGAGCATATCATGCAGTTCAGTCAGCGTCTTCGTTAAGCCTTTCTTGATATAGTTCCTTCTGAACTTATCATAGCTTGACGGCAGTGACTGCAGAATGATCTCAGTTGCCAATTCTTGGCTAACTGGATAATCCAGTTTCCTCAGGTTATCAATGTAACCCATCATTTTACTGACATGAGGACTCACTGGATGATCATTTGGTAGCTTGCAGCTAGTGAGAGACTTAACTAACTGGTATCTCTCCACTCTTACCTGCTCCTGAAATTTCAATTTCAGGCTGCTGATCATCTCTATTGGCGACTCCATGTTCTCATATTGCTTCAGCAAATCTGAGTCCATGGTAGCCAACATCAGACCATGCACATCTACCGCATCATTATAATGCTTATTCCAAGCATCATATACTGCATGAGAGGCATTGGACCCGATCCTCTCGGGGAGAGCTTTCTTAAGGACATAGTCCTTTCTCTCCTGCCTGAGGACTAGCCTCAGGTTCCGCGACCAAGTCAAGAAATTTGATCCGTTCAGTTTGTCCATCTCAAGGACAGACCGGATCGAGAAAGTGTTTTGATTGTTTGTGCTAGTCATAACTGAAATTTAGAGATAAATAGAGTTTTAGTTATTTAGTTCATAAAAAAGTAATCTTAACAACTTATAAGAAAACTCGCATTGTATTCAAAATTTCTTTGTTTATCCTCATAAGAATACAATGATTCCGAGATCCATGTTAAACTAAAACCAAAGTGGGCCACTGGCCGTCACCCAGAATTAGCTAACTAGGTAAGCATACACACAGCTAGTTACAACTCATATAACTCTCGGTTGTGAATTGGACCCGAGGCCCAAATTCACCAGATGTCTCAAGGCCCGGGACTCCCGATGGCCCAGTCAAGGAAACCAATCTCTTACAGCCAAATAATCATTAAAGTCTGGGACTCCCAATGACAGTAATGACTATGTACTACTTTACTTACGCAAAAACAGACACCTCACACTGTAAGCCATATCTGTAATTGAATAAGCGTTAAGTAGCTGACAAGATTGGGCAAGACATCCAAGCTTGATATTTGTTTTGAGGATTTTAGGTTTTCCTTCCAAAAATAGAAGATTACTATTTTGGGAAACTTTCCATTTCAGGAAACTTACTAAATTTGGAAACATTCTATTTTGGAAAACCTACTTATTTTAGAAACTTTCTAAATCGGGAAACATTCTTATTTTAGAAATTTCCTATTTTCCAAAACATTCTTAATCTAGAAATTTCTAAACTTAGAAACTTTCTAATTCTGATTTTGGAAATAATTAGATATTTTATTAAAATTTTCGGTTGGGTCACAAATTATAGGCCCAATTCTTGGCCCAAGACCACAGAATTCCAATTAGCCCAATAATTTGACATAACCGAGTCGGTTCATTAATTCTGGTCCAAGACCAAATTAATTACTTAATCCAACTGGTTATTTACTAAACCAGACCAGCTCTAAATTATTTGGTCCAACCAAATCAAACTTAGACCAGCCTTCGGTTTAGGTTAAAATTCAATTTTTGAATTTAAATCCGGTTTAACCAGAAATTAAATAATACCAATTGTATTAAATAATTTTCAGCAAACCGCGATTTGGTTAACCGCTTGAACCACCAATTAAATTGGATCGGTTCGGTTAAGTCCAAATCAGGAAGAAATAGATTGGTCTAACCAATCAATTTTAGCTGATTTTGACCTAACTTGCGGGTTAAGCTCAAGCTAACAATGAAACACAATCGGATTGATCGGTTCATTGTCGCGGGTTAGGGAAGGACGAACCGCGAAGCTCGGCTGAACCGATTGGCTACTCGCGGAACGTATGCCTCGCCAGCATATCGATCGATATGACGCTCCCTCGTCGATCGATACTCGCGTGCATCAGCTCGTTGCGATCGGGTCATCGGGACAGCGAGAAGCAATCGATCCGATTGATATCGATCGATATCACGCTCCCTCGTCGATCGATACGGGCGTCCGCTTCGCATACCGATGGGTTTCAATCGGTTCATGCGATTTACATATTAGGTTTTCAAGTTTTCTAATCAAATTTCTTAACACAAATTCGATTCTAAACATTTAAAACAACCTAAATATGATCCAAACAGCAAAAACCTAACGACCTAGGCTCTGATACCACTGTAGGATTATGTTGGTTCATAGGTTTAATTATCAGATTACAACCTATCACATAATCAACTAGGATCTAGGTGATTTGCAGTTGAATCATAAACAGATCAGGATCATTACCTTGTGATTAGGTGCAGCGGATTGGTGGTAATGAAGAGATCACTGAGAGCTGATAAAAAAAACGGCTCCTCCTAGGTATCCACACGCTTACAAGCTACTGGATCAGGCTGCTAGACCAAGCTGGAATCACAGAGAGAGAGGAGGACGGCCAGACCTAAAAATCGCAGAAGCCTTGGCTCACTGGCGCCTCCTCTTCCCTTATATGGGCCCAAGTAATTAAACTAATGGCCTATTAGGCTTTTGGGCCCAAGACCCAAATCAGACAAAAGACTGTATTTTGTCTGGCCCAATTCTCTGTACAAATACAGTAAATGTCTTGCATCTTACTGTATGAATTCCTTTTAACTTTCCCGTTAGCTATGGTGTGTGACCCTTTGGGATCATACAATACTGGTAATAAGTCCTAAACTTATAGATCAAGAGCGGGCTCTAGCAAGTCATCATGATCACCCAGTATTTATGACTTATGTCTGATCTCGACACTTATCATACTTTCTAGAGATAGTACAGTAGATTTCAGGACATTCCCAACACCAAGGACTTGATCTTAGTTTCCCGAAACTTGATCCTCGCCCTCCAAGGACTTGATCTTAGTTTCCTGATCTTAGTAAATCTCTTACTAGATCATAATCAGGTCTTTTGTTCCTCGTAGGACTCGACCTCAGGCCTTTGTTCCCTCCAGGACTCGACATCAGTTAAGGTCCTTACGCATTCCAAATGCAAGCAACCTAACCCTTTTCCCCAAACGTAATTCCCAGAATAAATTCGAGGAAGTGGGGTTCAGTGACTGACCAGCAATTTCACTAAAGGACTCGGCCACGCCAATGTCCCTAACCAGTTCATAAACCCGTGGCATCTTCGGTTAGTGCTCAGCCTTTACCGTTCGACTTTCACTCCCACGTTTTACTTCTGATTACTGCTTTGACAATGGATGCAAATCATTGGTCTTTCATTGTCACTTTCCTCCCCCTCATCTTGCAAACAGCTTTAGGCTCCTATGTCCCCGCCGTTGCACTTCGCACGTACTCTACTTGCTTTCTACACTTCCAAAGTGCGCTTCCATTGTTTCAGCAAGTGGTACTTTCGGTGCGGTTTCTAGAGGATTGGTTGTCAGCCCCAACTGATTCCATTTCCCCTTTAGGTCCTTCCCGGGTTGGCAGGATACTTTGTCTTTTGAGCCAACGCGGTTCTCCTCCAGGTCCCTCCAGGTTAGGCCAACCACTTCCCGTGATTGTCCCCTCCGGTTCACCCCCAGGTCCCTCCTTGTTAGGCCAACCACTTTCCCGTGATTGCGCCTTCCAGTTCACCCCGACACCATCTTGCGACCTTGATCCAAATCCGGGAACTAATCTCCCAACCGAGCCCATACTCGGCTGGAACATACGACCTTCCAACTGATCCCATACTCAGCTGAAAAGTACTTCCCATTGGACTTGTTCTCAAAGCCTGCCCAAGACTAAGTGCCATCCACGTCCCGACCGTCCCTGGATCTGCGACCGTGTCGCGACCCGCGATCGTACGCATTCTTCCGTAAGGCGCAACAACCATTACCACGTGATCGTCCGTGCGATCATCTGTAAGCTCGTCACGAACGTCCGTGCGGTTATACGCGAACGGACACGACTGTTCCCGCGAACATGTACGATGGTCCGCGCATGGCTACCATCATCCCGTGTTTACGGTGAATAGCCTGCGACGCATGGTCATGACCTGATGATGCTGTCTTACGGTCTGGCCATGATCACTCGGTTTCCACTTAACCGCTTCACGCTTGGGCTCTTGCCGTGTGCGGTTCATGATCCGGCCAACATTTCTAAGATGCGCCGTCCGACCATCTGCTTCCACTGGCACTTGCCATATGCGGTTCCATGACCCGGCCAACGTCTCCAAGGCGTGTCGTTCGATCATCCACATACTACAGGCAAAACGTCCCCTTCGCGTTGTTGATCCGCCCAACCGTTTACAGTCCATTCATGATTTTGGTCAAGACTAAGTGCGTCCTTGGTGAACTTGCCTTAGAAAGTCACCAAACATGAGAGCATCATTCTAGGAAATAACTCCACTCTGATACCAACTTGTGAAGCCCCGACCCGGCCACCCTTGTCCATGGTCGATGCGTTCAAACAGTCAGGCCAAACCCCGGCTTGAACCTCCCTAAATTCCGTCCTATTTTAAAATTTTCCTTAGGACAAGCATTCCTCGGATCTCCTATTGACTTCTAGTCTTAGATCCTTCATACTTATTAATTACGCAGCGGAAATCCTTACTTAAACCATTTATGTCGTTCTTCTAAAGAACGATCCATCCGTGAACCTCTTATAACCTTATTTACTTTTCTCAAACTCTTTCGAGGTTCCAATTCCAACTATCCATTCAATCAACCTGTCTTTAACTTAGATCATTTCATTCTCCTATTCAGCTCTAACCATTCTTGAGAACAATAGAAGAGTACTCAAAACGGGTACCTTAACCTTTGTTGAATCCGGTGGGAAGCTAACTCCGCGTTCAGCTTGACTCATTTGTTCATCGAACTTATAGAACATACCTCCCTTGTACCTAGTCATTCAACCAGCCATCCCCACATTACAAGGCGCAAGAGAGGTCTTCTCGTTCCTTCCTTTGACCACCTTTTCATCTCGATCATTTCTTAGCTCGTTTTCCCTTTATCCTTCGTTGCCTCGACTTATTCGCGTTTTGTTTCCTACATCCTTTACTCTTAGACCGATCCAAGTCCTTTAGGTATAACCAGTTCATGACCGGTTTTCCTTAGTATTGCCAGCCGTAACGATCGGTACAAGGTTGGGTGGATCCTCTCGATCACTTCCGTGGATGGTCTGATCCGTAGTTCGTACCGTCGGCCGTCGACCCAGTTCTTTAACTGTTCGACCGGTCCGCACGCGTTTCGACCATGCGATCCTCTCGATCCTATCCACGGTCCAACTCATGCCGTTCCGCAAGTCTGAGCGTGACCGCAATTGATCTTCCGATCAATCCCAACGGTATATTGGACATGAATCCGTCAAGTATGATGATCCCGTTAACTGCCTTGACCTTACACTATCACTCGGGTCGTACCGAGTGTATCTTGGTCGTACCGTGATTGTCAGTCCATTATTAGCGCAATGGCGTGACGCAACGAGGATGTAGCAGCACTGCCGAGCGTACTCGGCAATACTCGCATGTTCCTGTTCGTCAGGCCATCCGCGTCCTGCCGCGATCGCTGTTCAACCGTACTGACCGCACGTTCTGATCGTTGACGATCTTTGAACCGTTGCGTCAGTCCGCGAAGAGAAGCGACGGTCCGTGACTGTCCGCGCGACTGTACCATCCATCCCGTGTACCGCAAACTTGTTCGCGATCAACTGACAGTCGGTTACGTCAAACCGCAATTAGACGCAACCTTTCGCAAAAAGGCACGACTGTCCGCGAACAGTCGCGACCATCCACTTGGATCACGATCAGTGTGCCGCGATCATCCTGTCGCGATCGTTCCACCGCAATCAGTCTGACGTGATCACTCTACCGCGATCAGACTGCCGCGATCACGTAACTGCTTGTCGTGACGAGAAATAGGCTGCGTTAACGAGCGTACTCGGCAGCGCTCGCACGTCCCGTTCGTCAGTCCGTACGATCCATGCCGCGATCAGTCTGCCATGAACGTTCTGCCGCGATCTATCTGCCGCGAACAGTCTGCCGCGATCAGTCTGATGTGAACGCTCTATCGCGATCCGTCTGCCGCGAACAATCTGCCGCGATAACTTAGGTTGAGCCGGTTTACTTCTCGGACATGCCGCAATCGTGAACGACTTACCGAGCAATCGCTCGGCATCCCACGCCCGCTAAGCCTAGCTAATTCCCGCTCAGTCCATACGCGATCGTCGTAGAGTTGCGACTGTCCGTGAACAGACGCGTCTTTACCGCGAACGGTTACGTCTGTCCGAACATGCGCGACTTACCGCAATGCACTATCGGCAGTTACGCGACTCGGTCATCTCGACCATTGTGCACGTTGCTCGTCACGCGCGACTGTTCTGACTTCATGTCTCCGACCCGGATCCTTTCCCGAATCCGATTCACGCGCAAGCCGGCCGTAGGTGAAGGATTGTTTAGTTGATCCTGATTCAATTCTTAGATTCATATCAACCTAAACATGCGGATCTAGGTTCTTCTCAGAATAGAAACAAATGATGATCTCACCTTATACCTGTTTGCAGCGGAAAGAGATGGTATGTCTGAGATCAGAGAAACACCGAGGGATGAATCCTCCAAAGGTTCACACACGCGATCACAGAAAACGGCTGCTAGACCACAAGGAGCTCGGCGCAGAGAGAGAGAGAGTTTTCGGCTGGGTGGCTAGGGTTAATTGTTCAGAAACTCGAGTTTTACCTTATAAAACTTGTCCGATTCCGTTTGGGCCATTTGGCCCAAACACCAATTAACTCGACGGCATTCGCGCACTGTGTCGACCGATACACCTTGTGTATCGATCGACACACAGTAACTAAACCGTTTTATTCTCTCTAAGTACAGTAAATGCCTAGCACTTTTACCGTACTTCTGCTAAACCGTTCCTACACATTTTCCTGTTAGCTTAGGCGTGTGACCCATATGGGATCATATAATAAAGGCAATAAGTCCAAGACTTATAGATCATGAGCGGACTCTAGCAAGCCATCATGACCCCCAGTATTATATGACTTATGTCTGATCATTGACATACTCTTACTTTCTAGAGACAGTACTGAGATTACTGGACACAATTCCAACAATCTCCCACTTGTACTGGAATCTCTGTATTCATAATCCTTTTGTCACAATATCTCGATTAGTCATAAGGCAAGATTGGTGTCATCCTTATAAAGCCTAATCTTGTTCATCGGACTCTGATTCGATACTGACAATCCAAACGACTCGGGACAGTCCGTTTGAGCATGGCCATGCATTTTCCAGTATTCAAATCTCTGATTGGCCTAGAGATATTCACTCCATTTATATTGGAGGGACAAATTCCATCTTGTTCCATCACTGTAAACTACTCATTTCATAATGTACCCAAACAAGGTCCTTATAACTATCGCAGAACGATAGCGTTAGACAATGATCAAAGTGCATCAGTCCATGTGCAGTCACATGCATGCGAACTCAGGTCTAAGGACTATACTCTATAGTCGTAGTAAGAATCTCTTATGACACAGATATAAATATCCTGAAGAGTTCTTATAAGCGGGTCTTGTCCGGTCGTATGTTCCCAAACATATACCTATGTACTGACTTTGATGCCGCGCATCTATGACACACTGACACTTTGTCATAAGTCACGTACCAATCCAGTCTCACACGGTTGTTGGTGTTCCAATTTCAACAACCTTCGACTAGGGACGGGATGATATAAAACATCTATCAAATATAGGGTCTCATGATCAAGCTAAATGACTTCGATGACTCAAGATCAAATCATTTACTTCGATGACCTATAAAATGGTTCATATCATTTTGGAACGATTATTTCATCACAGTTAAAATAATCTTGAAATAATAATTTCATTAAACATAAGAATGTTTTACAAGAACATATCAAATAACTAAATAAAAGCCCTCAAACTCCCACTCAAATTTAGATTACATTTCAATGTCTCTAATGCCTACAGCTTCAGTCAGAAACTCGAGCTTAGGCCTTGGGAGTGGCTTTGTCAACGGATCAGCGACGTTATCATCTGTCTGAACTCGGCTGATCTTGACTTCCTTTCTATTAATGATGTCACGTATCAAGTGAAATCTTCTTAGAACATGCTTGGATTTCTGGTGTGATCTTGGTTCCTTTGCCTGAGCTATAGCACCATTGTTGTCACAAAACAGTGCCAGAGGCTCAGCCGCATCTGGTATCACACCTAGTTCAATAATGAACTTTCGTATCCAAACAGCTTCCTTCGCAGCTTCTGAGGCGGCGATATATTCAGCTTCTGTAGTGGAATCAGCAACGGTGTCTTGCTTGGAGCTTCTCCAACTGATTGCACCGCCATTCAGACAAAAGATATAACCGGACTGTGACCGGAAATCATCTTGGTCTGTCTGGAAACTTGCGTCCGTGAATCCACTGACTTTAAGCACATCACTTCCACCGTACACTAAGAACTTATCCTTAGTATGTCTTAGATACTTCAAGATATTCTTTACGGCAATCCAATGGTTTTCACCTGGATTTGACTGGTATCTACTCGTCATGCTCAATGCATAAGCAACATCAGGACGAGTACAGATCATGGCATACATGACAGATCCTATTGCAGATGCATAAGGAATATTCTTCATGCGCTCAAGCTCAGCAGCCGTCGTAGGGCTCTGCTTCTTGCTTAGCGTTGTGCCATGTACCATTGGCGTGAAGCCCTTCTTGGAATCCTTCATGCTGAATCTTTGTAGGACTTTGTCAATGTATGAATCTTGACACAAGCCTATCAGCCTTCTAGATCTATCCCGGTAGATCCTGATTCCAAGAACGTATGCGGCTTCACCCATGTCTTTCATGGAAAAACAACTTCCAAGCCAGTCCTTTACCGACTTTAGCATTGGAACGTCGTTTCCGAGAAGCAGTATGTCATCGACATACAGAATAAGAAATACAATCTTGCTCCCACTAGATTTCTTATACACGCATTGTTCTTCTTCGTTTCTGATGAAGTCAAATTGTTTGATCGCTTCATCAAAACGAAGATTCCAGCTCCTCGATGCTTGCTTCAATCCATAAATGGATTTATGAAGCTTGCATACTTTTCCAGCATTCTTTGGATCTATGTAACCGTCAGGTTGTGTCATATACACATCCTCTTCCAGAATACCATTCAGGAAGGCGGTTTTCACGTCCATCTGCCAAATTTCATAATCATGAAAAGCTGCAGTTGCTAGTAGAATCCGAATAGATTTCATCATAGCCACTGGTGAATAGGTTTCATCGTAATCCACACCGTGAACTTGTCTGAAACCTTTTGCCACCAACCTGGCTTTATAAATCTGGACATTTCCATCCACGTCAATCTTCTTCTTGAAGATCCATTTGCACTCGATGGCTTTTACACCAGCGGGTAAGTCAACCAACGAAAACACTTGGTTGACCGACATGGAGTCCATTTCGGAATCAGTGGCCTTGCGCCACTTAGAGGAATCTGGGCCCATCATGGCTTGATTGATGCTTGATTGATGTTCGATGGTTCATCACCATCAATGATCAAAAGATCATGACAGTCAGTAACGAGGAATCCTTGATATCTCTCGGGTTCGTGACGGATCCTCCCGGATCTTCGAACTTCAAGTACTACAGGTTCAGGCTCTACAATTTCTTGTAGGTCCTCCTGCTGCTCTTCCTCATTAGGTTGAGCAGTATCCTGTTCATCTTGAATTTCTTCAAGCAGTACCTTACTCCCACTGTCTTTCTTAGAGAGAAACTCCCTCTCAAGAAAGTTACAATCCCGGGCAACAAAGATCTTGTTCTCGGAACGTAGATAGAAGTAATAAGCCTTGGTTTCCCGTGGATAACCAATGAAGTAGCATTTGTCATATTTTGGTGTAAGCTTGTCTGAGATCAATCTCTTGACATAGGCTTCACAACCCCAAATTCTGAGATAAGACAGCACTGGAGCTTCTCCAGTCCATAATTCATATGGTGTCTTTGCTACTGCTTTCGATGGCGCTCTATTTAGAGTGAACACTGCTGTTAGCAGAGCATATCCCCAAAGGGATATTGGAAGGTCTGTGTGACTCATCATAGATCGAACCATATCCAATAAGGTCCGATTTCTCCTCTCAGACACACCATTCCATTGAGGTGTTCCGGGAGGAGTGAGTTGGGATACGATCCCACACTCTCTTAGATGATCACTGAATTCTTGGCTTAAGTATTCTCCTCCTCGGTCGGACCGAAGAGTCTTAATGCTTTTGCCAAGTTGGTTCTGTACTTCATTTTGGAATTCTCTGAACTTCTCAAAAGATTCAGACTTATGTTTCATTAAATAAACATATCCATACCTACTGAAATCATCAGTAAAGGTAATGAAGTACTGATAGTTTCCTCTTGCATTTGTGGACATTGGGCCACACACATCAGTGTGTATCAGGCCCAATACGTCACTGGCCCTCTCGTTAGGTTTATTAAAGGGGGCCCGTGTCATTTTGCCCATCATGCAGGATTCGCATTTCTCACATGACTCAAAGTCAAATGAGCCAAGAAGTCCATTCGAATGGAGCCTCTTGATGCGTTTCTCGCTGATGTGCCCTAAACGACAATGCCATAGAAACGTTCGGTTCTCCTCATTAGGTTTGAACCGTTTGGTATTAATGTTATAAATTGGCGCGGATTGATCGAGTATGTAAAGCCCATTCATAAGAGGGGCAGAACCATAGAACAAATTGTTGCGATTGAAGGAACATAATTTATTCTTAACTGAAAAATCATAACCTTCCAAATCCAACAAAGAAATTGAAATAATATTTCTGCTTATAGCAGGTACAAAATAACAATTATTGAGTTCTAAAATCAATCCCGAAGGTAAAGACAACAAGTAAGTGCCTACAGCTAGCGCTGGAACTTTCGCTCCATTCCCAACTCGTAGCTCCACTTGTCCTTGCTTCAGCCTTCTACTGTTGCTGAGTGCCTGCATATTAGTACAAATATGAGCCCCACAACCAGTATCCATAACCCATGAGGTATTATCAGAAGTAGTTGTATTAACTTCTATAACAAAAATACCTGTTGAAGAAGTCTCAAAAGTCTTCTTCTTCAATTCCTTTAGACCTTCCTGGAATTTCTTACATTCTCTCCTCCAATGCCCTGGTTCTTTACAGAACCTGCATATGTCAGTTGGCCCAGCCTTGGACTTGGGCTTGGGCTTTGGCGTGTCCTTGTCCGCGACTTGGACAGCCTTGGCCTTTCCCTTATCCTTAGCAGAGGATTTCTTAAACCCCTTGCCCTTCTACACCATAAGCACATTGGGGTCCTTGGCGGTTTTCCTCAAATTGGGCTCCGCAGTCTTGAGCATTCCGTGAAGCTCAGGCAATGTCTTACTCAAGCCATGCATGTTAAAGTTCAGAATGAACTGATCATAGCTTGCAGGTAATGAATGCAGAATGATGTCGCAGGCAAGTTCCTGGCTGATTGGGCAGTCGAGTTTCTGAAGATGATCGAGATAACCCATCATCTTCAAGACATGAGGACTCACTGCCGCATTCGCAGCCAACTTGCAGTCCAAGAGGTTCTTAACTGTTTGAAACCTCTCAGTCCTAGCCTGCTCCTGAAAAAGCGATTTCAGGCTTGCCATTATCTCGATGGGTGACAATACACTCTCGAACTGTTTTTGCAGCTCCGGAGTCATTGTCACCAACATCAGGCAATAGGCATCATTTTCATCTGACGAATGCTTTTCCCAAGCATTATGCAGAGTCCTGGCGGCATTGGCAGGAGGCCTCTCGGGGAGAGGATCACGAAGGATATAATCCTTCTTCTCCTGCTTGAGGACTAGCCTCAAGTTCCTTGACCACGTCAGGAAGTTCGTTCCAGTCAGCTTCTCCTTCTCGAGAACAGACCGGATTGAGAATGTGTTTTGTGTGCTTGTAGTAGTCATAGCAGAAATATATAGATAAAAAGGTTATTAGTTAAAATGTTCAATATGATTAATCTCGTATTAAATTTAATATGATTAATCACGCATTATATTCAATAACATAAGTTACCCTCAATAGAATATAATGATTCCAAGATCCACATATAACTAAGATTAAAGTGGGCCACTGGCCGTCACCAAACCTTAGCTTATATCGGTAAGCCCTATATCGGCTAATTATATCCGTGATATAACTCTTGGTTGTGAATCTGGGCTCGAGGCCCAATCCACTCTGATGTCTCAAGGCCCGGGACTCCCGATGGCCCAGTCAAGAAAACCAGACTATACAGTCATGTAATCATTAATGTCTGGGACTCCCAATGACATTTATGAATCACAAACCGTCTTATCCACGCAAAAGCAGACACCCTCACACTGTAAGGCCATGAATACAATTGAATGGGCTTCGACAGCTGACATAGAATGGACAAGACATCCAACGCTTGATATTATTTGAGGTTCGTAGGTTTATTTAAAAATTCATTCCCAAAATAGAAGATTACTATTTTGGGAAACTTTCCATTTTTGGAAACCTACTATTTTTGGAAACTTTCTAAAATTGGAAACTTTCTAAAAACGGAAACTTTCTAACTTTAGAAATTTCTTTAAAATCCAAAACCCGCAAATCCAGAAACTTCTAATTTAAGAAACTTTCTAATTTCAAAATTTCGGAAACTTTAATTTAAAATCGACTTTATAATTTTATAAAATAAATTTTAAATTAATCTGAAGAAAGACTCAAATAATTGGCCCAATTGTTTTAACTTCTTGGCCCGAGGCCCAAGAATTTGTCCATGTCCAAGACATGACCCAATTGTCCAATTAAATGACATAACCGGTCTGGTTCATTAAAATTGGTCTAACCAAATTTTAATTACTACGATGACCACAATTGTCAACCGGTTATTTACTAAACCGGATTTTCTCAATTTATTTGGTCCAACCAAATCAAATTAGAAAATCCTGGTTTAGGCACTAAATCCAATAATTCTTTCGACATTGGATTTCTTGTCCCGGTTTAACCAGACTTAATAAAATTATTAAATCTGTTTATTAAACCAGGACGAATTAATTTTAATCAAAATTAAACCGAGCCTTAAACCAACCATGTCGATCGATGAACCAACCATGTCGATCGATCCATCAACCACATCGGTCGATGCTCTCAGCATCGATCCTGCATCGATCGTGCATCGATCCTGTATCGATCGATGCTCTCACGCATGCACTGAACCGAGTCAAAACCCTAACCGTGTCGATCGATGCACCAACCGCATCGGTCGATACACCAACATCGAACCTGCATCGATCCTGCATCGATCGATGCTTTCACGCGTTAACTGGTTTTGCCGATAGACTGTATCGACCGATCCATGCGATCGTATCGATCGATCCATGCGATTCTGGCCGATACTGACTTTTGAAAATCGCATTCTACCAAGTCAATATAGCTTGGTTTCTGCGATTTTAGGTGTGTTTAGGTTTTAATTCTTGTTGCTTAAGTGATTTCTCTTATCAGTAGTTAATTCAAAACACTTTTAAACAAGAAAAACAATCCTAAACTTGAATCTAAACAAGAAAAACCAGAACCAATCGCTCTGATACCACTGAAGGATTGTTTAGTTGATCCTGATTCAATTCTTAGATTCATATCAACCTAAACATGCGGATCTAGGTTCTTCTCAGAATAGAAACAAATGATGATCTCACCTTATACCTGTTTGCAGCGGAAAGAGATGGTATGTCTGAGATCAGAGAAACACCGAGGGATGAATCCTCCAAAGGTTCACACACGCGATCACAGAAAACGGCTGCTAGACCACAAGGAGCTCGGCGCAGAGAGAGAGAGAGTTTTCGGCTGGGTGGCTAGGGTTAATTGTTCAGAAACTCGAGTTTTACCTTATAAAACTTGTCCGATTCCGTTTGGGCCATTTGGCCCAAACACCAATTAACTCGACGGCATTCGCGCACTGTGTCGACCGATACACCTTGTGTATCGATCGACACACAGTAACTAAACCGTTTTATTCTCTCTAAGTACAGTAAATGCCTAGCACTTTTACCGTACTTCTGCTAAACCGTTCCTACACATTTTCCTGTTAGCTTAGGCGTGTGACCCATATGGGATCATATAATAAAGGCAATAAGTCCAAGACTTATAGATCATGAGCGGACTCTAGCAAGCCATCATGACCCCCAGTATTATATGACTTATGTCTGATCATTGACATATTCTTACTTTCTAGAGACAGTACTGAGATTACTGGACACAATTCCAACAGTAGGGACTCCATCGACTTTCGGCCAACTGTCCCCCCAAGACGTGCAGTTCAGTTGCTTCGTCCATCGGGCCATCCTCAGCCATACGCGTGGATCATCTCGTCCCTCGTCAGACCAGTCCGCGATTGATCATGATCATGGCCCATGGCCGATCGTGATTCTTATGGAAAGCCATAACCGATCCTAAGCCAATTACCTTATCTCGGTGCTACTCATCCAGAAATGTAGAAGCGATAGATTTGTATCCGGCCACGACTTAACCGACCATCGGCCCAAAGACTTGGCCGTGGCCGAGAAAGAAAGACTCGGTTTCTATCCTAGGATGAAGTAGCGGTTTTGCCCTGGTCCTTAGTCATGTTTGAAGCCATTGCTCCTCTTTTTCACGCCTTGAACCACCAACTAATCCGCCTCTTCATCCTCTTCTCACCGGCGACTTTCTTAAGCGGCCGGCTTCCTTTCTCTCTCTTATACTCTCGGATTTTTGTGGCTTTGTGCCTTAAGGAATTCTGGGTTTTCAGGCCATACTTGTTGTGTGTGAAAAGTGCCTACAAATGGCCTATTTATAGGCCTCACATTCGCCCATAACCGCCCAAAGGAAGAGATGCAATGTGTTGGGCGAATGGACACAACCAACCAATGGTGTCCATTCGCTAATGAGCTCTTGGGTCAGCTAGTGACACTAGCTGACCAGCTGGTCCAACACTCGCACACTCCAGCTAACTTAGTTAAGCTAGCGGCCGGCTACTCTCACTGATCAGTTCAGCTGTTTGGCTCGGTTGAGCTGACCCATACTTTTTCCAGCTGGTTTCTATCGAGATCAAGCTCCTTTCCAGCTGAGCTTGATCTTCTTCTGCCTACGGAACAGTCTTATTGACCGCTCTCGGTCTTAAGTTCGGTCTTATGGTCCCATAGACAGCCCAAACGTTTAGGGTGTGGTCAGACTCCCGGTTCCGGGATGTTACAAGTTCTACCCCCCTTAAAGGGGATTCGTCCCCGAATCCGACTTAAGGCGTTTATCCCGTTCGAACTTTAGTAACCTTTCCATTCCCCATTGACCTTGGTCCGTCAAGACTTAATCATTTCCCTGATTTTTGTCTTGTCCTAGACTTAGTCAATCCCGATCACAATCCTTCCGGATTTGACCCGAAACTTGATCATCGCCCTCTTAGGACTTGATCTTAGTTTCCCGAAACTTGCTCCTCGCCCTCCAAGGACTTGATCTTAGTTTCCTGATCTTAGTAAATCTTTTACTAGATCATAATCAGGTCTTTTGTTCCTCGTAGGACTCGACCTCAGGCCTTTGTTCCCTCCAGGACTCGACCTCGATTAAGGTCCTTACGCATTCCCAATGCAAGCAACCTAACCCTTTTCCCCAAACGTAATTCCCAGAATACATTCGAGGAAGTGGGGTTCAGTGGCTGACCACGCCAATGTCGCTAACCAGTTCATAAACCCGTGGCGTCTTCGGTTAGCGCTCAGCCTTTACCGTTCGACTTTCACTCCCACGTTTACTTCTAATTACTGCTTTTACAATGGAAGCAAATCATTGGTCTTTCATTGTCACTTTCCTTCCCCTCATCTTGCAAACAGCTTTAGGCTCCTATGTCCCCGCCGTTGCACTTCGCACGTACTCTACTTGCTTTCTACACTTCCAAAGTGCGCTTCCATTTTTTCTGCAAGTGCTACTTTCGGTGCGGTTTCTAGAGGATTGGTTGTCAGCCCCAACTGATTCCATTTCCCCTTTAGGTCCTTCCCGGGTTGGCATGACACTTTGTCTTTTGAGCCAACGCGGTTCTCCTCCAGTTCCCTCCCGGTTAGGCCAACCACTTCCCGTGATTGTGCCCTCCGGTTCACCCCCAGGTCCCTCCCGGTTAGGCCAACCACTTTCCCGTGATTGTGCCTTCCGGTTCACCCCGACACCGTCTTGCGACCTTGATCCAAATCCGGGAACTAATCTCCCAACCGAGCCCATACTCGGCTGGAACATACGACCTTCCAACTGATCCCATACTCAGCTGAAAAGTACTTCCCATTGGACTTTGGGTCAGACTCCCGGTTCCGGGATGTTACAAGGACTTTGGGTCAACGAGAGTGATGATGACTTGATGTCGGGGATTAGCAGCCGTACCCTTGGTAGGTCCCGTACGGCCCTCACGACCCCGCTCCACTTTCGGAGCCCCCGACCGTCCGTCTCGGCCATTCGGACATTCCCGGACGAAGTGTCCCGGTTGTCCACAACGGAAACATCGATGAAGAACGTAGCGAAAGGTCCCGTTGTCCAACGGATATCTCGGCTCTCGCATAGATGAAGAACGTAGCGAAATGCGATACTTGGTGTGAATTTCAGAATCCCGTGAACCATCGAGTCTTTGAACGCAAGTTGCGCCCCAAGCCTTCTGGCCGAGGGCACGTCTGCCTGGGTGTCACAAATCGTCGTCCCCCCATCCTCCCGAGGATACGGGACGGAAGCTGGCCTCCCGTGTGTTACCGCACGCGGTTGGCCAAAACCCGAGCTAAGGACGCCGTAAGCGTCTCGACATGCGGTGGTGAATCAAAGCCTCGTTATACCGTCGATCGCTCTGGTCCGGATGCTCTCTGATGAGGACATCAAGTCATCATCAACCAAGGAGCATGGAGAAGACATAAATCAACCAACCAAGATCCTTGGAGAGAAGCAGTTTGAGCCCACCAGAGACATATGTGCCTGTCTTGGAGCATATCTACCCAACCAGGAAGACTTAAGCAACAAATCAACATGTTCCAGAAACTTAATTCATCAAGGAATTATCACGAAGTGGAAGTGTTTCAAAATCATTCCAGATGAAGAAGATATGCAAGTTACAACTCAGAAGATTTCCAAGGAACCCGCTGGAGACCAACTGTCACTTATTGGAGAGTACAGATCGGACCAGGATGAATCAAGTTCTAAACCAACTTGTTTTGGAAACCTTACTCAACAGAGGTTCAGTGAGATTGGATTCGGTTCAAAAGGAATTATGGTTTAAAAGTTATTCAACTTCTAAACCAGGCGATGCTACACTTTCCTTATTTGGAGTCTCACAAGTTTGGTCAGCATCAAACATACTTATGGCAACCAGGAGAGTTTGATAAACTTATAGAAACACCTCTATACACCCTACTCCAGAGGATTAGGCGAATCCTCTCATTTCTCTACCTTCCCAAGCTTTCAAGATACAAGCTAACGGCTACTTTCCTTGTTTGGACAGATTTCCACTTAATGCTTCAACGGCTAGTTTCTCATTCAATTCCATTGATTTTCTTCTCTTTTTAGACCATAGATATGATGTATTTTGAGCCCATATAAGCTCACATTCGTTCTCATTGTAGGACACCTTTGATCATTGAATTTAGTAAAGTATCTTGTTTTCTTTCAAAGACCGAGTTCTTGAGAGATTTTTCTTATCTTTAGATTACTAAGTGTGTGATTCACTTTGAGTCTATAGAAACCCACTGTTTTAAGAGTTTTGAGTGATTCAATACTCTTAGGCGTGCCATTGATTGAGTGAGTCAATCTCCTTCATCATCCATCTCTATCATCGCTTCCACCTTCCGTGAGATTAAGCTTGGAATCTCTTGATCATTGAGTGATCATAAGTTGGAGTGATTCCAATCTTGCATCATTTGGTATCAGAGCTTCAAAGCTCCTATCTATCTAGGTTGTATCTATTCAACCTTTATCTCTTTGTCATTTCTATTTTGCAATTTTTCTTCATCTAAATCGGAAAAAAACATAAAAATTGTTTCTGCTTGTTTAATTCGTTTTATAAAAATAAAAATCCTATAAAAATTGGTTTTCTTTGTTTTCTTGTTAGTTTGGTTCTATATTAAACGAAAATTCAAAAAAAAAAAAATTAGGGAATTTTCTTGTTTGAAGTTTTGTCATAATTCACTATTTCCTTTATTTTTCCTTTTTTCAATATTTTCTTTCTTCTTGAACCTAAACGATTCTGAGTTTGTGTTCTTTAATTTTCCAGGGTATCAAAACAAAATCCATAAGATATGAGCCAACAAGTCATATTCGACATGATCCAGACAATTCAAACCAACCTTTCATTGTTTGAAAAATCCTTAGATCGGATTGAACGAGATCGGTCGGTAGACCATAATCGGTATAAAGCAATTGATCCAAAACCACCTGACCATCAACTTAGAAGCACAAGACGAGCTGAAAGAACACCACCAAATATCACACAAAAAATTCCATGGAGTTCCCCACCCCGAGTCAAATTCCAAGCCACCATCAAATCCAAACTCTGGTTATGTTTATATGATGGTTATGAATATTGTGGGCCTGAAAGTTTTGAGTTTTCAGAAAAAGGAGTAGATTACCTACAATGGGAGGAAAACATGGACAAATACTTTATGTATTATTCCATTCCCACTGATTACAAACTTTCCATCTCTCTTGGACAACTCACCGGTGAAGCTCTAAAATGGTGGGAGAAAGAAGAGTATGAACGATGGTACTATAAGGAGCCAAGGATCAGAACGTGGGAAAGTTTAAAGTTGAGTATGTGTGAAATATTTTCACCACATAGCCTTTCACCATCAGGAAATACCACTTACCTTCAAAGGGAACCAAGCCGAGAGGACCCAATTCCTAGACATGTGCAAAACGAAAACTCCAAACAAGTCAAGGATCAAGGTAAGAGCTCTTCTACTAAAAGTTCATTAGAGATAATATGTTATAGGTGTCACCAAGGAGGTCATTTTGCTGTAACATGCCCAACTAGAAAATTGGTAATCCACACATCTCTAGAACCTAAAACGAATAACCACGAAGAAAGTGATAACCAAGTTAGATCCGATTTTAATTCTTCCAATTCTAGTATCATGCAATTATCCTCGTCTGTTTGTGACAATAAAAAGGACATTTTAATACACTTTTCTAGTTCCAAAAGTGTTGAGAAAGTTCCAGGCGCTAAGGATATCATTACGGATCAAGAAGAAGCTTCCACAATGGAGAAAAAGATGTCGGACCAAAATCATACCATGGAGAACAAAGAAGACCACCAACCAACACAAGGAGGGTCCAAACACTTACAGCTCAAATCAACCATTCAGAAGCATGGCAGAGAAGTCATTGGTTCATTTATGATCAAGGAAGAACCAACAGATGAAACAACAAGACACCACAAGCCGAGCCTCAACAAACACAACTATCATGGTAAGGTTGTAGACTCTCAAATTAGGATGAAGGCTAACTTGCTTTCTCTTGGTGCATATTGTATAGTTTCGAGGTCGAAACTTCTTCAAGAGGGAGAGTATGATGAGGACATCAAGTCATCATCAACCAAGGAGCATGGAGAAGACATAAATTAACCAACCAAGATCCTTGGAGAGAAGCAGTTTGAGCCCACCAGAGACATATGTGCCTGCCTTGGAGCATAACTACCCAACCAGGAAGACTTAAGCAACAAATCAACATGTTCCAGAAACTTAATTCATCAAGGAATTATCACGAAGTGGAAGTGTTTCAAAATCATTCCAGATGAAGAAGATATGCAAGTTACAACTCAGAAGATTTCCAAGGAACCCGCTGGAGACCAACTGTCACTTATTGGAGAGTACAGATCGGACCAGGATGAATCAAGTTCTAAACCAACTTGTTTTGGAAACCTTACTCAACAGAGGTTCAGTGAGAATTGGATTCGGTTCAAAAGGAATTATGGTTTAAAAGTTATTCAACTTCTAAACCAGGCGATGCTACACTTTCCTTATCTGGAGTCTCACAAGTTTGGTCAGCATCAAACATACTTATGGCAACCAGGAGAGTTTGATAAACTTATAGAAACACCTCTATACACCCTACTCCAGAGGATTAGGCGAATCCTCTCATTTCTCTACCTTCCCAAGCTTTCAAGATACAAGCTAACGGCTACTTTCCTTGTTTGGACAGATTTCCACTTAATGCTTCAACGGCTAGTTTCTCATTCAATTCCATTGATTTTCTTCTCTTTTTAGACCATAGATATGATGTATTTTGAGCCCATATAAGCTCACATTCGTTCTCATTGTAGGACACCTTTGATCATTGAATTTAGTAAAGTATCTTGTTTTCTTTCAAAGACCGAGTTCTTGAGAGATTTTTCTTATCTTTAGATTACTAAGTGTGTGATTCACTTTGAGTCTATAGAAACCCACTGTTTTAAGAGTTTTGAGTGATTCAATACTCTTAGGCGTGCCATTGATTGAGTGAGTCAATCTCCTTCATCATCCATCTCTATCATCGCTTCCACCTTCCGTGAGATTAAGCTTGGAATCTCTTGATCATTGAGTGATCATAAGTTGGAGTGATTCCAATCTTGCATCAGCTCGTGAAGGACTCAGGAGAGGCTGGTTCCTTCGATGCGATTACTGGTATGTCTCTCGAACCCTGACTTCTTCAATTTAGTAATGCATTGCATACATTGGGGAAAAAGCGGGGCTCATATGCATTTGGGAAATGTGTAGGGACCGTTGTGGTAGGAGGTGTAGAGACACTGACTATGTTTGATTCCGGGGCTACACATAGTTTTGTGAGCCCTAGGATGATAGGAAAGGGCTTGTTCCAGAAGGAACAGGTCGTGGGCCAGGGCATTGTAAATGCGGCCGGAGGGCAAGTAATGCCCGTGCTAGGATTAGTTAATGGTATACCAGTCTCCATAGGAGGCGTAAGTATGCCAGCTGACCTAGTGGTGGTCCAACTGAAGCATCACGAAGTGATCTTGGGCATGGATTGGTTGGGACAGAACCGAGCCACTATTGACTGTCACCGAGGAAGGGTGAAGTTTGATAGACCGGAAGGCAAAGTTATGTTCCAGGGCGTGAGGCCGATATCAGGAAGTCTGGTTGTCTCTGCTATCCAAGCAGAGAAGATGTTGGAAAGGGGATGCGAGGCATACCTAGCCACCATCACCACTAAGGAAGTGGGGACGAAAGTGAAGATTGGGGATATCCCAGTGGTTCGAGACTTTGAGGACGTGTTTAGGGCCTTAGAAGGCTTACCGCCTGACCGGTCCGACCCGTTCGTCATTGAACTTGAACCAGGGACGAAACCTCTATCTAAGGCTCCGTACAGAATGGCTCCAGCCGAGATGGCCGAGCTGAAGAAGCAGCTGGAAGAACTGCTAGACAAGGGTTTTATTAGACCAAGCAGTTCTCCATGGGGGGGCGCCCGTTCTCTTCGTCAAGAAGAAGGATGGAAGCCTCCGACTGTGCATTGACTACCGAGGTATAAACCGGGTCACTGTGAAGAACAAGTACCCGTTGCCTCGGATAGACGAGCTGTTGGATCAACTAAAAGGTTCAACCGTGTTTTCCAAGATCGATCTGGCGTCGGGATACCATCAAATCCCGATCGCGCCTGAGGACGTGAGAAAAACCGCGTTCAGAACCCGGTATGGACACTGCGAGTTTGTAGTCATGCCATTTGGTCTAACAAATGCACTAGCTGCCTTCATGAATACGATGAACAGTGTTTTCCGGGAATGGTTGGATAGGTTCGTGATCATTTTCATTGATGACATTCTTGTCTACTCCAAGAACCGTGAAGAACACCGGGAACATCTAAAGATTGTACTGGAGACCTTGAGGACGCACCAGCTCTACGCCAAATTGAGCAAGTGTAGTTTTTGGCAGAGCCGTGTGGGCTTCCTTGGACACATCATGTCTGACAAGGGAGTCGCGGTCGACCCAGAGAAGATTCGGTCGATTGAAGAGTGGCCGCGGCCAAGGAACGCAACCGAAGTTCGGAGTTTCCTTGGTCTGGCCGGTTATTATAGACAGTTCGTCCAGGGTTTTGCAAGTATGGCTAAGGCCATGACTAAGCTAACCTGAAAGAACGTAAAGTTCGAATGGACGGAGGCCGCGGAGAAGAGTTTTCAGGACTTAAAGGTTATGCTAACCAAGGCGCCAATCTTAACCCTGCCCGTAGACAATGTCCCTTACGTGGTCTACACAGACGCATCCAGGATCAGTCTGGGTTGTGTTCTGATGCAGGAAGGAAAGGTGATTGCTTATGCTTCAAGGCAGTTGAGGAAGCACGAGGGTAATTACCCAACTCATGACCTCGAAATGGCTGCGGTAGTATTTGCACTAAAGATCTGGCGATCTGATAGGTCAAGAATTAATCCCTATTCTAAACTGCAAGTGAACAGCAATGTCAAAGTAGTATATAGGGTTATCGAATCCACAGGGACACTTGGTCTCAATAGATCAGAACAGTAGAGACTAATACTAGAAAGAAAACAATATGATTGAATTGAAAGCGGTGCGAGAAAGTATATCAGTAGCAGAGATTAACGGTTGTGAAAGCAAGTAATTAAAAGCGTCAAGCCTAGGGTATTCTCAGGAAATCAGACAAGCAGACAGTTCATTCAGCAAGGATCTAATTAAGCACAGTTCTAGAACTCAAAACACAGATATAGAATTAACCAAATTCCTTTGCGATAATTCTCTAAGTCTAAGTGCAGCAAACCAAACTTTCGTTTGCGAGAACTAACAGATTAAACTAGCATTAATCCCAAGTTTGATATGTTCACAATTATCCTAAACCAAACTTCCGTTTGCGAATAGTTTAATTGCCCAATTTAATTAGTTCAGATTCCTAAACCCCACTTCCGTGACGTATTTAGCAACCTAAGATCTAGATTCTAATTGATCAGGTTAGAACTAGCTTTAAGCACAATTAAATTGAAGAACAGATATAGTTATGAATCCTTAACTGAATTTGAACAAGTCTAGCAAGTCATGAAATCCTATGTGAGAAACCCTAAACCTAACTAGGAATCTACTCAGACATAGATAATGAAAACATAATCATATGATGAATAAATTGCATAAAAGAATAAGAGTAAAAGGGGTTCGAAATCTTCTCCAAATACAGATGAAGTAATAGGTTTAGATCAGCCCCAAAAGCTCTAAAAATCCTCTGCTCTTAATTATGAAAGCGTAATGTAAAGCGTATCAAGCGTATCTAATTAAAACTCTAAAAACTCTAATATATAGGCATAATCTCGGCCAGGGGCTTCTTTGTAAATATCAGGAACTTCTGGATCAAAGTGCAATATCTTGATTCTTCTAAACCGCCGAGTTTTGGCCCATCTCGCTGGTGCATCGATCGATGCTAGAGTGCAACGATCGACACCTTTCTCTGTTTCGGACAGTGAACTCTATCTCTCGGCCAAATACTCCAAAAATCTCCAAAATGCTCCATTATCTCCAATTTAGCTCCAAACCTGATTATACCTGTAAAAGACTCTAAAAGAACACAAAAGACACTAAAACACAACTATATCATGGCCTAAAACTAGTAAAAACAATGATATATCAACTCCCCCACACTTAGCATTTGCTTGCCCTCAAGCAAAACATAGAACTAAAACATGGTGAAGAGGTTTGAAAACTCTTCAGAAACTCATTTCATCCTAGAAGCTACAATACTCAGATTCCCCTTAGTAAACCACTGAAAGAATCAATCACAGGATATCAAGACCACAATGTACTTCCCCCACACTTAGCAACTGTCCTAGGTAAACTCCACAATCACATTCAAGCATTCAAATTCTCCCTACTGACTTCTGCAAGTATTTAAGTGCGGTCTCACCTAAGGAGTGTCGATCAAAGGGCACATGGATTCTTACCTTATCAGCTCTAGACCACCATACTATCTTTCTCTAGTCCCTTTCTTCTCTTTCCCTTCTTTAACAACTGATTTTTCCCCACTGGGTATCATTTTTTTTTTTTTATCAGTGTTCTTCCCGTTATGGGGTGTACTTTGGACACATTCCATGGATCACATGAGAGATAATAGTGTTTGCTACTATTCCCATGACCACTTCGGAGTTACTAACTCATCCTCAGTTTATTATCTTTTTTTTTTTTTTACTTTATAGAAGGGGAGAAGGGAACTAAATAGGATAGGTTGACAGGCTGTGTCAGAACTAACAAGGGAATCCGACACAAAGTATACCAAGCCCTTAGGTGAGAAATCTAAGTCAGTATTAAGGTTGAAGTCAGTAAAAGGATCCTCTGATACCTGAAGTGATGTGGGTGTTCCCAGTAGGTTGATCTGTGATGGGGTTTTCTAATAGTCAGAGATAGATCCTGCAACTTCATCCCAATGGTTACTTAAGTTCCTGCAAGTCTTGTAAATCTTCTCAGAAAATCATAGTTTCTTACTTAAACACTTTTGACTCAATAAAACAAAATTTTTTGAAAAACAGACTGACTCTTAAGAAAACAGAAAACAAAAGTCAGTAGCACCTCCCCCACACTTAAAACACACTGTCCCCAGTAGTGTCCAGCGAAGGATCGGTAAAAAGAAAGAAAAATTGTTAAAGTTTTGTTGAGTTCTGTCGGGTTTACCTCTATCGCTCATGCATCGATCGTTGCACTAAGTGCATCGACCGTTACTTGGCGATTTTCGTGTATGGTCGATCGTTGCTCAAGAGCGCAACGATCGCTGCAATGCGATTCCTTTCGTGTTGTGACGATCGACACAGAAGTGCGTCGATCGTTGCACTGCGATTTATCCGAGACCTGCAAACATAAACTCACCAGAAACAAAAACAAACGTAAAATCCTAACAAAAACACCAAAAATTAAGTAGAAAAACACCAGTACCTAATGGTGGGTTGCCTCCCACCCAGCGCTTGTTTAAGGTCAATAGCTTGACCGGACGGATGGGAATTTTCAAGTACCAGGAGGTCCTGACAGAGACTTTTTATGTCTCTGTTCAAGTCTCCTCATCCAGGGTGGCGTATAAGCATTCGGATCATGGGATCTCCCAAGGAAGAAACCAACAGAATCAGGGCGGGAGCGAAGCTTAGGTGGGGTAGGATGTTGTCCTGCATTCAAAGTAATGTGGTTAGGATGTTTAAGCTTAGATGATTTGTGCCTAACCTTTGGTGGAAATAAGATGTCTGGAGCTTTCTGCTTATGAGCAGTTGCAGGCGCTAAAGATGTTAGAGCAGGTTCAAGAGGAACCGCCATCTTCTTCTCTCCAATCTCAGCTTCTAATTCTGTATCAATGCTGAAACTCTGTCCATCAATGGTGGGTTTCTTCAATTTATCCATCTTAAACTGCAAAGGCTCATCTCCCAGGTGGAGATCAATCAATCCATGGCGTACATCAATCACAGCCCCAGCAGTGGCTAAAAAGGATCTACCAAGCAGTAGAGGATCATCAGGCTCAATCTCATACTTCAGTACCTTAAAGTCCGTTGGAATAAAGTAATTTCCAACTCTAAGAGGGATGTTCTCAAGAATTCCTTCTGGATGTCTTCTTGATCGATCAGCTAGGACTAAAGAGATCCTAGTAGGCTGGAAGTTCAGTAGTCCCAATCTCACAGCCACAGAGTACGCCATGAGATTTATACTTGAGCCGAGATCACATAATGCCCTCTGAAATCTGTCTCTATAGATAGAGCAGTCTATCATAAAACCTCCTGGATCCTTTAGCTTCTCAGGAACCCTACCATTAACAACAGCATCACATACTTCTGAGATCATCAAGCATCCTTCTTCATCAGTCATTTTGCTAGAGAGGATGTCTGTAACACATGTCTTCATCATGGGATTGGTCTTAGTGGCATCAATCAATGGAGTGTCAGTTAGCTTTTCTCTCATTATCTCCATGCATTTTTCCAACTTAATCTCTTGCTTGGACTTCCTAGGGAAAGGAATCTTCGGTTTTGTAGGCTCTTTCTGTATCAGCTTTCGGTTTCTCTGGGAAATTTGGCTGCTCACGCCCATGGTGTCGATCGTTGCTGAAATGGTGACGATCGACATTGACTCTCGCAGGATGTGTCGATCGATGCACATTTGTGTCGATCGATGCAAGGCGAACATTCTGAATTTTTCTCGGATTTTCCAGTTCCAGAACTTCAGTTTCTCGATTCTGCTCAACTTCTTCTTCTCTCGAAGCTGCCTTAACATGCTCTGTCTGTATACTGGTTTCCACTTGCGTCATCCTAGCATCCAGATTGTCAACTCTGCTTGTCAAAGATTCTAATTTTCCACTCAGATCCTGATACATGAAGTCCATCTTTCCATTCAGATCTTGTGTCATCTTGTTATGTCCAAGTAGTAGCTGCTCAAGCATAGACTCAATCTTTGTCTGCTCTTTAGTGGGAGGAACTTGGTGAGGTGAATAGCCATTCGATCTCGGAGCTTGTCTCTGTTGACTTCTAGATGTGTGTTCATGAAAATCAGCTTCATTAATATAATTCACTTCTACAAATTCTCCAGCTACTACCATGTTGTGGATATAATCCACCTTGTCCCTCAAATCAGCTATCTGCAAGCTATCATCTCCGCAACTAGATCTCTGCCTTTCCTTGTCAGCATTCTTGACACTACTGCTAGTCATCAAGTTCTTAATAAGCTCTTTAGCTTCTTCTGGGGTCTTGGTATAGAAGTTTCCATCACTTCCTGTGTCCATAGCTCTCTGATACCAAAAATCCAAACCCCTGAAAAAGGCACTCAGAAGCTGTACCTCAGAGAATCCATGGTGTGGACAATCTCTCTGGTACATCTTGAATCTCATCCAAGCTGCTTTAAAAGGCTCTGTAGGCTGTTGTTTGAATGTCAGGATAACATGTCTAAGCTGCTCAGATAACGCATCGTCATAAAAATGTCTAAGGAACTCCTTCTTGACTGCTTCCCAAGTGGTCAAAGATCCTGGTTCTAGCTGTCTCAGCCAGTAAGCTGCATCTCCTTTAAGAGAGAATGGGAAGAGCTTACAAAAAATATAATCAGAAGAAACTCCTTCAGCCGTGATACTGCTAGTCAATTCCTCAAATGTGTCTATGTGATCCATAGGATGCTCGCTTGAAAGACCATGGAACTGATACTGTCCAATCAATGTGTAGTACTCAGGTTTCAGCTTAAACTCAGCTCTGGTGAACGGAGGTGGTCGAATCGCAGACCGATTAGCATAGAATATATCTGGTCTGTTATAATCAGCAAGTGTCTTCTCGTGACCATCCTCTCGTCGATGTTCCGCGCCCACGGCAACATCTGGTGTGATGAGGTTTCCTTCCCCATCCAGTTTCTGCCCCTTTGCGTTACATATGTGACCTTCCTGGTCTCGTAGAACTCCGTTCTTGCCGCGAATCAGAATCACAGGCTTCATCAAGAAATACCCAGCTAAACGCTCAAGCTCTCGGCACCACTGGTTTCGCCTTGTGTCGATCGATGCAAGAGAAGCGTCGATCGATGCAAGAGAAGCGTCGATCGATGCAGGCTCGATGATGTGACGATCGACACTCAGGACTGTGTCGATCGATGCAGGGCGATCATGCGTACCTGAAACGCAAGAAAAAGAAAAAGTAGTAAACTAAACCAAAAATAAAAATCCTAGTAAAAACCCTAGGCTCGAAGCTATCGAAGACTCAAAGAGTCCCCGGCAACGGCGCCAAAAACTTGATAGGTCAAGAATTAATCCCTATTCTAAACTGCAAGTGAACAGCAATGTCAAAGTAGTATATAGGGTTATCGAATCCACAGGGACACTTGGTCTCAATAGATCAGAACAGTAGAGACTAATACTAGAAAGAAAACAATATGATTGAATTGAAAGCGGTGCGAGAAAGTAAATCAGTAGCAGAGATTAACGGTTGTGAAAGCAAGTAATTAAAAGCGTCAAGCCTAGGGTATTCTCAGGAAATCAGACAAGCAGACAGTTCATTCAGCAAGGATCTAATTAAGCACAGTTCTAGAACTCAAAACACAGATATAGAATTAACCAAATTCCTTTGCGATAATTCTCTAAGTCTAAGTGCAGCAAACCAAACTTTCGTTTGCGAGAACTAACAGATTAAACTAGCATTAATCCCAAGTTTGATATGTTCACAATTATCCTAAACCAAACTTCCGTTTGCGAATAGTTTAATTGCCCAATTTAATTAGTTCAAATTCCTAAACCCCACTTCCGTGACGTATTTAGCAACCTAAGATCTAGATTCTAATTGATCAGGTTAGAACTAGCTTTAAGCACAATTAAATTGAAGAACAGATATAGTTATGAATCCTTAACTGAATTTGAACAAGTCTAGCAAGTCATGAAATCCTATGTGAGAAACCCTAAACCTAACTAGGAATCTACTCAGACATAGATAATGAAAACATAATCATATGATGAATAAATTGCATAAAAGAATAAGAGTAAAAGGGGTTCGAAATCTTCTCCAAATACAGATGAAGTAATAGGTTTAGATCAGCCCCAAAAGCTCTAAAAATCCTCTGCTCTTAATTATGAAAGCGTAATGTAAAGCGTATCAAGCGTATCTAATTAAAACTCTAAAAACTCTAATATATAGGCAAAATCTCGGCCAGGGGCTTCTTTGTAAATATCAGGAACTTCTGGATCAAAGTGCAATATCTTGATTCTTTTAAACCGCCGAGTTTTGGCCCATCTCGCTGGTGCATCGATCGATGCTAGAGTGCAACGATCGACACCTTTCTCTGTATCGGACAGTGAACTCTATCTCTCGGCCAAATACTCCAAAAATCTCCAAAATGCTCCATTATCTCCAATTTAGCTCCAAACCTGATTATACCTGTAAAAGACTCTAAAAGAACACAAAAGACACTAAAACACAACTATATCATGGCCTAAAACTAGTAAAAACCATGATATATCACGATCTTATCTCTATGGAGCCAAAGTGCAATTATTCACCGACCATAAGAGTCTGAAGTATGTGTTCACTCAGCCTGACTTGAACCTAAGGCAAAGAAGATGGATGGAGTTGGTGGCAGATTACGATCTAGACATCACCTACCATCCGGGAAAAGCTAACTTGGTGGCAGACGCCTTGAGTCAGAAGAGGACCGAGGTGGCCGTGGAGAAGGATGCAGAGACCTTGGTCGGATTGGTCAGGTCCTTGCATCTGAATGCATTGTCAGTGGACAATGAGCCACTCGGCCTTGGAGCAGCAGATCAGGCAGATCTGTTGACTCGTGTACGGTTGGCTCAGGAACATGATGAAGAGCTGATCAAGTCGGTGAACAACAACAACAACGAGTACCAGTTTACCAACAATGGAACGATTGTGGTGAATGGACGGGTGTATGTTCCTGACGTGAAAGTCCTTAAGGAGGAGATCCTAAGGATGGCTCTCGGAACGGTACTATCATTGGGTCGGGATGAAGAGAGACATAGTCGAGTGGGTGTCCAAGTGCCAAACGTGTCAGTTGGTTAAGATCGAACACCAATTCCCAAGTGGCCTATTGAAAAGTCTGCCCATTCCGGAATGGAAGTGGGACCACATCACCATGGACTTTGTAACAGGACTACCTGCGACTCGGTTAAGGAAGGACATGATTTGGGTTGTAGTGGACAGGCTGACCAAGTCTGCACACTTCTTGGCCATCAAGTGTTGGAATTATGTCCAGTAATCTCTGTACTGTCTCTAGAAAGTAAGAGTATGCCAATGATCAGACATAAGTCATATAATACTGGGGGTCATGATGGCTTGCTAGAGTCCGCTCATGATCTATAAGTCTTGGACTTATTGCCTTTATTATATGATCCCATATGGGTCACACGCCTAAGCTAACAGGAAAATGTGTAGGAATGGTTTAGCAGAAGTACGGTAAAAGTGCTAGGCATTTACTGTACTTAGAGAGACGAAAGGGCCTGATTAAATCTAAAGGATTTAATCAGACTGAGAATTGGGCCCAAAAGCCCATAAGAACTGGACAAGGGTTTTAATAAATAAAACTTGCCCTAGCTCTTATTTTCTCACTAAGTCTGCGCCTCCCTCAGCCTCTCTCTGCGCCTCCCACCAGTCGGTCTAGCAGCCAATTTCCTGTGCGTGCGTGTGTGAACCTTTGGAGGAGCTATCTCTTGGTGGTTCTGCTGATCTCTGACCCGTACCTCCTCTTTCCGCTGCATAACAAGGTAACAGGTGAGATCCTTTATGTTTCTAGCAAGAGAACCTAGATCTGGCATGTTTAGGTGAGTTTAATCTGAAGAATTGAATCAGGATTAACACTAAACAATCCTTCAGTGGTATCAGAGCCATTGGTTCTGTTAGGATTTCTTGTTTTAGAATCATGTTTAGGTTGTTTAGAAGTGTTTGGATCAATCTGTGCTTGAATTTTTATTTGTAAAACACTTAAGAAACAATTGAAAACCTAAACTAAAACCGCATGAACCGATCGCTAAAGGATCGGTATGCGTCCGAGAGTCGGCCGAGCGGATCGCTTGATGCACGGACCGATCATGGATCGATTGCGTGGTCATGCCGATCGTTGATGCTCGCGGCGAGTGATGAACCGATCGGCGAGCCGATCGCATGTATCGATCACGGATCGATGGCATGGATCGATGCGATCGAGTCCAGCTCACGACGCGTCTCGACCCGAGCCATCCCGTCTCGCGTCCCGTCCCGTCCCGATCGCGTGGCTTGCGGCTGCCCGATTGTTGCTCGATCGCGTGAAGCCGTGATCGGTTCGTGACCTAATGGGCCGGTTCGTTTTGGTTAGGTGGTTCGGTTTAAGATATTTTAAAATCTTAATCGTCACGGTTTAATAAACAGACTTAATAAAATTTATTAAGTTCTGGTTAAACCGGGATAAGAAATCCAAAGTCGTAAAATTGGATTTAGTGCCTAAACCAGTGATTTTCTAATTTGATTTGGTTGGACCAAATAAATTGAGAAAATCCGGTTTAGTAAATAACCGGTTGACAATTGTGGTCATCGTAGTAATTAATTTTGGTTAGACCAATTTTAATGAACCAGACTGGTTATGTCATTTAATTGGGCAATTGGGTTATGTCTTGGACATGGACCAAATTCTTGGGCCTCGGGCCAAGAAGTTAAAACAATTGGGCCAATTATTTGAGTCTTTTCTTCAGATTTAATTTAAAATTTATTTATATAAAATTAAATATCGATTTTAAATTAATCTGTTTTCAAAATCTGAAATTAGAAAGTTTCTTAAATTAGAAGTTTCTAGATTTGCATGTTTTGGATTTTAGGAAATTTCTATATTTAGAAAGTTTCCAATTTTAGGAAGTTTCCAATTTTAGAAAGTTTCCAAAATTAGTAGGTTTCCCAAAAAGGAAAGTTTCCCAAAATAGTAATCTTCTATTTTGGGATAAAATTTTAATAAACCTACAAACCTCAAACAATATCAAGCGTTGGATGTCTTGTCCAGTCTATGTCAGCTGTCGAAGCCCATTCAATTGTACTCATGGCCTTACAGTGTGAGGGTGTCTACTTTTGCGTGGGTAAGACGGTTTGTGATTCATAAATGTCATTGGGAGTCCCAGACATTAGTGATTACATGACTGTATAGTCTGGTTTTCTTGACTAGGCCATCGGGAGTCCCGGGCCTTGAGACATCAGAGTGGATTGGGCCTCGGGCCCAAATTCACAACCAAGAGTTATATCACGGATATAATTAGCCGAGATAGGGCTTACCGATATAAGCTAAGGTTGGGTGACGGCCAGTGGCCCACTTTGATCTTAGTTATATGTGGATCTTGGAATCATTATATTCTATTGAGGGTAACTGATGTTATTGAATATAATGCGAGATTAATCATATTAAGTATAATACAAGATTAATCATATTGAACATATTAACTAAAAATCCTTTTTATCTTATATTTCAGCTATGACTACTACAAGCACTCAAAACACATTCTCAATCCGGTCTGTTCTCGAGAAGGAGAAGCTGACTGGAACGAACTTCCTGACGTGGTCAAGGAACTTGAGGCTGGTCCTCAAGCAGGAGAAGAAGGATTATGTCCTTCGTGATCCCCTCCCCGAGAGGCCTCCTAACAATGCCGCCAGGACTCTGCATAATGCTTGGGAAAAGCATTCGTCAGATGAAAATGATGTCTATTGCCTGATGTTGGCGACCATGACTGCTGAGCTGCAAATGCAGTTCGAGAGTGTGTTGTCGCCCATCGAGATAATGGCAAGCCTGAAATCGCTTTTTCAGGAGCAGGCAAGGACTGAGAGGTTCCAGACAGTTAAGAACCTCTTAGACTGTAAGTTGGCTGCAAATGCGGCAGTGAGTCCTCATGTCTTGAAGATGATGGGTTATCTCGATCATCTTCAGAAACTCGACTGCCCTATCAGCCAGGAACTTGCCTGCGACATCGTTCTGCAGTCTTTACCTGCAAGCTATGATCAGTTCATCCTGAACTTCAATATGCATGGCTTGAGTAAGACATTGCCTGAGCTTCACGGAATGCTCAAGACTGCAGAGCCCAACTTGAGGAAAGCCAAGGACCCCAATGTGCTAATGGTGCAAAAGGGCAAGGGCTTTAAGAAATCCTCTGCCAAGGACAAGGGAAAGGCTAAGGCTGTTCAAGTCTCGGACAAGGACACGCCAAAGCCCAAGCCCAAATCCAAGGCTGGGCCTACTGACATCTGCAGGTTCTGTAAAGAACCAGGGCATTGGAGGAGAGAATGTAAGAAATTCCTGGAAGGTCTAAAGGAATTGAAGAAGAAGACTCTCGAGACTTCTTCATCAGGTATTTTTGTTATAGAAGTTAATACAACTACTTCTGATAATACCTCATGGGTTATGGATACTGGTTGTGGGGCTCATATTTGTACTAATATGCAGGCACTCAGCAACAGTAGGAGGCTTAAGCAAGGACAAGTGGAGCTACGAGTTGGGAATGGAGCGAAAGTTCCTGCACTAGCTGTAGGCACATACTTGTTGTCTTTACCTTCGGGATTGGTTTTAGAACTCAATAATTGTTATTTTGTACCTGCGATAAGCAGAAATATTATTTCAATTTCTTTGTTGGATTTGGAAGGTTATGATTTTTCAGTTAAGAATAAATTATGTTCCTTCAATCGCAACAATTTGTTCTATGGTTGTGCCCCTCTTACGAATGGGCTTTACATACTTGATCAATCCGCGCCAATTTATAACATTGATACCAAACGGTTCAAACCTAATGAGGAGAACCGAACGTTTCTATGGCATTGTCGTTTAGGGCACATCAGCGAGAAACGCATCAAGAGGCTCCATTCGAATGGACTTCTTGGCTCATTTGACTTTGAGTCATGTGAGAAATGCGAATCCTGTCTGATGGGCAAAATGACGCGGGCCCCCTTTAATAAACCTAACGAGAGGGCCAGTGACTTATTGGGCTTGATACACACTGATGTGTGTGGCCCAATGTCCACAAATGCAAGAGGAAACTATCAGTACTTCATTACCTTCACTGATGATTTCAGTAGGTATGGATATGTTTATTTGATGAAACATAAATCTGAATCGTTTGAGAAATTCAGAGAATTCCAAAATGAAGTACAGAACCAACTTGGCAAAAGCATTAAGGCTCTTCGGTCCGACCGAGGAGGAGAATACTTAAGCCAAGAATTCAGTGATCATCTGAGAGAGTGTGGGATCGTATCCCAACTCACTCCTCCTGGAACACCTCAATGGAATGGTGTGTCTGAGAGGAGAAATCGGACCTTATTGGATATGGTTCGATCTATGATGAGTCACACAGACCTTCCAATATCCCTTTGGGGATATGCTCTGCTAACAGCAGTGTTCACTCTAAATAGAGCGCCATCAAAAGCAGTAGCAAAGACACCATATGAATTATGGACTGGAGAAGCTCCAGTGCTGTCTTAACTTAGAATTTGGGGTTGTGAAGCCTATGTCAAGAGATTGATCTCTGACAAGCTTACACCAAAGTCTGACAAATGCTACTTCATTGGTTATCCGAAGGAAACCAAGGCTTATTACTTCTATCTACGATCCGAGAACAAGATCTTTGTTGCCCGGGATTGTAATTTTCTTGAGAGGGAGTTTCTCTCTAAGAAAAACAGTGGGAGTAAGGTACTGCTTGAAGAAATTCAAGATGAACAGGATACTGCTCAACCTAATGAGGAAGAGCAGCAGGAGGACCTACAAGAAATTGTAGAGCCTGAACCTGTAGTACCTGAAGTTCGAAGATCCGGGAGGATCCGTCACGAACCCGAGAGATATCAAGGATTTCTCGTGACTGACTGTCATGATCTTCTGATCATTGATGGTGATGAACCATCGAACTTCAATCAAGCCATGATGGGCCCAGATTCCTCTAAGTGGCGTAAAGCCACTGATTCCGAAATGGACTCCATGTCGGTCAACCAAGTGTTTTCGTTGGTTGACTTACCCGCTGGTGTAAAAGCCATCGAGTGCAAATGGATCTTCAAGAAGAAGATTGACGTGGATGGAAATGTCCAGATATATAAAGCCAGGTTGGTTGCAAAAGGTTTCAGACAAGTTCACGGTGTGGATTATGATGAAACCTATTCCCCAGTGGCTATGATGAAATCTATTCGGATTCTACTAGCAACTGCAGCTTTTCATGATTATGAAATTTGGCAGATGGACGTAAAAACCGCCTTCCTGAATGGTATTCTGGAAGAGGATGTGTATATGACACAACCTGACGGTTACATAGATCCAAAGAATGCTGGGAAAGTATGCAAGCTTCATAAATCCATTTATGGATTGAAGCAAGCATCGAGGAGCTGGAATCTTCGTTTTGATGAAGCGATCAAGCAATTTGACTTCATCAGAAACGAAGAAGAACAATGCGTGTATAAGAAAACTAGTGGGAGCAAGATAGTATTTCTTATTCTGTATGTCGATGACATACAGCTTCTCGGAAACGACGTTCCAATGCTGAAGTCGGTAAAGGACTGGCTTGGAAGTTGTTTTTCCATGAAAGACATGGGTGAAGCCGCATACGTTCTTGGAATCAGGATCTACCGGGATAGATCTAAAAGGCTGATAGGCTTGTGTCAAGATTCATACATTGACAAAGTCCTGCATAGATTCAGCATGGCAGATTCCAAGAAGGGCTTCACGCCAATGATACATGGCACAACGCTAAGCAAGAAGCAGAGCCCTACGTCGGCTGCTGAGCTTGAGCGCATGAAGAATATTCCTTATGCATCTGCAATAGGATCTATCATGTATGCCATGATCTGTACTCGTCCTGATGTTGCTTATGCATTGAGCATGACGAGTAGATACCAGTCAAATCCAGGTGAAAACCATTGGATTGCCGTCAAGAATATCCTGAAGTATCTAAGACATACTAAGGACAAGTTCTTGGTATACGGTGGAAGTGATGTGCTTGAAGTCAGTGGATTCACGGACGCAAGTTTCCAGACAGACCAAGATGATTTCCGGTCACAGTCCGGTTATATCTTTTGTCTGAATGGCGGTGCAATCAGTTGGAGAAGCTCCAAGCAAGACACCGTTGCTGATTCCACTACAGAAGCTGAATATATCGCCGCTTCGGAAGCAGCGAAGGAAGCTGTTTGGATACGAAAGTTCATTATTGAACTAGGTGTGATACCAAATGCGGCTGAGCCTCTGGCACTGTTTTGTGATAACAATGGTGCTATTGCTCAGGCAAAGGAACCAAGATCACACAAGAAATCCAAGCATGTGCTAAGAAGATTTCACTTGATACGTGATATCATTAATAGAAAGGAAGTCAAGATCAGCCGAGTTCAGACAGATGATAACGTCGCTGATCCATTGACAAAGCCACTCCCAAGACCTAAGCTCGAGTTTCTAACTGAAGCTGTAGGCATTAGAGACATTGAAATGTAATCTAAATTTGAGTGGGAGTTTGAGGGCTTTATTTAGTTATTGATATGTTCTTGTAAAACATTTTATGATGTTTAATGAAATTATTATTTCAAGATTATTTTAACTGTGATGAAATAATCGTTCCAAAATGATATGAACCATTTTATAGGTCATCGAAGTAAGTGACTTGATCTTGAGTCATCAAAGTCATTTAGCTTGATCGTGAGACCCTATATTTGATATATGGCTTATATCATCCTGTCCCTAGTCGAAGGTTGTTGAAATTGGAACACCAACAACCGCGTGAGACTAGATTGGTATGTGACTTATGACAAAGTCTCAGGATGTCATAGATGCACGACATCAAAGTCAGTACATAGGTGTATGTTGGGGTACATACGACCGGACAAGACCCGCTTATAAGAACTCTTCAGGATATTTATATATGTGTCATAAGAGATTCTTACTACGACTATAGAGTATAGTCCTTAGACCTGAGTTCGCATGCATGTGACTGCACATGAACTAATGCGCTTTGATCATTGTCTAATGCTGTCGTTAAGCGATAGTTATAAGGACCTTGATTGGGTGAATTATGAAATGAGTAGTTTACAGTGATGGAACAAGACGGGATTTGTCCCTCCAATATAAATGGAGTGAATATCTCTAGGCCAATCGGAGATTTGAATACTGGAAAATGCATGGCCATGCTCAAACGGACTTTCCCGAGTCGTTTGGATTGTCAGTATCAAATCAGAGTCCGATGAACAAGATTAGGCTTTATAAGGATGACACTAATCTTGCCTTATGACTAATCGAGATATTGAGACAAAAGGATTATGAATACAGAGATTCGAGTTCAAGTGGGAGATTGTTGGAATTATGTCCAATAATCTCTGTACTGTCTCTAGAAAGTAAGAGTATGTCAATGATCAGACATAAGTCATATAATACTGGGGGTCATGATGGCTTGCTAGAGTCCGCTCATGATCTATAAGTCTTGGACTTATTGCCTTTATTATATGATCCCATATGGGTCAGACGCCTAAGCTAACAGGAAAATGTGTAGGAATGGTTTAGCAGAAGTACGGTAAAAGTGCTAGGCATTTACTGTACTTAGAGAGACGAAAGGGCCTGATTAAATCTAAAGGATTTAATCAGACTGAGAATTGGGCCCAAAAGCCCATAAGAACTGGACAAGGGTTTTAATAAATAAAACTTGCCCTAGCTCTTATTTTCTCACTAAGTCTGCGCCTCCCTCAGCCTCTCTCTGCGCCTCCCACCAGTCGGTCTAGCAGCCAATTTCCTGTGCGTGCGTGTGTGAACCTTTGGAGGAGCTATCTCTTGGTGGTTCTGCTGATCTCTGACCCGTACCTCCTCTTTCCGCTGCATAACAAGGTAACAGGTGAGATCCTTTATGTTTCTAGCAAGAGAACCTAGATCTGGCATGTTTAGGTGAGTTTAATCTGAAGAATTGAATCAGGATTAACACTAAACAATCCTTCATCAAGAAGACTGATGGAGTGGGAAAGCTTGCTGAGAAATACATTGATGAGGTCGTGAGACTTCACGATATTCCAGCAAGTATAGTCTCGGACCGGGACGGTCGATTCACTTTTTATTTCTGGCAAGCTTTTCAGAAAGCCCTAGGAACAAGAGTGAACATGAGTACGGCTTACCATCCACAGACGGATGGGCAGTCGGAGAGGACCATACAGACGCTGGAAGACATGCTAAGAGCATGTGTTCTGGATTGGGGCAATTCTTGGGAGAAGTACTTGCCCTTGACCGAGTTTGCTTATAACAACAGTTATCAAGCGAGCATCGGGATGTCGCCTTATGAAGCGTTGTATGGCCGGCCGTGTAGGACCCCATTGTGTTGGACACAAGTGGGAGATTCCAGTGTTGTTGGGCCGGATATCATTGCCGAGACCACCGAGAAAAATGGATTCCAAAAGGCTAAGATGAAGGAGGCGCAAGATCGCCAAAGGAGTTATGCCCACAAGAGAAGGAAAGACCTTGAGTTCCAAGTTGGGGACCGGGTTTACCTTAAGATGATTACCTTCAGAGGAAGGGCTAGGGTTTCCAAGCGAGGAAAACTTGACCTGAGATACTTAGGGCCATTCACGATTCTGGAAAGAGTCGGGAAGGTCGCTTACAAGTTGGACTTGCCCAACAAGATGGAAGCATTTCACAATGTGTTCCATGTCTCACAGTTGCGCAAGTGCCTCTCGGATCAGGACGTGATTTTGCCCGAGATCCCCGCGGATCTTAAGTCAAACCTCACGCTGGAAACTAGGCCCTTAAGGATCTTGGACCGGTTGGAGAAAGCCACCAGGAAGAAGGTAATTCAGATGGTCAAGGTGGAATGGATTTGCAACGGGGTTAAGGAAATCACTTGGGAAACCGAGGCCCGGATGAAGGCTGATTACCCAGAGCTGTTTGAGGAGATTACAAGGGACGAACTTCTTGGAGCGGATTCGGGGACGAATCCATTTCAAGGGGGGGAGAACTTGTAACATCCCCGAACCGGCCTAAGGGCCATTGGGCGTCCATGGAACCGGAAACACGACACTTAAAATCGTGAGCAGTCAAAGAGAGTGTTCTATGGACGGGAGAAGGTTAAGGTCAGCTTGAATGGAGCTTAATCGTGTGGGAATCAGCTGGAAGGAGTGTGGTCAGCTCAGCTCAGCTAAGCTGAAGTGTGGAAGTGCGAATTCAGCTGATCAGCTAGTGACACTAGCTGATCTAGCGCCCCATAAGCGAATGGACACAAAGCCATTGGTGGCCATTCGCAAGCCAAAAGGCAGCCCTTGGCTTGGGAGGTTTCTTGGCGATTATTAGCCTATAAATAGAAGGCTTGGGGGTCAATTTTCGGACACAAGATCACAAGGGAGAAAACCCAGATTTTCTTAAAGGCAAAGGCCAAAGAAACCGAGTGAAACCGAGAGAGAGAAAGAGGCGTTTATGGCCGGTTCTCGAGAGAAGAAGCCGGCGAGTCTTGGAGGGTTTTGGTGGTGAATTGGAGCGGCTTAAGGAGGCATTATGGCGGGAGAAACAAGCCGTGATCCGGGCAAGTCCACCACGACCGCAAAGGTTAGTCCGAGTCCTCTTATTCTCGCGGCCATGGCCAAGTCAATGGACTATGGACCGGTTGGGAATTGTGGCTGGATTACTTCTCTTCTTCTCCTACTTCTGGAAACTAGAACCGGGGTTAGGCTTGACGGTTTTAGGGTCGGCTTGGTGATATGGGCGCGATCGGCCAAAGGCCATGATCGCGATGGTTCAGACCAACGAGCAGATTGATGGCGCTAAGGGTCGTGACTTGCGGTGTGCGTTGATCGGACGGCATGTCGGGAATACATGGCCGGGTCATGGATGATCGGACGGCGCAAAGAAGAAATGTTGGCCGGATCATGGTCGCACATGGTAAGGGCCGAGCGTGAACGGTTGGGAATTTGACCGGTCAGTCGCGGCTTCGTCGGATGAACACTGTCGGATCATCGGGTAAGTCGAGGACCATACACCGTGGTCACGGATCGATGGCAACCGTCCGCGGAACCATCGCATCCGTTCGCGGTGAACAATCGCGACCGTTCGTATCAGACAGGCGCCACAACCGTGGAGCGATAGCCGGACGTACCCGATATCCTTACGGATGTTCGCTCGTCAAGCGCTGATCGGTTCACGGACTTGCGCGCAGGACAGGAGAGACGGCAGACTGGCGCGCGATCGCGGTACGCGATGTCGTCAACACGGACGTTCGCGCAGTCCTTACGGACGTATACGCGGTACGTACCGGACGATTCATCGTTACGCGATAGCGGGCGCATGGTCAGGACGCGACATACGCCCATCGCGGTACGCGTTGATCCGTACATGCGAACGTGCGTACTGCCGAGATGCGGATCGCGGCTATATGGACGGACGCGCATGTTCATGGATCGCGGCTATGGCCGCGGATTCAGAATGAACGTGACGCGGTCCGGTTTATGAAACTTAGCCGATTTAGATGGAATTAGAACGGACTTAGGGTTTTATGTTGCATTTGGGATATTGAGCATATAGAAATGTATAATGCTAAGTTGCTGGTTATACTTTCATACTTATGTATTTTTGTTGCATTTCAGGACATGTGGACGATCATAAGGATGATCCATCCCTGTGCATAAGAAATCGTAACCAGCCCACGCCCACTGCCCACGCCCCTGAGGAGTATGCCTACCCCTTAGATAGTCCTTATGACATTTTTCAGTCTTGCACCAGTAGACATTGATTGTGTTCCTGGAGTATTTTTAATGTAAAAAAAATACTTGGAATTTCAATCTGAATTTTTTGCAGGCTTCATAAGGACTTTATGAGACTGATTTTTCAAAAAAATTTCATAACTTTATGTTGATTCTAGCTATGACTTTTGTAGCATAGAAGAAATCGGGTTTTCGTTGCTTTTTGAGGCACCAAACTCTCTTTTGATTCACCAATGACACTCTAAACCCTTCATTGGTATATATGTGATGTTTCCTTTCAGAAACTTTTGTTTCATTTCAAAGATTTCTGTACTTTTGACCGAGACTTGTTCGCGATCGATAAATTTCGCCTTTACGGCCAAAACTTTAGTTTGAGTGATTTTTTCTCACCAATTTCTTCACCGTACCTCTTTTATATCCATTTGAGGGGTTTGGGTCGTGATAGTTTCAAAAAAACTCGAGCCAATTTTTTTGGGCCAAGGACCCTTGGTTCTCGGCTAGCTGTAACCTTCCCACGGTACATAGGAGGGGTTTTTTTTGTCAGTTTTTTTCCACTAATTTCTTCACCAGACGTCTTTTATATCCCATTTTAGGGGTGTTGGTCGTGGTAGTTTCAAAAACACTCGACCCAAATCTTTCCGGGTCATGGAAACTTGCATTTTGGCCTTAGGATCCTTTCCTCGGTGCATAGGATCAGTTTTTCCTATCCCGTCAGTGTTTTTTCCACCAATTTCTTCACCATACCTCTTTGTTATCCATTTGAGAGGTTTGGTCTTGATAGTTTCAAAAAAACTCGAGTCAATTTTTTCGGGTCATGGAACCTTGGTTCTCAGTAGGCTATAACCTACCCACGGTGCATAAACAGGTTTTTTTGGTCATTTTGTTCCGCCAATTTCTTCACCAGACCTCTTTTATATCCCATTTTAAGGGTTTTGGTCGTGATAGTTTCAAAAAAACTTGATCCAATTCTCCCGGGTCATGGAAACTTGCATTTTGGCCTTAGAATCCTTCCCGGCGGTGCATCTGGTCAGGATAATCCATCCCGTCAGTCAGTATGGCCGAGATAGTCCTTCCCGTCAGTTCGTTTCCGTCCCGTCAGTGGTTCTGGCCGCGATAATGCTAGTCCTTGATTGTTTTCGCCCGGTGATTTCATTAAGTGATAGTGATTAAATCACTAAGTATTTATTTCAAACCTCGACATGAGATTTTATAAATACTTGAAAAATTTTGGGGTGTTTTATCTTTTTCCGTCATCTTTTGTCCGAGGAAAAACGTGCTCTGGCGGGACAGAATTTCTTCGAGTCATCGTCCACTAATTTTCCGCATCTGAGAGCTCGCCGGCAGCTTATTCACCTTAGCGGACGAGGCATTTTTGGCCCACTTGGAGCAAGGATTACAAGTCTCGACCTATGTGTTCACGACTTCCCCGGTGAAGGAGATGACGCGAACAACATTTTAAGCAAAGCCACATATATTCCTTCTGTTTAGGTACGCAACACAAGCCTATGATCTGGTCAACGAGCAATACACTGCTCGTGAAGAAACTGAGAAGGATAGGTGGTCTGTAGTTGGGTGCGCGAGCACAGAGCCTACAAACACTAGCTATCTCATTTCCCCTCATACGCCGAACGTTCAGTTGGCCCGCTAACGCCAATCGTTCCAACCACTCTCCGAACTAAATCATGAAGAGCGCCCAGAAGACGGACAAAACCAAGCCAAAGCCGCACAAGCGGGAAAATAGGGCCAAAAATTGGTCGCCGGAAAAGTCGCCGGTAAAGTCGCCGGAAATTTTTTTCGGCGACGTCCCGACGGCCGGACATCATCCCACGATCGATCGGCCAACATCCAACCCTGTGCATTAGAAATCGTAACCAGCCCACGCCCACAGCCCACGCCCCTGAGGAGTATGCCAACCCCTTATATAGTCCTTATGACATTTTTTCACTCTTGCACCAGTAGACATTGATTGTGTTCCTGGAGTATTTTTAATGGAAAAAAAATACTTGGAATTTCGATCTGATTTTTTGCAGGCTTCATAAGGACTATGATACTGATTTTCCAAAAAAATTTAATAACTTTATGTTGATTCTAGCTATGACTTTTGTGGCATAGAAGAGATCGGGTTTTCGTCGCTTTTTGAGGCACCAAACTCTCTTTTGATTCACCAGTGACACTCTAAACCTTTCATTGGTATATATGTGATGTTTCCTTTCAGAAATTTTTGTTTCATTTCAAAGATTTATGTACTTTTGACCGAGACTTGTTCGCGATCGATAAATTTCGCCTTTACGGTTAAAAGTTTAGTTTGAGTGATTTTTTCTCACCAATTTTTTCATCGTACCTCTTTTATATCCATTTGAGGGGTTTGGGTCGTGATAGTTTCAAAAAACTCGAGCCAATTTTTTTCGGGTCAAGGACCTTTGGTTCTCGGCTAGCCGTAACCTTCCCACGGTGCATAGGAGGGGTTTTTTGGGTCAGTTTTTTCCACCAATTTCTTCACCAGACGTCTTTTATATCCAATTTTAGGGGTGTTGGTCGTGGTAGTTTCATAAAAACTCGACCCAATTCTTTCCGGGTCATGGAAACTTGCATTTTGGCCTTAGGATCCTTCCCCCGGTGCATAGGATCAGTTTTTCCTATCCCGTCAGTGTTTTTTCCACCAATTTCTTCACCAGACCTCTTTGTTATCCATTTGAGAGGTTTGGTCTTGATAGTTTCAAAAAAACTCGAGTCAATTTTTTCGGGTCATGGAACCTTGGTTCTCGGTAGGCTATAACCTACCCACGGTGCATAAACACTTTTTTGGTCATTTTTTTCCACCAATTTCTTCACCAGACCTCTTTTATATCCCATTTTAAGGGTTTTGGTCGTGATAGTTTCAAAAAAACTCGATCCAATTCTTCCCGGGTCATGGAAACTTGCATTTTGGCCTTAGAATCCTTCCCGGCGGTGCATCTGGTCAGGATAATCCATCCCGTCAGTCAGTATGGCCGAGATAGTTCTTCCCGTCAGTTCGTTTCCATCCCGTCAGTGGTTCTGGCCGCGATAATGCTAGTCCTTGATTGTTTTGGCCCAGTGATTTCATTAAGTGATAGTGATTAAATCACTAAGTATTTATTTCAAACCTCGACATGAGATTTTATAAATACTTGAAAAATTTTGGGGTGTTTTATCTTTTTCCGTCATCTTTTGTCCGAGGACAAACGTGCTTTGGCGGGACAGAATTTCTTCGAGTCATCGTACACTAATTTTCCGCATCTGAGAGCTCGCCGGCAGCTTATTCACCTTAGCGGACGAGGCATTTTTGGCCCACTTGGAGCAAGGATTACAAGTCTCGGCCTATGTGTTCACGACTTCCCCGGTGAAGGATATGACGCGAACAACATTTTAAGCAAAGCCACATATATTCCTTCTGTTTAGGTACGCAACACAAGCCCATGATCTGGTCAACGAGCAATACACTGTTCGTGAAGAAACTGAGAAGGATAGGTGGTCTGTAGTTGGGTGCGCGAGCACAGAGCCTACAAATACTAGCTATCTCATTGCCACTCATACGCCGAACGTTCAGTTGGCCCGCTAACGCCAATCGTTCAAACCACCCTCCGAACTAAATCATGAAGAGCGCCCAGAAGACGGACAAAACCAAGCCAAAGCCGCACAAGCGCGAAAATAGGGCCAAAAATTGGTCGCCGGAAAAGTCGCCGGTAAAGTCACCGGAAAATTTTTTCAGCGACGTCCCGACGGCCGGACATCATCCCACGATCGATCGGCCAACATCCAACCCTGTGCATAAGAAATCGTAACCAGCCCACGCCCACTGCCCACGCCCTTGAGGAGTATGCCAACCCCTTATATAGTCCTTTTGACATTTTTCACTCTTGCACCAGTAGACATTGATTGCGTTCCTGGAGTATTTTTAATGGAAAAAAAATACTTGGAATTTTGATCTGGTTTTTTGCAGGCTTCATAAGGACTATGATACTGATTTTCTAAAAAATTTTAATAACTTTATGTTGATTCTAGCTATGACTTTTGTGGCATAGAAGAGATCGGGTTTTCGTTGCTTTTTGAGGCACCCAACTCTCTTTTGATTCACCAATGACACTCTAAACCTTTCATTGGTATATATGTGATGTTTCCTTTCAGAAACTTTTGTTTCATTTCAAAGATTTATGTACTTTTGACCAAGACTTTTTCGCGATCGATAAATTTCGCCTTTACGGTTAAAATTTTAGTTTGAGTGATTTTTTCTCACCAATTTTTTCATCGTACCTCTTTTATATCCATTTGAGGGGTTTGGGTCGTGATAGTTTCAAAAAACTCGAGCCAATTTTTTTCGGGTCAAGGACCTTTGGTTCTCGGCTAGCCGTAACCTTCCCACGGTGCATAGGAGGGGTTTTTTGGGTCAGTTTTTTTCCACCAATTTCTTAACCAGACGTCTTTTATATCCCATTTTAGGGGTGTTGGTCGTGGTAGTTTCAAAAAAACTCAACCCAATTCTTTCCGGGTCATGGAAACTTGCATTTTGGCCTTAGGATCCTTCCCCCGGTGCATAGGATCAGTTTTTCCTATCCCGTCAGTGTTTTTTACACCAATTTCTTCACCAGACCTCTTTGTTATCCATTTGAGAGGTTTGGTCTTGATAGTTTCAAAAAAACTCGAGTCAATTTTTTCGGATCATGGAACCTTGGTTCTCGGTAGGCTATAACCTACCCACGGTGCATAAACAGGTTTTTTGGTCATTTTTCCACCAATTTCTTCACCAGACCTCTTTTATATCCCATTTTAAGGGTTTTGGTCGTGATAGTTTCAAAAAAACTCGATCCAATTCTTCCCGGGTCATGGAAACTTGCATTTTGGCCTTAGAATCCTTCCCGGCGGTGCATCTGGTAAGGATAATCCATCCCGTCAGTCAGTATGGCCGAGATAGTCCTTCCCGTCAGTTCGTTTCCATCCCGTCAGTGGTTCTGGCCGTGATAATGCTAGTCTTTGATTGTTTTGGCCCGGTGATTTCATTAAGTGATAGTGATTAAATCACAAAGTATTTATTTCAAACCTCGACATGAGATTTTATAAATACTTGAAAAATTTTGGGGTGTTTTATCTTTTTCCGTCATCTTTTGTCCGAGGACAAACGTGCTTTGGCGGGACAGAATTTCTTCGAGTCATCGTCCACTAATTTTCCGCATCTGAGAGCTCGCCGGCAGCTTATTCACCTTAGCGGACGAGGCATTTTTGGCCCACTTTGAGCAAGGATTACAAGTCTCGGCCTATGTGTTCACGACTTCCCCGGTGAAGGAGATGACGCGAACAACATTTTAAGCAAAGCCACATATATTCCTTATGTTTAGGTACACAACACAAGCCCATGATCTGGTCAACGAGCAATACACTGCTCGGGAAGAAACTGAGAAGGATAGGTGGTCTGTAGTTGGGTGCGCGAGCACAGAGCCTACAAACACTAGCTATCTCATTGCCACTCATACGCCGAACGTTCAGTTGGCCCGATAACGCCAATCGTTCCAACCACTCTCCAAACTAAATCATGAAGAGCGCCCAGAAGACGGACAAAACCAAGCCAAAGCCGCATAAGCGCGAAAATAGGGCCAAAAATTGGTCGCCGGAAAAGTCGCCGGTAAAGTCACCGGAAAATTTTTTCGGCGATGTCCCGACGGCCGGACATCATCCCAAGATCGATCGGCCAACATCCATCCCTGTGCATAAGAAACCGCAACCAGTAGTCCATTGATTGTCCTTATGACATTTTTCAGTCTTGCACCAGTATACATTGATTGTGTTCCTGGAGTATTTTTAATGGAAAAAAAATACTTGGAATTTCGATCTGATTTTTTGCAGGCTTCATAAGGACTATGATACTGATTTTCCAAAAAAATTTAATAACTTTATGTTGATTCTAGCTATGACTTTTGTGGCATAGAAGAGATCTGGTTTTCGTCGCTTTTTGAGGCACCAAACTCTCTTTTGATTCACCAGTGACACTCTAAACCTTTCATTGGTATATATGTGATGTTTCCTTTCAGAAATTTTTGTTTCATTTCAAAGATTTATGTACTTTTGACCGAGACTTGTTCGCGATCGATAAATTTCGCCTTTACGGTTAAAAGTTTAGTTTGAGTGATTTTTTCTCACCAATTTTTTCATCGTACCTCTTTTATATCCATTTGAGGGGTTTGGGTCGTGATAGTTTCAAAAAACTCGAGCCAATTTTTTTCGGGTCAAGGACCTTTGGTTCTCGGCTAGCCGTAACCTTCCCACGGTGCATAGGAGGGGTTTTTTGGGTCAGTTTTTTCCACCAATTTCTTCACCAGACGTCTTTTATATCCAATTTTAGGGGTGTTGGTCGTGGTAGTTTCATAAAAACTCGACCCAATTCTTTCCGGGTCATGGAAACTTGCATTTTGGCCTTAGGATCCTTCCCCCGGTGCATAGGATCAGTTTTTCCTATCCCGTCAGTGTTTTTTCCACCAATTTCTTCACCAGACCTCTTTGTTATCCATTTGAGAGGTTTGGTCTTGATAGTTTCAAAAAAACTCGAGTCAATTTTTTCGGGTCATGGAACCTTGGTTCTCGGTAGGCTATAACCTACCCACGGTGCATAAACACTTTTTGGTCATTTTTTTCCACCAATTTCTTCACCAGACCTCTTTTATATCCCATTTTAAGGGTTTTGGTCGTGATAGTTTCAAAAAAACTCGATCCAATTCTTCCCGGGTCATGGAAACTTGCATTTTGGCCTTAGAATCCTTCCCGGCGGTGCATCTGGTCAGGATAATCCATCCCGTCAGTCAGTATGGCCGAGATAGTTCTTCCCGTCAGTTCGTTTCCATCCCGTCAGTGGTTCTGGCCGCGATAATGCTAGTCCTTGATTGTTTTGGCCCAGTGATTTCATTAAGTGATAGTGATTAAATCACTAAGTATTTATTTCAAACCTCGACATGAGATTTTATAAATACTTGAAAAATTTTGGGGTGTTTTATCTTTTTCCGTCATCTTTTGTCCGAGGACAAACGTGCTTTGGCGGGACAGAATTTCTTCGAGTCATCGTACACTAATTTTCCGCATCTGAGAGCTCGCCGGCAGCTTATTCACCTTAGCGGACGAGGCATTTTTGGCCCACTTGGAGCAAGGATTACAAGTCTCGGCCTATGTGTTCACGACTTCCCCGGTGAAGGATATGACGCGAACAACATTTTAAGCAAAGCCACATATATTCCTTCTGTTTAGGTACGCAACACAAGCCCATGATCTGGTCAACGAGCAATACACTGTTCGTGAAGAAACTGAGAAGGATAGGTGGTCTGTAGTTGGGTGCGCGAGCACAGAGCCTACAAATACTAGCTATCTCATTGCCACTCATACGCCGAACGTTCAGTTGGCCCGATAACGCCAATCGTTCCAACCACTCTCCAAACTAAATCATGAAGAGCGCCCAGAAGACGGACAAAACCAAGCCAAAGCCGCACAAGCGCGAAAATAGGGCCAAAAATTGGTCGCCGGAAAAGTCGCCGGTAAAGTCACCGGAAAATTTTTTCGGCGATGTCCCGACGGCCGGACATCATCCCAAGATCGATCGGCCAACATCCATCCCTGTGCATAAGAAACCGCAACCAGTAGTCCGTTGATTGTCCTTATGACATTTTTCAATCTTGCACCAGTAGACATTGATTGTGTTCCTGGAGTATTTTTAATTTAAAAAACAAATACATGGAATTTCGATCTGATTTTTTGCAGGCTTCATAAGGACTATGAGACTGATTTTCCAAAAACATTTCATAACTTTATGTTGACTCTAGCTATGACTTTTGTGGCATAGAAGAGATCGGGTTTTCGTTTCTTTTTGAGGCACCAAACTCTCTTTTGATTCACCAATGACACTCTTAACCCTTCATTGGTATATATGTGATGTTTCCTTTCAGAAACTTTTGTTTCATTTCAAAGATTTTTGTACTTTTGACCGAGACTTGTTCGCAATCGATAAATTTCGCCTTTACGACCAAAACTTTAGTTTGAGTGATTTTTTCTCACCAATTTCTTCACTGTACCTCTTTTATATCCATTTGAGGGGTTTGGGTCGTGATAGTTTCAAAAAACTCGAGCCAATTTTTTTCGGGTCAAGGACCTTTGGTTCTCGGCTAGCCGTAACCTTCCCACGGTGCATAGGAGGGGTTTTTTGGGTCAGTTTTTTTCCACCAATTTCTTAACCAGACGTCTTTTATATCCCATTTTAGGGGTGTTGGTCGTGGTAGTTTCAAAAAAACTCGACCCAATTCTTTCCGGGTCATGGAAACTTGCATTTTGGCCTTAGGATCCTTCCCCCGGTGCATAGGATCAGTTTTTCCTATCCCGTCAGTGTTTTTTACACAAATTTCTTCACCAGACCTCTTTGTTATCCATTTGAGAGGTTTGGTCTTGATAGTTTCAAAAAAACTCGAGTCAATTTTTTCGGATCATGGAACCTTGGTTCTCGGTAGGCTATAACCTACCCACGGTGCATAAACAGGTTTTTTGGTCATTTTTCCACCAATTTCTTCACCAGACCTCTTTTATATCCCATTTTAAGGGTTTTGGTCGTGATAGTTTCAAAAAAACTCGATCCAATTCTTCCCGGGTCATGGAAACTTGCATTTTGGCCTTAGAATCCTTCCCGGCGGTGCATCTGGTAAGGATAATCCATCCCGTCAGTCAGTATGGCCGAGATAGTCCTTCCCGTCAGTTCGTTTCCATCCCGTCAGTGGTTCTGGCCGTGATAATGCTAGTCTTTGATTGTTTTGGCCCGGTGATTTCATTAAGTGATAGTGATTAAATCACAAAGTATTTATTTCAAACCTCGACATGAGATTTTATAAATACTTGAAAAATTTTGGGGTGTTTTATCTTTTTCCGTCATCTTTTGTCCGAGGACAAACGTGCTTTGGCGGGACAGAATTTCTTCGAGTCATCGTCCACTAATTTTCCGCATCTGAGAGCTCGCCGGCAGCTTATTCACCTTAGCGGACGAGGCATTTTTGGCCCACTTTGAGCAAGGATTACAAGTCTCGGCCTATGTGTTCACGACTTCCCCGGTGAAGGAGATGACGCGAACAACATTTTAAGCAAAGCCACATATATTCCTTCTGTTTACGTACGCAACACAAGCCCATGATCTGGTCAACGAGCAATACACTGCTCGTGAAGAAACTGAGAAGGATAGGTGGTCTGTAGTTGGGTGCGCGAGCACAGAGCCTACAAACACTAGCTATCTCATTGCCACTCATACGCCGAACGTTTAGTTGGCTCGATAACGCCAATCGTTCCAACCACTCTCCGAACTAAATCATGAAGAGCGCCCAGAAGACGGACAAAACCAAGCCAAAGCCGCATAAGCGCCAAAATAGGGCCAAAAATTGGTCGCCGGAAAAGTCGCCGGTAAAGTCACCGGAAATTTTTTTCGGCGATGTCCCGACGGCCGGACATCATCCCACGATCGATCGGCCAACATCCATCCTTGTGCATAAGAAACCGCAACCAGTAGTCCGTTGATTGTCCTTATGACATTTTTCAATCTTGCACCAGTAGACATTGATTGTGTTCCTGGAGTATTTTTAATTTAAAAAACAAATACATGGAATTTCGATCTGATTTTTTGCAGGCTTCATAAGGACTATGAGACTGATTTTCCAAAAACATTTCATAACTTTATGTTGACTCTAGCTATGACTTTTGTGGCATAGAAGAGATCGGGTTTTCGTTTCTTTTTGAGGCACCAAACTCTCTTTTGATTCACCAATGACACTCTTAACCCTTCATTGGTATATATGTGATGTTTCCTTTCAGAAACTTTTGTTTCATTTCAAAGATTTTTGTACTTTTGACCGAGACTTGTTCGCAATCAATAAATTTCGCCTTTACGACCAAAACTTTAGTTTGAGTGATTTTTTCTCACCAATTTCTTCACTGTACCTCTTTTATATCCATTTGAGGGGTTTGGGTCGTGATAGTTTCAAAAAAACTCGAGCCAATGTTTTTCGGGTCAAGGTCCCTTGGTTCTCGGCTAGTCGTAACCTTCCCACTGTACATAGGAGGGGTTTTTTGGGTCAGTTTTTTTCCACCAATTTCTTCACCAGACCTCTTTTATATCCCATTTTAGGGGTGTTGGTCGTGGTAGTTTCAAAAAAACTCGACCCAATTTTTTCCAGGTCATGGAAACTTGCATTTTGGCCTTAGGATCCTTTCCCCGGTGCATAGGATCAGTTTTCCCTATCCCGTCAGTGTTTTTTCCACCAATTTCTTCACCAGACCTCTTTGTTATCTATTTAAGAGGTTTGGGTCTTGATAGTTTCAAAAAAACTCGAGTTAATTTTTTTCGGGTCATGGAACCTTGGTTTTCGGTAGGCTATAACCTTCCCACGGTGCATAGACTGGTTTTTTGGGTCATTTTTTTCCACCAATTTCTTCACCAGACCTCTTTTATATCCCATTTTAAGGGTTTTGGTCGTGATAGTTTCAAAAAAACTCGATCCAATTCTTCCCGGGTCATGGAAACTTGCATTTTGGCCTTAGAATCCTTCCCGGCGGTGCATCTGGTCAGGATAATCCATCCGGTCAGTCAGTATGGCCGAGATAGTCCTTCCCGTCTGTTCGTTTCCATCCCGTCAGTGGTTCTGGCCGCGAGAATGCTAGTCCTTGATTGTTTTGGCCCAGTGATTTCATTAAGTGATAGTGATTAAATCACTAAGTATTTATTTCAAACCTCGACATGAGATTTTATAAATACTTGAAAATTTTTTGGGTATTTTATCTTTTTCCGTCATCTTTTGTCCGAGGACAAACGTGCTTTGGCGGGACAGAATTTCTTCGAGTCATCGTCCACTATTTTTCCGCACCTGAGAGCTCGCCGGCAGCTTATTCACCTTAACGGACGAGGCATTTTTGGCCCACTTGGAGCAAGGATCACAAGTGTCGGCCTATGTGTTCACGACTTCCCCGGTGAAGGAGATGACGCGAACAACATATTAAGCAAAGCCACATATATTCCTTCTGTTTACGTACGCAACACAAGCCCATGATCTGGTCAACGAGCAATACACTGCTCGTGAAGAAACTGAGAAGGATAGGTGGTCTGTAGTTGGGTGCGCGAGCACAGAGCCTATAAACACTAGCTATCTGATTGCCACTAATACGCCGAACGTTCATTTGGCCCGCTAACGCCAATCGTTCCAACCACTCTCCGAACTAAATCAAGAAGAGCGCACAGAACACAGACAAAACCAAGCCAAAGCCGCACAAGCGCGAAAATAGGGCTAAAAATTGGTCGCGGGAAAAGTCGCCGGATAAGTCACCGGAAAATTTTTTCGGCGACGTCCCGGCGGCCGGACATCATCCCACGATCGATCGGCCAACATCCATCCCGGTGCTTAAGAAATCGCAACCAGCCCACGCCCACTGCCCACGCCCCTGAGGAGTATGCCTACCCCTTATATAGGCCTTATGACATTTTTCAGTCTTGCACCAGTAGACATTGATTGTGTTCCTGGAGTATTTTTAATGTAAAAAAATAATACTTGGAATTTCGATCTGATTTTTTGCAGGCTTCATAAGGACTATGAGGCTGATTTTCCAAAAATATTTCATAACTTTATGTTGACTCTAGCTATGACTTTTGTGGCTTAGAAGAGATCGGGTTTTCATAGCTTTTTGAGGCACCAAACTCTCTTTTGATTCACCAATGACACTCTAAACCCTTCATTGGTATATATGTGATGTTTCCTTTCAGAAACATTTGTTTCATTTCAAAGATTTTTGTACTTTTGACCGAGACTTGTTCGCGATCGATAAATTTCGCCTTTACGGCCAAAACTTTAGTTTGAGTGATTTTTTCTCACCAATTTCTTCACCGTACCTCTTTTATATCCATTTGAGGGGTTTGGGTCGTGATAGTTTCAAAAAAACTCAAGCCAATTTTTTTCGAGTCAAGGACCCTTGGTTCTCGGCTAGCCGTAACCTTCCCACGGTGCATAGGAGGGGTTTTTTGGGTCAGTTTTTTTCCACCAATTTCTTCACCAGACCTCTTTGTTATCCATTTGAGAGGTTTGGGTCTTGATAGTTTCAAAAAAAACTCGAGTCAATTTCTTTTGGGTCATAGAACCTTCCCACGGTGCATAGACAGGTTTTTCGGGTCATTTTTTTCCACCAATTTCTTCACCAGACCTCTTTTATATCCCATTTTAGGGGTTTTGGTCGTGGTAGTTTCAAAAAAACTCGACCCAATTCTTTTCGGGTCATGGAAACTTGCATTTTGGCCTTAGAATCCTTCCCGGCGGTACATCTGGTCAGGATAATCATTACGTCAGTCAGTATGGCCGAGATAGTCCTTCCCGTCAGTCAGTATGGCCGAGGGATTCCACACCTTATGTCATTTTGGGTGGTTTCTGGACTTAGGATCCTTCCCGGCAGTGCATCCGGTCAGGATAATCTATCCCGTCAGCCATTATGGCTGACACAGTCTTTCCCGTCAGTTCGTTTCCATCCCGTCAGTGGTTATGGCCGCGAGAATGCTAGTCCTTGGTAGTTTTGGCCCAGAGATTCCACACCTTACGTCCATTAGGGTGGTTTTCGATCTTAGGATCCTTCCCTTTGGTGCATCCGGTCAGGATAATCCATCCCGTCAGTCAGTATGGCCGAGATAGTCCTTCCCGTCATTTTGTTTCCATCCCATCAGTCAGTATGGCCGAGATAGTCCTTCCCGTCAGTTCGTTTCCATCCCGTCAGTCATTCTGTCCGCGAGAATGCTAGTCCTTTGTTGTTTTGGCCGAGGGATTCTACACCTTACGTCATTTAGGGTGGTTTATGGCCTTAAGATCCTTCCCGACGGTTCATCCGGTCATGATAATCCATCCCGTCAGTCAGTATGGCCGAGATATTCCTTCCCGTCAGTCCATTAGGGGGTTTTTGGCCTTAGGATCCTTCCCCCGGTGGATAGGATCAGTTTATCCTATCCCGTCATTGTTTTTTCCACCAATTTCTTCACCGGACCTCTTTGTTATCCATTTGAGAGGTTTGGGTCTTGATAGTTTCAAAAAAACTCGAGTCAATTTTTTTCGGGTCATGGAACCTTGGTTCTCGGTAGGCTATATAACCTTCCCACGGTGCATAGACGGGTTTTTCGGGTGATTTTTTTTTCAACCAATTTCTTCACCAAACCTCTTTTATATCCCATTTTAAGCGTTTTGGTCGTGACAGTTTCAAAAAAACTCGATCCAATTCTTCACGGGTAATGGAAACTTTCATTTTGGCCTTACAATCCTTCTCGGTGGTGCATCTGGTCAGGATAATCCATCCCGTTAGTCAGTATGGCCAAGATAGTCCTTCCCGTCAGTTCGTTTCCATCCCGACAGTGGTTCTGGCCGCGAGAATGCTAGTCCTTGGTTGTTTTGGCCCAATGATTTCACTAATTGATAGTGATTAAATCACTAAGTATTTATTTTAAACCTGGACATGAGATTTTATAAATACTTGAAAAAATTTTGGGTGTTTTATCTTTTTCGTCATCTTTTGTCCGAGGACAAATATGCTTTGGCGGGACAGAATTTCTTCGAGTCACCGTCCACTATTTTCCGCATATGACAGCTTGCCGGCAGCTTATTCACCTTAGCGGACGAGGCATTTTTGGCCCACTTGGAGCAAGGATCACAAGTGTCGGCCTATGTGTTCACGTCTTCCCCGGTGAAGGAGATGACGCGAACAACATTTTAAGCAAAGCCACAGATATTCCTTCTGTTTAGGTACGCAACACAAGCCCATGATCTGGTCAACGAGCAATACACTGCTCGTGAAGAAACTGAGAAGGATAGGTGGTCTGTAGTTGGGTGGCGAGTACAGAGACTACAAACACTAGCTATCTGATTGCCACTCATACGCCGAACATTCAGTTGGCCCGCTAACGCCAATCGTTCCAACCACTCTCCGAACTAAATCAAGAAGAGCGCCCAGAAGACGGACAAAACCAAGCCAAAAATTGGTCGCAGGAAAAGTCGCTAGAAAAGTCACCGGAAATTTTTTCGGCGACGTCCCGAGGGCCGGACATCATCCCAAGATCGATCGGCCAACATCCATCCCTGTGAAATAAGAAATCGCAACCAGCCCACACCCACTGCCCACGCCCACTGCCCACGCCCCTGAGGAGTATGCCTACCCCTTATATAGTCCTTATGACATTTTTCAGTCTTGCACCAGTAGACATCGATTGTGTTCCTGGAGTAATTTCGATCTGATTTTTTGCAAGCTTCATAAGGACTATGAGATTGATTTTCCAAAAAACAATTCATAACTTTATGTTGACTCTAGCTATGACTTTTGTGGCATAGAAGAGATCGGGTTTTCGTTGCTTTTTGAGGCACCAAACTCTCTTTTGATTCACCAATGACACTCTAAACCCTTCATTGGTATATATGTCATGTTTCCTTTCAGAAACTTTTGTTTCATTTCAAAGATTTTTGTACTTTTGACCGAGACTTGTTCGCGATCGGTAAATTTCGCCTTTACGGCCAAAACTTTAGTTTGAGTGTTTTTTTCTCACCAATTTCTTCACCGTACCTCTTTTATATCCATTTGAGGGGTTTGGGTCATGATAGTTTCAAAAAAACTTGAGCCAATTTTTTTTGGGTCATGGACCCTTGGTTCTCGGCAAGCCGTAACCTTCCCACGGTGCATAGGAAGGGTTTTTCGGGTCAGTTTTTTTCAACCAATTTCTTCACCAAACCTCTTTTATATCCCATTTTAGGGGTGTTGGTCGTGGTAGTTTCAAAAAAAACTCGACCCAATTCTTTCTAGGTCATGGAAACTTGCATTTTGGCCTTAGGATCCTTCCCCCGGTGCATAGGATAAGTTTATCCTATCCCGTCAGTGTTTTTTCCACCAATTTCTTCACCAGACCTCTTTGTTATCCATTTGAGAGTTTTGGGTCTTGATAGTTACAAAAAACCTCGAGTCAATTGTTTTTGGGTCATGGAAACTTGGTTCTTGGTAGGCTATAACCTTCCCACGGTGCATAGACGGGTTTTTCGGGTCATTTTTTTCCACAAATTTCTTCACCAGACCCCTTTTATATCCAATTTTAAGGGTTTTGGTCGTGATAGTTTCAAAAAAATATGATCCAATTCTTCATGGGTCATGGAAACTTGCTTTGTGACCTTAGAATCCTTCCCGACGGTGCATCTGGTCAGGATAATCCATCACGTCAGTCACTATGGCTGAGATAGTCCTTCCCGTCAGTACGTTTCCATCCGGTCAGTCATTCTGTCCGCGAGAATGCTAGTCTTTTTTTGTTTTGGCCGAGGGATTCCACACCTTACGTCATTTTGGGTGGTTTTTGGACTTAGGATCCTTCCCGGCGGTGCATCCGGTCAGGATAATCCATCCCGTTAGTCATTATGGCCGAGACATTCTTTCCCGTCAGTGGTTCTGGCCATAAGAATGCTAGTCCTTGGTAGTTTTGGCCCAGGGATTCCACACCTTACGTCCATTAGGGTGGTTTTGGTCTTAGGATCCTTCCCGTCGGTGCATCTGGTCAGGATAATCCGTCCCGTCAGTCAGTATGGCCGAGATAGTCCTTCCCGTCGTTTTGTTTCCATCCCGTCAGTCAATATGGCCGAGATAGTCCTTCCCGTCAGTTCGTTTCCATCCCGTCAGTCATTCTGGCCGCGAGAATGCTAGTCCTTTGTTGTTTTGGCAGAGGGATTCCACACCTTACGTCATTTAGGGTGGTTTTGGCCTTATGATCCTTGTCGGCGGTTCATCCGGTCATGATAATCCATCCCGTCAGTTAGTATGGCCGAGATATTCCTTCCCGTCAGTCCATTAGGGGGGGGTTTTGGCCTTAGGATCCTTCCCCCAGTGGATATGATCTGTTTATCCTATCCCATCATTGTTGTTTCCACCAATTTCTTCACCAGACCTCTTTGTTATCCATTTGAGAGGTTTGGGTCTTGATAGTTTCAAAAAAACTCGAGTCAATTTTTGTCGGGTCATGGAACCTTGGTTCTTGGTAGGCTATAACCTTCCCACGGTGCATAGACTGGTTTTTCGGGTCATTTTTTTCCACCAGTTTCTTCACCAGACCTCTTTTATATCCCATTTTAAGCGTTTTGGTCGTGATAGTTTCAAAAAAACTCGATCCAATTCTTCACGGGTCATGGAAACTTTCATTTTGGCCTTAGAATCCTTCCCGGCGGTGCATCTGGTCAGGATAATCCATCCCGTCAGTCAGTATGGCCGAGATAGTCCTTCCCGTCAGTTCGTTTCCATCCCGACAGTGGTTCTGGCCGCGAGAATGCTAGTCCTTGGTTGTTTTGGCCCAGTGATTTCACTAAGTGATAGTGATTAAATCACTAAGTATTTATTTTAAACCTGGACATGAGATTTTATAAATACTTGAAATTTTTTTGGGTGTTTTATCTTTTTCCGTCATCTTTTGTCCGAGGAGAAACGTGCTTTGGCGGGACAGAATTTCTTCGAGTCACCGTCCACTATTTTCCGCATATGAGAGCTTGCCGGCAGCTTATTCACCTTAGCGGAAGAGGCATTTTTGGCCCACTTGGAGCAAGGATCACAAGTGTCGGCCTATGTGTTCACGACTTCCCCGGTGAAGGAGATGACGCGAACAACATTTTAAGCAAAGCCACAGAGCCTACAAACACTAGCTATCCGATTGCCACTCATACGCTGAACGTTCAGTTGACCCGCTAACGCCAATCGTTCCAACCACTCTCCGAACTAAATCAAGAGGAGCGCCGCACAAACGCGAACATCCCGACGGCCGGACATCATCCCACGATCGATCGGCCAACATCCATCCCTGTGCATAAGAAATCGTAACAAGCCCACGCCCACTGCCCACGCCCCTGAGGAGTATGCCAACCCCTTATATAGTCCTTATGACATTTTTCAGTCTTGCACCAATAGACATTGATTGTGTTCCTGGAGTATTTTTAATGTAAAAAACAAATACTTGGAATTTCGATCTGATTTTTTGCAGGCTTCATAAGGACTATGAGACTGATTTTCCAAAAAAAATTCATAACTTTATGTTGATTCTAGCTATGACTTTTGTGGCATAGAAGAGATCGGGTTTTCATTGCTTTTTGAGGCACCAAACTCTCTTTTGATTCACCAATGATATGTGATGTTTCCTTTCAGAAACTTTTGTTTCATTTCAAAGATTTCTGTACTTTTGACCGAGACTTGTTCGCGATCGATAAATTTCGCCTTTACGGCCAAAACTTTAGTTTGAGTGATTTTTTCTCACCAATTTCTTCACCGTACCTCTTTTATATCAATTTTAGGGGTTTGGGTTGTGATAGTTTCAAAAAAACTCGAGCCAATTTTTTTTGGGTCATGGACCCTTGGTTCTCGGCTAGCCGTAACCTTCCCACGGTGCATAGGAAGGGTTTTTCGGGTCAGTTTTTTTCAACCAATTTCTTCACCAGACCTCTTTTATATCCCATTTTAGGGGTGTTGGTCGTGGTAGTTTCAAAAAAAACTCGACCCAATTCTTTCTAGGTCATGTAAACTTGCATTTTGGCCTTAGGATCCTTCCCCCGGTGCATAGGATAAGTTTATCCTATCCCGTCAGTGTTTTTTCCACCAATTTCTTCACCAGACCTCTTTGTTATCCATTTGAGAGTTTTGGGTCTTGATAGTTACAAAAAACCTCGAGTCAATTTTTTTTGGGTCATGGAAACTTGGTTCTTGGTAGGCTATAACCTTCCCACGGTGCATAGACGGGTTTTTCGGGTCATTTTTTTCCACAAATTTCTTCACCAGACCCCTTTTATATCCAATTTTAAGGGTTTTGGTCGTGATAGTTTCAAAAAAATATGATCCAATTCTTCATGGGTCATGGAAACTTGCATTTTGACCTTAGAATCCTTCCCGACGGTACATCTGGTCAGGATAATCCATCACGTCAGTCACTATGGCTGAGATAGTCCTTCCCGTCAGTACGTTTCCATCCGGTCAGTCATTCTGTCCGCGAGAATGCTAGTCTTTTTTTGTTTTGGTCGAGGGATTCCACACCTTACGTCATTTTGGGTGGTTTTTGGACTTAGGATCCTTCCCGGCGGTGCATCCGGTCAGGATAATCCATCCCGTTAGTCATTATGGCCGAGACATTCTTTCCCGTCAGTGGTTCTGGCCATAAGAATGCTAGTCCTTGGTAGTTTTGGCCCAGGGATTCCACACCTTAAGTCCATTAGGGTGGTTTTGGTCTTAGGATCCTTCCCGTCGGTGCATCCTGTCAGGATAATCCATCCCGTCAGTCAGTATGGCCGAGATAGTCCTTCCCGTCATTTTGTTTCCATCCCGTCAGTCAATATGGCCGAGATAGTCCTTCCCGTCAGTTCGTTTCCATCCCGTCAGTCATTCTGGCCGCGAGAATGCTAGTCCTTTGTTGTTTTGGCAGAGGGATTCCACACCTTACGTCATTTAGGGTGGTTTTTGGCCTTATGATCCTTCTCGGCGGTTCATCCGGTCATGATAATCCATCCCGTCAGTTTGTATGGCCGAGATATTCCTTCCCGTCAGTCCATTAGGGGGGGTTTTGGCCTTAGGATCCTTCCCCCAGTGGATATGATCTGTTTATCCTATCCCATCATTGTTGTTTCCACCAATTTCTTCACCAGGCCTCTTTTTTATCCATTTGAGAGGTTTGGGTCTTGATAGTTTCAAAAAAACTCGAGTCAATTTTTGTCGGGTCATGGAACCTTGGTTCTTGGTAGGCTATAACCTTCCCACGGTGCATAGACTGGTTTTTCGAGTCATTTTTTTCCACCAGTTTCTTCACCAGACCTCTTTTATATCCCATTTTAAGCGTTTTGGTCGTGATAGTTTCAAAAAAACTCAATCCAATTCTTCACGGGTCATGGAAACTTTCATTTTGGCCTTAGAATCCTTCCCGGCGGTGCATCTGGTCAGGATAATCCATCCCGTCAGTCAGTATGGCCGAGATAGTCCTTCCCGTCAGTTCGTTTCCATCCCGACAGTGGTTCTGGCCGCGAGAATGCTAGTCCTTGGTTGTTTTGGCCCAGTGATTTCACTAAGTGATAGTGATTAAATCACTAAGTATTTATTTTAAAACTGGGCATGAGATTTTATAAATACTTGAAATTTTTTTGGGTGTTTTATCTTTTTCCGTCATCTTTTGTCCGAGGAGAAACGTGCTTTGGCGGGACAGAATTTCTTCGAGTCACCGTCCACTATTTTCCGCATATGAGAGCTTGCCGGCAGCTTATTCACCTTAGCGGAAGAGGCATTTTTGGCCCACTTGGAGCAAGGATCACAAGTATTATATGACTTATGTCTGATCATTGACATACTCTTACTTTCTAGAGACAGTACCGAGATTACTGGACACAATTCCAACAATCTCCCACTTGTACTGGAATCTCTGTATTCATAATCCTTTTGTCTCAATATCTCGATTAGTCATAAGGCAAGATTAGTGTCATCCTTATAAAGCCTAATCTTGTTCATCGGACTCTGATTTGATACTGACAATCCAAACGACTCGGGAAAGTCCGTTTGAGCATGGCCATGCATTTTCCAGTATTCAAATCTCCGATTGGCCTAGAGATATTCACTCCATTTATATTGAAGGGACAAATCCCGTCTTGTTCCATCACTGTAAACTACTCATTTCGTAATACACCCAAACAAGGTCCTTATAACTATCGCATAACGACAGCGTTAGACAATGATCAAAGCGCATCAGTTCATGTGCAGTCACATGCATGCGAACTCAGGTCTAAGGACTATACTCTATAGTCGTAGTAAGAATCTCTTATGACACAGATATAAATATCCTGAAGAGTTCTTATAATCGGGTCTTGTCCGGTCGTATGTACCCTACATACACCTATGTACTGACTTTGATGCCGTGCATCTATGACACACTGAGACTTTGTCATAAGTCACATACCAATCTAGTCTCACACGGTTGTTGGTGTTCCAATTTCAACAACCTTCGACTAGGGACATGATGATATAAGCCATCTATCAAATATAGGGTCTCATGATCAAGCTAAATGACTTTGATAACTCAAGATCAAGTTACTTACTTCGATGACCTATAAAATGGTTCATATCATTTTGGAACGATTATTTCATCACAGTTAAAATAATCTTGAAATAATAATTTCATTAAACATAAAAATGTTTTACAAGAACATATCAAATAACTAAATAAAGCCCTCAAACTCCCACTCAAATTTAGATTACATTTCAATGTCTCTAATGCCTACAGCTTCAGTCAGGAACTCGAGCTTAGGCCTTGGGAGTGGCTTTGTCAACAGATCAGCGACGTTATCATCTGTCTGAACTCGGCTGATCTTGACTTCCTTTCTATTAATGATGTCACGTATCAAGTGAAATCTTCTTAGAACATGCTTGGATTTCTGGTGTGATCTTGGTTCCTTTGCCTGAGCAATAGCACCATTGTTATCACACCTAGTTCAATAATGAACTTCCGTATCCAAACAGCTTCCTTCGCAGCTTCTGAAGCGGCGATATATTCAGCTTCTGTAGTGGAATCAGCAACGGTGTCTTGCTTGGAGCTTCTCCAACTGATTGCACCGCCATTCAGACAAAAGATATAACCGGACTGTGACCGGAAATCATCTTGGTCTGTCTGGAAACTTGCGTCCGTGAATCCACTGACTTTAAGCACATCACTTCCACCGTACACCAAGAACTTATCCTTAGTATGTCTTAGATACTTCAAGATATTCTTTACGGCAATCCAGTGGCTTTCACCTGGATTTGACTGGTATCTACTCGTCATGCTCAATGCATAAGCAACATCAGGACGAGTACAGATCATGGCATACATGATAGATCCTATTGCAGATGCATAAGGAATATTCTTCATGCGCTCAAGCTCAGCAGCCGTCGTAGGGCTCTGCTTCTTGCTCAGCGTTGTGCCATGTACCATTGGCGTGAAGCCCTTCTTGGAATCTTTGATGCTGAATTTTTGTAGGACTTTGTCAATGTATGAATCTTGACACAAGCCTATCAGCCTTCTAGATCTATCCCGGTAGATCCTAATTCCAAGAACGTGTGCGGCTTCACCCATGTCTTTCATGGAAAAACAACTTCCAAGCCAGTCCTTTACCGACTTTAGCATTGGAACGTCGTTTCCGAGAAGCAGTATGTCATCGACATACAGAATAAGAAATACTATCTTGCTCCCACTAGTTTTCTTATACACGCATTGTTCTTCTTCGTTTCTGATGAAGTCAAATTGCTTGATCGCTTCATCAAAACGAAGATTCCAGCTCCTCGATGCTTGCTTCAATCCATAAATGGATTTATGAAGTTTGCATACCTTCCCAGCATTCTTTGGATCTATGTAACCGTCAGGTTGTGTCATATACACATCCTCTTCCAGAATGCCATTCAGGAAGGCGGTTTGTACGTCCATCTGCCAAATTTCATAATCATGAAAAGCTGCAGTTGCTAGTAGAATCCGAATAGATTTCATCATAGCCACTGGTGAATAGGTTTCATCGTAATCCACACCGTGAACTTGTCTGAAACCTTTTGCCACCAACCTGGCTTTATAAATCTGGACATTTCCATCCACGTCAATCTTCTTCTTGAAGATCCATTTGCACTCGATGGCTTTTACACCAGCGGGTAAGTCAACCAACGAAAACACTTGGTTGACCGACATGGAGTCCATTTCGGAATCAGTGGCCTTGCGCCACTTTGAGGAATCTGGGCCCATCATGGCTTGATTGAAGTTCGATGGTTCATCACCATCAATGATCAGAAGATCATGACAGTTAGTCACGAGGAATCCTTGATATCTCTCGGGTTCGTGACGGATCCTCCCGGATCTTCGAACTTCAGGTACTACAGGTTCAGGCTCTACAATTTCTTGTAGGTCCTCCTGCTGCTCTTCCTCATTAGGTTGAGCAGTATCCTGTTCATCTTGAATTTCTTCAAGCAGTACCTTACTCCCACTGTCTTTCTTAGAGAGAAACTCCCTCTCAAGAAAGTTACAATCCCGGGCAACAAAGATCTTGTTCTCGGAACGTAGATAGAAGTAATAAGCCTTGGTTTCCTTCGGATAACCAATGAAGTAGCATTTATCAGACTTTGGTGTAAGCTTGTCTGAGATTAATCTCTTGACATAGGCTTCACAACCCCAAATTCTAAGATAAGACAGCACTGGAGCCACTCCAGTCCATAATTCATATGGTGTCTTTGCTACTGCTTTCGATGGCGCTCTATTTAGAGTGAACACTGCTGTTAGCAGAGCATATCCCCAAAGGGATATTGGAAGGTCTGTGTGACTCATCATAGATCGAACCATATCCAATAAGGTCCGATTTCTCCTCTCAGACACACCATTCCATTGAGGTGTTCCGGGAGGAGTGAGTTGGGATACGATCCCATACTCTCTTAGATGATCACTGAATTCTTGGCTTAAGTATTCTCCTCCTCGGTCGGACCGAAGAGCCTTAATGCTTTTGCCAAGTTGGTTCTGTACTTCATTTTGGAATTCTCTGAACTTCTCAAAAGATTCAGACTTATGTTTCATTAAATAAACATATCCATACCTACTGAAATCATCAGTGAAGGTAATGAAGTACTGATAGTTTCCTCTTGCAATTGTGGACATTGGGCCACACACGTCAGTGTGTATCAGGCCCAATAAGTCACTGGCCCTCTCGTTAGGTTTATTAAAGGGGGCCCGTGTCATTTTGCCCATCATGCAGGATTCGCATTTCTCACATGACTCAAAGTCAAATGAGCCAAGAAGTCCATTCGAATGGAGCCTCTTGATGCGTTTCTCGCTGATGTGCCCTAAACGACAATGCCATAGAAACGTTCGGTTCTCCTCATTAGGTTTGAACCGTTTGGTATTAATGTTATAAATTGGCGCGGATTGATCGAGTATGTAAAGCCCATTCATAAGAGGGGCAGAACCATAGAACAAATTGTTGCGATTGAAGGAACATAATTTATTCTTAACTGAAAAATCATAACCTTCCAAATCCAACAAAGAAATTGAAATAATATTCCTGCTTATAGCAGGTACAAAATAACAATTATTGAGTTCTAAAACCAATCCCGAAGGTAAAGACAACAAGTATGTGCCTACAGCTAGTGCTGGAACTTTCGCTCCATTCCCAACTCGTAGCTCCACTTGTCCTTGCTTCAGCCTTCTACTGTTGCTGAGTGCCTGCATATTAGTACAAATATGAGCCCCACAACCAGTATCCATAACCCATGAGGTATTATCAGAAGTAGTTGTATTAACTTCTATAACAAAAATACCTGATGAAGAAGTCTCGAGAGTCTTCTTCTTCAATTCCTTTAGACCTTCTTGGAATTTCTTACATTCTCTCCTCCAATGCCCTGGTTCTTTACAGAACCTGCATATGTCAGTTGGCCCAGCCTTGGACTTGGGCTTGGGCTTTGGCGTGTCCTTGTCCGCGACTTGGACAGCCTTGGCCTTTCCCTTATCCTTAGCAGAGGATTTCTTAAACCCCTTGCCCTTTTTCACCATAAGCACATTGGGGTCCTTGGCGGTTTTCCTCAAGTTGGGCTCTGCAGTCTTGAGCATTCCGTAAAGCTCAGGCAATGTCTTACTCAAGCCATGCATGTTAAAGTTCAGAATGAACTGATCATAGCTTGCAGGTAATGACTGCAGAATGATGTCGCAGGCAAGTTCCTGGCTGATAGGGCAGTCGAGTTTCTGAAGATGATCGAGATAACCCATCATCTTCAAGACATGAGGACTCACTGCCGCATTTGCAGCCAACTTACAGTCTAAGAGGTTCTTAACTGTCTGAAACCTCTCAGTCCTTGCTTGCTCCTGAAAAAGCGATTTCAGGCTTGCCATTATCTCGATGGGTGACAACACACTCTCGAACTGCATTTGCAGCTCAGCAGTCATTGTCGCCAACATCAGGCAATAAACATCATTTTCATCTGACGAATGCTTTTCCCAAGCATTGTGCAGAGTCCTGGCGGCATTGTTAGCAGGCCTCTCGGGGAGAGGATCACGAAGGACATAATCCTTCTTCTCCTGCTTGAGGACCAGCCTCAAGTTCCTTGACCACGTCAGGAAGTTCGTTCCAGTCAGCTTCTCCTTCTCGAGAACAGACCGGATTGAGAATGTGTTTTGTGTGCTTGTAGTAGTCATAGCTGAAATATATAGATAAAAAGGTTATTAGTTAATATGTTCAATATGATTAATCTTGTATTATACTTAATATGATTAATCACGCATTATATTCAATAACATAAGTTACCCTCAATAGAATATAATGATTCCAAGATCCACATATAACTAAGATCGTAGTGGGCCACTGGCCATCACCCAACCTTAGCTTATATCGGTAAGCCCTATGTCGGCTAATTATATCCGTGATATAACTCTTGGTTGTGAATCTGGGCCCGAGGCCCAATCCACTCTGATGTCTCAAGGCCCGGGACTCCCGATGGCCTAGTCAAGAAAACCAGACTATACAGTCATGTAATCATTAATGTCTGGGACTCCCAATGACATTTATGAATCACAAACCGTCTTATCCACGCAAAAGTAGACACCCTCACACTGTAAGGCCATGAATACAATTGAATGGGCTTCGACAGCTGACATAGCCTGGACAAGACATCCAACGCTTGATATTATTTGAGGTTTGTAGGTTTATTAAAATTTCATCCCAAAATAGAAGATTACTATTTTGGGAAACTTTCCATTTTGGGAAACCTACTAATTTTGGAAACTTTCTAAAACTGGAAACTTTCTAAAACCGGAAACTTTCTAACTTTAGAAATTTCTTAAAATCCAAAACATGCAAATCTAGAAACTTCTATTTTAAGAAACTTTCTAATTTCAAAATTTTGGAAACTTTTTAATTTAAAATCGATTTATAATTATATAAAATAAATTTTAAATTAATCTGAAGAAAGACTCAAATAATTGGCCCAATTGTTTTAACTTCTTGGCCCGAGGCCCAAGAATTGGTCCATGTCCAAGACATAACCCAATTGCCCAATTAAATGACATAACCGGTCTGGTTCATTAAAATTGGTCTTAACCAAAGTTAATTACTACGATGACCACAATTGTCAACCGGTTATTTACTAAACCGGATTTTCTCAATTTATCTGGTCCAACCAAATCAAATTAGAAAATCCTGGTTTAGGCACAAAATCCAATTTTTCGACTTTGGATTTCTTATCCCGGTTTAACCAGAACTTAATAAAATTATTAAATCTGTTTATTAAACCGTGACGATTAATTTTTTTTAATCAGTTTTAAACCGAACCGAACCGAATTGGTCACGAACCAATCATGGTTGTGACCTAGCTCCACGATCACCATGCCCAGCCGCAAGCCGCACGCAAACGATCCGAGACCGAGACGGCAGCTGGACGGGATGGGACGGGACGGGACGGTACGGGACGGGACGATGCCGAGAGATCACGGACGTGATCGCCATGTGATCGTGGTCGATCTCTCTCGCGCGTCATAACCGATCGGGACGGGATGGGACACGATCGATCCATGCGATCGTTCGATCCATGCGATACGATCGGTCCATCCCAGCGATCGTCTCAGCCGAGCATCTCGCGGTCCATGATCCGCGATCGATGCAGCTGATCGGTCCGACGCATACCAAATCAATATAGCTTGGTCATGCAATTTTTTTTCAACAGTTTGTTTAGGTTTCAATTCTTGTTTCTTAAGTGTTTTGCTCTTATCAGTAGATTGATTCAAAAACACCTCTTTAAACAATCCTAAACATGAATCTAAACAAGAAAAACCACAGAACCAATAGCTCTGATACCACTGAAGGTTGTTTTGGTGTTAATCCTGATTCAGTTCATCAGATTAATTCATCCTAAACATGCAGATCTAGGTTCTCTTGAATAGAAACAATATATAGATCTCACCTTTTACCTGTTTATGCAGCGGAAAGAGAGAACAGGTCAGAGATCAGCAGAACCACCAAGGGATGGATCCTCCAAAGGCTCACACACGCAATCACAGAAAATGGCTGCTAGACCGAGCTGAGGGAGGCCGCAGAGAGAGAGAGAAATCGCGGCTGGATTAGGGTTGGAGGAGAAAGAGATTTGGCTTTTAGTTTATAAAACCCTTCTCTTTCCCTTTTGGGCTTTTGGGCCCAAATACCAATCTGATTAAATCCCTTGGATTTAATCAGACCCATTAATCTCTCTCTAAGTACGACAAATGCCTGGCACTTTTACCGTACTTCTGCTAAGCCGTTCCTACACATTTTCCTGTTAGCTTAGGCGTGTGACCCATATGGGATCATATAATAAAGCCAATAAGTCCAAGACTTATAGATCATGAGCGGACTCTAGCAAGCCATCATGACCCCCAGTATTATATGACTTATGTCTGATCATTGACATACTCTTACTTTCTAGAGACAGTACCGAGATTACTGGACACAATTCCAACAACACAAGCCCATGATCTCGTCAACGAGCAATACACTGCTCGTGAAGAAACTGAGAAGGATAGGTGGTCTGTAGTTGGGTGCGCGAGCACAGAGCCTACAAACACTAGCTATCTGATTGCCACTCATAAGCCAAACGTTCAGTTGGCCCGCTAACGTCAATCGTTCCAACCACTCCGAACTAAATCAAGAAGAGCGCCCAGAAGGCGGACAAAACCAAGCCAAAGCCGCACAGGCGCGAAAATAGGGCTAAAAATTGGTCGCCAGAAAAGTCGCCAGAAAAGTCACCGGAAAATTTTTTCGGCGACGTCCCGACGGCCGGACATCATCCCATGATGGATCGGCCAACATCCATCCCTGTGCATAAGAAATCCCAACCAGCACACGCCCACTGCCCACGCCCACTGCCCAAGCCCCTGAGGAGTATGCATACCCCTTATATAGTCCTTATGACATTTTTCAGTCTTGCACCAGTAGACATTGATTTTGTTCCTGGAGTATTTTTAATGTAAAAAAAACAAATACTTGGAATTTCGATCTGATTTTTTGTAGGCTTCATAAGGACTATGAGACTGATTTTCCAAAAAACTTCATAACTTTATGTTGACTCTAGCTATGACTTTTGTGGCTTAGAAGAGATCGGGTTTTCGTTGCTGTTTGAGGCACCAAACTCTCTTTTGATTCACCAATGAAACTCTAAACCCTTCATTGGTATATATGTGATGTTTCCTTTCAGAAACTTTTGTTTCATTTCAAAGATTTTTGTACTTTTGACCGAGACTTGTTCGCGATCGATAAATTTCGCCTTTATGGCCAAAACTTTAGTTTGAGTGATTTTTTCTCACCAATTTCTTCACCATACCTCTTTTATATCCATTTGAGGGGTTTGGGTCGTGATAGTTTCAAAAAACTCGAGCCAATTTTTTTCGGGTCAAGGTCCCTTGGTTCTCGGCTAGCCGTAACCTTCCCACGGTGCATAGGAGGGGTTTTTTGGGTCAGTTTTTTTCAACCAATTTCTTCACCAGACGTCTTTTATATCCCATTTTAGGGGTGTTGGTCATGGTAGTTTCAAAAAAACTCGACCCAATTCTTTCCGGGTCATGGAAACTTACATTTTGGCCTTAGGATCCTTCCCCCGGTGCATAGGATAAGTTTTTCCTATCCCGTCAGTGTTTTTTCCACCAATTTCTTCACCAGACCTCTTTGTTATCTATTTAAGAGGTTTGGGTCTTGATAGTTTCAAAAAAACTCGAGTCAATTTTTTTCGGGTCATGGAACCTTGGTTCTCGGTAGGCTATAACTTTCCCACGGTGCATAGACTGGTTTTTTGGGTCATTTTTTTCCACCAATTTCTTCACCAGACCTCTTTTATATCCCATCTTAAGGGTTTTGGTCGTGATAGTTTCAAAAAAACTCGATCCAATTCTTCCCGGGTCATGGAAACTTGCATTTTGGCCTTAGAATCCTTCCCGGCGGTGCATCTGGTCAGGATAATCCATCCCGTCAGTCAGTATGGCCGAGATAGTCCTTCCCGTCAGTTCGTTTCCATCCCATCAGTGGTTCTGGCAGCGAGAATTCTAGTCCTTGATTGTTTTGGCCTAGTGATTTCATTAAGTGATAGTGATTAAATCACTAAGTATTTATTTCAAACCTCGACATGAGATTTTATAAATACTTGAAAATTTTTGGGGTGTTTTATCTTTTTCCGTCATCTTTTGTCCGAGGACAAACATGCTTTGGCGGGACAGAATTTCTTCGAGTCATCGTCCTCTATTTTTCCGCATCTCAGAGCTCGCCGGCAGCTTATTCACCTTAGCGGACGAGGCATTTTTGGCCCACTTGGAGCAAGGATCACAAGTGTCGGCCTATGTGTTCACGACTTCCCCGGTGAAGGATATGACGTGAACAACATTTTAAGCAAAGCCACATATATTCCTTCTGTTTAGGTACGCAACACAAGCCCATGATCTCGTCAACGAGCAATACACTGCTCGTGAAGAAACTGAGAAGGATAGGTGGTCTGTAGTTGGGTGCGCGAGCACAGATTATACAAACACTAGCTATCTGATTGCCACTCATATTGGCCCGCTAACGCCAATCATTCCAACCACTCCGAACTAAATCAAGAAGAGCGCCCAGAAGACGGACAAAACCAAGCCAAAGCCGCACAGGCGCGAAAATAGGGCCAAAAATTGGTCGCCGGAAAAGTCGCCGGAAAAGTCACCGGAAAATTTTTTCTGCGACGTCCCGACGGCCGGACATCATCCCACGATGGATCGGCCAACATCCATCCTTGTGCATAAGAAATCCCAACCAGCACATGCCCACTGCCCACGCCCACTGCCCAAGCCCCTGAGGAGTATGCCTACCCCTTAAATAGTCCTTATGACATTTTTCAGTCTTGCACCTGTAGACATTGATTTTGTTCCTGGAGTATTTCGATCTGATTTTTTGCAGGCTTCATAAGGACTATGAGACTGATTTTCCAAATTTTTTCATAACTTTATGTTGATTCTAGCTATGATGTGGCTTAGAAGAGATCGGGTTTTCGTTGCTTTTTGAGGCACCAAACTCTCTTTTGATTCACCAATGAAACTCTAAACCCTTCATTGGTATATATGTGATGTTTCCTTTCAGAAACTTTTGTTTCATTTCAAAGATTTTTGTACTTTTGACCGAGACTTGTTCGCGATCGATAAATTTCGCCTTTATGGCCAAAACTTTAGTTTGAGTTATTTTTTCTCACCAATTTCTTCACCGTACCTCTTTTTTATCCATTTGAGGGGTTTGGGTCGTGATAGTTTTAAAAAAACTCGAGCCAATGTTTTTTGGGTCAAGGTCCCTTGGTTCTCGGCTAGCCGTAACCTTCCCACGGTGCATAGGAGGGGTTTTTTGGGTCAGTTTTTTCAACCAATTTCTTCACCAGACAGCTTTTATATCCCATTTTAGGGGTGTTGGTCGTGGTAGTTTCAAAAAACTCGACCCAATTCTTTCCGGGTCATGGAAACTTACATTTTGGCCTTAGGATCCTTCCCCCGGTGCATAGGATCAGTTTTTCCTATCCCGTCAGTGTTTTTTCCACCAATTTCTTCACCAGACCTCTTTGTTATCTATTTAAGAGGTTTGGGTCTTGATAGTTTCAAAAAAACTCGAGTCAATTTTTTCGGGTCATGGAACCTTGGTTCTCGGTAGGCTATAACCTTCCCACCGTGCATAGACGGGTTTTTCGGGTGATTTTTTTTCCAACCAATTTCTTTACCAGACCTCTTTTATATCCCATTTTAAGGGTTTTGGTTGTGATAGTTTCAAAAAAACTCGATCCAATTCTTCCCGGGTCATGGAAACTTGCATTTTTGGCCTTGGAATCCTTCCCGGCGGTGCATCTGGTCAGGATAATCCATCCCGTCAGTCAGTATGGCCGAGATAGTCCTTCCCGTCAGTTCGTTTCCATCCCGTCAGTGGTTCTGGCAGCGAGAATGCTAGTCCTTGATTGTTTTGGCCCAGTGATTTCATTAAGTGATAGTGATTAAATCACTAAGTATTTATTTCAAACCTCGACATGAGATTTTATAAATACTTGAAAAATTTTGGGGTGTTTTATCTTTTTTCGTCATCTTTTGTCCGAGGACAAACGTGCTTTGGCGGGACAGAATTTCTACGAGTCATCGTCCACTATTTTTGCGCACCTGAGAGCTCGCCGGCAGCTTATTCACCTTAACGGACGAGGCATTTTTGGCCCACTTGGAGCAAGGATCACAAGTGTCGGCCTATGTGTTCACGACTTCCCCGGTGAAGGAGATGACGCGAACAACATTTTAAGCAAAGCCACAGATATTCCTTCTGTTTACGTACGCAACACAAGCCCATGATCTGGTCAACGAGCAATACACTGCTCGTGAAGAAACTGAGAAGGATAGGTGGTCTGTAGTTGGGTGCGCGAGCACAGAGCCTATAAACACTAGCTATATGATTGCCACTAATACGCCGAACGTTCAGTTGGCCCGCTAACGCCAATCGTTCCAACCACTCTCCGAACTAAATCAAGAAGAGCGCCCAGAAGACGGACAAAACCAAGCCAAAGCCGCACAAGCGCGAAAATATGGCCAAAAATTGGTCGCCGGAAAAGTCACCGGAAAATTTTTTCGGCGACGTCCCGACGGCCGGACATTATCCCACGATCGATCGGCCAACATCCATCCCTGTGCATAAGAAATCGCAACCAGCCCACGCCCACTGCCCACGCCCCCTGAGGAGTATGCCTACCCCTTATATAGGCCTTATGACATTTTTCAGTCTTGCACCAGTAGACATTGATTGTGTTCCTGGAGTATTTTTAATGTAAAAAAAAAATACTTGGAATTTCGATCTGATTTTTTGCAGGCTTCATAAGGACTATGAGGCTGATTTTCCAAAAAAGTTTCATAACTTTATGTTGATTCTAGCTATGACTTTTGTGGCTTAGAAGAGATCGGGTTTTCGTAGCTTTTTGAGGCACCAAACTCTCTTTTGATTCACCAATGACACTCTAAACCCTTCATTGGTATATATGTGATGTTTCCTTTCAGAAACTTTTGTTTTATTTCAAGGATTTTTGTACTATTGACCGAGACTTGTTCGCGATCGATAAATTTCGCCTTTACGGCCAAAACTTTAGTTTGAGTGATTTTTTCTCACCAATTTCTTCACCGTACCTCTTTATATCCATTTGAGGGGTTTGGGTCGTGATAGTTCCAAAAAAACTCGAGCCAATTTTTTTTGGGTCAAGGACCCTTGGTTCTCGGCTAGCCGTAACCTTCCCACGGTGCATAGGAGGGGTTTTTTGGGTCAGTTTTTTCCACCAATTTCTTCACCAGACCTCTTTGTTATCCATTTGAGAGGTTTGGGTCTTGATAGTTTCAAAAAAACTCGAGTCAATTTTTTTTGGGTCATGGAACCTTCCCACGTTGCATAGACAGGTTTTTCGGGTCATTTTTTCCACCAGACCTCTTTTATATCCCATTTTTGGGTCGTGGTAGTTTCAAAAAAACTCGACCCAATTCTTTTCGGGTCATGGAAACTTGCATTTTGATCTTAGAATCCTTCCCGGCGGTACATCTGGTTAGGATAATCATTATGTCAGTAAGTATGGCCGAGATAGTCCTTCCCGTCAATCAGTATGGCCGAGGGATTCCACACCTTACATCATTTTGGGTGGTTTCTGGACTTAGGATCCTTCCCGGCAGTGCATCCGGTCAGGACAATCTATCCCGTCAGCCATTATGGCCGACACAGTCTTTCCCGTCAGTTCGTTTCCATCCCATCAGTGCTTCTGGCCGCGAGAATGCTAGTACTTGGTAGTTTTGGCCTAGGGATTCCACACCCTACGTCCATTAGGGTGGTTTTCGGTCTTAGGATCCTTCCCTTCGGTGAAACCGATCAGGATAATCCATCCCGTCAGTCAGTATGGCCGAGATAGTCCTTCCCGTCATTTTGTTTCCATCCCGTCAGTCAGTATGGACGAGATAGTCCTTCCCGTCAGTTCGTTTCCATCCTGTCAATCATTTTGTCCGCGAGAACGCTAGTCCTTTGTTGTTTTGGCCGAAGGATTCTACACCTTACGTCATTTAGGGTGGTTTATGGCCTTAAGATCCTTCCCGGCGGTTCATCCGGTCATGATAATCCATCCCGTCAGTCAGTATGGCCGAGATATTCCTTCCCGTCAGTCCATTAGGGGGTTTTTGGCCTTAGGATCCTTCCCCCGGTGGATAGGATCAGTTTATCCTATCTCGTCATTGTTTTTTCCACCAATTTCTTCACCAGACCTCTTTGTTATCCATTTGAGAGGTTTGGGTCTTGATAGTTTCAAAAAAACTCGAGTTAATTTTTTTCGGGTCATGGAACCTTGGTTCTCGGTAGGCTATAACCTTTCCACGGTGCATAGACGGGTTTTTCGGGTGATTTTTTTTTCAACCAATTTCTTCACCAGACCTCTTTTATATCCCATTTTAAGGGTCTTGGCCGTGATAGTTTCAAAAAACCCGATCCAATTCTTCCCGGGTCATGGAAACTTGCATTTTGGCCTTAGAATCCTTCCTGGCGGTGCATCTGGTCAGGATAATCCATCACGTCAGTCAGTATGGCCGAGATAGTCCTTCCCGTCAGTTCGTTTCCATCCCGTCAGTGGTTCTGGCCGCGAGAATGCTAGTCCTTGGTTGTTTTGGCCCAGTGATTTCATTAAGTGATAGTGATTAAATCACTAAGTATTTATTTCAAACCTCGACATGAGATTTTATAAATACTTGAAAATTTTTGGGGTGTTTTATCCTTTTCCGTCATCTTTTGTCCGAGAACAAACGTGCTTTGGCGGGACAGAATTTCTTCGAGTCATCGTCCACTATTTTTCCGCACCTGAGAGCTCGCCGGCAGCTTATTCACCTTAACGGACGAGGCATTTTTGGCCCACTTGGAGCAAGGATCACAAGTGCCGGCCTATGTGTTCACGACTTCCTCGGTGAAGGAGATGACGCGAACAACATTTTAAGCAAAGCCACAGATATTCCTTCTGTTTACGTACGCAACACAAGCCCATTATCTGGTCAACGAGCAATACACTGCTCGTGAAGAAACTGAGAAGGATATGTGGTCTGTAGTTGGGTGCGCGAGCACAGAGCCTATAAACACTAGCTATCTGATTGCCACTAATACGCCGAACGTTCAGTTGGCCCGCTAACGCCAATCATGCCAACCACTCTCCGAACTAAATCAAGAAGAGCGCCCAGAAGACGGACAAAACCAAGCCAAAGCCGCACAAGCGGGAAAATATGGCCAAAAATTCGTCGCCAGAAAAGTCACCGGAAAATTTTTTCGGCGACGTCCCGACGGTCGGACATCATCCCACGATCGATCGGCCAACATCCATCCCGGTGCATAAGAAATCGCAACCATCCCACGCCCACTGCCCACGCCCCTGAGGAGTATGCCTACCCCTTATATAGGCCTTATGACATTTTTCAGTCTTGCACCAGTAGACATTGATTGTGTTCCTAGAGTATTTTTAATGTAAAACAAAAATACTTGGAATTTCGATCTTATTTTTTGCAGGCTTCATAAGGACTATGAGGCTGATTTTCCAAAAAAATTTCATAACTTTATGTTGACTCTAGCTATGACTTTTGTGGCTTAGAAGAGATCGGGTTTTCGTAGCTTTTTGAGGCACCAAACTCTCTTTTGATTCACCAATGACACTATAAACCCTTCATTGGTATATATGTGATGTTTCCTTTCAGAAAATTTTGTTTCATTTCAAAGATTTTTGTACTTTTGACCGAGACTTGTTCGCGATCGATAAATTTTTCCTTTACGGCCAAAACTTTAGTTTGAGTGATTTTTTCTCACCAATTTCTTCACCGTACCTCTTTTATATTCATTTGAGGGGTTTGGGTCGTGATAGTTTCAAAAAAACTCGAGCCAATTTTTTTCGGGTCAGGGACCCTTGGTTCTCGGCTAGCCGTAACCTTCCCACGGTGCATAGGAGGGGTTTTTTGGGTCAGTTTTTTTCCACCAATTTCTTCACCATACCTCTTTGTTATCCATTTGAGAGGTTTGAGTCTTGATAGTTTCAAAAAAACTCGAGTCAATTTTTTTTTGGGTCATAGAACCTTCCCACGTTGCATAGACAAGTTTTTCGGGTCATTTTTTCCACCAATTTCTTCACCAGACCTCTTTTATATCCCATTTTAGGGGTTTTGGTCGTGGTAGTTTCAAAAAAACTCAACCCAATTCTTTTCGGGTCATGGAAACTTGCATTTTGGCCTTAGAATCCTTCCCGGCGGTAAATCTGGTCAGGATAATCATTACGTCAGTCAGTATGGCCGAGATAGTCCTTCCCGTCAGTCAGTATGGCCGAGGGATTCCACACCTTACGTTATTTTGGGTGGTTTCTGGACTTAGGATCCTTCCCGGCAGTGCATCCGGTCAGGATAATCTATCCTGTCAGCCATTATGGCCGACACAGTCTTTCCCGTCAGTTCGTTTCCATCCCGTCAGTGGTTCTGGCCGCGAGAATGCTAGGCCTTGGTAGTTTGGGCCCAGGGATACCACACCTTACGTCCATTAGGGTGGTTTTCGGTCTTAGGATCTTTCCCTTCGGTGCATCCGGTCAGGATATTCCATCCCGTTAGTCAGTATGGCCGAGATAGTCCTTCCCGTCATTTTGTTTCCATCCCGTCAGTCAGTATGGACGAGATAGTCCTTCCCGTCAGTTCGTTTCCATCTCGTCAGTCATTCTGTCCGCGAGAATGCTAGTCCTTTGTTGTTTTGGCCGAGGGATTCTACACCTTACGTCATTTAGGGTGGTTTATGGCCTTAAGATCCTTCTCGGCGGTTCATCCGGTCATGAAATCCATCCCGTCAGTCAGTATGGCCGAGATATTCCTTCCCGTCAGTCCATTAGGGGGTTTTTGGCCTTAGGATCCTTCCCCCGGTGGATAGGATCAATTTATCCTATCCCGTCATTGTTTTTTCCACCAATTTCTTCACCAGACCTCTTTGTTATCCATTTGAGAGGTTTGGGTCTTGATAGTTTCAAAAAAACTCGAGTCAATTTTTTTCGGGACATGGAACCTTGGTTCTCGGTAGGCTATAACCTCCCCACTGTGCATAGACGGGTTTTTCAGGTGATTTTTTTTTCAACCAATTTCTTCACCAGACCTCTTTTATATCCCATTTTAAGGGTTTTGGTCGTGATAGTTTCAAAAAAACTCGATCCAATTCTTCCCGAGTCATGGAAACTTGCATTTTGGCCTTAGAATCCTTCTTGGCGGTGCATCTGGTCAGGATAATCCATCATGTCAGTCAGTATGGCCGAGATAGTCCTTCCCGTCAGTTCGTTTCCATCCCGTCAGTGGTTCTGGCCGCGAGAATGCTAGTCCTTGGTTGTTTTGGCCCAATGATTTCACTAAGTGATAGTTATTAAATCACTAAGTATTTATTTCAAACCTCGACATGAGATTTTATAAATACTTGAAAGATTTTGGGGTGTTTTATCTTTTTCCGTCATCTTTTGTCTGAGGACAAACGTGCTTTGGCGGGACAGAATTTCTTCGAGTCACCGTCCACTATTTTTCCGCATCTGAGAGCTCGTCGGCAGCTTATTCACCTTAGCGGACGAGGCATTTTTGGCCCACTTGGAGCAAGGATCACAAGTGTCGGCCTATGTGTTCACGACTTCCCCGGTGAAGGAGATGACGCGAACAACATTTTAAGAAAAGCCACATATATTCCTTCTGTTTAGGTACGCAACACAAGCCCATGATCTGGTCAACAAGCAATACACTGCTCGTGAAGAAACTGAGAAGAATAGGTGGTTTGTAGTTGGGTGCGCGAGCACAGAGCCTACAAACACTAGCTATCTGATTGCCACTCATACGCCGAACATTCAGTTGGCCCGCTAACGCCAATCGTTCCAACCACTCTCCGAACTAAATCAAGAAGAGCGCCCAGAAGACGGACAAAACCAAGCCAAAAACTGGTCGCCGGAAAAGTAGCTAGAAAAGTCACCGGAAATTTTTTCGGCGACGTCCCGAGGGCCGGACATCATCCCACGATCGATCGGCCAACTTCCATCCTTGTGAAATAAAAAATCGCAACCAGCCCACACCCACTGCCCACGCCCACTGCCCACGCCCCTTGAGGAGTATGCCTACCCCTAATATAGTCCTTATGACATTTTTCAGTCTTGCACCAGTAGACATTTTTCAGTCTTGCACCAAGCTCTCTTTTGATTCACCAATGACACTCTAAACCCTTCATTGGTATATATGTGATGTTTCCTTTCAGAAACTTTTTTTTCATTTCAAAGATTTTTGTACTTTTGACCGAGACTTGTTCGCGATCGATAAATTTCGCCTTTACGGCCAAAACTTTAGTTTGAGTGATTTTTTCTCACCAATTTCTTCAATGTACCACTTTTATATCCATTTGAGAGGTTTGGGTCGTGATAGTTTCAAAAAAACTTGAGCCAATTTTTTCCGGGTCATGGACCCTTGGTTCTCGGCTAGCCGTAACCTTCCCACGGTGCATAGGATGGGTTTTTCGGGTCAGTTCTTTTCCACCAATTTCTTCACCAGACCTCTTTTAAATCCCATTTTAGGGGTGTTGGTCGTGGTAGTTTCAAAAAAACTCGACCCAATTCTTTCTAGGTCATGGAATCTTGCATTTTGGCCTTAGGATCCTTCTCCCGGTGCATAGGATAAGTTTATCCTATCCCGTCAGTGTTTTTCCACGAATTTCTTCACCAGACCTCTTTCTTATCCATTTGAGAGGTTTGAGTCTTGATAGTTTCAAAAAACCTCGAGTTAATTTTTTTGGGTCATGGAACCTTGGTTCTTGGTAGGCTATAACCTTCCCACAGTGCATAGACGGGTTTTTCGGGTCATTGTTTCCACAAATTTCTTCACCAGACCTCTTTTATATCCAATTTTAAGGGTTTTGGTCGTGATAGTTTCAAAAAATTTTTATCCAATTCTTCATGGGTCATGGAAACTTGCATTTTGACCTTAGAATCCTTCCCGGCGGTGCATCTGGTCAGGATAATTCTGTTGGAATTCCTAGCAGTTCCTAATCCGATTAGGCAATCCTAAGTTTGAATTCCGAGCCTATGATCTCAGGGTTTAAGTAATTGAATCATGGATCTCTCGTTTACATTGTTCTGGCAGCGGAAGATGAATCAGGTAAGACAAGATCAGGAGCGATTCAGATGCCTCACCTCTATCGTAGTCCACACGCACACAACCTGGAACGCTGGGATGCTAGTGCCGGATCTAGGATTCGACAAGAGAGAGTTTATCTGTTTTCTGTGATCAGGGAAACTGACGGCTTAGGGTTCAGGTCGACCATATAATCCTATATATACGACCTGTTATGACTGAACCATCTTTCGGGTTTAACCGAAAAGGTCTAAGTCATAAACCGAAACATCAGTTTCGGAATCGACCTTGTGTCGATCGATACACCAATTGTGTCGATCGACACACCTCTCTTTAATCGATATTGATATGTATCTAATACATATCATCCTGATCATCACCATGATGATCATTCCCATATATAAGCTTCCAGATTGCTTAGGTGTGTGATCCTATAGGATCATATGATACTGGCAGTAAGTCTACAACTTACAGACTGCAAGAGGCTTCTAGCAAAACATTTCAACCGCCCAGTATCATACAACATGTCTGATCTCGACATACAACTATCGTTAGAGTAAGTACAATGTTATTTCAGGACATAATCCCAACATTCTCCCACTTGTACTGGAATCACATATTCCTATAATCCCTTCGTCTCTATATCTCGATATGGCATAAGGAAAGAGACTGTGTAATCCTTATTGTAGCCAATATCATGTTCATCGAACTCCTGATCTATACTGATAGAACAAACGACTGACAATCACCTCGTTTGAGCACGACCATGCATTTTTCTCAGTATCAAATCTTCGATGGGCCCTGAGATATTTAACTCCTGTTACAGGAGGGACAAATCCCATCTTGTTCCATCCCTGCTTCTACACATACTTCTTGATACGCCTAAGCAATGTCGTTATAGCCGCCAGTTACGGAACGACGTTTGACAAGGTTAAAGCGCACCAATTCATATGCTAGAAAGCATGATGAACTCAGGTCTAAGGACTATACTCTATAGTTGTAATGAGAAACTCTCATGACACAGATATGACTATCCTGTAGAGTTCTCATTAACGGGTCATGTCCGATCATATGTTCACTAACATATATCTATGTGACTGACTGTGATACTCATATCATTGACTCCATGAAACTTAGTCAACAGTCACCTCACAAGCTAGTCTCTCGCGGTTGTCAGTGTCCCACTTTGACAATCTCGACTAGGGACAATCATAATTTATGTCATCTTTTACTTATAGGGTTTCATGATCAAGTCCTCAACTTGATGACCTATAAAATGAACATAAAATACTTTGGGACCATTACTTAATTATCCAATAATTAATCAATACCGATGTCAGTTTTAACTTACACAAACATTGCCATATCATGTTTATATAAAGATTATAACATAACTAAAATAACTCCCACTGGAATCAAAATCATCTGTTCAGATATCTTATACCTACAGTAACAGAATAAATCTCGTGCTTAGGTTGTGGGAGAGACTGCAGTGTTTTTGCTTGAAACAATTCCAACAAACCACACCGCCATTCAGATAAAAGCACTATTCTACGGTCCACTGTTGGAGCTCTTCCAACAGATAGCATCGTTATTCAGACAAAGAGATATGCCAGGTGGGAACCGGGAATCTTCTTTGTCCGTCTAACTACTTTCAACTGGTTCGTCACTTCCTCAGTTCACCACGAACCTATCCTTAGTGTTTCTCAAGCACTTGGGATATTTCCGGCAACTGTTCAGCGACTTTTACCGGAACATATTGGTATTTTCTCGTCATGCTTTATGCGTAAGCTGCATCTAGACGAGCGCAAAATATGGCATTCATGATGGATTCTATTGCAACAGCATAAGCAATCACACTCATTAATAATAGCTCAGTTAGTGTTCAAAACACTTCATCTTGCTAAGATTGATACTAGCTCAGCCAGTGTCCAAGACACTTCATCTTGCTAAGATTATTGCCATAAGACCTTTGGTGTGAAGCCATTCTTGGAATCATGCATATTGGAACTGTCCAACACCTTATCTATATAAGGATTCTGACACGATCCAATTAGCCTATCCAATCTATATCAATAAATTCTTATTCCAATAATTCACGAGGCTACTCCCATGTCTTTTGATTAAATTTGACTTCCGACCCAAGTCTCTCAAGACTTAACCGACGGAACGTCGTTCATGAGATTAAGTACATTATGTACATACGGTGTGAGAATTGCAATTACGCTCCCACTAGTCTTCTTGTAAACGCATGGTTTCATTTCTTTTCTGATTCCAACTCCAAGATGTTTGCTTCAATCCATAAATGGATCGGTGAAGCTAACATGCATACCCAGCCAATTTTCAGAGTTGGGGCTCACTATCGCTTCTTGAATTTCGCATGCTCATCACTTTTCAATGATCAACAGATCACGACAATCGGCTACGAGAAATCACTCTCGAGTTAGTGACGGATCCTTTCGGATCTGCGAATTTCAGGCTCCACAGGTGTATATCCTACAACACTTTGTAGATCTCACCGCTGCTCTCCCTCAACAGGTTAAGCAGTCTCCTGCGTTTATCGAATTTCTTCGATGTTTACTTTTACTCCCACTGTTCCTTTTGAAAGTATGATCTTTCTCAAAAGACACAGTTCCGGACAACAAAACTTTGTTCTCGGATTGGTCATAAAAGTAGTAAGCCTCGGTTTCCCTAGGACAACCCGCGAGGTAGAACTTATCTGGTTTGGGTTCAAGCTTATCAGCTATCATCCCCAAATTATCTGAAACAACTTACTTGAAAAACTTCCAGTCCACATCCAATGTGGTGTCTTTCAATTGATTATGATTGAAACCCTTTTCTGCGCAAAGACAGACATTTTAGAACGTATTCTTAAAATGATTATGGAAGATTCATGTGACTCATCATTGATCGGAGCATATCTAATAAGATCCGATTCATTCTGTTAGACGATCACCCAATTCTTGACTCAAGCATTTTCCTCCGCGATCTAATCGAGAATCTCAATACTTCTGTCAAATCGGTTCTTTACTTCATCTTGGAACTCCTCAAGGGAATCCTGCTTGTGTCTCATCAAATGAACACATCCATACTTATTGATGCCATCAATGAGGTAATGAAGTACAGAAGATTTCCTCTGGCACTAATGCTCATCGGGCCGCATACATCAGTATGTGTAAGGCCCAATAAGCCTCTGGCCCGTTTCCTTTAGCTCTGCTAAAAGGGCCTTAGTCATTTGGCCCAGTGAACAGAATTCATATCTCAAATGATTAATAATCAAATGAGTCCAAGACTATGGAACTTCTGAATCCGCTTCACTCTATATGGTTAAACGACTATGCCAAGGAAAAGTCGAGTTTGAGTCATCAGACTTAAACCTTTAGTATTTTTGTTATATTCAAACTCACGCTGGTTTAAGATATAAAACCCATTCCAAACGGGGTGCTACCATATGATATTTCATTAAGAACAAAACTTGTCTTTTATCAAAATGAAAAACATCCAAATTCTTACAAGAAAATGAAAGACATCTCTGCACAAGGCAGATACATAGTAGCAATTACTTAATTTCTAAAACCAAGTATGAAAGGCTCCTACAAGTGGAGAATCTCTACGGCTCATGCAGCAACCATTGCTTCATACCAGACACGCAGTTCCACTTGTCCTTTCTTCAACGTTCTACTGTCGCTTAGGTCCTGCATATTTCAAAAAATATCAGTACCACAACTAGTATCCAATACTCACGTAGAAATTGAAGTAATAACACAATACCTGAAGAAGAAGTACCATACATCTCCTTCATCTCTTGTGAATCTTCCAAGAACTTAATGCAATCTCTCTTCCAATGCCCCGACTCATCGCAGTAGAAGCACTTTCTAACACCAGATGGGCCTGACTTGGGCTTATAAGATGACATAGGCTTATCCTGATTCCAAATCTGGACGGCCCTGTTGCCAACACAAAATTTCTCAGATCTTTTACCCTTTATGATGTCGTACTCTGCTGTTTTGAGCATGCCATGCAGCTCAGTCAACGTCTTCGTCAAGTTATTCTTGATATAGCTTTTGATAAACTAATCATAACTAGACGGCAGTGACTGCAGAATGATGTCAGTGGCCAACTCTAAGCTGACAGGACATTCCAGTTTCCCCAGGTTATCAATGTAACCCATCATTTTAATGACATGAGGACTTACTGGAGCATCCTCTGGTAGCTTACACCCAGTGAGAGACTTCACCATCTGGAATCTCTCAACTCGTGCCAGATCCTGAAACTGAAGTTTCAGGCTGGTGATCATTTCTATTGGCGACTCCACGTTCTCGTATTGACTCTTCAAGTCCGAGTTCATGGTAGCCAACATCAGACCACGCACATCTACCACATCAATATAATGCTTATTCCAAGCATTATATACTGCACGCGAGCGATTGGTCCCAAGCCTTTCTGGAAGAGCTTTCTCAAGGACATAGTCCTTGCTCTCCTGCTTGAGGATTAATCTCAAATTCCGATACCAATCTAGGAAGTTGGATCCATTTAACTTGTCCTTCTCAAGGACGGATCGCAACGAGAAAGTAGTCATAGACATAAGCTGAAATCCAAGAAAAACAAAGATTTAGTTATGTATATCATGAGAAATCTTATCTAATAAGAAAACTCGCATTATATTCAAACAATGTTCCCTCTATGAATATAATGATCCAAGATCCATACTTCACCAAATTCTGAGTGGACGACTCGTCATCACCCAAAATTTAGTTATTTAGGTAAGCAAATCATTGCTAATTGTACCCAGTACAACTCTTGGTCGCAGATAAGACAATCCATGTCTCATCTACTCTGATGTCTCTGGGCCCAGAACTTCTGATAGCCCAGTCAAGTAAAACGATCTCTTCTGTCTTGTGATCATTGACAGTCGCACTGCGAGTCTATCAATGAACACCTGCAAGATCAGATCACTGTGGATACCAAGGACTCCAAGACTATCCAACAATGAACCGAGCCTTGACAGTAGACGAGATTGGGCAAGACATCAAGGTCACTTGATGTTTAGTTGAGGAAACTAAACTCTGAAAGGTTAGCAAATCAATCTATTAGGTCATGTAATTGTTGATGTCAAGCACCGCAAGTCCATCAACATAATTACCTGCCTTACTCACCTAATTGTGGACACCAAGCTCTTGGCTAGACCATCACACAATGAAGCGAGTCTTGACAGTTGACCATATTGAAGCTAAGCTTTGATCAAGGTTCAAGTCTGGTTTGGTTTCTGCAAATTCAAGGTTCAATGACCAGAATTTCGAGCTCTATGTCGATCGACGCAGACTTTGTCTGTCGATCGACAACACCAAACTTAACCGGACTTCAATAACCGATTAATCCAATTAACCCGGTTTATTGAACCGATCATGTCGATCGACACAACCCATGTTTGACGGTTGACATGGACCTAAACCGAAGACAGTTTTGATAACCAGTCCAATCCAATTGAACCGACTTATCAGATCAAACTGATCTTAACCATTCAAATCGGTTTATACTAATTGCGATAACTGGTTCAATCCAATTGAATCAATTCATCCAATTTAAACCGTTTTAGCCAGTTTTAACTGATTGCGATAACCGGTCCAATTCAATTGAACCGTTTTATCCTATCAAACTGATTTAACCCATCAGTTCATGCTAATTGAGATAATTAGTTCAATCCAATTGAACCAATTAATCCAATTTAAACCGATCTATTCGGACTTAACCAAGCATGATAATCGGTCCAATCCAATTGAACCGATTAACCATTGGCTAGGTCTGTGTCGACCGACACTAACCTGTGTCGATCGACACTCGACCGAATCTGATTTGTGTCGACCGACACTCAATCTGTGTCGATCGACACAGTAGGCTTTCGGTTTTTCTTCGCGAAAAACCCTAGCCGCCGATTCTGTCGAATTCGCCATTCTGTGTCGACCGACACACCTAGTGTGTCGATCGACACTGTGCGAAAACACAGAATCGATTTTGATCTGAATCGATCCAACATGTTCTAACTCAAACAACCTAGTTTGCGAATTTAAATCATCAAATTCAATTAACAGGTTTGATTCAATGTAAAACCCTAAGGCTCTGATACCACTGTTGGAATTCCTAGCAGTTCCTAATCCGATTAGGTAATCCTAAGTCTGAATTCCGAGCCTAGGATCTCAGGGTTTAAGTAATTGAATCTTGGATCTCTCGTTTACCTTGTTCTGGCAGCGGAAGATGAATCAAGTAAGACAAGATCAGGAGCGATTCAGATGCCTCGCCTCTATCGTAGCCCACACGCACACAACCTGGAACACCGGGATGCTAGTGCCGGATCTGGGATTCGACAAGAGAGAGTTTATCTGATTTCTTTGATCAAGGAAACTGACGGCTTAGGGTTCAGGTCGACCATATAATCCTATATATACGACCTGCTATGACTGAAGCATCTTTCGGGTTTAACCGAAAAGGTCTAAGTCATAAACCGAAACATCAGTTTCGGAATCGACCATGTGTCGATCGATACACCAATTGTGTCGATCGACACACCTCTCTTTAATCGATATTGATATGTATCTAATACATATCATCCTGATCATCACCATGATGATCATTCCCATATATAAGCTTCCAGATTGCTTAGGTGTGTGACCCTATAGGATCATATGATACTGGCAGTAAGTCTACAACTTACAGACTGCAAGAGGCTTCTAGCAAAACATTGCAACCGCCCAGTATCATACAACATGTCTGATCTCGACATACAACTATCGTTAGAGTAAGTACAATGTTATGTCTGATCTCGACATACAACTATGGCCGAGATAGTCCTTCCCGTCAGTACGTTTCCATCCGGTCAGTCATTTTGTCCGCGAGAATGCTAGTCTTTTTTTGTTTTGGCCGAGGGATTCCACACCTTACGTCATTTTGGGTGGTTTTGGACTTAGGATCCTTCCCGGCGGTGCATCCGGCCAGGATAATCCATCCCGTTAGTCATTATGGCCGAGAAATTCTTTCCCGTCAGTCCGTTTCCATCTCGTCAGTGGTTCTGGCCACGAGAATGCTAGTCCTTGGTAGTTTTGGCCCACGGATTCCACACCTTACGTCCATTAGGGTGGTTTTTGGTCTTAGGATCCTTCCCGTCGGTGCATCCGGTCTGGATAATCCATCCCGTCAGTCAGTATGGCCAAGATAGTCCTTCCCGTCGTTTTGTTTCCATCCCGTCAGTCAATATGGCCGAGATAGTCCTTCCCATCAGTTCGTTTCCATCCCGTCAGTCATTCTGGCCTCGAGAATGCTAGTCCTTTGTTGTTTTGGCCGAGGGATTCCATACCTTACGTCATTTAGGGTGGTTTTTGGCCTTATGATCCTTCCCGGCGGTTCATCCGGTCATGATAATCCATCCCGTCAGTTAGTATGGCCGAGATATTCCTTCCCGTCAGTCTATTAGGGGGGGTTTTGGCCTTAGGATCCTTCCCCCGGTGGATAGGATCAGTTTATCCTATCCCGTCATTGTTGTTTCCACCAATTTCTTCACCAGACCTCTTTGTTATCCATTTGAGAGGTTTGGGTCTTGATAGTTTCAAAAAAGCTCGAGTCAATTTTTTTCGGGTTATGGAACCTTGGTTCTCGGTAGGCTATAACCTTCCCAATGTGCATAGACTGGTTTTTCGGGTCATTTTATTTTTCCACCAGTTTCTTCACCAGACCTCTTTTATATCCCATTTTAAGCGTTTTGGTCGTGATAGTTTCAAAAAAACTCGATCCAATTCTTCCCGGGTCATGGAAACTTTCATTTTGGCCTTAGAATCCTTCCCGGCGGTGCATCTGGTCAGGATAATCCATCCCGTCAGTCAGTATGGCCGAGATAGTCCTTCCCGTCAGTTCGTTTCCATCCCGACAGTGGTTCTGGCCGCGAGAATGCTAGTCTTTGGTTGTTTTGGCCCAGTGATTTCACTAAGTGATAGTGATTAAATCACTAAGTATTTATTTTAAACCTGGACATGAGATTTTATAAATACTTGAAAAAATTTTGGGTGTTTTATCTTTTTCCGTCATCTTTTGTCCGAGGACAAACGTGCTTTGTCGGGACAGAATTTCTTCGAGTCACCGTCCACTATTTTCCGCATATGAGAGCTCGCCGGCAGCTTATTCACCTTAGCGGACGAGGCATTTTTGGCCCACTTGGAGCAAGGATCACAAGTGTCGGCCTATGTGTTCACGACTTCCCCGGTGAAGGAGATGACGCGAACAACATTTTAAGCAAAGCCACATATATTCCTTCTGTTTAGGTACGCAACACAAGCCCATGATCTGGTCAACGATCAATACACTGCTCGTGAAGAAACTGAGAAGGATAGGTGGTCTGTAGTTGGGTGCGCGAGCACAGAGCCTACAAACACTAGCTATCCGATTGCCACTCATACGCCGAACATTCAGTTGGCCCGCTAACGCCAATCGTTCCAACCACTCTCCGAACTAAATCAAGAAGAGCGCCCAAAAGACGGACAAAACCAAGCCAAAAACAGGTCACCGGAAAAGTCGCTAGAAAAGTCACCGAAAATATTTTCGGCGACGTCCCGAGGGCCGGACATCATCCCACGATCGATCGGCCAACATCCATCCTTGTGAAATAAAAAATCGCAACCAGCCCACACCCACTGCCCACGCCCCTGAGGAGTATGCCTACCCCTTATATAGTCCTTACACTACAAGAAATATGGGTATTCACAGCACATGAGGATAGCACTAATTTGATAAGTGTTGTTGTAGAGTTTATGCTGGGATTGGATACTATATTATAGCATTAATTCAGCGTTGTACTGTTATTTCATTAAGCAGAAAACCAATTTGGTTTTAGAACCCAAATTTATGCTACGAAAAAGTGGACATCAAATATTTAGAGGCAAAATATTAATTTTGGAGGCAAAATATTTTTTTCATTCATGATTCCTTCTCTCGAACAAAAACATCATTCATGATGTTAATTAAAAGAAAAATCATTCATCTTCTCCCTCTCGTCTCTAGGTTTTGGCCCTTTTGGGTTCCGATCTCAAATCGATCTCCGATGTGAAACCATCTTTGTCGATGTCTCTTCATACTTCCATCTCCGGCGAAATCTCTACTACAGATCTGTCTCTGTCTACTTGAACTAGGACTCTCTCTCTGTCTCTTAAAACTGGGATTCGTCATCGTTTGTTTCAGATTCCAGCTTCTTCTGTGGATGGATTTACATGACAGTAACAGATCAGAACTCACATTTCCAATGGCGGAAGAGAAGTTAAGGATTCCTCTGGTATTCTACCATTTTCAATTCCTGTTTTTTCTTGATTTACCTGCTCATGAATTTCGTCTTGTGATTCTCAGGATTTCATGGTTATATCAGTTTCAGAGTCATTAATGATGCCTTCTTCAACCTCCAGCACCGGCCAATCACTTGTCATCTCCCTGTCTCTTCTCCTTCACCGCTCATTTTTCCATCTTTATCTGGACTCTCTCATGTAATCCTCTCCTCTCAATCAGATTTCCAGGTAATTCCCCTTTTACAGAGACATTATCGCTTCAAGCTCTCTTTGTTTTCCCGTCATAGTTGTATTTCTTGATCTTCTTCTTACTTCAAACTTTCGAGGGAACAATTTGTTTCGACCTTTTGTTTGAGTAAATCTTTGGGTTTTTAGTGATGTCGCAAACACCAGATATGAGATTATTGGGAGAGCTTCCAGTAGCGGCTCTTCTACTTCAGTTTGTTCTCTCTTTTTTTGGTTTAGACTCGGCACTAATCTGATACAATTTCCTGATTGTGAGGTTTTTGCTTCATCTCTCTTTCAGGGATTGGAAAATCTCTGCAATCTTCTTGTGATCCTTCATGTTTGTTATATAAACGAGCTATTAAAGTGCCATTTGAATTGCACATACGATGGTGCCTCGTGGAAGCCATTCTCCTAGCTTCCATCACCGTTCTTGTCCATCTTAATATAACAATCTCTGATTTTGTGATTTGTTTTGGCTTCTTTATGCTCTTTTACTTGACAATTGTTCTCTTATTTGCATCCATCGCAGTGTGTTCAAAATGCTCGAGGTTATGAAGCTCAAGTCTTTTTCATGTATAGATTGGAAGACTCAAATCTCTCACATTACATTCAAGTGTGTAATATTTTTTTCAGAGGTTTCCAAGGCACAACCCTGCAGAGATGGGTCACGCCTTTTTCATCTGATAGTGGTATGATTGCTCTAGGTGAATAATATTCCTTTTTATTTCAAGTTATTACCTTTGTTTCCCATGTTTGAAATCAATAGTACTTAGCCAAATGACCCTAATAAGTGCACCACTAATAGTTAGATAGATGATGCATCTCAGCTAATAAACAATATTCATTTCATTTTCCATTCAGATTCCTATGAAACTTGTGGCTTAACTGCGTTGTACTCTCTACTGTAATATGTATTTGTAGGCTTTTTGACACACTTTCTTGTACATGTGATTGAAGGGGATGTCGTGGAAGCTATTGTGCCTCACATGGGTGAATCAATCACCGATGGAATACCAAGCTACTGGTTCAATTGAAGCAATCACCAAAGCAGACATTTTAGAGAAAGATTTCTCTTCTAGAAAGGCCAAAATTAAGCAGCATTCCCTACACTTGTTTAATATTGTATTTGTCATTGTGGTGATTTTATGAACTAGTTTTTGTAAACTTGAATAATTTGTATTTATGATAATATTCAGAAATTGCATAAAAATTGTTAAGTTTATTACAATTTTGATTAAAAAAATACTTATGAAATAAATAAATAAAAATGATTAAACAAATTTTCAGTTTTAGTTCAAGATATATATATATATATATAATATTGAATATCAAATTAAACAAAGAAAACAAAAACAAAAAATGTTATTCAGTCTTACTTTTGAGTATAGATAGGGTTTAGAGTATAGATAGGGTTTGAGTTTGATTTAGTATTGTAACACATAAAGAATTTACAGTTCATCCTCAAAAAAATATGACAATTGATTTTTTGACTTGATTTTTTGAGTTTGATTAAGAGTATATATTTGAAATATTTTTTTAAATTTTCCAATTATCAAAGAAATATAATGAAATTCATTATTATGTTCTAAACCCTAAACCTACATTTGAATAACCTAACCCTAAAACTACATTCCAATACTCATAATATTAGAAATCATGACGATTTTTAATAACATATCTATAAAATCGAAATTTCAACTAATATTAAGGGTTTAGAATTTACATTTGATTTAAGGTTTAGGGTATTGTAGGGTTATGGTATTGGAAGGTAAGAGTTGTTAGCTTACTTTTGGAATTTTTCATTGAAAACTAATATAAATTTAAGATATAAATAAGATTTAGGGTTAGAATATTAACTATAAACCAATATAAAATAAAAGTCCCATAAATTGTTTGTTTAGGGTTTAGGATATTAGAGGGTTACGGTTAAAGTGTTGAAACGTAAAAGTTTTGGATTCACACTTGCAAATTATATTGTGATGAATTTTATGAATTAGCTTTTGTAAACTTTAATTTCTTATGCAAGTTTGTATTTATTATAATGTATTTTTTGTCAGTTTCTAATGTAATATCTTTATTTTTATTAAAAAAATTCTTTCTGAAATCAATATTCAGAATTTAATTTAGGGTATATATAAGATTTAGGGTTTGATATAAAATATATTAAGTATAAAATATTTAACTTTATAATTAAATTTAGCTACAAACCTATACTCCAAAATTCAAATCCTAATTTTATACCCTAAACTTCAAACCCTACATTATACTTTAATGTTTAACTTACAATTTTAAATCATAAACTTAATTACATGCATAAGTCCTAAGTATAACTTTTACTTTTTTTTCTACAGTACAAGTGAAGCGCCAAAAATTTTGGGGAAATTTTAGTGTTTACCTCCAAAACACTTGGATAAATTTTTAATTTTTCTCAAAACCTAAACAAATCTGAAAGTCTCTCCTCTAGCCAAAAAAATCCCAAAGTCAGAAGATTGTAAACGAGACGAGAAGAGCAGCGTTTCTTCATATCCTTCTTCTTCTCCTCTTAGATAAAAGAAATCAGTCTCTTAAGTCTCTAGGGTTTCGTTCTTCTCCAATTTCCTTCAATGGAAACTGAGATTTCGCCTGTTTTGCGAGACAGTCGGAAATCTAATCCATGACTTGGTTGCCAACCTTCTATGTGGTCAGGTACTCAGGTTGCTTCTGCAGAGGATCTCAGCGAAAGGTTGATAACAAGAGAATGGTGTCGGAGAGGAAAGTCTTGGAGGACGAGGTTGACTCAGGTTTCGATTTCTTTAATCAAATGATTTGCGTCATTCAGAGTATCAGTTGTTTTTGATGCTTGGTCGGCTTTTATTTCTGGCTGGGTCTAGGTTTTTAGCTCAAGTGTTGGTTCCAAATACGCGTATTTGTTTCGTTTGAGGGTTTGTGATTTTGTTTATAGTTCTATATATTGATGTGTTGATTTTTTTTCTTTCGTTCTCGGAGATGTAATGGGTTCGCTAATAGTTAGGTGGAGTTGATCTGTTTCAATTCAGAGATTCATGCTACTTGATTCTTGTTTTGTAGAACAGGCAGATTGAAAGCAGTCAATTTAGCTAGATACATGGTTGAAAGTATGCATTGTTAGATTTTCTCGGGATGATCTGCCCTGTTCGAGTAGTGTTTCTTTTTTATGCTTTAGTAAACTTTCTCTTCTTACATTTCAGGCATCTCGACGAGAGCTTGCGTGAAGTCCTTTTCTGCAGCCAAAACGTTGGATATTTTTACAAAGGATGCATATGCAGAGATTTTATTTAGGCTATGATCATGATATGTCACCTCCAAGAGTCTGCGAGGGAGATGATGACTAGATGAATAAACACCTTGACAAAAATAACATGGATCATGCAAAGGGTTATGAACACAATCCGTATACTGCCCCTGGCCCTAGAAATGAGGGGATTGGCTCCATGAATCAAAGGTTTTCACACGATTCTTCAACTAACATTAACATTTCAACCCCTACTCTGCCGGTGACTTTGTACACTTACTTAAAGAGTTAAAGGTAATACCTTTTTCTCTGATTTTCGATTCTTTTATTATCCATCCGTGAAGCTGAATTTACTAACCAGTTGCTTGATTTTTCCTTTCACCAGTAATGGACAGAGAAGTAACTAAGATTCTTTGTTCTATATGTCTCATGTCTCACCATTAATCATAATGGAGTGAAGAAAGACTCGAATATTTTCAAGGTATGGTATGCAAAACAGTATATATCTCTGAGCTTTCGTTACTGTTGAATTTTCTTCTTCCTGACATATTTGCATCACATGAAGAATTCTAGTCATGGTACAAAAACATGGTCATGTCCTTCTATTTCTCCATGACTATAATGTTGTTTTCTATCTAACGGAGTCCTTTACAGGTTTGATTTTTTTATTCTGGAAAGAACAAGAATGAAGCACGAAGATGGAGAAGAGAAAACAAAAGAAGAGCCAAGAAGAGCAATATTCAACTTTCGTTATTTGTTTTTAATGAGCATATAGTTTTTTGTTTTGCCATAGGATGTATGTACTTAATATTGGTGTAAAAACATGTTTTGGTTTATAAATAAAATCAATTTCTAAAACAATTTCAAATATAATTTTTATGCAAAATTAATTGATAAAAACAAATTTAATCGAATATGGCTCGGCTCGGCTCGGCTACAAAATATTTTAATACGGCTCACAATAATATAACAAATTTAAAAAGCTACTACAAAATATAAGATAACGAGAAAATGGTGTTACAAATAAATATATCAAAGCGAAATATTAGAGCCACTATAAAATGTAAAATGGCGATAATAAGTTGTTGTTATAAATTGTATAATAGCTACGAATTTCGCGCTATAATAGATCCCGATATAATAGCAGACGAAATTTACGCTATTGTATGAGGGGGGTCTAAGATAGCTCCTCATGTCATGGCCAACATTAAAACGCTGTAATAGGCATATTATAGCGTTTTCACTGTGCTAACAATGTGCATTTTTCTTGTATTGTTATGACATTTTTCAGTCTTGCACCAGTAGACATCGATTGTGTTCCTGGTGTAATTTCGATCTGATTTTTTGCAAGCTTCATAAGGACTATGAGATTAATTTTCCAAAAAAATTTCATAACTTTATGTTGACTCTAGCTATGACTTTTGTGGCATAGAAGAGATCGGGTTTTCGTTGCTTTTTGAGGCACCAAACTCTCTTTTGATTCACCAATGACACTCTAAACCCTTCATTGGTATATATGTGATGTTTCCTTTCAGAAACTTTTGTTTCATTTCAAAGATTTTTGTACTTTTGACCGAGACTTGTTCGCGATCGATAAATTTCGCCTTTACGGCCAAAACTTTAGTTTGAGTGATTTTTTCTCACCAATTTCTTCACCGTACCTCTTTTATATCCATTTGAGGGGTTTGGGTCGTGATAGTTTCAAAAAAACTTGAGCCAATTTTTTCCGGGTCATGGACCCTTGGTTCTCGGCTAGCCGTAACCTTCCCACGGTGCATAGGAAGGGTTTTTTGGGTCAGTTTTTTTCCACCAATTTCTTCACCAGACCTCTTTTATATCCCATTTTAGGGGTGTTGGTCGTGGTAGTTTCAAAAAAACTCGACCCAATTCTTTCTAGGTCATGGAAACTTGCATTTTGGCCTTAGGATCCTTCCCCCGGTGCATAGGATAAGTTTATCCTATCCCGTCAGTGTTTTTCCACCAATTTCTTCACCAGACCTCTTTCTTATCCATTTGAGAGGTTTGGGTCTTGATAGTTTCAAAAAACCTCGAGTCAATTTTTTTGGGTCATGGAACCTTGCTTCTTGGTAGGCTATAACCTCTTTTATATCCAATTTTAAGGGTTTTGGTCGTGATAGTTTCAAAAAAAAATTTATCCAATTCTTCATGGGTCATCGAAACTTGCATTTTGACCTTAGAATCTTTCCCGGCGGTGCATCTGGTCAGGATAATCCATCACGTCAGTCACTATGGCCGAGATAGTCCTTCCCGTCAGTACGTTTCCATCCGGTCAGTCATTTTGTCCGCGAGAATGCTAGTCTTTTTTTTGTTTTGGCCGAGGGATTCCACACCTTACATCATTTTGGGTGGTTTTTGGACTTAGGATCCTTCCCTGCGGTGCATCCGGTCAGGATAATCCATCCCGTTAGTCATTATGGCCGAGACATTCTTTCCCGTCGGTTCGTTTCCATCTCTTCAGTGGTTCTGGCCACGAGAATGCTAGTCCTTGGTAGTTTTGGCCCAGGGATTCCACACCTTACGTCCATTAGGGTGGTTTTTGGTCTTAGGATCCTTCCCGTCGGTGCATCCGGTCAGGATAATCCATCCCGTCAGTCAGTATGGCCGAGATAGTCCTTCCCGTCGTTTTGGTTTCCATCCCGTCAGTCAATATGGCCGAGATAGTCATTCCCGTCAGTTCGTTTCCATCCCGTCAGTCATTCTGGCCGCGAGAATGCTAGTCCTTTGTTGTTTTGGCCGAGGGATTCCATACCTTACGTCATTTAGGGTGGTTTTTGGCCTTATGATCCTTCCCGGCGGTTCATCCGGTCATGATAATCCATCCCGTCAGTTAGTATGGCCGAGATATTCCTTCCCGTCAGTCTATTAGGGGGGTTTTTGGCCTTAGGATCCTTCCCCCGGTGGATAGGATCAGTTTATCCTATCTCGTCATTGTTGTTTCCACCAATTTCTTCACCAAACCTCTTTGTTATCCATTTGAGAGGTTTGGGTCTTGATAGTTTCAAAAAAGCTCGAGTCAATTTTTTTCGGGTTATGGAACCTTGGTTCTCGGTAGGCTATAACCTTCCCAATGTGCATAGACTGGTTTTTCGGGTCATTTTATTTTTCCACCAGTTTCTTCACCAGACCTCTTTTATATCCCATTTTAAGCGTTTTGGTCGTGATAGTTTCAAAAAAACTCGATCCAATTCTTCACGGGTCATGGAAACTTTCATTTTGGCCTTATAATCCTTCCCGGCGGTGCATCTGGTCAGGATAATCCATCCCGTCAGTCAATATGGCCGAGATAGTCCTTCCCGTCAGTTCGTTTCCATCCCGACAGTGGTTCTGGCCGCGAGAATGCTAGTCCTTGGTTGTTTTGGCCCAGTGATTTCACTAAGTGATAGTGATTAAATCACTAAGTATTTATTTTAAACCTGGACATGAGATTTTATAAATACTTGAAAAATTTTTGGGTGTTTTATCTTTTTCCGTCATCTTTTGTCCGAGGACAAACGTGCTTTGTCGGGACAGAATTTCTTCGAGTCACCGTCCACTATTTTTCGCATATGAGAGCTCGCCGACAGCTTATTCACCTTAGTGGACGAGGCATTTTTGGCCCACTTGGAGCAAGGATCACAAGTGTCGGCCTATGTCTTCACGAATTCCCCGGTGAAGGAGATGACGCGAACAACATTTTAAGCAAATCCACAGATATTCCTTCTGTTTAGGTACGCAACACAAGCCCATGATCTGGTCAACGAGCAATACACTGCTCGTGAAGAAACTGAGAAGGATAGGTGGTCTGTAGTTGGGTGCGCGAGCACAGAGCCTACAAACACTAGCTATCCGATTGCCACTCATACGCCGAACGTTCAGTTGACCCGCTAACGCCAATCGTTCCAACCACTCTCCGAACTAAATCAAGAGGAGCGCCCAGAAGACGGGCGAAACCAAGCCAAAGCCGCACAAGCGCGAAAATAGGGCCAAAAATTGGTCGCCGGAAAAGCCACCTGAAATTTTTTTTCGGCGACGTCCCGACGGCCGGACATCATCCCACAATCGATCGGCCAACATCCATCCATGTGCATAAGAAATCGCAACCAGCCCACGCCCACTGCCCACGCCCCTGAGGAGTGTGCCTACACCTTATATAGTCCTTATGACATTTTTCAGTCTTGCACCAGTAGACATTGATTGTGTTCCTGGAGTATTTTTAATGTTAAAAAAAATATTTGGAATTTCGATCTGATTTTTTGCAGGCTTCATAAGGACTATGAGACTGATCTTCCAAAAACATTTCGTAACTTTATGTTGACTCTAGCTATGACTTTTGTGGCATAAAAGAGATCCGGTTTTTGTTGCTTTTTGAGGCACCAAACTCTCTTTTGATTCACCAATGACACTCTAAACCCTTCATTGGTATATATGTCATGTTTCCTTTCAGAAACTTTTGTTTCATTTCAAAGATTTTTGTACTTTTGACCGAGACTTGTTCGCGATCGATTAATTTCGCCTTTACGGCCAAAACTTTAGTTTGGTCCCCTAACGCCAATCGTTCCAACCACTCCCCGAACTAAATCAAGAGGAGCACCCAGAAGACAGACGAAACCAAGCCAAAGACGCACAAGCGCGAAAATAGGGCCAAAAATTGGTCGCCGGAAAAGTCGCCGGAAAAGCCACCGGAAATTTTTTTCGGCGACGTCCCGACGGCCGGACATCATACCACGATCGATCGGCCAACATCCATCCATGTTCATAAGAAAACGCAACCAGCCCACGCCCACTGCCCACGCCCCTGAGGAGTATGCCTACCCGTTATATATTCCTTATGACATTTTTCAGTCTTGCACCAGTAGACATTGATTGTGTTCCTGGAGTATTTTTAATGTAAAAAGAAATATTTGGAATTTCGATCTGATTTTTTGCAGGCTTCATAAGGACTATGAGACTGATTTTCCAAAAACATTTCGTAACTTTATGTTGACTTTAGCTATGACTTTTGTGGCATAGAAGAGATCGGGTTTTCGTTGCTTTTTGAGGCACCAAACTCTCTTTTGATTCACCAATGACACTCTAAACCCATCATTGGTATATATGTGATGTTTCCTTTTAGAAACTTTTCTTTCATTTCAAAGATTTTTGTACTTTTGACCGAGACTTGTTCGCGATCGATAAATTTCGCCTTTACGGCCAAAACATTAGTTTGAGTGATTTTTTCTCACCAATTTTTTCACGGTACCTCTTTTATATCCATTTGAGGGGTTTGGGTCGTGATAGTTTCAAAAAAACTTGAGCCAATTTTTTCCGGGTCATGGACCCTTGGTTCTCGGCTAGACGTAACCTTCCCACAGTGCATAGGAAGGGTTTTTCGGGTCAGTTTTTTTCCACCAATTTCTTCACCAGACCTCTTTTATATCCCATTTTAGGGGTGATGGTCGTGGTAGTTTCAAAAAAACTCGACCCAATTCTTTCTAGGTCATGGAAACTTGCATTTTGGCCTTAGGATCCTTCCCCCGGTGCATAGGATAAGTTTATCCTATCCCGTCAGTGTTTTTCCACCAATTTCTTCACCAGACCTCTTTCTTATCCATTTGAGAGGTTTGGGTCTTGATAGTTTCAAAAAACCTCGAGTCAATTTTTTTGGGTCATGGAACCTTGCTTCTTGGTAGGCTATAACCTCTTTTATATCCAATTTTAAGGGTTTTGGTCGTGATAGTTTCAAAAAAAAATTTATCCAATTCTTCATGGGTCATCGAAACTTGCATTTTGACCTTAGAATCTTTCCCGGCGGTGCATCTGGTCAGGATAATCCATCACGTCAGTCACTATGGCCGAGATAGTCCTTCCCGTCAGTACGTTTCCATCCGGTCAGTCATTTTGTCCGCGAGAATGCTAGTCTTTTTTTTTTTTTTTGGCCGAGGGATTCCACACCTTACATCATTTTGGGTGGTTTTTGGACTTAGGATCCTTCCCTACGGTGCATCCGGTCAGGATAATCCATCCCGTTAGTCATTATGGCCGAGACATTCTTTCCCGTCGGTTCGTTTCCATCTCGTCAGTGGTTCTGGCCACGAGAATGCTAGTCCTTGGTAGTTTTGGCCCAGGGATTCCACACCTTACGTCCATTAGGGTGGTTTTTGGTCTTAGGATCCTTCCCGTCGGTGCATCCGGTCAGGATAATCCATCCCGTCAGTCAGTATGGCCGAGATAGTCCTTCCCGTCGTTTTGGTTTCCATCCCGTCAGTCAATATGGCCGAGATAGTCCTTCCCGTCAGTTCGTTTCCATCCCGTCAGTCATTCTGGCCGCGAGAATGCTAGTCCTTTGTTGTTTTGGCCGAGGGATTCTATACCTTACGTCATTTAGGGTGGTTTTTGGCCTTATGATCCTTCCCGGCGGTTCATCCGGTCATGATAATCCATCCCGTCAGTTAGTAATGCCGAGATATTCCTTCCCGTCAGTCTATTAGGGGGGTTTTTGGCCTTAGGATCCTTCCCCCGGTGGATAGGATCAGTTTATCCTATCCCGTCATTGTTGTTTCCACCAATTTCTTCACCAGACCTCTTTGTTATCCATTTGAGAGGTTTGGGTCTTGATAGTTTCAAAAAAGCTCGAGTCAATTTTTTTCGGGTTATGGAACCTTGGTTCTCGGTAGGCTATAACCTTCCCAATGTGCATAGACTGGTTTTTCGGGTCATTTTATTTTTCCACCAGTTTCTTCACCAGACCTCTTTTATATCCCATTTTAAGCGTTTTGGTCGTGATAGTTTCAAAAAAACTCGATCCAATTCTTCACGGGTCATGGAAACTTTCAATTTGGCCTTAGAATCCTTCCCGGCGGTGCATCTGGTCAGGATAATCCATCCCGTCAGTCAATATGGCCGAGATAGTCCTTCCCGTCAGTTCGTTTCCATCCCGACAGTGGTTTTGGCCGCGAGAATGCTAGTCCTTGGTTGTCTTGGCCCAGTGATTTCACTAAGTGATAGTGATTAAATCACTAAGTATTTATTTTAAACCTGGACATGAGATTTTATAAATACTTGAAATTTTTTTGGGTTTTTTATCTTTTTCCGTCATCTTTTGTCCGAGGACAAACGTGCTTTGTCGGGACAGAATTTCTTCGAGTCACCGTCCACTATTTTCCGCATCTGAGAGCTCGCAGGCAGCTTATTCACCTTAGTGGACGAGGCATTTTTGGCCCACATGGAGCAAGGATCACAAGTGTCGGCCTATGTCTTCACGAATTCCCCGGTGAAGGAGATGACGCGAACAACATTTTAAGCAAAGCCACATATATTCCTTCTGTTTAGGTACGCAACACAAGCCCATGATCTGGTCAAAGAGCAATACACTGCTCGTGAAGAAACTGAGAAGGATAGGTGGTCTGTAGTTGGGTGCGCGAGCACAGAGCCTACAAACACTAGCTATCCGATTGCCACTCATACGCCGAACGTTCAGTTGACCCGCTAACGCCAATCGTTCCAACCACTCTCCGAACTAAATCAAGAGGAGCGCCCAGAAGACGGACGAAACCAAGCCAAAGCCGCACAAGCGCGAAAATAGGGCCAAAAATTGGTCGCCGGAAAAGCCACCTGAAAATTTTTTTCGGCGACGTCCCGACGGCCGGACATCATCCCACAATCGATCGGCCAACATCCATCCATGTGCATAGGAAATCGCAACCAGCCCACGCCCACTGCCCACGCCCACTGCCCACGCCCCTGAGGAGTATGCCTACACCTTATATAGTCCTTATGACATTTTTCAGTCTTGCACCAGTAGACATTGATTGTGTTCCTGGAGTATTTTTAATGTTAAAAAAAATATTTGGAATTTCGATCTGATTTTTTGCAGGCTTCATAAGGACTATGAGACTGATCTTCCAAAAACATTTCGTAACTTTATGTTGACTCTAGCTATGACTTTTGTGGCATAAAAGAGATCCGGTTTTCGTTGCTTTTTGAGGCACCAAACTCTCTTTTGATTCACCAATGACACTCTAAACCCTTCATTGGTATATATGTCATGTTTCCTTTCAGAAACTTTTGTTTCATTTCAAAGATTTTTGTACTTTTGACCGAGACTTGTTCGCGATCGATCCGCTAACGCCAATCGTTCCAACCACTCCCCGAACTAAATCAAGAGGAGCACCCAGAAGACAGACGAAACCAAGCCAAAGACGCACAAGCGCGAAAATAGGGCCAAAAATTGGTCGCCGGAAAAGCCACCGGAAAATTTTTTCGGCGACGTCCCGACGGCCGGACATCATACCACGATCGATCGGCTAACATCCATCCATGTGCATAAGAAAACGCATGGATGTTGGTCGTAACCTTCTCACGGTGCATAGGAGGGGTTTTTCGGGTAAGTTTTTTCCCACCAATTTCTTCACCAGACCTCTTTTATATCCCATTTTAGGGGTGTTGGTCGTGGAAGTTTCAAAAAAACTCGACCCAATTCTTTCCGGTTCATGGAAACTTGCATTTTGGCCTTAGGATCCTTCCCCCGGTGCATAGGATCAGTTTATCCTATCCCGTCAGTGTTTTTTCCACCAATTTCTTCACCAGACCTCTTTGTTATCCATTTGAGAGGTTTGGGTTTTGATAATTTCAAAAAAAACTCGAGTCAATTTTTTTTTGGGTCATGGAACCTTGGTTCTCGGTAGGCACTTTCCCATGGTGCATAGACAGGTTTTTCGGGTCATTTTTTCCCACAAATTTCTTCACCAGACCTCTTTTATATCCCATTTTAAGGGTTTTGGTCGTTATAGTTTAAAAAAAAACTCGATCCAATTCTTCCCGGGTCATGGAAACTTGCATTTTGGCCTTAGAATCCTTCTCGGCGGTGCATCTGGTCAGGATAATCCATCACGTCAGTCAGTATGGCCGAGATAGTCCTTCCCGTCAGTTCGTTTCTGTCACGTCAGTCATTCTGTCCCCGAGAATGCTAGTCTTTTTTTTATTTTGGCCGAGGGATTCCACACCTTACGTCATTTTGGGTGGTTTTTGGACTTAGGATCCATCCTGGTGGTGCATCCGGTAAGGATAATCCATCCTGTTAGTCATTATGGCCGAGACAGTCTTTCCCGTCAGTTCGTTTCCATCCCGTCAGTGGTTCTGCCCACGAGAATGCTAGTCCTTGGTAGTTTTGGCCCAGGGATTCCACACCTTACGTCCATTAGGGTGGTTTTTGGTCTTAGGATCCTTCCTGTCGGTGCATCCGGCCAGGATAATCCATCCCGTCAGTCAGTATGGCCGAGATAGTCCTTCCCGTCATTTTGTTTCCATCCCGTCAGTCAGTATGGCCGAGATAGTCCTTCCCGTCAGTTCGTTTCCATCCCGTCAATCATTCTGGCCGCGAGAATGCTAGTCCTTTATTGTTTTGGCTGAGGGATTCCACACCTTACGTCATTTAGGGTGGTTTTTGGCCTTAGGATCCTTCCCGGCGGTTCATCCGGTCATGATAATCCATCCCGGCAGTCAGTATGGCCGAGATATTCCTTCCCGTCAGTCCATTAGGGGGGTTTTGGCCTTAGGATCCTTCCCCCGGTGGATAGGATCAGTTTATCCTATCCCGTCATTGTTTTTTCCACCAATTTCTTCACCAGACCTCTTTGTTATCCATTTGAGAGGTTTGGGTCTTGATAGTTTCAAAAAAACTTGAGTCAATTTTTTTCGGGTCATGGAACCTTGGTTCTTGGTAGGCTATAACCTTCCCACGGTGCATAGACGGGTTTTTCGGGTCATTTTTTTTTCCCACCAATTTCTTCACCATACCTCTTTTATATCCCATTTTAAGGGTTTTGGTCGTGATAGTTTCAAAAAAACTCGATCCAATTCTTCCCGGGTCATGGAAACTTGCATTTTGGCCTTAGAATGCTTCCCGGCGGTGCATCTGGTCAGGATAACCCATCCCGTCAGTCAGTATGGCCGAGATAGTCCTTCCCGTCAGTGGTTCTGGCCGCGAGAATGCTAGTCCTTGGTTGTTTTGGCCCAGTGATTTCACTAAGTGATAGTGATTAAATCACTAAGTATTTATTTCAAACCTCGACATGAGATTTTATAAATACTTTGGGGTGTTTTATCTTTTTCCGTCATCTTTTGCCCGAGGACAAATGTGCTTTGGCGGGACAGAATTTCTTCGAGTCACCGTCCACTATTTTTCCGCATCTAAGAGGTCGCCGGCAGTTTATTCACCTTACCGGACAAGGCATTTTTGTCCCACTTGGAGCAAGGATCACAAGTGTCGGCCTATGTGTTCACGACTTCCCCGGTGAAGGAGATGACGCGAACAACATTTTAAGCAAAGCCACATATATTCCTTCTGTTTAGGTACGCAAAACAAGCCCATGATCTGGTCAACGAGCAATACACTGCTCGGGAAGAAACTAAGAAGGATATGTGGTCTGTAGTTGGGTGCGCGAGCACAGAGCCTACAAACACTAGCTATCCGATTACCACTCATACGCCTAACATTCAGTTGTCCCGCTAACACCAATCGTTCCAACCACTCTCCGAACTAAATCAAGAAGAGCGCCCAGAAGAGGGACGAAACCAAGCCAAAGCCGCACAAGCGCGAAAATAGGGCCAAAAATTGGTCGCCGGAAAAGTCAGCAGAAATTTTTTCCGGCGACGTCACCAATGACACTCTAAACCCTTCATTGGTATATATGTGATATTTCCTTTCAGAAACTTTTGTTTCCTTTCAAAGATTTTTGTACTTTTGACCGAGACTTGTTCGCGATAGATAAATTTCGCCTTTACGGCCAAAACTTTAGTCTGAGTGATTTTTTTCTCACCAATTTCTTTACCGTACCTCTTTTATATCCATTTGAGGGGTTTGGGTCGTGATAGTTTCAAAAAAACTCGAGCCATGTTTTTCCAGGTAATGGATCCTTGGTTCTCGGCTAGCTGTAACCTTCCCACGGTGCATACGAGGGGGTTTTTCGGGTCAGTTTTTTTTCCACCAATTTCTTCACCAGACCTCTTTTATATCCCATTTTAGGGGTGTTGGTCGTGGTAGTTTCAAAAAAACTGGACCCAATTCTTTCCGGGTCATAGAAACTTGCATTTTGGCCTTAGGATCCTTCCCTCGGTGCATAGGATCAGTTTATCCTATCCCGTCAGTGTTTTTTCCACCAATTTCTTCACCAGACCTCTTTGTTATCCATTTTAGAGGTTTGGGTCTTGATAGTTTTAAAAAAACTTGAGTCGATTTTTTTGGATCATGGAACCTTGGTTCTCGGTAGGCCATAACCTTCCCACGGTGCATAGATGGGTTTTTCGGGTCATTTTTTCCACCAATTTCTTCACCAGACCTCTTTTATATCCCATTTTAAGGGTTTTGGTCGTGATAGTTTCAAAAAAACTCGATCCAATTCTTCCCGGGTCATGGAAACTCGCATTTTGGCCTTAGAATCCTTCGCGGCGGTGCATCTGGTCAGGATAATCCATCACGTCAGTCAGTATGGCCGAGATAGTCCTTCCCGTCAGTTCATTTCCATTCCGTCAGTCATTCTGTCTGCGAGAATGCTAGTCTTTTTTTGATTTTGCCCAAGGGATTCCACACCTTACGTCATTTTGGGTGGTTTTTGGACTTAGGATCTGAGAGCTCGCCGGCTACTTATTCACCTTAGCGGACGAGGCATTTTTGGCCCACTTGGAGCAAGGATCACAAGTGTCGGCCTATGTGTTCACGACTTCCCCGGTGAAGGAGATGACGCGAACAAAATTTTAAGCAAAGCCACATATATTCCTTCTGTTTAGGTACGCAACACAAGCCCATGATCTGGTCAACGAGCAATACACTGCTCGTGAAGAAACTGAGAAGGATAGGTGGTCTGTAGTTGGGTGTGCGAGCACAGAGCCTACAAACACTTGCTATCCGATTGCCACTCATACGCCGAGAGTTCAGTTGACCCGCTAACGCCAATCGTTCCAACCACTCTCCGAACTAAATCAAGAGGAGCGCTCAGAAGACGGACGAAACCAAGCCAAAGCCGCACAAGCACGAAAATAGGGCCAAAAATTGGTCGCCGGAAAAGTCACCGGAAAAGCCACCGGAAAATTTTTTTCGGCGACGTCCCGACGGCCGGAAATCATCCCACAATCGATCGGCCAACATCCATCCATGTGCATAAGAAATCGCAACCAGCCCACGCCCACTTCCCACGCCCACTTCCCACGCCCCTGAGGAGTATGCCTACCCCTTATATAGTCCTTATGACATTTTTCAGTCTTGCACCAGTAGACATTGATTGTGTTCCTGGAGTATTTTTAATGTTAAAAAAATATTTGGAATTTCGATCTGATTTTTTGCAGGCTTCATAAGGACTATGAGACTGATTTTCCAAAACCATTTCGTAACTTTATGTTGACTCTAGCTATGACTTTTGTGGCATAAAAGAGATCCGGTTTTCGTTGCTTTTTGAGGCACCAAACTCTCTTTTGATTCACCAATGACACTCTAAACCCTTCATTGGTATATATGTGATGTTTCCTTTCAGAAACTTTTGTTTCATTTCAAAGATTTTTGTACTTTTGACCGAGACTTGTTCGCGATCGATAAATTTCGCCTTTACGGCAATAACTTTAGTTTGGCCCGCTAACGCCAATCGTTCCAACCACTCCCCGAACTAAATCAAGAGGGGCGCCCAGAAGACGGACGAAACAAAGCCAAAAACGCACAAGCGCGAAAATAGGGCCAAAAATTGGTCGCAGGAAAAGTCGCCTGAAAAGCCACCGGAAAATTTTTTCGGCGACGTCCCGACGGCCGGACATCATACCACGATCGATCGGCCAACATCCATCCATGTGCATAAGAAATCGCAACCAGCACACGCCCACTGCCCACGCCCACTGCCCACACCCCTGAGGAGTATGCTTACCCGTTATATATTCCTTATGACATTTTTCAGTCTTGCACCAGTAGACATTGATTGTGTTCCTGGAGTATTTTTAATGTAAAAAAAAATATTTGGAATTTCGATCTGATTTTTTGCAGGCTTCATAAGGACTATGAGACTGATTTTCCAAAAACATTTTGTAACTTTATGTTGACTTTAGCTATGACTTTTGTGGCATAAAAGAGATCTGGTTTTACTTGCTTTTTGAGGCACCAAACTCTCTTTTGATTCACCAATGACACTCTAAACCCTTCATTGGTATATATATGATGTTTTCTTTTAGAAACTTTTGTTTCATTTCAAAGATTTTTGTACTTTTGACCGAGACTTGTTCGCGATCGATAAATTTTGCCTTTACGGCCAAAACTTTAGTTTGAGTGATTTTTTTCTCACCAATTTCTTCACCGTACCTCTTTTATATCCATTTGAGGGGTTTGGGTCGTGATAGTTTCAAAAAAACTCGAGCCAATTTTTTCGGGTCATGGACCCTTGGTTCTCTGCTAGCCGTAACCTTCTCACGGTGCGTGGGAGGGGTTTTTCGGGTAAGTTTTTTCCCACCAATTTCATCACCAGACCTCTTTTATATCCCATTTTAGGGGTGTTGGTCGTGGAAGTTTCAAAAAAACTCGACCCAATTCTTTTCGGGTCATGGAAACTTGCATTTTGGCCTTAGGATCCTTCCCCCGGTGCATAGGATCAGTTTATCCTATCCCGTCAATGTTTTTCCACCAATTTCTTCCCCAGACCTCTTTGTTATCCATTTGAGAGGTTTGGGTCTTGATAATTTCAAAAAAACTCGAGTCAATTTTTTTTTGGTCATGGAACCTTGGTTCTCGGTAGGCTATAACCTTCCCATGGTGCATAGACGGGTTTTTCGGGTCATTTTTTTCCCACAAATTTATTCACCAGACCTCTTTTATATCCCATTTAAAGGGTTTTGGTCGTTATAGTTTAAAAAAACTCGATCCAATTATTCCCGGGTCATGGAAACTTGCATTTTGGCCTTAGAATCCTTCTCGGCGGTGCATCTGGTCAGGATAATCCATCACGTCAGTCAGTATGGCCGAGATAGTCCTTCCCGTCAGTTTGTTTCCGTCACGTCAGTAATTCTGTCCCCGAGAATGCTAGTCTTTTTTTGTTTTGGCCGAGGGATTCCACACCTTACGTCATTCTGGGTGATTTTTGGACTTAGGATCCTTCCTGGTGGTGCATCCGGTAAGGATAATCCATCCCGTCAGTCATTATGGCCGAGACAGTCTTTCCCGTCAGTTCGTTTCCATCCCGTCAGTGGTTCTGCCCACGAGAATGCTAGTCCTTGGTAGTTTTGGCCCAGGGGTTCCACACCTTACGTCCATTAGGGTGGTTTTTGGTCTTAGGATCCTTCCCGTCGGTGCATCCGGCCAGGATAATCCTGTTGGGAATGTCCTGAAATCTACTGTACTATCTCTAGAAAGTATGATAAATGTCGAGATCAGACATAAGTCATAAATACTGGGTGATCATGATGGCTTGCTAGAGTCCGCTCTTGATCTATAAGTTTAGGACTTATTACCAGTATTGTATGATCCCAAAGGGTCACACACCATAGCTAACGGGAAAGTTAAGATGGAATTAATACGGTAAGATGCAGTGGCATTTACTGTATTTGTACGGAGAGTTGGGCAGACAACAAATGGGCTTTTGTCTGATTTGTGTCTTGGGCCCAAAAGTCTAATGGACCATTAGTTTAATTAATTAAACTTGGGCCCATTAGTGAGTTAATAAATTGCAACATGGGTTATGAAACCCTAATGCTGGTTGGCGATTTTGAGAGTGGCAGCCGTGGCCTCCCTCTCTCTCTAATCTCTCTCACTCTCTGTTGATCCATCCGGTCTAGCAGCCACCCCGGCTTGTAAGAGTGTGGATACCAAAGGAGGAACAGGTATTCATCTGTTCTAATCTGATCTTGTCATTACCACCAATCATTCCGCTGCAAAGGTAAAGATCAGGTTTGTTTTATGATTCGATTACAAGAACCTAGATCTGTTTAAGATTATGTGCTAGGTTGCAATCCAAGAATTGAACCATGGAAAAACGCATAATCCTTCAGTGGTATCAGAGCATAGGTCATTAGGTATCTTGTAATTTGGATCTAATATGGGATTTAAAGGTTTTGAATCAATTTTGAAAGAAAAATGATTAAACTAATTAAAACCCTAATCTAATTGGTCTCGGATCAATTTTAAAGCTTGTAGCCGTGATCCAAAAGCAACTGTTAATGATATTGGTCGATCGCTTTCGATCGATAGCGTTTGATCGGGCAATTGGATCGATGATCATTGGGGCTGCGTGACCGTGTGATCCTTTGATCGATCATGCTTGAGCCGCAAGGATTATGTGCACAAGGTCTCGGCATGAATCGGTTTTGATTCATTGCAGCCGACGATCGCGTGCAAAGCTGGATCCGGCGATGATCATTCGATCGGATCATCACATGCCGAGTGATGATGGGCCGATCATGCTCATGCGATCGTGATGCATAGTCGCCGACAATTGTTTGTGTTGTGCAAAGATCGATCGGTAATGGGCCGAGAATCGCGTGTATCGATCGGTTAATGAATCATGGCTTAGGGCACTAATGATCTCGGATCATTGGATCACGGCAATGTGATCGAGTGTAAGCCATGTGATCGATCGGTATGTGTGGCCGTGTGATCGTGGATCGCGGATGGGCAAGGATCGATCGGCCATGGCTGGACGCAACGATCGTGGATCGATTGTGTTGTTCATGGGCCGTGGTCGATCGTTTGGCCCGTCAAACCATTACGTCCCATGAATAGTCAATCGGTTAAACCGAGCTTCGCGGTTCGTTGCCCAAACCACACCGATTAAACCGGTCTATTTAATTGGCGGTTAATCGTGTGTTTAAAGCCTTAAACCGCAAGTTAGGTCAAATTGGCTAAAACACTAGGTGTTTGTTCCCGGTTTTGGATTTAACTGAACCGATCCAATTTAATTGGTGGTTCAAGCGGTTAACCCAAATCGCGGTTTGCTGGAAATTATTTAATACAATTGGTATTATTTAATTTCTGGTTAAACCGGATTGAAATTCAAAAATTGAATTTTAACCTAAACCGAAGGCTGGTCTAAGTTTGATTTGGTTGGACCAAATAATTTAGAGCTGGTCTGGTTTAGTAAATAACCAGTTGGATTTAGTAGTTAATTTGGTCTTGGACCAGAATTAATGAACCGACTCGGTTATGTCAAATTATTGGGCCAACTGGAATTCTATGGACTTGGGCCAAGAATTGGGCCTATAATTTGTGACCCAATCCCAAAATATTTATAAAATATTAAATTAGAAATTTCTATTTTTAGTATGTTACTAAATTTAGAAAGTTTCTAAAATAAGTAAGTTTCCCAAAATAGTAATCTTCTATTTTTGGAAATAAAACTGAAAAATCCTCAAAAACAATATCAAGCTTGGATGTCTTTCCAATCTTGTCAGCTACTTAACGCTTATTCGATTACAGATATGGCTTACAGTGTGAGGTGTCTGTTTTCGCGTAAGTAAAGTAGTATATAGTCACTAATTTCATTGGGAGTCCCAGACTTTAGTGATTATTTGGCTGTAAGAGATTGGTTTCCTTGACTGGGCCATCGGGAGTCCCGGGCCTTGAGACATCTGGTGAATTGGGCCTTGGGCCCAATCCACAACCGAGAGTTATATGGATATAACTAGCTGTGTGTATGCTTACCAAGTAAAGCTACTTCTGGGTGACGGCCAGTGGCCCACTTTGGATTTAGCTGAACATGGGTCTCGGAATCATTGCATTCTTATGAGGTTAAACAAAGAAATTTTGAATGCAATGCGAGTTTTCTTATAAGTTATTAAGATTACTCTTTTATGAACTAAATAACTAAAACTCTATTTATCTCTAAATTTCAGCTATGACGAGCACAAACAATCAAAACACTTTCTCGATCCGGTATGTCCTTGAGATGGACAAACTGAACGGATCAAATTTCTTGACTTGGTCGCGGAACCTGAGGCTAGTTCTCAGGCATGAGAGAAAGGACTATGTCCTTGAGAAAGCTCTCCCCGAGAGGATCGGATCCAAGGCCTGTCATGCAGTACGTAATGCTTGGAATAAGCATTATGATGATGCGGTAGATGTGCGTGGTCTGATATTGGCTACCATGGACTCAGATTTGCTGAAGCAATATGAGAACATGGAGTCGCCAATAGAGATGATCAGCAGCCTGAAATTGAAATTTCAGGAGCAGGTAAGAGTGGAGAGATACCAGTTGGTTAAGTCTCTCACTAGCTGCAAGCTACCAAATGATCATCCAGTAAGTCCTCATGTCAGTAAAATGATGGGTTACATTGATAACCTGAGGAAACTGGATTATCCAGTTAGCCAAGAATTGGCAACTGAGATCATTCTGCAGTCACTGCCGTCAAGCTATGATAAGTTCAGAAGGAACTATATCAAGAAAGGCTTAACAAAGACGCTGACTGAACTGCATGATATGCTCAAGACAGTTGAGCCAAACGTGAAGAGTACCCTGTATAATCTCATGAAGGAGAAGGGTAGGTTTACTAAACCTAATGCTGACAAGGGTGAAGACAAAGTTGTCCAGATTTTGAATCATGGCAAGCGTGTGTCTTCTGAGCCCGAGTCAGATACCTCTTACGTTGGTAAGTGCTGCTACTGTAAAGAGACTGGGCATTGGAAAAGAGATTGCATTAAATTCATGGAAGATTATGAGGAGTTAAAGTCGATGTATGAGACTACTTCCTCAGGTATTCATGTTATTACTTCAAGTTATACCTTATAGGTATTGGATACTGGTTGTGGCACTGATATTTGTTATAATATGCAGAGCCTGAGCAACAGTAGAACGTTGAAGGAAGGGCAAGTGGAACTGCGTGTCTGGAAGGAGCTTGGGATGCTGCCTCAGCCGTAGGGTTTTCACTTATAGATCCCTTTGAGGCTTGGTTTTGTATTAAGTAATTGCTACAATGTACCTGTTTTAAGCAGAGTTGTTTTTCATTTTCTTGTAAAGAATTTGAATGTTTTTCATTTTGATAAAGACAAATTTTGTTCTTTTGATCTTAATGAAATGTTAATTGTAGCACCCTATTCAAGGAATGAGTTTTATATCTCAAACCATAAAGTGCCTAAAATGTAACATAAATACCGCAATTGGTTTAAATGTGATGAATTAAACCTGATTTTTCTTGGCGTAAATGTTTTGGTCAAATAGAGTAAGTCGGATTCAGAAACCCCATAGTCATGGACTTTTGGGCTCATTTGATTGGATATCTTATGAGACTTGAATTCTGCTTACTGGACCAAAAGACAAAGGGCCCATCTTAGCCGAGCTAAAGAAAGGCCCAAAGGCTTGTTGGACATTGAACATACTTATGTATGTGGCCCAATGAGCACTAATGCCAGAGAAAGTTTCCTGTACTTCATTGTCTCTACTGATTACTTCAGTGAGTATGACTGTGTTCATTTGATGAGACACAAGTTGGAATTCTTTGACATGGTCGAAAGAGTTCCTGAATGAGGTATAGAAACTGAATGACAGAAGTATTGAGACTCTGGATTAGATCACGAGTGAGAATACTTAAGTCATTGATGGTGTGATCATCTGAATGAGTGTGAAGTCGTTTCACAGCTCATTTCTCTTGAAAACCTGGAGGTGTTTCTGTGAGAAAGAATCAGATCTTATTAGAAATGATTAAAGATGAGTCACACGAATATTCTTCCATGATATTCTTTAAAGAATAACGCTCTAGAAATATCTAAGTTTACGCTGAAATAGTTCCACCAATATCAGTTGAAAGACACCACATAAATGTGGACTGGAATCGATCCAAATTCGTCTTTACTGAGTATTTGTAGTAGTACTACTTCGCTGGTTGTCCTAGGGAAACCAAGGCTTGTTACTTTTACGTCCATTCTGTTTTCTAAGAAGGGAAGTTACTTTCCAAGAAGAACAGTGGGAGTAAAAGTGTAACTCGAAGAAATTCGAGAAATACAGGAGGCTGCTCAACCTGTTGAGGGAGAGCAGCGGATGGATTTACAGATTTCTGTAGAATCTACACCTGTAGAGCCTGAAGTTCGCAGATCTGAATGAATCAGTTGCTAATCCGAGAGTGATTTCTCGTCATTTAGTTGAACCTGATAATCATTCAAAGTACGCATGATCTGATGATCATTGAAAGCGACGAACCTGCGAAATTCAAAGAAGCGAGAGTAAGCCCGGACTCCAAAAATTACACTATGTGTAAGTTGGCTTCATTGATCCATTCATGGATGGAAGCAAACATAACGGAGTTGGAATCGTCGTTCTGTTGAAGTAGTCAAAGTTTTGACTTAAACAGGAACGAAGTGGAACTGTGCGTTTACAAATAGATAAGTGGGAGCAATATTGCATTTCTCATAGTGTATGTCGATGACATACTGATTCTCGGAAATAACGTCCCAATGCTGCAGTCGGTAAAGGACTGGCTTGGGAGTTGGTTTTGTGATTGACATGGGTAAAACCACGTATGTTCTTGGATTTTGGATCTAAAGATAGAGATCCAAAAGAGCTGGTAGGACAAAGTCAGGATTCTTAAATTGACAAAGTCCTACACCTAATCAGCAATCCAAGAAGGGTTTTATGCCAATGTCACATGGCAATACATTAAGCAAGAAGCAGTGTCCTACGATAACTGCTGAGCTTGAATGCATGGATAGGATTCCATATGCGTCGGCAATTGGATCTATCATGTATGCCATGACACGTACTTGTTTTGATGTTGCTTTAATGTTAAGCAAGACAAGTAAAGACCAGTCAAATCCAGCAAAGAATCACTGGATTGCCGTAAAGAATATCCTAAAGTATTTGAGGAATACTAAGGATAAGTTCTTGGTTTATGGAGAAAGTGAGGTGCTACAAGTCGATAGAGTCTGAAAGGCAAGTTTCCAATAGACAAAGATAATTCCTGGTCACAGTCCGGCTATATCTTGTGTCTGTCTGGCGGTGCAAGGCACTGTTGCTGACTCCATGACTTAAGCTGAACATTTCGCAGCTTGAGAAGCGGCGAAAGAGGTTGTTTGGAAAGAAGAGTTCATCACTGAACTTGATGTGATTCCCAGCGTAGATGAGACTAGCTGCACATCAGAGGTCCAAACACCTTGAGGGTAGGTATAACCTATTCCGTGAGATAAAAGACAGAGGTGTTAAGTAGATAAGCAAGTTTCATCGAATGAGAACGTTGCTAATCTATTAACGAAGCCACTCCTTAGGCCTAAGCACGAGTCGCGGACTGTAGCTGTAGGATGAGTGAAATTAAGATGTAGTCTTAATTTCAGTGGGAGTTTGTAAAGGGCTTTACTTAGTTGTTTTGAAAGGTTCATGTAAACATAATATTTTATGTTTATGAAATCTATGATTTCTGGATTATTTTAACTGTGATATAAATAATCGTTCCAAAATGATTCATGTCATTATATATGGGCCATCGAAGTACATGAGTAGACTTGATCCTGAAACCCCATATTTAACGAAATGACATAAATCATAGTGTCCATAGTCGAAGGTTGTTGAAATTGGAACACCAACAACCGCTTGAGACTAGATTGTGTTGAGACTTATGACCAAGTTTCGAGGGGTCATAGATGCGCGGCATCAAAGTCGACACATAGGTATATGTAGGGGAGCATATGACCGGACATGGCCCGCTGATGAGAACTCTGCAAGATATTAATATCTGTGTCATAAGAGATTCTCATATACGACTATAGAGTATAGTCCTTAGACCTGAGTTCGCATGCATGTGGCTGCACATGAAGTGATGCGCTTTGATCATTGTCTAACGCTGTTTCGTAACTGGGAGCTATAAGGACCTTGGTTGGGTGTATTATGAATTGTGTAGTTCATAGTGATGGAACAAGATGGGATTTGTCCCTGCCGTTTAACGGAGGTAATATCTCTAGGCCAATCGGAGACTTGATAGCTGGTAAGAGAGTGGCCACTCCCAAACGGACTTGCCCAAGTCGTTTGCATTGTCAGTATCAAATCTGGTCCGATGAACATGGTCTGGCTATATAAGGATGACACGCATCTTGCCTTATGCCAGATCGAGATATTGAGACAAAAGGACTAGGGAATGTAGGATTCCAGTACAAGTGGGAGATTGTTGGGAATGTCCTGAAATCTACTGTACTATCTCTAGAAAGTATGATAAATGTCGAGATCAGACATAAGTCATAAATACTGGGTGATCATGATGGCTTGCTAGAGTCCGCTCTTGATCTATAAGTTTAGGACTTATTACCAGTATTGTATGATCCCAAAGGGTCACACACCATAGCTAACGGGAAAGTTAAGATGGAATTAATACGGTAAGATGCAGTGGCATTTACTGTATTTGTACGGAGAGTTGGGCAGACAACAAATGGGCTTTTGTCTGATTTGTGTCTTGGGCCCAAAAGTCTAATGGACCATTAGTTTAATTAATTAAACTTGGGCCCATTAGTGAGTTAATAAATTGCAACATGGGTTATGAAACCCTAATGCTGGTTGGCGATTTTGAGAGTGGCAGCCGTGGCCTCCCTCTCTCTCTAATCTCTCTCACTCTCTGTTGATCCATCCGGTCTAGCAGCCACCCCGGCTTGTAAGAGTGTGGATACCAAAGGAGGAACAATCTGATCTTGTATTCATCTGTTCGTTGATCTCGACATTACAATCATTCCGCTGCAAAAGGTAATGTCCAGGTTTGTTTTATGATTCAGTTACAAGAACCTAGATCTGTTTAAGATTATGTGCTCCATTAGGGGGTTTTTGGCCTTAGGATCCTTCCCCCGGTGGATAGGATCAGTTTATCCTATCCCGTCATTCTTTTTTCCACCAATTTCTTCACCAGACCTCTTTGTTATCCATTTGAGAGGTTTGGGTCTTGATAGTTTCAAAAAAACTCGAGTTAATTTTTTTCGGGTCATGGAACCTTGGTTCTTGGTATTCCCGGCGGTGCATCTGGTCAGGATAACCCATCCCGTCAGTCAGTATGGCCGAGATAGTCCTTCCCGTCAGTTCGTTTCTATCCCGTCAGTGGTTCTGGCCGCGAGAATGCTAGTCCTTGGTTGTTTTGGCCCAGTGATTTCACTAAGTGATAGTGATTAAATCACTAAGTATTTATTTCAAACCTCGACATGAGATTTTATAAATACTTGAAAAATTTTGGGGTGTTTTATCTTTTTCCGTCATCTTTTGTCCGAGGACAAACGTGCTTTGGCGGGACAGAATTTCTTCGAGTCACCGTCCACTATTTTTCCGCATCTAAGAGGTCACCGGCAGCTTATTCCCCTTACCGGACAAGGCATTTTTGTCCCACTTGGAGCAAGGATCACAAGTGTCGGCCTATGTGTTCACGACTTCCCCGGTGAAGGAGATGACGCGAACAACATTTTAAGCAAAGCCACATATATTCCTTCTGTTTAGGTACGCAACACAAGCCCATGATCTGGTCAACGAGCAATACACTGCTCGGGAAGAAACTGAGAAGGATAGGTGGTCTGTAGTTGGTTGCGCGAGCACAGAGCCTACAAACACTAGCTATCCGATTGCCACTCATACGCCTAACGTTCAGTTGGCCGGCTAACACCAATCGTTCCAACCACTCTCCGAACTAAATCAAGAAGAGCGCCCAGAAGACGGACGAAACTAAGCCAAAGCCGCACAAGCGCGAAAATAGGGCCAAAAATTGGTCGCCGGAAAAGTCAGCAGAAATTTTTTTCGGCGACGTCACCAATGACACTCTAAACCCTTCATTGGTATATATGTGATGTTTCCTTTCAGAAACTTTTGTTTCCTTTCAAAGATTTTTGTACTTTTGACTGAGACTTGTTCGCGATAGATAAATTTCGCCTTTACGGCCAAAAATTTTAGTCTGAGTGATTTTTTTCTCACCAATTTCTTCACCGTACCTCTTTTATATCCATTTGAGGGGTTTGGGTGGTGATAGTTTCAAAAAAACTCGAGCCATGTTTTTCCGGGTCATGGACCCTTGGTTCTCAGCTAGCTGTAACCTTCCCACGGTGCATAGGAGGGGTTTTTCGGGTCAGTTTTTTTCCACCAATTTCTTCACCATAGTGAAGGATTGTTTAGTGTTAATCCTGATTCAGTTCTTCAGATTAAACTCACCTAAACATGCCAGATCTAGGTTCTCTTGCAGAATCATAAAGGATCTCACCTGTTACCTTGTTTATGCAGCGGAAAGAGGAGGTACGGGTCAGAGATCAGCAGAACCACCAAGAGATAGTTCCTCCAAAGGCTCACACACGCACGCACAGGAAATTGGCTGCTAGACCAGCTGGTGGGAGGCACAGAAGAGAGAGAGAGGTGGCGCAGGAATTGGCTGAGAAAAAGGAGCTAGGGCAAGTTTTATTAATTAAAACCCTTGTCCAGTTCCTATGGGCTTTTGGGCCCAATTCTCAGTCTGATTAAATCTCTTAGATTTAATCAGGCCCTTTAGTCTCTCTAAGTACAGTAAATGCCTAGCACTTTTACCGTACTTCTGCTAAACCGTTCCTACACATTTTCCTGTTAGCTTAGGCGTGTGACCCATATGGGATCATATAATAAAAGCAATAAGTCCAAGACTTATAGATCATGAGCGGACTCTAGCAAGCCATCATGACCCCCAGTATTATATGACTTATGTCTGATCATTGACATACTCTTACTTTCTAGAGACAGCACAGAGATTACTGGACATAATTCCAACAATCTCCCACTTGAACTGGAATCTCTGTATTCATAATCCTTTTGTCTCAATATCTCGATTAGTCATAAGGCAAGATTAGTGTCATCCTTATAAAGCCTAATCTTGTTCATCGGACTCTGATTTGATACTGACAATCCAAACGACTCGGGAAAGTCCGTTTGAGCATGGCCATGCATTTTCCAGTATTCAAATCTCCGATTGGCCTAGAGATATTCACTCCATTTATATTGGAGGGACAAATCCCGTCTTGTTCCATCACTGTAAACTACTCATTTCATAATACACCCAAACAGGGTCCTTATAACTATCGCTTAACGACAGTGTTAGACAATGATCAAAGTGCATTAGTTCATGTGCAGTCACATGCATGCGAACTCAGGTCTAAGGACTATACTCTATAGTCGTAGTAAGAATCTCTTATGACACAGATATAAATATCCTGAAGAGTTCTTATAATCGGGTCATGTCCAGTCGTATGTACCCAACATACACCCATGTACTGACTTTGATGCCGCACATCTATGACACACTGAGACTTTGTCATAAGTCACATACCAATCTAGTCTCACACGGTTGTTGGTGTTCCAATTTCAACAACCTTCGACTAGGGACAGAATGATATAAGCCATCTATCAAATATAGGGTCTAATGATCAAGCTAAATGACTTTGATGACTCAAGATCAATTCACTTACTTCGATGACCTATAAAATGGTTCATATCATTTTGGAACAATTATTTCATCACAGTTAAAATAATCTTGAAATAATAATTTCACTAAACATCAAAAAATGTTTTACAAGAACATATCAATAACTAAATAAAGCCCTCAAACTCCCACTCAAATTTAGATTACATTTCAATGTCTCTAATGCCTACAGCTTCAGTTAGAAACTCGAGCTTAGGTCTTGGGAGCGGCTTTGTCAATGGATCAGCGACGTTATCATCTGTCTGAACTCGGCTGATCTTGACTACGTTTCTATTAATGATGTCACGTATCAAGTGAAATCTTCTTAGCACATGCTTGGATTTCTGGTGTGATCTTGGTTCCTTTGTCTGAGCAATAGCACCATTGTTATCACAAAACAGTGCCAGAGGCTCAGCCGCATTTGGTATCACACCTAGTTCAATAATGAACTTTCGTATCCAAACAGCTTCCTTCGCTGCTTCCGAAGCGGCGATATATTCAGCTTCTGCAGTGGAATCAGCAACGGTGTCTTGCTTGGAGCTTCTCCAACTGATTGCACCGCCATTCAGACAAAAGATATAACCGGACTGTGACCGGAAATCATCTTGGTCTGTCTGGAAACTTGCGTCCGTGAATCCACTGACTTCAAGCACATCACTTCCACCGTATACCAAGAACTTGTCCTTAGTATGTCTTAGATACTTCAGGATATTCTTGACGGCAATCCAATGGTTTTCACCTGGATTTGACTGGTATCTACTCGTCATGCTCAATGCATAAGCAACATCAGGACGAGTACAGATCATGGCATACATGATTGATCCTATTGCAGATGCATAAGGAATATTCTTCATGCGCTCAAGCTCAGCAGCCGTCGTAGGGCTCTGCTTCTTGCTTAGCGTTGTGCCATGTACCATTGGCGTGAAGCCCTTCTTGGAATCTTTCATGCTGAATCTCTGTAGGACTTTGTCAATGTACGAATCTTGACACAAGCCTATCAGCCTTTTAGATCTATCCCGGTAGATCCTGATTCCAAGAACGTATGCGGCTTCACCCATGTCTTTCATGGAAAAACAACTTCCAAGCCAGTCCTTTACTGACTTTAGCATTGGAACGTCGTTTCCGAGAAGCAGTATGTCATCGACATACAGAATAAGAAATACTATCTTGCTCCCACTAGTTTTCTTATACACGCATTGTTCTTCTTCGTTTCTGATGAAGTCAAATTGCTTGATCGCTTCATCAAAACGAAGATTCCAGCTCCTCGATGCTTGCTTCAATCCATAAATGGATTTATGAAGCTTGCATACTTTCTCAGCATTCTTTGGATCTATGTAACCGTCAGGTTGTGTCATATACACATCCTCTTCCAGAATACCATTCAGGAAGGCGGTTTTCACGTCCATCTGCCAAATTTCATAATCATGAAAAGCTGCAGTTGCTAGTAGAATCCGAATGGATTTCATCATAGCCACTGGTGAATAGGTTTCATCATAATCCACACCGTGAACTTGTCTGAAACCTTTTGCCACCAACCAGGCTTTACAAATCTGGACATTTCCATCCACGTCAATATTCTTCTTGAAGATCCATTTGCACTCGATGGCTTTTACACCAGCGGGTAAGTCAACCAACGAAAACACTTGGTTGACCGACATGGAGTCCATTTCGGAATCAGTGGCCTTACGCCACTTAGAAGAATCTGGGCCCATCATGGCTTGATTGAAGTTCGATGGTTCATCACCATCAATGATCAGAAGATCATGACAGTCAGTCACGAGAAATCCTTGATATCTCTCGGGTTCGTGACGGATCCTCCCGGATCTTCGAACTTCAGGTACTACAGGTTCAGGCTCTACAATTTCTTGTAGGTCCTCCTGCTGCTCTTCCTCATTAGGTTGAGCAGTATCCTGTTCATCTTGAATTTCTTCAAGCAGTACCTTACTCCCACTGTTTTTCTTAGAGAGAAACTCCCTCTCAAGAAAATTACAATCCCGGGCAACAAAGATCTTGTTCTCGGATCGTAGATAGAAGTAATAAGCCTTAGTTTCCTTCGGATAACCAATGAAGTAGCATTTATCAGACTTTGGTGTAAGCTTGTCAGAGATCAATCTCTTGACATAGGCTTCACAACCCCAAATTCTAAGATAAGACAGCACTGGAGCTTCTCCAGTCCATAGTTCATATGGTGTCTTTGCTACTGCTTTTGATGGCGCTCTATTTAGAGTGAACACTGCTGTTAGCAGAGCATATCCCCAAAGGGATATTGGAAGGTCTGTGTGACTCATCATAGATCGAACCATATCCAATAAGGTCCGATTTCTCCTCTCAGACACACCATTCCATTGTGGTGTTCCAGGAGGAGTGAGTTGGGATACGATCCCACACTCTCTCAGATGATCACTGAATTCTTGGCTTAAGTATTCTCCTCCTCGGTCGGACCGAAGAGCCTTAATGCTTTTGCCAAGTTGGTTCTGTACTTCATTTTGGAATTCTCTGAATTTCTCAAACGATTCAGACTTATGTTTCATCAAATAAACATATCCATACCTACTGAAATCATCAGTGAAGGTAATGAAGTACTGATAGTTTCCTCTTGCATTTGTGGACATTGGGCCACACACATCTGTGTGTATCAGGCCCAATAAGTCACTGGCCCTCTCGTTAGGTTTATTAAAGGGGGCCCGTGTCATTTTGCCCATCATGCAGGATTCGCATTTCTCACATGACTCAAAGTCAAATGAGCCAAGAAGTCCATTCGAATGGAGCCTCTTGATGCGTTTCTCGCTGATGTGCCCTAAACGACAATGCCATAGAAACGTTCGGTTCTCCTCATTAGGTTTGAACCGTTTGGTATCAATGTTATAAATTGGCGCGGATTGATCAAGTATGTAAAGCCCATTCGTAAGAGGGGCACAACCATAGAACAAATTGTTGCGATTGAAGGAACATAATTTATTCTTAACTGAAAAATCATAACCTTCCAAATCCAACAAAGAAATTGAAATAATATTTCTGCTTATCGCAGGTACAAAATAACAATTATTGAGTTCTAAAACCAATCCCGAAGGTAAAGACAACAAGTATGTGCCTACAGCTAGTGCAGGAACTTTCGCTCCATTCCCAACTCGTAGCTCCACTTGTCCTTGCTTCAGCCTCCTACTGTTGCTGAGTGCCTGCATATTAGTACAAATATGAGCCCCACAACCAGTATCCATAACCCATGAGGTATTATCAGAAGTAGTTGTATTAACTTCTATAACAAAAATACCTGATGAAGAAGTCTCGAGAGTCTTCTTCTTCAATTCCTTTAGACCTTCCAGGAATTTCTTACATTCTCTCCTCCAATGCCCTGGTTCTTTACAGAACCTGCAGATGTCAGTCGGCCCAGCCTTGGATTTGGGCTTGGGCTTTGGCGTGTCCTTGTCCGAGACTTGAACAGCCTTAGCCTTTCCCCTGTCCTTGGCAGAGGATTTCTTAAAGCCCTTGCCCTTTTGCACCATAAGCACATTGGGGTCCTTGGCGGTTTTCCTCAAGTTGGGCTCTGCAGTCTTGAGCATTCCGTGAAGCTCAGGCAATGTCTTACTCAAGCCATGCATATTGAAGTTCAGGATGAACTGATCATAGCTTGCAGGTAAAGACTGCAGAACGATGTCGCAGGCAAGTTCCTGGCTGATAGGGCAGTCGAGTTTCTGAAGATGATCGAGATAACCCATCATCTTCAAGACATGAGGACTCACTGCCGCATTTGCAGCCAACTTACAGTCTAAGAGGTTCTTAACTATCTGGAACCTCTCAGTCCTTGCCTGCTCCTGAAAAAGCGATTTCAGGCTTGCCATTATCTCGATGGGCGACAACACACTCTCGAACTGCATTTGCAGCTCAGCAGTCATGGTCGCCAACATCAGGCAATAGACATCATTTTCATCTGACGAATGCTTTTCCCAAGCATTATGCAGAGTCCTGGCGGCATTGTTAGGAGGCCTCTCGGGGAGGGGATCACGAAGGACATAATCCTTCTTCTCCTGCTTGAGGATCAGCCTCAAGTTCCTTGACCACGTCAGGAAGTTCGTTCCAGTCAGCTTCTCCTTTTCGAGAACAGACTGGATTGAGAATGTGTTTTGAGTGCTTGTAGTAGTCATAGCTGAAATATAAGATAAAAGGTTATTAGTTAATATGTTCAATATGATTAATCTCGTATTATTCTTAATATGATTAATCTCGCATTATATTCAATAACATCAGTTACCCTCAATAGAATATAATGATTCCAAGATCCACATATAACTAAGATTAAAGTGGGCCACTGGCCGTCACCCAACCTTAGCTTATATCGGTAAGCCCTATCTCGGCTAATTATATCCGTGATATAACTCTTGGTTGTGAATCTGGGCCCGAGGCCCAATCCACTCTGATGTCTCAAGGCCCGGGACTCTCGATGGCCTAGTCAAGAAAACCAGACTATACAGTCATGTAATCACTAATGTCTGGGACTCCCAATGACATTTATGAATCACAAACCGTCTTACCCACGCAAAAGTAGACACCCTCACACTGTAAGGCCATGAGTACAATTGAATGGGCTTCGACAGCTGACATAGACTGGACAAGACATCCAACGCTTGATATTATTTGAGGTTTGTAGGTTTATTAAAATCTCATCCCAAAATAGAAGATTACTATTTTGGGAAACTTTCCTTTTTGGGAAACCTACTAATTTTGGAAACTTTCTAAAATTGGAAACTTCCTAAAATTGGAAACTTTCTAAATATAGAAATTTCCTAAAATCCAAAACATGCAAATCTAGAAACTTCTATTCTAAGAAACTTTCTAATTTCAGATTTTGAAAACAGATTAATTTAAAATCGATTTTAATTTTATATAAATAAATTTTAAAATAATCTGAAGAATAAGACTCAAATAATTGGCCCAATTGTTTTAACTTCTTGGCCCGAGGCCCAAGAATTGGTCCATGTCCAAGACATAACCCAATTGCCCAATTAAATGACATAACCGGTCTGGTTCATTAAAATTGGTCTAACCAAAATTAATTACTACGATGACCACAATTGTCAACCGGTTATTTACTAAACCGGATTTTCTCAATTTATTTGGTCCAACCAAATCAAATTAGAAAATCACTGGTTTAGGCACTAAATCCAATTTTTCGACTTTGGATTTCTTATCCCGGTTTAACCAGAACTTAATAAATTTTATTAAGTCTGTTTATTAAACCGTGACGATTAAGATTTTAAAATATCTTAAACCGAACCACCTAACCAAAACGAACCGGCCCATTAGGTCACGAACCGATCACGGCTTCACGCGATCGAGCAACAATCGGGCAGCCGCAAGCAGCCGCAAGCCACGCGATCGGGACGGGACGGGACGCGGGACGGGATGGCTCGGGTCGAGACGCGTCGTGAGCTGGACTCGATCGCATCGATCCATGCCATCGATCCGTGATCGATACATGCGATCGGCTCGCCGATCGGTTCATCACTCGCCGCGAGCATCAACGATCGGCATGACCACGCGATCGATCCATGATCGGTCCGTGCATCAAGCGATCCGTTCATGCGGTTTTAGTTTAGGTTTTTCAAAAGTTTCTTAAGTGTTTTACAAATCAAATTCAAGCACAGATTGATCCAAACACTTCTAAACAACCTAAACATGATTCTAAAACAAGAAATCCTAACAGAACCAATGGCTCTGATACCACTGAAGGATTGTTTAGTGTTAATCCTGATTCAGTTCTTCAGATTAAACTCACCTAAACATGCCAGATCTAGGTTCTCTTGCAGAATCATAAAGGATCTCACCTGTTACCTTGTTTATGCAGCGGAAAGAGGAGGTACGGGTCAGAGATAAGCAGAACCACCAAGAGATAGTTCCTCCAAAGGCTCACACACGCACGCACAGGAAATTGGCTGCTAGACCAGCTGGTGGGAGGCGCAGAAGAGAGAGAGAGGTGGCGCAGGAATTGGCTGAGAAAAAGGAGCTAGGGCAAGTTTTATTAATTAAAACCCTTGTCCAGTTCCTATGGGCTTTTGGGCCCAATTCTCAGTCTGATTAAATCTCTTAGATTTAATCAGGCCCTTTAGTCTCTCTAAGTACAGTAAATGCCTAGCACTTTTACCGTACTTCTGCTAAACCGTTCCTACACAGTTTCCTGTTAGCTTAGGCGTGTGACCCATATGGGATCATATAATAAAAGCAATAAGTCCAAGACTTATAGATCATGAGCGGACTCTAGCAAGCCATCATGACCCCCAGTATTATATGACTTATGTCTGATCATTGACATACTCTTACTTTCTAGAGACAGCACATAGATTACTGGACATAATTCCAACACATAGCTCTTTTATATCCCATTTTAGGGGTGTTGGTCGTGGTAGTTTCAAAAAAACTCGACCCAATTCTTTCCGGGTCATGGAAACTTGCATTTTGGCCTTAGGATCCTTCCCTCGGTGCATAGGATCAGTTTATCCTATCCCGTCAGTGTTTTTTCCACCAATTTCTTCACCAGACCTCTTTGTTATCCATTTTAGAGGTTTGGGTCTTGATAGTTTTAAAAAAACTTGAGCCTATTTTTTTTGGATCATGTAACCTTGGTTCTCGGTAGGCCATAACCTTCCCACGGTGCATAGATGGGGGTCATTTTTTTCCACCAATTTCTTCACCAGACCTCTTTTATATCCCATTTTAAGGGTTTTGGTCGTGATAGTTTCAAAAAAACTCGATCCAATTCTTCCCGGGTCATGGAAACTCGCATTTTGGCCTTAGAATCCTTCGCGGCGGTGCATCTGGTCAGGATAATCCATTACGTCAGTCAGTATGGCCGAGATAGTCCTTTCCGTCAGTTCGTTTCCATCCCGTCAGTGGTTCTGTCCGTGAGAATGCTAGTCTTTTTTGTTTTGGCCGAGGGATTCCACACCTTACGTCATTTTGGGTGGTTTTTGGACTTAGGATCTGAGAGCTCGCCGGCTGCTTATTCACCTTAGCGGACGAGGCATTTTTGGCCCACTTGGAGCAAGAATCACAAGTGTCGGCCTATGTGTTCACGACTTCCCCGGTGAAGGAGATGACTCGGACAACATTTTTTCGGCAACGTCCCGACGGCAGGACATCATCCCACGATCGATCGGCCAACATCCATCCCTGTGCATAAGAAATCGCAACCAGCCCACGCCCACTGCCCACACCCCTGAGGAGTATGCCTACCTCTTATATAGTCCTTATGACATTTTTCAGTCTTGCACCAGTAGACATTGATTGTGTTCCTGGAGTTTTTTTAATGTAAACAAAAATACTTGGAAATTCGATCTGATTTTTTGCAGGCTTCATAAGGACTATGAGACTGATTTTCCAAAAAAAAATCATAACTTTATGTTGACTCTTGCTATGACTTTTATGGCATAGAAGAGATCGGGTTTTCGTTGCTTTTTGAAGCACCAAACTCTTTTTTGATTCACCAATGACCCTCTAAACCCTTCATTGGAATATATGTGATGTTTCCTTTCAGAAACTTTTGTTTCATTTCAATGTTTTTTGTACTTTTGACCGAGACTTGTTCGTGATCGATAAATTTGGCCTTTACGGCCAAAACTTTAGTTTGAGTGATTTTTTCTCCCCAATTTCTTCACCGTACCTCTTTTATATCCATTTGAGGGGTTTGGGTCGTGATAGTTTCAAAAAAACTCGAGCCAATTTTTTTTGGGTCATGGACCCTTGGTTCTCGGCTAGCCGTAACCTTCCCATTTTAAGGGTTTTGGTCATAATAGTTTCAAAAAAACTCGATCCAATTCTTCCCTGGTCATGAAAACTTGCATTTTGGCCTTAGAATCCTTCGCGGCGGTGCATCTGGTCAGGATAATCCATCACTTCAGTCAGTATGGCCGAGATAGTCCTTCCCGTCAGTTCGTTTCCATCCCGTCAGTTATTCTGTCCGCGAGAATGCTAGTCTTTTTTGTTTTGGCCAAGGGATTCCAAACCTTACGTCATTTTGGGTGGTTTTAGGACTTAGGATCTGAGAGCTGGCCGGCTGCTTATTCACCTTAGCGGACGAGGCATTTTTGGCCCAGTTGGAGCAAGGATCACAAGTGTCGGCCTATGTGTTCACGACTTCCCCGGTGAAGGAGATGACTCGAACAACATTTTTTCGGCAACGTCCCGACGGCCGGACATCATCCCACGATCGATCGGCCAACATCCATCCCAGTGCATAAGAAATCGCAACCAGCCCACGCCCACTGCCCACACCCCTGAGGAGTATGCCTACCTTTTATATAGTCCTTATGACATTTTTCAGTCTTGCACCAGTAGACATTGATTGTGTTCCTGGAGTATTTTTAATGTAAAAAAAAAATACTTGGAATTTCGATCGGATTTTTTGCAGGCTTCATAAGGACTATGAGACTGATTTTTCAAAAAAAATTCATAACTTTATGTTGACTCTTGCTATGACTTTTATGGCATATATGAGATCGGGTTTTCGTTGCTTTTTGAGGCACCAAACTCTCTTTTGATTCACCAATGACACTCTAAACCCTTCATTGGAATATATGTGATATTTCCTTTCAGAAACTTTTGTTTCATTTCAATGTTTTTTGTACTTTTGACCTAGACTTGTTCGTGATTGATAAATTTCGCCTTTACGGCCAAAACTTTAGTTTGAGTGATTTTTTCTCACCAATTTCTTCACCGTACCTCTTTTATATCAATTTGAGGGGTTTGGGTCGTGATAGTTTCAAAAAAACTCGAGCCAATTTTTTCGGGTCATGGACCCTTGGTTCTCGGCTAGCCGTAACCTTCCCACGGTGCATAGGAGGGGTTTTTCGGGTCAGTTTTTTTCCACCAATTTCTTCACCAGTCCTCTTTTATATCCCATTTTAGGGGTGTTGGTCGTGGTAGTTTCAAAAAAAACCGACCCAATTCATTCTGGGTCATGGAAACTTGCATTTTGGCCTTAGGATCCTTCCCCTGGTGCATAGGATCAGTTTATCCTACACCGTCATTGTTTTTCCACCAATTTCTTCACCAGACCTCTTTGTTATCCATTTGAGAGGTTTGGGTCTTGATAGTTTCAAAAAAAACTCGAGTCAATTTTTTTGGGTCATGGAACCTTGGTTCTCGGTAGGCTATAACCTTCCCACGGTGCATAGACGGGTTTTTCGGGTCATTTTTTCCCACCAATTTCTTCACCAGACCTCTTTTATATCCCATTTTAAGGGTTTTGGTCGTGATATTTTCAAAAAAAAACTCGATCCAATTCTTCCCGGCTCATGGAAACTTGCATTTTGGCCTTAGAATCCTTCCCGACGGTGCATCTAGTCAGGATAATCCATCACGTCAGTCAGTATGCCCAAGATAGTCCTTCCCATCAGTTCGTTTCAATCCCGTCAAGTGTTCTGGCCGCGAGAATACTAGTCCTTGGTTGTTTTGGTCCACTGATTTCACTGAGTGTTAGTGATTAAATCACTAAGTATTTATTTCAAACCTCGACATGAGATCTTATAAATACTTGAAAAATTTTGGGGTGTTTTATCTTTTTCCGTCATCTTTTGTCCGAGGACAAACGTGCTTTGGCGGGACAGAATTTCTTCGAGTCACCGTCCACTATTTTTCCGCATCTAAGAGGTCACCGGCAGCTTATTCCCCTTACCGGACAAGGCATTTTTGTCCCACTTGGAGCAAGGATCACAAGTGTCGGCCTATGTGTTCACGACTTCCCCGGTGAAGGAGATGACTCGAACAACATTTTAAGCAAAGCCACATATATTCCTTCTGTTTAGGTACGCAACACAAGCCCATGATCTGGTCAACGAGCAATACACTGCTCGGGAAGAAACTGAGAAGGATAGGTGGTCTGTAGTTGGTTGCGCGAGCACAGAGCCTACAAACACTAGCTATCCGATTGCCACTCATACGCCTAACGTTCAGTTGGCCGGCTAACACCAATCGTTCCAACCACTCTCCGAACTAAATCAAGAAGAGCGCCCAGAAGACGGACGAAACTAAGCCAAAGCCGCACAAGCGCGAAAATAGGGCCAAAAATTGGTCGCCGGAAGAGTCAGCAGAAATTTTTTTCGGCGACGTCACCAATGACACTCTAAACCCTTCATTGGTATATATGTGATGTTTCCTTTCAGAAACTTTTGTTTCCTTTCAAAGATTTTTGTACTTTTGACCGAGACTTGTTCGCGATAGATAAATTTCGCCTTTACGGCCAAAACTTTTAGTCTGAGTGATTTTTTTCTCACCAATTTCTTCACCGTACCTCTTTTATATCCATTTGAGGGGTTTGGGTGGTGATAGTTTCAAAAAAACTCGAGCCATGTTTTTCCGGGTCATGGACCCTTGGTTCTCAGCTAGCTGTAACCTTCCCACGGTGCATAGGAGGGGTTTTTCGGGTCAGTTTTTTTCCACCAATTTCTTCACCAGCCCTCTTTTATATCCCATTTTAGGGGTGTTGGTCGTGGTAGTTTCAAAAAAACTCGACCCAATTCTTTCCGGGTCATGGAAACTTGCATTTTGGCCTTAGGATCCTTCCCTCGGTGCATAGGATCAGTTTATCCTATCCCGTCAGTGTTTTTTCCACCAATTTCTTCACCAGACCTCTTTGTTATCCATTTTAGAGGTTTGGGTCTTGATAGTTTTAAAAAAACTTGAGCCTATTTTTTTTGGATCATGTAACCTTGGTTCTCGGTAGGCCATAACCTTCCCACGGTGCATAGTGATATATCATGGTTTTTACCCATTTTAGACCATGATATAGATGTGTTTTAGTGTCTTTTGTCTTTGTTTAGAGTCTTTTACAGGTTAAATCAGGATTGGAGCTAATTGGAGATATTTGGAGCATTTTGGGACTTTTGGGACGTTTTGGCCGAGAGCTTAATTCACTGTTCGTATAATTGATCATGCGTCGATCGTTGCACTCAATGCATCGATCGATGCAGTCGCGAGATGGGCCGTACACGTCGGTTTGACAAGTATTGAAGATTTACAAAGAAGCCCAAGATAGTTCCAGTATTTACACAGAAGCCCCATCCGAGATTATGCCTATATAATAGAGTTTTTAGAGTTTTTATTAGAAGTTTGGACATACGCTTTATAGTTGGTTTTCATAATTAAGAGCAGAGGATTTTTAGAGCTTTTGGGGCTGATCTGAACCTGATTCATCATCTGTATTTGGAGAAGATTTCGAACCCCTTTTACTCTTATTCTTTTATGCAATTTACTTATCATATGATCATGTTTTCATTATCTATGTCTGAGTAGATTCCTAGTTAGACTTAGGGTTTCTCACATAGGATTTCATGACTTGCTAGACTTGTTCAATTTCAGTTAAGGATTCAAACTATATCTGTTCTTCAATTTAATTGTGCTTAAAGCTAGTTCTAACCTGATCAATTAGAATCTAGATCTTAGGTTGCTAAATACGTCACGGAAGTGGGGTTTAGGAACCAGAACTAATTAAATTGGGCAATTAAACTTTGCGCAAACGAAAGTTTGGTTTAGGATAATTGTGAACATATCAAACTCGAACTTATTGCTAGTTTAATCTGTTAGTTCTCGCAAACGGAAGTTTGGTTTGCTGCACTTAGACTTAGAGAATTATCGCAAAGGAATTTGGTTAATTCTATATCTGTGTTTTGAGTTCTAGAACTGCGCTTAATTAGATCCTTGCTGAATGAACTGTCTGCTAGTCTGATTTCCTGAGAATACCCTAGGTTTGACGCTTTTAATTACTTGCTTTCACAACCAATAATCTCTGCTACTGATTTACTTTCTTGCACTATTTTCAATACAATCACATTGCTTATTTCTAGTATTCATTCCCTACGGTTTGATTCTCTTGAGACCAAGTGTCCCTGTGGATTCGATAACCCTATATACTACTTTGACATTGCTGTTCACTTGCAGTTTAGTATAGGGATTAATTCTTGACCTATCAAGTTTTTGGCGCCGTTGCCGGGGACTCTTAGAGTCTTCGATAGGACCGAACTTAGGGTTTTACTAGAAATTTTTCGTTTTTCGCTTTTGTTTTTCGTTTTTTATTTTATTTATTTTATTTTGCTGATTTTTCTCTGTTTCTCTCTGTCGCAGGTACGAATTTCGCCTTGCGTCGATCGTTGCACCCTTGCATCGATCGTCACTGAGCGATTTGAGATTGAATCGATCGTTGCACTGATAGCATCGATCGTTGCTGGACGATTACAGACAGTTTATGCCAACGCAGAACACTCGAAGTAATCCGAACTCGAGCTTAGTTAATCTCAATCTAGAGGAACTTGGACGTCTAGAGAGGACTATCAGAAGAGAAAAGAGAGAGAGAATGGTTCGAGAACGTCTGATCTTGATACCAGATGCTGAAGGTACACTGAGGGACCAAGATAACAACCCGTACAATGCTGCTGGGCATCGGGTTGATGCTGAGGGAAATGTAATCCCTGACCCCCCTGAACCTGAGCAACAACCGCAAGATCAAGCTCAAGGTAGAGAGATTGTAGTTCATGAGAGGACGCTAGCTGACTACAATAGACCTGATGAGTTTCATGCAAACCGAGCAGCTCTAGTGCTTCCTGCCTTCGAGAGGAATGATTTTGAGGTAAAAACCATCTACTACCAACTGATGAGGCAGATTGCTTTTCATGGTCTTCAATCAGAGCAGCCTATGGATCACATTGACAAGTTTGAGGACATAGTCACTGGCATGAAGTATGAAGGAGTATGCCCGGACTATCTGTTCCTTAAGCTATTTCCGCACAGTCTTGCTGGAGACGCTAGTGCATGGCTGAGACAACTGGCACCTGGTCAGTATACTACTTGGACAGCCTTAAAGAGTGAGTTCCTGCGTCACTTCTACGACGCTGCGCGCTCAGATCAGTCCAGACAGGACATACTCACTTTTTCCCAAGGAGCTGTGGAGCCTTTGACAACCGCATGGATGAGATTTAAGCAGTATCAGCGTGATTGTCCACACCATGGATTCACAGAAGTACAGCTGATAGGTATTTTCTTCAGAGGCATAGATCTCCCTTATCAGACTGCGCTAGATAATTCCAGTGATGCCAATTTCAATACCAGGACTCCTACACAAGCTAAGCAGTTGATAGAGAACCTGGTTGGCAGCTACAGTTGCAAGTCTATGGATGAGATGAGAAAGAAATCCGGTGTAAGTACAGAGGACCCTAACATGACTGAGATTAGATCTAGGCTGGACACAGTTTACAATCTCCTGACAAGTAAGAAAGATGTCCACCTTGCCCAAAATGTAGATGTAATTCAGACTGAGGAGGACACTCAGGAAGAAGAAGTGAATTACATGGGAGGTTCTGGTTTCCAAAGCAGTAGATTTAGAAATCAGCAGGGAAACAGATTTTCGAATGGAGTTCAGCAAAGTGGTTTTAAGAAAGCCAATGAGCCTGATAGTAAGATAGAGATGATGCTAAGACAGCTGATGGAGAATCAGACTAAGTACGCAGCAGATTCTGACGCAAAGATGGATACAATCTACAGGGAGCTGAATGGGAAGTTTGAAGGTTTGAACACGCACATAAAAGAGCTTGATGCAAGAGTTGCAAGAACTGCTGGGCATGCTCAAAGGGAAGAGGGATATCTCCCGGGAAGGACTGATGCCAATCCTAAGTACCAATGCAATGCCGTTACGTTAAGAAGTGGTAAAGAGCTGTCATCTGGCCAGAAAAAGCAGTTAAGCGTTGAGGAACTCGTAGAAATTGAAGAGTTGGAAGATGAGATACGCGATATTCGCCGCGCATCGATCGATGCATCCAAGCAACGATCGTTGCCACGCGAAACCAAGGAACCGGAGATCGTAACGAAGTCGCCTAGCATCGATCGGTGCAACAAGGGCAACGATCGACACAAGGTAACTACAGAAAGTTCGGGTGCTGAAAACCCAAAACAGCCAGCTGAAAGGGTATACAAGCCTAGGATACCTTATCCCAAGAATCCCAGAAAAGCTAGGAATGATAGGCAATATGCAAAATGGAAGGAGTTCATAAAAAAGGTGAAGGTTGAAGTACCTTTGTTGGATTCTATTGAAACCTCCCCCATGATGAAGAGATGCCTTAAGGATGCAATTTCTGGTAAATGGTCTGATGAAGAAAGCATAATGATGCTAAATGAGGTATGTAGTGCAGTGGTTCAAGGTAGAATTCCAGAGAAATTGAAAGATCCAGGCAGCTTCGTATTAGATTGTGCTATCTACAAGGAGAGGTTCGAAAGGTCCCTATGTGATCTTGGCTCTAGTGTAAATCTGATGCCCCTCTCGGTTGCTAAAAGACTAGGGATGACAGACTTTATACCAACTAGGATATCGCTAGTTTTGGCAGACAGATCAGTCAGGATTCCTGAAGGAGTAATAGAGGATGTGCCTATAACTGTTGGCAAGTGTGTGATTCCAACTGATTTTGTGGTTCTACAATATGGACAGGAGCCAAAAGACCCATTAATTCTAGGCAGGTCTTTCTTAGCAACAGCTGGTGCAATGATTGACTGTCAAGGAGGTAAGATAATTCTGAATGTGGGTGATCTGAAGATGAGTTTTGACATGAACAAGCTGGTAAAGAGACCAACCATTGACGGGCAGACCTTCTATGTGGACACATTAGGTGATTTGGCTGCAGAGTACTTCCATCAATCACATGCTGAGGACCCACTAGAAAGAGCCTTACTGAGTTCTATTTTGGAGTTGGAATACCTACAGGACGAGCCTGCAATGTGCTACACAAGATTGATGGATTCTATCGAGGTTGCAATGCAGGTCGAAGTATCTGACGCGGGACTGCAACGATCGATACCAACCAAGCAACGATCGTTGCACGACGACCTGGACTGGGCAGAGGAAAAAGCTCCGAAAATAGATCTGAAACAACTTCCATCCGGGCTAAGGTACGCATTTCTTGGACCAAATTCAACTTATCCAGTGATTGTCAACGCTAGTTTGAACAACGCAGAGCTCACTTTACTGCTAAGCAAGCTGTGCAAGCATCGCAAAGCTCTTGGCTATTCCCTTAATGACATTTCAGGTATCTCACCAGAGCTGTGCATGCATCGGATACATCTCGAGGATGAGTCCAAGACATCAATCGAACATCAGAGGAGACTTAATCCTAATCTGCAGGAAGTAGTCAAAAAGGAGATTATGAAACTCCTGGATGCTGGGATCATCTATCCTATTTCAGACAGTGATTGGGTAAGTCCAGTCCATGTAGTACCTAAGAAAGGTGGAGTTACAGTTGTTAAGAATGAGAAGAACGAGCTGATACCTACTAGGACTGTGACGGGACACAGGATGTGCATAGACTACAGGAAATTGAATGCTGCGACTAGAAAAGATCACTTCCCCTTACCTTTTATTGATCAAATGCTCGAAAGGTTAGCAAATCATCCTTACTACTGCTTTTTAGATGGATACTCAGGTTTCTTTCAGATCCCCATCCATCCAGAGGATCAAGGAAAGACCACTTTCACTTGTCCATATGGGACATTCGCCTACCGTAGGATGCCCTTTGGACTCTGCAATGCACCAGCCACTTTCCAGAGATGCATGATGTCCATATTCACAGACATGATTGAGGATTTTATGGAGGTATTTATGGATGATTTCTCAGTATATGGATCATCCTATAATGAGTGCTTAGATAACTTGTGCAAGGTTCTGACAAGATGCGAAGAGAAACACTTAGTTCTCAACTGGGAAAAATGTCATTTCATGGTTAAAGATGGCATTGTTCTTGGACATAAAGTGTCAGAGGCTGGAATAGAAGTAGACCGCGCCAAGATTGAGGTAATGACCAACCTGCAGGCACCTGATTCTGTTAAGTCTATTAGAAGCTTTCTTGGACATGCTGGTTTCTATAGACGGTTCATCAAGGATTTCAGTAAGATTGCTAGGCCATTAACTGCTTTGCTGTGTAAAGACACCAAGTTTGAGTTCACTGCAGATTGTCAAACCGCATTTGAACAGATCAAGCAGGCCTTAGTAAGTGCTCCCATAGTTCAGCCACCGGATTGGGATTTGCCTTTCGAAGTAATGTGTGATGCAAGTGACTATGCTGTAGGAGCTGTTCTTGGACAAAGGAAAAATAGAAAGCTTCATGCTATCTATTATGCCAGTAGGACACTGGATGATGCGCAAAGGAACTATGCCACTACAGAGAAAGAGCTGCTAGCAGTTGTCTTTGCATTTGAGAAATTTCGCTCTTATCTTGTTGGCTCCCAGGTAATTGTACACACTGATCATTCCGCCCTGAAGTATCTGATGCAGAAGAAGGATGCTAAGCCAAGACTGTTGAGATGGATCTTGTTGCTCCAGGAATTTGATATTGAAGTAAGAGATAAGAAAGGAGTTGAGAATGGAGTTGCTGATCATCTTTCTAGGATGCTGATAGAAGACGACGTGCCAATCAATGACTATTTGCCTGAGGAAAACGTCAATATGGTTGGGACAATCTGTGAGACAGATTTGGACAGAGATCTGCAAAACTGTCGGATTAATCGCACTGCGTCGATCGATGCAACATCAGCATCGATCGATGCATCTATCGGGGCGGTAGCGATCGATACATCTGGCTGTGACGATCGTTGCAGCGCGAACACAGACCCAGAGATTTTTACGGTACGGATTGGAAAACATGAGGTCGAGATTTATGCTGTCTCAACAAATGATCAACCATGGTATGCAGACATAGCCAATTATCTAGCTGCAGAGGCTGAACCAGATAATCTAAAAGGATATGAGAAGAAGAGGTTTTTCAGAGAACTTAGGAGGTACTATTGGGATGAACCTTAACTCTATAAGCACTGTTCGGATGGCCTTTATAGGAGATGTGTTGCTGAATCAGAGGTTCCAGATATCCTGTTCCACTGCCACGGATCAGATTATGCAGGACATTTTGCTACTTTCAAGACTGTATCTAAGGTTTTGCAGGCAGGTTTCTGGTGGCCTACAATGTTCGCTGATACTCACTCTTTTATTTCTCATTGTGATGCCTGCCAAAGGAGAGGGAAAATCAGCAGAAAGCATGAGATGCCTCAGAATTTCATTCTTGAGGTTGAGGTTTTTGATTGCTGGGGCATAGATTTTATGGGTCCCTTTCCCTCATCTTATGGGAATAAGTTCATATTAGTTGCTGTGGATTATGTATCTAAGTGGGTAGAAGCAATAGCTAGTCCAACCAATGATTCTTCAGTAGTCATTAAGCTGTTCAAATCCATCATATTCCCTAGATTTGGAGTACCTCGGATAGTAATTAGTGATGGAGGGTCTCACTTTATTAATAAGGTATTTGAGAAGCTCTTGAAGAAGCATGGGGTGCATCACCGAGTTGCTACTCCTTATCACCCACAGACTAGTGGACAGGTAGAAGTTTCCAACAGACAAATCAAGGAGATCTTGGAGAAAACAGTTGGGAAGACAAGAAAAGATTGGGCAGCTAAGCTTGATGATGCTTTATGGGCTTACAGGACTGCATTCAAAACACCATTGGGGACTACTCCATTTCACTTGTTGTATGGAAAAGCATGCCATCTGCCTGTGGAACTTGAGCACAAAGCAGCGTGGGCTGTAAAGCAGATGAACTTTGACCTTAAACCAGCTGCTGAAAGAAGGTTGATACAACTTAATGAGTTGGATGAGATTAGACATCTTGCCTATGAGAACTCAAAGCTGTACAAGGAGAGGACAAAGGCTTATCATGATAAAAAGATTGTTTCTAGACGGTTTGAGCCTAATGACCAGGTACTTCTATACAATTCTCGTCTACACTTGTTTCCAGGAAAGCTGAAATCAAGATGGTCCGGTCCTTACACAATAAAAGAAGTGCGTCCGTATGGAGCTGTCATACTAATAGGCAAGGAAGGTAATGAGTTTGCTGTAAATGGGCAGAGGGTAAAACACTATTGGGCTAAGGCCGAGATTCCCAGGGGAAAGATTTTGCCTCTGGATGCTGCACCCTCCACCTGAAAAACCCTTGCGCGTCCGGTCAAGCTATTGACCTTAAACAAGCGCTGGGTGGGAGGCAACCCACCATTAGGTACTGGTGTTTTTCTTTTTAATTTTTGGTGTTTTTGTTAGGATTTTACGTTTGTTTTTGTTTCTGGTGCAGTCATGTTTGCAGGTCTCGGATTAAATCGCAGTGCAGCGATCGATGCATATCTGCAACGATCGTCACAACACGAAAGGAATCGCATTGCAGCGATCGTTGCGGTCCTGAGCAACGATCGACTATACACGAAAAGTCGCCAAGTAACGGTCGATGCATCTAATGCACCGATCGATGCTGTGCGACAGAGGTAACCCGACAGACATAAACTCACCTTTTTCAATTTTTTTTTATTTATTTTCTTTTTACCGATCCTTCGCTGGACACTACTGGGGACAGTGTGTCTTAAGTGTGGGGGAGGTGCTACTGACGTTTATCTTTCTGTTTTCTTATGAGTCAGTCCGTTTTTCAAAATTTTTTGTTTTATTGAGTCAAAATTGTTTAAGTAAGAAACTATGATTTTCGGAGGAGATTTACAAAACTTGCAGGAACTTAAGTAACCATTGGGATGAAGTTGCAGGATCTATCTCTGACTATTAGAAAACCCCATCACAGATCAACCTACTGGGAACACCCATATCACTTCAGGTACCAGAGGATCCTTTACTGACTTCACCCCTAATACTGACTTAGATTTTCTCACCTAAGGGCTTGGTATACTTTATGTCGGATTCCCTGTTAGTTCTGACACAGCCTGTCAACCTATCCTATTTAGTTCCCTTCTCCCCTTCTATAAAGTAAAAAAAAAAAAAAGATAATAAACTGAGGATGAGTTAGTAACTCCGAAGTGGTCATGGGAATAGTAGCAAACACTATTATCTCTCATGTGATCCATGGAATGTGTCCAAAGTACACCCCATAACGGGAAGAACACTGATAAAAAAAATAAAATGATACCCAATGTGGGAAAAATCAGTTGTTAAAGAAGGGAAAGAGAAGAAAGGGACTAGAGAAAGATAGTATGGTGGTCTAGAGCTGGCTAGGTAAGAATCCATGTGCCTTTAGATCGATACTCCTTAGGTGAGACCGCACTTAAATACTTGCAGAAGTCAGTAGGGAGAATTTGAATGCTTGAATGTGATTGTGGAGTTTACCTAGGACAGTTGCTAAGTGTGGGGGAAGTACATGTTGGTCTTGATATCCTGTGATTAATTCTTTCAGTGGTTTACTAAGGGGAATCTGAGTATTGTAGCTTCTAAGATGAAATGAGTTTCTGAAGAGTTTTCAAACCTCTTCACCATGTTTTAGTTCTATGTTTTGCTTGAGGGCAAGCAAAGGCTAAGTGTGGGGGAGTTGATATATCATGGTTTTTACCCATTTTAGACCATGATATAGATGTGTTTTAGTGTCTTTTGTCTTTGTTTAGAGTCTTTTACAGGTTAAATCAGGATTGGAGCTAATTGGAGATATTTGGAGCATTTTGGGACTTTTGGGACGTTTTGGCCGAGAGCTTAATTCACTGTTCGTATAATTGATCATGCGTCGATCGTTGCACTCAATGCATCGATCGATGCAGTCGCGAAATGGGCCGTACACGTCGGTTTGACAAGTATTGAAGATTTACAAAGAAGCCCAAGATAGTTCCAGTATTTACACAGAAGCCCCATCCGAGATTATGCCTATATAATAGAGTTTTTAGAGTTTTTATTAGAAGTTTGGACATACGCTTTATAGTTGGTTTTCATAATTAAGAGCAGAGGATTTTTAGAGCTTTTGGGGCTGATCTGAACCTGATTCATCATCTGTATTTGGAGAAGATTTCGAACCCCTTTTACTCTTATTCTTTTATGCAATTTACTTATCATATGATCATGTTTTCATTATCTATGTCTGAGTAGATTCCTAGTTAGACTTAGGGTTTCTCACATAGGATTTCATGACTTGCTAGACTTGTTCAATTTCAGTTAAGGATTCAAACTATATCTGTTCTTCAATTTAATTGTGCTTAAAGCTAGTTCTAACCTGATCAATTAGAATCTAGATCTTAGGTTGCTAAATACGTCACGGAAGTGGGGTTTAGGAACCAGAACTAATTAAATTGGGCAATTAAACTTTGCGCAAACGAAAGTTTGGTTTAGGATAATTGTGAACATATCAAACTCGAACTTATTGCTAGTTTAATCTGTTAGTTCTCGCAAACGGAAGTTTGGTTTGCTGCACTTAGACTTAGAGAATTATCGCAAAGGAATTTGGTTAATTCTATATCTGTGTTTTGAGTTCTAGAACTGCGCTTAATTAGATCCTTGCTGAATGAACTGTCTGCTAGTCTGATTTCCTGAGAATACCCTAGGTTTGACGCTTTTAATTACTTGCTTTCACAACCAATAATCTCTGCTACTAATTTACTTTCTTGCACTATTTTCAATACAATCACATTGCTTATTTCTAGTATTCATTCCCTACGGTTTGATTCTCTTGAGACCAAGTGTCCCTGTGGATTCGATAACCCTATATACTACTTTGACATTGCTGTTCACTTGCAGTTTAGTATAGGGATTAATTCTTGACCTATCACATAGATGGGGGTCATTTTTTTCCACCAATTTCTTCACCAGACCTCTTTTATATCCCATTTTAAGGGTTTTGGTCGTGATAGTTTCAAAAAAACTCGATCCAATTCTTCCCGGGTCATGGAAACTCGCATTTTGGCCTTAGAATCCTTCGCGGCGGTGCATCTGGTCAGGATAATCCATTACGTCAGTCAGTATGGCCGAGATAGTCCTTTCCGTCAGTTCGTTTCCATCCCGTCAGTGGTTCTGTCCGTGAGAATGCTAGTCTTTTTTGTTTTGGCCAAGGGATTCCACACCTTACGTCATTTTGGGTGGTTTTTGGACTTAGGATCTGAGAGCTCGCCGGCTGCTTATTCACCTTAGCGGACGAGGCATTTTTGGCCCACTTGGAGCAAGAATCACAAGTGTCGGCCTATGTGTTCACGACTTCCCCGGTGAAGGAGATGACTCGGACAACATTTTTTCGGCAACGTCCCGACGGCAGGACATCATCCCACGATCGATCGGCCAACATCCATCCCTGTGCATAAGAAATCGCAACCAGCCCACGCCCACTGCCCACACCCCTGAGGAGTATGCCTACCTCTTATATAGTCCTTATGACATTTTTCAGTCTTGCACCAGTAGACATTGATTGTGTTCCTGGAGTTTTTTTAATGTAAACAAAAATACTTGGAAATTCGATCTGATTTTTTGCAGGCTTCATAAGGACTATGAGACTGATTTTCCAAAAAAAAAATCATTACTTTATGTTGACTCTTGCTATGACTTTTATGGCATAGAAGAGATCGGGTTTTCTTTGCTTTTTGAAGCACCAAACTCATTTTTGATTCACCAATGACGCTCTAAACCCTTCATTGGAATATATGTGATGTTTCCTTTCAGAAACTTTTGTTTCATTTCAATGTTTTTTGTACTTTTGACCGAGACTTGTTCGTGATCGATAAATTTGGCCTTTACGGCCAAAACTTTAGTTTGAGTGATTTTTTCTCCCCAATTTCTTCACCGTACCTCTTTTATATCCATTTGAGGGATTTGGGTCGTGATAGTTTCAAAAAAACTCGAGCCAATTTTTTTCGGGTCATGGACCCTTGGTTCTCGGCTAGCCGTAACCTTCCCATTTTAAGGGTTTTGGTCATAATAGTTTCAAAAAAACTCGATCCAATTCTTCCCTGGTCATGGAAACTTGCTTTTTGGCCTTAGAATCCTTCGCGGCGGTGCATCTGGTCAGGATAATCCATCACTTCAGTCAGTATGGCCGAGATAGTCCTTCCCGTCAGTTCGTTTCCATCCCGTCAGTTATTCTGTCCGCGAGAATGCTAGTCTTTTTTGTTTTGGCCAAGGGATTCCAAACCTTACGTCATTTTGGGTGGTTTTAGGACTTAGGATCTGAGAGCTGGCCGGCTGCTTATTCACCTTAGCGGACGAGGCATTTTTGGCCCACTTGGAGCAAGGATCACAAGTGTCGGCCTATGTGTTCACGACTTCCCCGGTGAAGGAGATGACTCGAACAACATTTTTTCGGCAACGTCCCGACGGCCGGACATCATCCCACGATCGATCGGCCAACATCCATCCCAGTGCATAAGAAATCGCAACCAGCCCACGCCCACTGCCCACACACCTGAGGAGTATGCCTACCTTTTATATAGTCCTTATGACATTTTTCAGTCTTGCACCAGTAGACATTGATTGTGTTCCTGGAGTATTTTTAATGTAAAAAAAAAATACTTGGAATTTCGATCGGATTTTTTGCAGGCTTCATAAGGACTATGAGACTGATTTTCCAAAAAAAATTCATAACTTTATGTTGACTCTTGCTATGACTTTTATGGCATAGATGAGATCGGGTTTTCGTTGCTTTTTGAGGCACCAAACTCTCTTTTGATTCACCAATGACACTCTAAACCCTTCATTGGAATATATGTGATGTTTCCTTTCAGAAACTTTTGTTTCATTTCAATGTTTTTTGTACTTTTGACCTAGACTTGTTCGTGATTGATAAATTTCGCCTTTACGGCCAAAACTTTAGTTTGAGTGATTTTTTCTCACCAATTTCTTCACCGTACCTCTTTTATATCAATTTGAGGGGTTTGGGTCGTGATAGTTTCAAAAAAACTCGAGCCAATTTTTTCGGGTCATGGACCCTTGGTTCTCGGCTAGCCGTAACCTTCCCACGGTGCATAGGAGGGGTTTTTCGGGTCAGTTTTTTTCCACCAATTTCTTCACCAGACCTCTTTTATATCCCATTTTAGGGGTGTTGGTCGTGGTAGTTTCAAGAAAAACCGACCCAATTCATTCTGGGTCATGGAAACTTGCATTTTGGCCTTAGGATCCTTCCCCTGGTGCATAAAATCAGTTTATCCTATCCCGTCATTGTTTTTTCCACCAATTTCTTCACCAGACCTCTTTGTTATCCATTTGAGAGGTTTGGGTCTTGATAGTTTCAAAAAAAACTCGAGTCAATTTTTTTGGGTCATGGAACCTTAGGCTATAACCTTCCCACGGTGCATAGACGGGTTTTTCGGGTCATTTTTTTTCCACCAATTTCTTCACCAGACCTCTTTTATATCCCATTTTAAGGGTTTTGGTCGTGATATTTTCAAAAAAAAACTCGATCCAATTCTTCCCGGCTCATGGAAACTTGCATTTTGGCCTTAGAATCCTTCCCGACGGTGCATCTGGTCAGGATAATCCATCACGTCAGTCAGTATGGCCAAGATAGTCCTTCCCATCAGTTCGTTTCCATCCCGTCAGTGGTTCTAGCCGCGAGAATACTAGTCCTTGGTTGTTTTGGCCCACTGATTTCACTGAGTGTTAGTGATTAAATCACTAAGTATATATTTCAAACCTCGACATGAGATTTTATAAATACTTGAAAAAATTTGGGGTGTTTTATATTTTTCCGTCATCTTTTGTCCGAGGACAAACATGCTTTGGCGGGACAGAATTTCTTCGAGTCACCGTCTACTATTTTTCCGCATCTGAGAGCTCGCCGGCAGCTTATTCACCTTAGCGGACGAGGCATTTTTGGCCAACATGGAGCAAGGATCACAAGTGTCGGCCTATGTGTTCACGACTTCCCCGATGAAGGAGATGACGCGAGCAACATTTTAAGCAAAGACATAAATATTCGTTCTATTTAGGTACGCAACACAAGCCCATGATCTGGTCAACGAGAAATACACTGCTCGTGAAGAAACTGAGAAGGATAGGTGGTCTGTAGTTGGGTGCGCGAGCACAAAGCCTACAAACACTAGCTATCCGATTGCCACTCATACGCTGAACGTTTAGTTGGCCCGCTAACGCCAATCATTCCAACCACTCTCTGATCTAAATCAAGAAGAGCGCCCAGAAGACGGACGAAACCAAGCCAAAGCCGCACAAACGCGAAAATAGGGCCAAAAATTGGTCTCCGGAAAAGTCGCCAGAAAAGTCACCCAAAATTTTTTTCGGCAACGTCCCGACGGCCGGACATCATCCCACGATCGATCGGCCAACATCCATCCCTGTGAATAAGAAATCGCAACCACCCCACTCCCACTACCCACGCCCACTGCCCACGCCCCTGAGGAGTATGGCTACCCCTTATATAGTCCTTATGACATTTTTAAGTCTTGCACTAGTAGACATTGATTGTGTTCCTGGAGTATTTGTAATGTAAAAAAAAATACTTGGAATTTCGATCTTATTTTGCAGGCTTCATAAGGAATATGAGACTGATTTTCCAAAAAAAATTCATAACTTTATGTTGACTCTAGCTCTAACTTTTGTGGCATAGAAGAGATCGGTTTTCGTTGCTTTTTGAGGCACCAAACTCTCTTTTGATTCACCAATGACACTCTAAACCCTTCATTGGTATATATGTGATGTTTCCTTTCAGAAACTTTTGTTTCATTTCAAAGAGTTTTGTACTTTTGACCGAGACTTGTTCGCAATCGATAAATTTCGCCTTTACGGCCAAAACTTTAGTTTGAGTGCTTTTTTCTCACCGAATTATTCACCGTACCTCTTTTATATCCATTTGAGGGGTTTGGGTCGTGATAGTTTCAAAAAAACTCGAGCCAATTTTTTTCGGGTCATGGACCCTTGGTTCTCGGCTAGCCGTAACCTTCCCACAGTGATAGGAGGGGTTTTTCGGGTCAGTTGTTTTCCAACAATTTCTTCACCAGACCTCTTTTATATCCCATTTTTGCGGTGTTGGCCGTGGTAGTTTCAAAACAACTCGACCCAATTCTTTCCGGGTCATGGAAACTTGCATTTTGGCCTTAGGATCCTTCCCCCGGTGCATAGGATCAGTTTATCCTATCTCGTCAGTGTTTTTCCACCAATTTCTTCACCAAGACCTCTTTGTTATCCATTTGAGAGGTTTGGGTCTTGATAGTTTCAAAAAAACTCCAGTCAATTTTTTTTGGGTCATGGAACCTTGGTTCTCGGTAGGCTATAATAACCTTCCAACGGTGCATAGACGGGATTTTCGGGTCATTTTCTTTTCCACAAATTTCTTCACCAGACCTCTTTTATATCCCATTTTAAGGGTTTTGGTCATAATAGTTTCAAAAAAACTCGATCCAATTCTTCCCGGGTCATGGAAACTTGCATTTTGGCCTTAGAATCCTTCGCGGCGGTGCATCTGGTCAGGATAATCCATCACTTCAGTCAGTATGGCCGAGATAGTCCTTCCCGTCAGTTCGTTTCCATCCCGTCAGTTATTCTGTCCGCGAGAATGCTAGTCTTTTTGGTTTTGGCCAAGGGATTCCATACCTTACGTCATTTTGGGTGGTTTTAGGACTTAGGATCTGAGAGCTCGCCGGCTGCTTATTCACCTTAGCGGACGAGGCATTTTTGGCCCACTTGGAGCAAGGATCACAAGTGTCGGCCTATGTGTTCACGACTTCCCCGGTGAAGGAGATGACTCGAACAACATTTTTTCGGCAACGTCCCGACGGCCGGACATCATCCCACGATCGATCGGCCAACATCCATCCCAGTGCATAAGAAATTGCAACCAGCCCACGCCCACTGCCCACACCCCTGAGGAGTATGCCTACCTTTTATATAGTCCTTATGACATTTTTCAGTCTTGCACCAGTAGACATTGATTGTGTTCCTGGAGTATTTTTAATGTAAAAAAAAATACTTGGAATTTCGATCGGATTTTTTGCAGGCTTCATAAGGACTATGAGACTGATTTTCCAAAAAAAATTCATAACTTTATGTTGACTCTTGCTATGACTTTTATGGCATAGATGAGATCGGGTTTTCGTTGCTTTTTGAGGCACCAAACTCTCTTTTGATTCACCAATGACACTCTAAACCCTTCATTGGAATATATGTGATGTTTCCTTTCAGAAACTTTTGTTTCATTTCAATGTTTTTTGTACTTTTGACCTAGACTTGTTCGTGATTGATAAATTTCGCCTTTACGGCCAAAACTTTAGTTTGAGTGATTTTTTCTCACCAATTTCTTCACCGTACCTCTTTTATATCAATTTGAGGGGTTTGGGTCGTGATAGTTTCAAAAAAACTCGAGCCAATTTTTTCGGGTCATGGACCCTTGGTTCTCGGCTAGCCGTAACCTTCCCACGGTGCATAGGAGGGGTTTTTCGGGTCAGTTTTTTTCCACCAATTTCTTCACCAGGCCTCTTTTATATCCTATTTTAGGGTTGTTGGTCGTGGTAGTTTCAAAACAAACCGACCCAATTCTTTCTGGGTCATGGAAACTTGCATTTTGGCCTTAGGATCCTTCCCCTGGTGCATAGGATCAGTTTATCCTATCCCGTCATTGTTTTTTCCACCAATTTCTTCACCAGACCTCTTTGTTATCCATTTGAGAGGTTTGGGTCTTGATAGTTTCAAAAAAAACTCGAGTCAATTTTTTTGGGTCATGGAACCTTGGTTCTCGGTAGGCTATAACCTTCCCACGGTGCATAGACGGGTTTTTCGGGTCATTTTTTTCCCACCAATTTCTTCACCAGACCTCTTTTATATCCCATTTTAAGGGTTTTGGTCGTGATATTTTCAAAAAAAAACTCGATCCAATTCTTCCCGGCTCATGGAAACTTGCATTTTGGCCTTAGAATCCTTCCCGACGGTGCATCTGGTCAGGATAATCCATCACGTCAGTCAGTATGGCCAAGATAGTCCTTCCCATCAGTTCGTTTCCATCCCGTCAGTGGTTCTGGCCGCGAGAATAGTAGTCCTTGGTTGTTTCGGCCCACTGATTTCACTGAGTGTTAGTGATTAAATCACTAAGTATATATTTCAAACCTCGACATGAGATTTTATAAATACTTGAAAAAATTTGGGGTGTTTTATATTTTTCCGTCATCTTTTGTCTGAGGACAAACATGCTTTGGCGGGACAGAATTTCTTCGAGTCACCGTCTACTATTTTTCTGCATCTGAGAGCTCGCCGGCAGCTTATTCACCTTAGCGGACGAGGCATTTTTGGCCCACATGGAGCAAGGATCACAAGTGTCGGCCTATGTGTTCACGACTTCCCCGGTGAAGGAGATGACGCGAGCAACATTTTAAGCAAAGCCATAAATATTCGTTCTATTTAGGTACGCAACACAAGCCCATGATCTGGTCAACGAGAAATACACTGCTCGTGAAGAAACTGAGAAGGATAGGTGGTCTGTAGTTGGGTGCGCGAGCACAAAGCCTACAAACACTAGCTATCCGATTGCCACTCATACGCTGAACGTTTAGTTGGCCCGCTAACGCCAATCATTCCAACCACTCTACGATCTAAATCAAGAAGAGCGCCCAGAAGACGGACGAAACCAAGCCAAAGCCGCACAAACGCGAAAATAGGGCCAAAAATTGGTCTCCGGAAAAGTCGCCAGAAAAGTCACCCAAATTTTTTTCGGCAACGTCCCGACGGCCGGACATCATCCCACGATCGATCGGCCAACATCCATCCCTGTGAATAAGAAATCGCAACCACCCCACTCCCACTACCCACGCCCACTGCCCACGCCCCTGAGGAGTATGGTTACCCCTTATATAGTCCTTATGACATTTTTAAGTCTTGCACCAGTAGACATTGATTGTGTTCCTGGAGTATTTGTAATGTAAAAAAAAATACTTGGAATTTCGATCTTATTTTGCAGGCTTCATAAGGAATATGAGACTGATTTTCCAAAAAAAATTCATAACTTTATGTTGACTCTAGCTCTGACTTTTGTGGCATAGAAGAGATCGGGTTTTCGTTGCTTTTTGAGGCACCAAACTCTCTTTTGATTCACCAATGACACTCTAAACCCTTCATTGGTATATATGTGATGTTTCCTTTCAGAAACTTTTGTTTCATTTCAAAGAGTTTTGTACTTTTGACCGAGACTTGTTCGCAATCGATAAATTTCGCCTTTACGGCCAAAACTTTAGTTTGAGTGATTTTTTCTCACCAATTTATTCACCGTACCTCTTTTATATCCATTTGAGGGGTTTGGGTCGTGATAGTTTCAAAAAAACTCGAGCCAATTTTTTTCGGGTCATGGACCCTTGGTTCTCGGCTAGCCGTAACCTTCCCACAGTGATAGGAGGGGTTTTTCGGGTCAGTTGTTTTCCAACAATTTCTTCACCAGACCTCTTTTATATCCCATTTTTGCGGTGTTGGTCGTGGTAGTTTCAAAACAACTCGACCCAATTCTTTCCGGGTCATGGAAACTTGCATTTTGGCCTTAGGATCCTTCCCCCGGTGCATAGGATCAGTTTATCCTATCCCGTCAGTGTTTTTCCACCAATTTCTTCACCAGACCTCTTTGTTATCCATTTGAGAGGTTTGGGTCTTGATAGTTTCAAAAAAACTCCAGTCAATTTTTTTTGGGTCATGGAACCTTGGTTCTCGGTAGGCTATAACCTTCCAACGGTGCATAGACGGGATTTTCGGGTCATTTTCTTTTCCACAAATTTCTTCACCAGACCTCTTTTATATCCCATTTTAAGGGTTTTGGTCATAATAGTTTCAAAAAAACTCGATCCAATTCTTCCCGGGTCATGGAAACTTGCATTTTGGCCTTAGAATCCTTCGCGGCGGTGAATCTGGTCAGGATAATCCATCACTTCAGTCAGTATGGCCGAGATAGTCCTTCCTGTCAGTTCGTTTCCATCCCGTCAGTTATTCTGTCCGCGAGAATGCTAGTCTTTTTGTTTTGGCCGAGGGATCTGAGAGCTCGCCGGCTGCTTATTCACCTTAGCGGACGAGGCATTTTTGGCCCACTTGGAGCAAGGATCACAAGTGTCGGCCTATGTGTTCAGGACTTCCCCGGTGAAGGAGATGACTCAAACAACATTTTTTCGGCAACGTCCCGACGGCCGGACATCATCCCACGATCGATCGGCCAACATCCATCCCTGTGAATAAGAAATCGCAACCACCCCACTCCCACTACCCACGCCCACTGCCCACGCCCCTGAGGAGTATGGTTACCCCTTATATAGTCCTTATGACATTTTTAAGTCTTGCACCAGTAGACATTGATTGTGTTCCTGGAGTATTTGTAATGTAAAAAAAAAATACTTGGAATTTCGATCTGATTTTGCAGGCTTCATAAGGACTATGAGACTGATTTTCCAAAAAAAATTCATAACTTTATGTTGACTCTAGCTCTGACTTTTGTGGCATAGAAGAGATCGGGTTTTCGTTGCTTTTTGAGGCACCAAACTCTCTTTTGATTCACCAATGACACTCTAAACCCTTCATTGGTATATATGTGATGTTTCCTTTCAGAAACTTTTGTTTCATTTCAAAGAGTTTTGTACTTTTGACCGAGACTTGTTCGCAATCGATAAATTTCGCCTTTACGGCCAAAACTTTAGTTTGAGTGATTTTTTCTCACCAATTTATTCACCGTACCTCTTTTATATCCATTTGAGGGGTTTGGGTCGTGATAGTTTCAAAAAAACTCGAGCCAATTTTTTTTCGGGTCATGGACCCTTGGTTCTCGGCTAGCCGTAACCTTCCCACAGTGATAGGAGGGGTTTTTCGGGTCAGTTGTTTTCCAACAATTTCTTCACCAGACCTCTTTTATATCCCATTTTTGCGGTGTTGGTCATGGTAGTTTCAAAACAACTCGACCCAATTCTTTCCGGGTCATGGAAACTTGCATTTTGGCCTTAGGATCCTTCCCCCGGTGCATAGGATCAGTTTATCCTATCCCGTCAGTGTTTTTTCCACCAATTTCTTCACCAGACCTCTTTGTTATCCATTTGAGAGGTTTGGGTCTTTATAGTTTCAAAAAAACTCCAGTCAATTTTTTTTGGGTCATGGAACCTTGGTTCTCGGTAGGCTATAACCTTCCAACGGTGCATAGACGGGTTTTTCGGGTCATTTTCTTTTCCACAAATTTCTTCACCAGACCTCTTTTATATCCCATTTTAAGGGTTTTGGTCATAATAGTTTCAAAAAAACTCGATCCAATTCTTCCCGGGTCATGGAAACTTGCATTTTGGCCTTAGAATCCTTCGCGGCGGTGCATCTGGTCAGGATAATCCATCACTTCAGTCAGTATGGCCGAGATAGTCCTTCCCGTCAGTTCGTTTCCATCCCGTCAGTTATTCTGTCCGCGAGAATGCTAGTTTTTTTTTATTTTGGCCAAGGGATTCCACACCTTACGTCATTTTGGGTGGTTTTTGGACTTAGGATCTGAGAGCTCGCCGGCTGCTTATTCACCTTAGCGGACGAGGCATTTTTGGCCCACTTGGAGCAAGGATCACAAGTGTCGGCCTATGTGTTCACGACTTCCCCGGTGAAGGAGATGACTCGAACAACATTTTTTCGGCAACGTCCCGACGGCCGGACATCATCCCACGATCGATCGGCCAACATCCATCCCAGTGCATAAGAAATCGCAACCAGCCCACGCCCACTGCCCACACCCCTGAGGAGTATTCCTACCTTTTATATAGTCCTTATGACATTTTTCAGTCTTGCACCAGTAGACATTGATTGTGTTCCTGGAGTATTTTTAATGTAAAAAAAAATACTTGGAATTTCGATCTGATTTTTTGCAGGCTTCATAAGGACTATGAGACTGATTTTCCAAAAAAAATTCATAACTTTATGTTGACTCTTGCTATGACTTTTATGGCATAGATGAGATCGGGTTTTCGTTGCTTTTTGAGGCACCAAACTCTCTTTTGATTCACCAATGACACTCTAAACCCTTCATTGGAATATATGTGATGTTTCCTTTCAGAAACTTTTGTTTCATTTCAATGTTTTTTGTACTTTTGACCGAGACTTGTTCGTGATCGATAAATTTTGCCTTTACGGCCAAAACTTTAGTTAGAGTGATTTTTTCTCACCAATTTCTTCACCGTACCTCTTTTATATCAATTTGAGGGGTTTGGGTCGTGATAGTTTCAAAAAAACTCGAGCCAATTTTTTTCGGGTCATGGAACCTTGGTTCTCGGCTAGCCGTAACCTTCCCACGGTGCATAGGAGGGGTTTTTCGGGTCAGTTTTTTCCACCAATTTCTTCACCAGACCTCTTTTATATCCCATTTTAGGGGTGTTGGTCGTGGTAGTTTCAAAAAAAAACCGACCCAATTCTTTCTGGGTCATGGAAACTTGCATTTTGGCCTTAGGATCCTTCCCCTGGTGCATAGGATCAGTTTATCCTATCCCGTCAGTGTTTTTTCCACCAATTTCTTCACCAGACCTCTTTGTTATCCATTTGAGAGGTTTGGGTCTTGATAGTTTCAAAAAAAACTCGAGTCAATTTTTTTTGGGTCATGGAACCTTGGTTCTCGGTAGGCTATAACCTTCCCACGGTGCATAGACGGGTTTTTCGGGTCATTTTTTTCCCACCAATTTCTTCACCAGACCTCTTTTATATCCCATTTTAAGGGTTTTGGTCGTGATATTTTCAAAAAAAAACTCGATCCAATTCTTCCCGGGTCATGGAAACTTGCATTTTGGCCTTAGAATCCTTCCCGACGGTGCATCTGGTCAGGATAATCCATCACGTCAGTCAGTATGGCCGAGATAGTCCTTCCCATCAGTTCGTTTCCATCCCGTCAGTGGTTCTGGCCGCGAGAATGCTAGTCCTTGGTTGTTTTGGCCCACTGTTTCACTGGCCGTTAGGGATTCACTACACCTTACGTTTTATAAATTTGGGTGGTTTTTGGATTTTTCCGATCTTTTGTCCGAGGACAAACTTGCTTTGGCGGGACAGAATTTCTTCGAGTCACCGTCTACTATTTTTCCGCATCTGAGAGCTCGCCGGCAGCTTATTCACCTTAGCGGACGAGGCATTTTTGGCCCACATAATGCAAGGATCACAAGTTCGGCCTATGTGTTCACGACTTCCCCGGTGAAGGAGATGACGCGAGCAACATTTTAAGCAAAGCCATAAATATTCGTTCTATTTAGGTACGCAACACAAGCCCATGATCTGGTCAACGAGAAATACACTGCTCGTGAAGAAACTGAGAAGGATAGGTGCCTTTAGGTCTGTAGTTGGGTGCGCGAGCACAAAGCCTACAAACACTAGCTATCCGATTGCCACTCATACGCTGAACGTTTAGTTGGCCGAGATAGTACTTCCAATCAGTTCGTTTCCACTCTCCGTCTAAATCAAGAAGGCCGCCCAGAATGCTAGTCCGTTGTTTTGGCCAAGGGAAAGCCGCACACCTTACGGGCCAAAAATTTCTCCGGGTCGCCAGTTTTTTTTCGGCAACTCCCGAGGATCGGACATTCCCACGGATGGCCAACATCCATCCCTGTGAATAAGAAATCGCAACCACCCCACTCCCACTACCCACGTCACTGCCCATGCCCCTGAGAGTATGGCTACCCCTTATATAGTCCTTAGGGACATTTTTAAGTCTTGCACTAGTAGACATTGATTGTGTTCCTGGAGTATTTGTAATGTATACTTGGAATTTCAGTTTATCCTATCCCGTCATTGTTTTTTCCACCAATTTCTTCACCAGACCTCTTTGTTATCCATTTGAGAGGTTTGGGTCTTGATAGTTTCAAAAAAAAACTCGAGTCAATATTTTTTCCTTTCATGGAACCTTGGTTCTCGGTAGGCTATAACCTTCCCACGGTGCATATAAATTTCGGGTTTTTCGGGTCATTTTTTTCCCACCAATTTCTTCACCAGACCTCTTTTATATCCATTTTAAGGGTTTTGGTCGTGATATTTTCAAAAAAAAACTCGATCCAATTCTTCCCGGCTCATGGAAACTTGCATTTTGGCCTTAGAATCCTTCCCGACAATGCATCTGGTCAGGATAATCCATCACGTCAGTCAGTATGGCCAAGATAGTCCTTCCCGTCAGTTCGTTTCCATCCCGTCAGTGGTTCTCGCCGCGAGAATACTAGTCCTTGGTTGTTTTGGCCCACTGATTTCACTGAGTGATAGTGATTAAATCACTAAGTATTTATTTCAAACCTCGACATGAGATTTTATAAATACTTGGAAAATTTTGGGGTGTTTTATATTTTTCCGTCATCTTTTGTCCGAGGACAAACGTGCTTTGGCGGGACAGAATTTCTTCGAGTCACCGTCTACTATTTTTCCGCATCTGAGAGCTCGCCGGCAGCTTATTCACCTTAGCGGACGAGGCATTTTTGGCCCACATGGAGCAAGGATCACAAGTGTCGGCCTATGTGTTCACGACTTCCCCGGTGAAGGAGATGACGCGAGCAACATTTTAAGCAAAGCCATAGATATTCGTTCTATTTAGGTACGCAACACAAGCCCATGATCTGGTCAACGAGCAATACACTGCTCGTGAAGAAACTGAGAAGGATAGGTGGTCTGTAGTTGGGTGCGCGAGCACAAAGCCTACAAACACTAGCTATCCGATTGCCCTTCATACGCCGAACGTTCAGTTGGACCGCTAACGCCAGTCATTCCAACCACTCTCCGAACTAAATCAAGAAGAGCGCCCAGAAGACGGACGAAACCAAGCCAAAGCCGCACAAACGCGAAAATAGGGCCAAAAATTGGTCCCCGGAAAAGTCGCCAGAAAAGTCACCCGAAATTTTTTTCGGCAACGTCCCGACGGCCGGACATCATCCCACGATCGATCGGCCAACATCCATCCCTGTGAATAAGAAATCGCAACCACCCCACTCCCACTACCCACGCCCCTGAGGAGTATGGCTACCCCTTATATAGTCCTTATGACATTTTTCAGTCTTGCACCAGTAGACATTGATTGTGTTCCTGGAGTATTTGTAATGTAAAAAAAAATACGTGGAATTTCGATCTGATTTTGCAGGCTTCATAAGGACTATGAGACTGATTTTCCAAAAAAAAAATCATAACTTTATGTTGACTCTAGCTCTGACTTTTGTGGCATAGAAGAGATCGGGTTTTCGTTGCTTTTTGAGGCACCAAACTCTCTTTTGATTCACCAATGACACTCTAAACCCTTCATTGGTATATATGTGATGTTTCCTTTCAGAAACTTTTGTTTCATTTCAAAGATTTTTGTACTTTTGACCGAGACTTGTTCGCAATCGATAAATTTCGCCTTTACAGCCAAAACTTTAGTTTGAGTGATTTTTTCTCACCAATTTATTCACCGTACCTCTTTTATATCCATTTGAGGGGTTTGGGTCGTGATAGTTTCAAAAAAACTCGAGCCAATTTTTTTCGGGTCATGGACCCTTGGTTCTCGGCTAGCCGTAACCTTCCCACAATGATAGGAGGGGTTTTTCGGGTCATTTGTTTTCCAACAATTTCTTCACCAGACCTCTTTTATATCCCATTTTTGCGGTGTTGGTCGTGGTAGTTTCAAACCAACTCGACCCAATTCTTTCCGGGTCATGGAAACTTGCATTTTGGCCTTAGGATCCTTCCCCCGGTGCATAGGATAAGTTTATCCTATCCCGTCAGTGTTTTTTCCCCCAATTTCTTCACCAGACCTCTTTGTTAAACATTTGAGAGGTTTGGGTCTTGGTAGTTTCAAAAAAACTCCAGTCAATTTTTTTTGGGTCATGAAACCTTGGTTCTCGGTAGGCTATAACCTTCCAACGGTGTATAGACGGGTTTTTCGGGTCATTTTCTTTTCCACAAATTTCTTCACCAGACCTCTTTTATATCCCATTTTAAGGGTTTTGGTCATGATAGTTTCAAAAAAACTCGATCCAATTCTTCCCGGGTCATGGAAACTTGCATTTTGGCCTTAGAATCCTTCCCAGCGGTGCATCTGGTCAGGATAATCCATCACGTCAGTCAGTATGCCCGAGATAGTCCTTCCCGTCAGTTCGTTTCCATCCCGTCAGTTATTCTGTCCGCGAGAATGCTAGTCTTTTTTTGTTTTGGCCGAGGGATTCCACACCTTACATCATTTAGGGTGGTTTTTGGACTTAGGATCCTTCCCGGCGGTGCATCTGGTCAGGATAATCCAACCCGTCAGTCATTATGGCCGAGACAGTCTTTCCCGTCAGTTCGTTTCCATCCCGTGAGTGGTTCTGGCCGCGAGAATGTTAGTCCTTAGTATTTTTGGCCCAGGTATTCCACACCTTACGTCCATTAGGGTGGTTTTTGGTCTTATGATCCTTCCCGTCGGTGCATCCGGTCAGGATAATCCATCCCGTCAGTCAGTATGGCCGAGATAGTCATTCCCGTCATTTTGTTTCCATCCCGTCAGTCAGTATGGCCGAGATAATCCTTCCGGTCAGTTAGTTTCAATCCCGTCAGTCATTCTGGCCGCGAGAATGCTAGTCCTTTGTTGTTTGGGCCGAGGGATTCCACACCTTACGTCATTTAGCGTAGTTTGTTGCCTTAGGATCCTTCCCGGCGGTTCGTCCGGTCATGATAATCCATCCCGTCAGTCAGTATGGCCGATGTAACACCCCGTAACCGGGAGTCTGACCACACCCTATACGTTTGGACAGTCTATGGAACCAGAAAACAAACTTAAGATCAAGAGCGGTCAATAAAGAGTGTTCTGTAGGCAGAAGAAGATCAAGCTCAGCTGGAAAGGAGCTTGATCTCAATAGAAACCAGCTGGAAGGAAAGTGTTCTGCTCAAATGAGTTGAACAGTCTAGCTGGTCAGCTAGGTCAGCTGGCAACCAGCTCAACCCAGCTAGCTTGAGTGTTCAAGTGTTGGGTCAGCTGGTCAGCTAGTGACCAAGAGAAGTTATAGACACTAGCTGACCAGGCGGTTACCAGCAAATGGTAACCAAGAGAAGTTGTGACTTTTCGGCCAACAACTCATGACCATTCGCTTGGAGGAAGTTGGCGCCAAGGAAGCCTATAAATAGGCCATTCCTTGGCCAATTTGCGCACGCCCACACAAGGGAAAACATTCAGAAATTCTCCCAAAGGCGCAAGCCCTAATTTGCGAGAGTTCTAGAGAGAGAGAGTCCGGATTCTAGACAGAAGGCCGGCGGATGTAAGATTGGATTTGGTGGTGGTTAAGGCAAGAGGGAAAGGGTTTAAGATGGCCGGAGATGCATCAAAAACTCACGGCAAGACCACAACCGCATCCAAGGGCGTAATCGGCCTAAAGGATCAACTGCGGCCGCAGTGAACCGCTCGACTGACGGTTGGATCAAACGGGCTGACGCTTACGCTATTCTCTTCATCTCTAGCCTGGAAGTAGACCGGATGTTAGGCCATAATTTGGCTTAGGATTCGGCGTGTCTTTCCCAAAAGATCACGATCGGCCTTGGTCCATGATCGTGGTTAAGCGTAGTCGGACAGATAAGTCGCGCGCATCGACTGCCGGCCAAGCGTGATAAGTCGATGGATCATACGCTACCGAACGGTCGTCCGGATGGACGTAAAAACCGAATGAGACTGATCGCATACGGCAGACTTGGCGGACGGACATAGTCTCGGTCGATGGCGCCTTAACGTGAGATCGGCGATCGCAGACATGTACGCGGTACATGGTCGGACGGTACGATCATGCAAGCGGCCGTGAATCATCTCCGGATGGTCGCGTTCGCTGATCGGACCTCGCACCCTTACGCGGACAGTCGCGTCTTTTCCCGGACTGATGCAACCGTTTAGGGATCGCGAACGATCAGAACATGCGTCAGGCGGATGGACAGCGATCGCGGCAAGGATCGTACGGACTGACGGACGGGATACGCGAGCGCTGCCGAGTATGCTCGTCAACGCAGCCTATTTCTCGTCACGTCAAGCGGTTACGTTATCCAACAGGATGGTCGCGGCAGACTGATCGCGGCAGAATGATCGCGGCATACTGATCGCGGCAGAACGATCGCGATAGGATGATAGCGGCAGGATGGTCGCGGCAGACTGATCGCGATCCAAGCGAATGGTCGCGGCTGTTCACGGACAGTCGTGTCTTTACGCGAAAGGTCGCGTCTCTTCGCGGACTGACGCAACGGTTCAAAGATCGCCTACGATCAGAATGTTCGGCTAGTCCGGTTGGACAGTGATCGCGGCATGGTCACGGATCACACGACAGACCTAGACGTGCGCATGATTACCTAGTACGCTCGGTGATGATGCCACGATCGCGGTACGCAGGACGTTCTAATGAACGCGGTACGACCGAGTGACGCTCGGTACGACGCCAAGCGTTCGTGAACGATCATACAGCGTGGGAAGGCTATTTTGCAAGCGATCTTGGTACATGAACCAGACGGGAACATGGCCGGTTCGTTATGCATAGCCGGTTGTGGAACTTGGTCGATTAGACGGATTTATGTCCTTTAAGCCGTGGAAATGTTTGGATGGATCAACCTCGGACAAGTTCGGCTAGCGAGACGGCTTAAGTTGGACCGTGGACAGGATCGAGAGAATCACATGGTCGAAACGCGTATGGACCGATTGAACAGTCAGATGAACTGGGTCGACGGCCGACGGTACGAACCATGGATCAGACCGTCTACGGAAGTGAACAAGGGAGTCCTTCCAACCTTGCACTGAACGCAATGTTCGACGATACTAAGGGAAATCAGTGAAGTGATCTGGACATGATTCGACCCGAGTCAACATCCGGACATGAGCTGATCTTCCTAAGGACTTGAGTTGGTCTAAAAGTCAAGATGCAGGAAGCAAAACGTGGATAAGTCAAAACGGCAAATGATAACGGGAAACGAGCAAAGTAACAAGCAAGATCGAATGGTGGTCAAGGAAGGAACTAGAAGACCTCTTTTGTACACGGTCACGTGGGGATGGTTGGTTGAATGACTAAGTACAAAGGGGGCATGTTCTACGAGTTCGATGAATGAATGAGTTAAGCCGAACGCGGGGTTAGCTTCACACCGGATTCACCAAGGTTAAGGTACACGTGTAGGGTACTCTTCTGTTGTTCTAAAGAATGGTTAGAGCTGAATAGGAGAAGGAAATGATCTAAGTTAAAGACTTAGGTTGATTGAATGGGTAATTAGAATTGGAACCTCGAAAGAGTTTTGAGAAAACTGAATAAGTTTAAAAGAGGTTCACGGATGGATCGTTCTTTAGAAGAACGATGTAAATGGTTAAATAGAATTTGTGCTGCGTAATGATTATGTATGAAGGATCGAAGACTAAAAGTCAATAAGAGATCCGAGGAATACTTAATCCTAAGAAAAATTTAAAATAGGACTGGATTTAGGGAGGTTCAGGCCAGGGTTCGGCCTGATCGTTTGAATGCATCGACCGTGGCCTAGGGTGGCCAGGTCGGGGCTTCACAGCCGAGATATTCCTTCCCTTCAGTCCATTAGGGGGTTTTTGGCCTTAGGATCCTTCCCCCGGTGGATAGGATCAGTTTATCCTATCTCGTCATTGTTTTTTCCACCAATTTCTTCACCAGACCTCTTTGTTATCCATTTGAGAGGTTTGGGTCTCTATAGTTTCAAAAAAACTCGAGTCAATTTTTTTCGGGTCATGGAACCTTGGTTCTCGGTAGGATATAACCTTCCCCCGGTGCATAGACGGGTTTTTTGGGTCATATTTTTTCCACAAATTTCTTCACCAGACCTCTTTTATATCCCATTTTAAGGGTTTTGGTCGTGATAGTTTCAAAAAAACTCGATCCAATTCTTCTCGGGTCATGGAAACTTGCATTTTGGCTTTAGAATGCTTCCCGGCGGTGCATCTGGCCAGGATAGTCCATCCCGTCAGTCAGTATGGCCGAGATAGTCCTTCCCGTCAGTTCGTTTCCATCCCGTCAGTGGTTCTGGCCGCGAGAATGCTAGTCCTTGGTTGTTTTGGACGAGGGATTCCACACCTTACGTTATTTTGGGTGGTTTTGGACTTAGGATCCTTCCCGGTGGTGCATCCGGTCAGGATATTCCATCCCTTCAGTCATCATGGCCGAGACAGTCTTTCCCGTCAGTTCGTTTCCATCCCGACAGTGGTTCTGGCCGCGAAAATGCTAGTCCTTGGTAGTTTTGGCCCTGGGATTCCACACCTTACGTCCATTAGGGTGGTTTTTGGTCTCAGGATCCTTCCCGTCGGTGCATCCGGTCAGGATTGACAAGGCCTATCCCGGCCATAGGGCCGGTAATGTATGCCACTACTTAACCATTTCAACTTGAGGTTTGTTTGTGAACCTCAAGCCCATTATTTTCATACTTAGACAATTTCTATCTCATTTACGTATTCCATTCGATTCATATTAGACTAAGGCATTTCATATAAGGCAAAATAGACATTTTATTAAATAAGCAAAGGTACCAAATACAAATGTAATTCGTTTGCATTATGCTAAAGTATTCGGTCCTAACAATGTCTATCTATAACACCACTCGTCACCCGGGTCCTTAAGTCTGCGCCTAAGCCAATTCACCTGAAAGCCAAAACATGTTCATGAGATTTCCATATTCATTTACAACTGATTTATATGCAACCTAGCAATTCACAATTCTATATGATCCCATGAACTTATATTATACAACAAACCTAGATTATTCTAAGTTTCCCATTTCCTAACGCTTTCATTCCCGTTACACACTTTAAGAACAGCAAACACAACTCGGCTCACGGACGTGAGCGTATGTCCACGCGTTCAAGTCATACGGTCCACGGTCGGATGCATGGACTTACGATCGTCCGCGTTTTGTTCACGGTCATCCGAACATCCGCACGCGGATGGCTTTACGGTCGTATCGCGTACCGGGCCAGGCGTACCGATCTATCGCACTCTTGACCTTACGGTCACATGGACTGATCATTACGAGCGTACTGTCCGGCTTGAAGAATGATCGTACGGCCATGCGCTACGTCCGCGATGGTCGATCCGCGATCTTTATGCGGTCAGTCTGCGGTCCAGGTGTACATCCGCGAACGGACGCGACTTTACGTACGAACGAACGCGATATTTACCGCGGACGGTCGCGATCGTTCCTGTTGTCCGTACATGCGACCGCGGCCATCGATCGCTTGCGACATTCCGTAGACCATCCGCGATCGTCTGCATCATGCACCGGTGGTTGACGAGCGGTTTAAATCTTGCGATCCAATGGCCATATTCCTCAGTCCGTTTTCACGCTTGGGCTGACCGTGTTTTGGCTTCTCGGTTCTCGGCTTACCGTCCTCTCGACGAGCCGTTGAACCATTTGAAACAACACCAATCTCTCGGGCCTCTTTAGCGCTTAGGATCATGACCAACCGCCTAGCCAACCGTCCACGACCAAGGCCTTATGGCCGGTCGTGTAACAAGGATAAGCGCCTATTCAGAAAAGGAGAAGAAGAGGGTTTCTGGTCATAGACAACCGGCCGTTGGCCGCTAGGGTTTTGGCCAAGGCCGAGAGAACATGAACCGGACTCTAACCTTAGATGTGGTCATGGTCTTTCCATGGGTAGTTGATGCCTCACCAGCCATCTTTCACTCCTTTCCTTGCGCTTTAAACCACCACCAAAACCTTCTTAAACCGCCGGCCTTCTCTCTCAAGATTCCGACTTCTTTCTCTCTCTAAAACTCTCGATTTTCGGCCTTGTGCCTTTGGAGAATTTTGTGTTTGTTTCCCTTGTGTGGGCGTGCGCAAAAATGGCTTGGAGAAGGCTTATTTATAAGCCTTTGGTGATCACCAACCACCCTTAGCGAATGAGCACAAGTTGGAGGCCGAATGGGTGTGTCTCCTCTTGGTGTCCATTCGCTTGGTAACCGCCTGGTCAGCTAGTGTCACTAGCTGACCAGCTGACCCTTGAGCTTAACACTCCCTCTTGCTGAGTTGAGCTGGTTGCCAGCTGACCTAGCTAACCAGCTGGACTGTTCAACTCAGCTGATCTGAACACTTCATTCCACACTCGGTTGAGCTCCTACCAGCTGAGTCTCAACCCTAAAACGCCCATGGAACACTTGGTTTTGTCTCTCCGGAATTCCCGTTCATGTTTCTGGTTCCATGGCTCGTCCCGTTTTCCTTAGGCCGGTTGGGGGATACTACAAATCTCCCCCCCTTGAAATGGATTCATCCCCGAATCTGCGTCAAGGTTTTTGTACCACTCCGGGTAGTCGGCTTTCATCCTATTCTCGGTTTCCCAAGTAATCTCTTTGATCCCATTGTGGATCCATTCAACTTTGACCATTTTCACTACCTTCTTTCGGGTTGCTTTTTCCATCCTATCTAGGATTCGGAGTGGCCGGATTTCGATGGTCAAGTTTGGCTTAAGTTCCCTTGGAATCTCAGGCTCAACTATATCTTGATCCCCTAAGCATTTGCGCAACTGTGAGACATGGAACACATTGTGGAATGCGTCCATCTCACTTGGCAAATCCAACTTATAAGCCACCGCCCCAACCCGTTCAATGATTCGGAACGGTCCCAAATATATAGGATCAAGCTTGCCACGCTTGGAAACCCTGGCCCTACCCTTGAAGGTAATCATCTTTAAGTAGACTTGGTCGCCTACTTCGAACTCAAGGTCCTTCCTTCTTCTATCCGCATAGCTCTTTTGACGATCTTGAGCTTCCTTCATCTTGGCTTTGAGGAATCAGATTCGTTCCGTTGTTTCCTCTATTATGTCTGGTCCAACTATGCTTGACTCTCCAACTTCAGTCCAGCACAATGGAGTTCGACAAGGCCGCCCATACAAAGCCTCATAAGGCGACATTCCGATGCTTGTGTCATAACTGGTTTTATACGCAAACTCGGTCACGGGTAAGAACTTTTCCCATGAGTCACCCCATTCAAGAACACACGCCCTTAGCATGTCTTCTAGGGTTTGTATGGTCCTTTCTGATTGACCATCTGTCTGGGGATGGTAAGCCGTACTCATGTTCACTCTTGTTCCCAAGGCCTTTTGGAAGTCTTGACAGAAATAAGACGTAAACCGGCTGTCCCTGTCTGAAACTATACTTGATGGGATTCCATGAAATCTCACAATCTCATCAATGTATACCTCGGTCAATTTTCCGACTTCGTCCGTCTTCTTGATGGCCAAGAAGTTGGCGGATTTGGTAAGTCTATCTACCACAATCCAGATGGCATCTCGCCTGTTCCGGGTCGTAGGTAAACCCGTCACAAGGTCCATAGCTATGTTATCCCATTTCCATTCTGGAATGGGAAGACTTTGCAACAAACCACTTGGGACTTGGCGTTCAGCCTTGATAAGCTGACAAGTTGGGCACTTGGCCACCCAGTCAGCTACATCACGCTTCATCCCGACCCAATGATAGTACCGTTTGAGATCATGGTACATCTTGATTTGACCGGGATGAATTGAGAACTCAGACTGATGAGCCTCTCGTAAGATGACTTCCTTCAGTTCCCACACGTTTGGCGCACACACTCGGCCATTTACCACAATCGTCCCATTGTTGAGGATTTGGTATTCCGTATGGTTGTTCTCAGCGGCTTTTACCAACTCCTCATCATCCTTCTGAGCAAGCCGGACCTTAGTCAGAATGTCTGCTTGGTCCGCTGCTCCTAAACCAACTGGCTCCTCTCCTGCGGCCAATGCATTGAGACGCAAGGAACGGACCATTCCAACCAAGGTCTCTGCATCCCGCTCAATAGCCACCTCGGTCCTATTCCTACTTAAGGCGTCGGCCACGAGGTTGGCCTTTCCTGGATGGTAAGTAATGTCCAGATCGTAATCGGCCACTAGTTCCATCCATCTTCTTTGACGAAGGTTGAGCTCAGGTTGGGTGAACACATACTTCAGGCTCTTATGGTCCGTAAATAGTTGACCTTTTGCTCCGTAGAGATAAGTTCTCTAGATCTTAAGTGCAAAAACTACTGTGGCCATCTCAAGATCATGAGTGGGATAGTTCCCCTCATGTTTCCTTAATTGCCTTGAAGCATATGCAATCACTTTCCCCTCTTCAATCAACACACATCCCAACCCATTGACTGACGCATCCGTGTATACCACGTAAGGCACATCATCTTGGGGTTGAGTCAGGACTGGCGCCTTGGTCAACATCTCCTTGAGTTCCGTAAAACTCTTCTCCGCGGCCTCAGTCCACACAAACTTCACGTTATTCCCCGGTCAGCTTTGTCATGGCCTTTGCCATACTTGCGAACCCGTGGACAAAACGTCTGTAGTAGCCGGCCAGGCCAAGAAAGCTTCGGACTCCTGTCGCATTTCTCGGCCTTGGCCATTCCTCAATTGATCGGATCTTCTCAGGATCAGACGCCACTCCTTCTGTCGACACTATGTGTCCTAGGAAGCCAATCCGCTCTTACCAGAAGCTACATTTACTTAGCTTGGCATAGAGCTTCTGTTCCCGCAGCTTCTGCAGCACGATCTTACGATGTTCCCGATGTTCCTTAGGGTTCTTGGAGTAAACAAGAATGTCATCAATGAATATGATGCCAAAATTGTCTAACCATTCCCGAAAGACACCGTTCATCATCTTCATGAACGCGGCCGGTGCATTTGTTAGACCGAACGGCATCATCTTCATGAACGCGGCCAGTGCATCTCGTAGGCATTTTTGGCCCACTTGGAGCAAGGATCACAAGTGTCGGCCTATGTGTTCACGACTTCCTCGTTGAAGGAGATGACGCGAACAACATTTTAAGAAAAGCCACAGATATTCCTTATGTTAAGGTACGCAAAACAAGCCCATGATCTGGTCAACGAGCAATACACTGCTCGTGAAGAAACTGAGAAGGATAGGTAGTCTGTAGTTGGGTGCACGAGCACAGAGCCTACAAACACTAGCTATCCGATTACCACTCATACGCCGAACATTCAGTTGGCCCGCTAACGCCAATCGTTCCAACCACTCTCCGAACTAAATCAAGAAGAGCGCCCAGAAGACGGACGAAACCAAGCCAAAGCCGCACAAGCGCGAAAATAGGGCCAAAAATTGGTCGCCGGAAAAGTCGCCGAAAAGTCACCGTAAAATTTTTTCGGCGACGTCCTGACGGCAGGACATCATCCCACGATCGATCGGCCAATAACCATCCCTGTGCATAAGAAATCGCAACCAGCCCACGCCCACTGCCCACGCCCACTGCCCACTGATAGGTCTTGAGTTTTACCCTATACTAACTGCAAGTGCACAGTATATCAATTGTAGTACTTAGGGATCGAATCCACGAAGACTCTAGGCAACGATAGGATTAGAACTAAAAAGATTAAACTATGAGAAAGCAAATTGTAGTGAATAAACTAAAAGCAAGCAAGAAAGTAAATCAGTAGCAAGTTGTGGTTGTAAGCAATAAACTAAGGGCGCTAAGTCTAGGGCGTTCTCAGGAAATCAGACAAGCAGATAAATCATTCAGTCAGGATCTAATTAAACACAGTTCTAGAACTCAAAACACATATATAGAATTAACCAAATTCCTTTGCGAGAATTCTCTAAGTCTAAGTGCAGCAATCCAAATTCCTTTGCAATTACTAACAGATTAAACCAGCTTTAATTCCAAGTTCGATATGTTCACAATCTAATTAAACCAAATTCCTTTGCGAGTAATTAAATTGCTCAACCTAAATAGTTCAGATTCTAAACCACACTGTCATGTCGTATTTAGCAACCTAAGATCTAGATTCTAATTGATCAGGTTAGAACTAGCATTAAACACAATTTAGTTTGAAGAACATTCTATTGATGTGAATCCTTAACTCAATTAATTATATCTAGCAACTCATGAAATCCATATGAGAAACCCTAAACCTAACTATGAAACTACTCAGACATGGATGATGTAAACATAATCAATGAATTAATAGAAATCATAAAAGAGATTAGAATAATAAAGGGGTTCGAAAACTTCTCCAAAACAAAGTGTAGTACAGGATCAGATCAGCCCCAAAAGCTCTAAAAACTCTCTGCTCTAAGTTATGATAGCGTATGTAAGCGTATCTAAAAACTGATATAAAAACCTAATTAAATAGCTAAAACACAACTTGGGGCTTCTGTGTAAATATCTGGAACTTCTGGGCATCTTTGCAATATCAGCATTCTTCATTAAACCGCAGAGTCTGGTCCATTCGCGCTGTGCATCGATCGATGCAGGTGTGCAACGATCGACGCAGTCCTCTGTTTCGGACAGTGAACTCCACCTCTCGGGTCAAATCTCCAAAATGCACCAAATAGCTCCAAAATCTCCACTTCTACTCCAACTGTGTGTGTACCTAATAAAACTTGTAAAGGAACCTAAAAGAACACCAATAGACTGTAAAACACACTTATATCATGGTCTAAAACTAGTAAAAACCATGATATATCAACTTCCCCACACTTAGCCTTTGCTTGCCCTCAAGCAAAACAGAGAACTAGACATGGTGAAGAGGTTTAAAAACTTTCAGACACTCTTTTCATCCTAGAAGCAACAACACTCAGATTCCCCTTAGTAAACCACATGAAAGATTTCACCTGCAGACATCAAGACCAACATATACTTCCCCCACACTTAGCAACTGTCCTAAGTCAACTCCACAATCACATTCATGCATTCAAATTCACCCTACTGACTTCTGCAAGTATTTAGTGCGGTCTCACCTAAAGAGTATCGATCAAACGGCACATGGACTCTTACCTTGTCAGCTCTAGACCACCATACTATCTTTCTCTGGTCCCTTTCTTCTCTTTTCCCTTCCTTAGCATTCTGATTTTTCCCCATTGGGTATCATTTTATTTTTTTTATCAGTGCTCTTCCCGTTAAGGGGTGTACTTTGGACACATTCCATGGATGCACAAGAGGTAATAGTTGTAGCTACCACTCCCAGAGACCACTTCGGAGTTACTAACTCATCCTCAGTTTATTATCTTTTTTTTTTTTTACTTTATGGAAGGGGAGAAGGGAACCAAATAGGACATGTTTACAGGTTGTGTCAGAACTAACAAAGGAATCCGACTCAAGGTATACCAAGCCCTTAGGTGAGAAAATTAAGTCAGTATTAAGGTAAAGTCAGTAAAAGGATCCTCTGATACCTGAAGTGATGTGGGTGTTATCAGTAGGTTGATCCGTGCCTGGGTTTTCTAATAGTCATAGATAATCTTCAACTTCATCCCAATGGTTACTTAAGTTCCTGCAAGTGCTGTTAATCTTCTCAAAAAATCATTGTTTCTTACTTAAACTATTTTGACTCGATAAAACAAATTTTGAAAAACAGGACTGACACTAAGAAAACAAAAGCGTGCGTCAGTAGCTCCTCCCCCACACTTAAAACACACTGTCCCCAGTAGTGTCAAGCTTAGGTGAGAATAAATAATCAAGTTGAAACAATCCGAAAAGTTGCAGAACACGTACCTGTCGTCGCCCTGTGTCGATCGTTGCCACAAGGGTGTCGATCGATGCAAGGCAAATTTTGATCGCGGTTATGTGAATAACCGATGTCTAAACCGCAATTGATTCGGTAAACCGTAAATCGCGACTGCATCGACCGATGCACTAGGTGTGTCGATCGATGCAATGCGATTCTGTCTGTTTCTCACGCCTTGAACACACAAAAACAGAAAAATCAAAACACCAAAATCAAAACGAAAAATGAAAATAAAAACGAACCTAACAGTGGGTTGCCTCCCACTCAGCGCTTGTTTTTAGTCATTAGCTTGACTATTCACTACAAGAATTAGGGGTATCTATAGCGCGACATTATCCGCTATAAGAAAAATAGATAGCGCTTTTTTATCCGCTATGTATACGCCCGTTATAGAAAGTCTCACACTTTAGATAGCGCTTTTTTATTGCGCAATAATATTGTCCAGATATTATAGCGCTTTATTGTTTGTTATATAATGTTTAATAATAGCGCCTTTTAATTGCTATAAATTAGTTATTATAATAGCGAATTTTGATTGCTATTAATCATTTTTTTATAGCATTCTTTTTTTCTGGTTTTTGCTATTAATTTTTATTTTTGTAGCATTTGTTTGTGCTATAATTTGATTTCCAGCGGTCCTACTTTTGTATGTTTTCGTATTTCCAGAAATGAAACCAAATTCAAAGTAGGATATCGTACAATTTTGAAACCTGATAATATATTACAAAGTAGATCCAACACATAGTGTATCCCAAACAACATAAACATAATGAAAATCAAGTAGCAAACATGCTCCCTTACAAGAGGTCCAAGAAACGACGAAAGCGTAACTGAACCTGGACCCGAATGTTCTCCCACGGCTGAAAAATCAACATCTACCTTCTCCATAGCTTCTTTTGCCAATTTACGCATCTTAGTCGGACCACGTATATTCCTTTTCTTCTTCTCAGTCGGTTGGGATTGTTCATCTACAGTTGGCTGGGATTGTTCATGTCCTTGACTGTCCCGCTGCTCAGTTTCAACATCTTGGTCTCCCATCTGCGTATCTTTCTCCCCATCTTCTCTTGCCATTTCTTCTGCTTCCTCAGGTTGGTCATCTTGCTCAGGTTGGTCATCTTGCTCAGGTTGGTCATCTTGGCCTCCCACCATATCTTTATCTTGTTCTTCTTCTGCCATTTCATTATGAAGGTCTCCACCTTCGTTATCTTGTTCTTCTTCTGCCATTTCATTATGAAGGTCTCCACCTTCATTATCTTTGTCTCCAACCTTATCATTATGCTTCTCTAACAACTGTTGTTGATCCTCCTTATCCTTCGTAGTAAGCTTCCTTTTCAGGTTTTTTTTCACCGTAATATTAGGCTGTTTCTTTCGAGGTTTCACCGGTAGCTCCAAAGGACTTGCATCTGCACCTTGATTACGCTTGCTACGTCGTCTAGCCTCTTCTGTTTGATTTCTTTGCTTCATGATTTCTCCTTCAATGGCACCAATTAATCAAAAAAAAGTAATAAAAGTTAGTATAAATACTTCTGAAACGAAACTGTCATTGGTTGTAAGTATAGGAAGACAAAGGACAATAGTTGTTAGCATAGGAGGACCCCTTCACAGTCATCCCTAACACAGAAACTCTCATCATCAGACATTTGATTTCCCAAATCTTCTTCATGCTGGACTGATTCTATTTCACTAACAAACTCCTCTTCTGTCTCCAATTCATGATATCCCCTCGGTGGTGCCCGCATAACTACATACCATGGTGAAGACTCATCTTCCCTAGAATAAAAAATCTGTTTTGCTTGGGATGGCAGAATGTATGGATCTTGTAAAAAAGCGGATTGGTTCATATGGAGGTTCACAAGCGTGAAGCCGTCTTCTTCCTTCACACCATTCCCTTTGTTTGCCCAAATGCATTTGAATAGAGGAACATGGAACATGTGGTAGTCCAACATCACAATCTCCTTTATCACGCCGTAATATGCAACCATGTCAGCTTTCTGTTTACCGTCTCGCGCACTTGATCTACACATACTGAATGCTTCATATGTCACTCCACATTTCTGAGTCTTCCGTTTTACGGCGTCTGTATGAAATCGGTGGCCTCTAATGACATACCCTTTATAGGTTTGAGCTTCTTTTCTCGGTCCAAATGCCAACCATCTTAGTTTTTTGGAATGAGACTCTGAATTTGTAGGTATCTAACAATTGAAAATCACAGCATCAGTTCAACGTTAAGGTATCAATTAAGATGAAAACTGAGATGAAAGTGTAATGTATAGATGCACAAACCTTTGATTTTACCCACTCTGCGAACCTTTCGGTATGAACTTTCCAACAATGTGTTTCGTTTCTTGCACACCGGACATCAGTAGATTGCAATTCTTCCAGATGCATACTGTTGCAATAGATTCATAAGTTATTAGTCACACATACTTCACAATCAGTTTCCAAAAAATTACAAGATATTAGTATTGAATAGAGTTTATCTTACTCAATATAAGGATCCATAATCGCCGTGTTCATCAGAACATACCGATGAGCTATCTCTCTCTCTTTATCTGAAAGTGTTACATCTTTTGGTTTCTGAAGTGGACGGCCTTCAAGTATTTGGTCATTGGCAGCAAGATCTTCGTTACGATTAAGAGGTTCTTGAATTGGTAGAGTATTCTTCATAAATTCTAGGCAGAAATCAATGCACTCTTCAGCCAAGTATCCTTCCGCCATGCATGCTTCTGCCCTCGCATAATTCTTTACATATTTCTTTAGTGTTTTCATGTACCTACAGATCAATGCCAAATCATGTTTCTCAGTATTACAAAAATTGAAATGTAAGCTAATTTACTGATCAGAACTAAACTAATGATAAATAGATGGAGTCAGATGATTAGATTACCTCTCAAACAGATACATCCAGCGAAAATGAACCGGTCCACCCAATCGTGCTTCCCGTGCAAGATGGATGGGAAGATGGAATATGATGTCAAATATTGAAGGAGGAAAGTAGCGTTCCATTTGACACATCGTCTCCACAAACTCAGACTCCATGGAAATCAGCTTCTCTTGGTCAATCACCCTCTGACACAACCTGTTTAAGTAAATGAAAAGTCGATTAACAGCAACTCTTGGTCCCTCTGGAAGCAGTCCTCTCAAAGACACAGGCAGTAGATTTTGCAGAAGGACGTGATGATCATGCGACTTTAACCCACCAATAACAGGTGGATCAACTGAAACACAATTGGCTATATTAGCACAGTATCCATCTGGCCCTCTAAAGTTGGATAACCTCTTGCAAAAACGAACTTTTTCTGTCTTTGTTAACCAAAAAGAAGCTGGCGGTAGGTAAGTTCTCTTTCCACGCATCTGTACATGCAAGTTCCTTCTAATTCCCATATCTTCCAAGTCTTTTCTTGACTTCAATCCATCTTTTGATTTACCACTATTCATCAGAGTAGACAATATTGCATCTGACAGGTTCTTCTCCACATGCATGACGTCAATGTTATGACGTACAGGCATATCCTAAGACAATAAATCAAAAGTGTAAGTTAAAGTAGTGTACTCAATGAACATAGCAGTATTCTACTTGATAAGAAACACTACTGCTAACCTTCCAATATGGCAAGTCAAAAAATATTGACCGTTTTTTCCATCTCCATTGCTCTGTACTTTCTTCATACTCCTCTTCTGAAACCACATCATCTTCATCAAGCTCAGATCTTTTTCTTTTACTTTCCTTACCCAATGGTCTTCCAAAGTCATTCTTGAAATCCTTAATTGCCTCAAATATTTCTGCTCCGGTTTGTATTCTACTTGCAGTCCCCTCCTCGATCGTGTTGTCAAACCATCTTTTTTGCGTCTGTAAAGATGTCCCGGTTTGAGTCGTTTCCTATTACCCAAGTACACATACTTTCTACTAAACTTCAGCCACCTATGTGGTGTATTCTTCCCACAGACGTTACAAGTTTGTTTCCCCTTCACTTTACATCCTGACAAAGTTCCCAAGGCTGGATAGTCACTTACAGTCCATAACAGCATAGCTTTGAGTGTGAATCTTTCTTCCTTAAACGATTCATACACTTTAATTCCTTCATTCCACATGTCCTTCAAGTCATCTATCAATGGTTCAAGGTAGACATCGATGTTGTTGCCTGGTGCAGTAGGCCCGGGGATCAGCATAGTCAGCATAATATTCTCTGCCTTCAGACAAACAGTTGGAGCCATGTTATAATTAACTAATAAGACTGGCCATGTACTGTATTTGGTGTTTTGGATTGAGAATGGGTTCATACCATCTGTAGAAAGCCCAAGCCGCAGGTTTCTTGGATCAGCAGCAAAGTCTGGCCATTTGTCATTCACCTTAGTCTAAGTAATGGAGTCCACCGGGTGTCGGGGAGCTCGCTCGATTCACAAATAGGTCCGACTCGCATTGTGCCATCTTCAGTGGCATTGTCAAAATGCCAACGCAACTCCTCAGCAATCCTTTTTGATCTGAACATTCTCATAAATCTATCCTTCACTGGAAAGTACCTAAGGACCTTTGCTGGAACTCCCTTCTTCACCATTCCGCTGTGCTTATCCATCTCCCATCTAGAAGCACTGCATCTTGGGCAGTTTTCCATCTTTTCATACTGATTCCTGAAAAGAACACAATCGTTCTTACACGCATGAATGTGATCATACCCAAACCCAAATACCTTCAAGAACCTCTTCATCTCAGCTGTTGATTTTGGGAGTACATTACCTTCAGGTAGCATATCATGGACCAAGGTCAGAAGCTGGTCAAAGAAATCCTCTGACATCCCACTCTTCACTTTAATGCGGTAGAGGCCCATTATTGCAGAAACCTTCGTATAATTGGCACACGTCGAGTAGAGTGGTGTTTCAGCATCATTCAGTTTCCTCCTAAACTCAGATTCTTCACCATCCTCAAACTGAGAACCACTGTTATCCGGTGAATGTGGACTGCCTTCACCATCGTAATACGCTGTCTTAAACAAGTCATAAGCCTCCAAACCAGAAATCTGACCATCAGCCTTATTGTCTACTGTTCTCTCTCCATGCATAATCCACACTGATTTCCTCTTGTATTTCTGATCCATCCCTCTGATAACCAGATGATCGAAAACTGCATCCACTGGTTGATGGCAAACATTACGGCAATCGACACATGGACAAAAAATCTCAGTAGGATAACCCAAACTGCTTGCTGCTGTATTCACAAAATTTCTAGCTCCTTCACCATACTCAATGCTATTCATGTGTATATAACAAACAAATGCAACTGTGAACATGTCTGACAAAGACGTTGAAGTTGAAAAAATTATAAGAAATATGACCGAGAGGTACATACCTTGGCAACCATACCCATAACTTCTCCATAATAAACCAATAACACCACAGCTCTTCCACCAATTATACATACATAAATGTGCATAAATCCATTGATCAAACACTCAGATAACTAACAAATTCACTCTTTTAAACCACTTTAGAAGAAACTAGAATAAAAAGGAAGAAAGGCTTTTGTATCTTACGAGTATAGAGGTTCCTTTTGCAACAAGAGATCTTTGCAATCTGCAACAAAGAAAGTCACAGAAGAACACGAAAAATATAAACTGATTAATACTCAGATAAATAACTTTCTATATCTCAGATTCTAAAACCGAAAATTTGACTAAAGAAGATTATATATACCTTATACTTTTCAGCCGGAGCTAATGATTCCTGCAAAAAAAAAAAGAGATAAGTAATGGATAAAGGTTAAACGAGTTTGAGATAAACAGTAATGGACTACAAAAGAGAGAAAGGAATAAAAAGCTTACCAATTTCACAAATGTCTTATCCGAGGACGAATCTGTATAATCTGCAACAAGGAAATTCATCAAACAACAGGAATTGGATAATCAATTTTCTCTACTGTAAAATCGAAAACCTAGTTTTCACCTAAAACCCCTAGCAAATACATATATTTCTAACTTGTGCATGCGTAGATTAGTAATCGATTTGGGTAATTACTCGACATTCGAAACCCTAAATCGTTAGAAACCATAAACCCAAAAAATCGAAACCCAATTTCAACCTCAACTCATACCTGCGAAATCAGATTATACAGCGCCGACGACGATGATTCACTTCTGAGCACTGAAGATTTTCACGGCGAAGACGAGGAAGTAGAGGGACAGAGAGAGTGTAAGGATCTTAGAGACTGAGAAGAGAACGAGAAAGTGAGAAGAGAAAGAGAAAGGTCGTATGGCCGAAAACAAGAAAAACATTTCCCCAAAAAAATTTTAATGGCGCTTAAACGAAATTAGATTAACCGGGCTAATTATTCATTATCCCGCCATTATCTACGATAGCGCAATTAAGATTGGCAATGCAATAAAAGAGGCGAGTATGCCTTAAAAAGTTACGCGGGAATGAAATAAATATCCGCGCCAAGTATACCATAGCACTGTGATTTTTCTAGCGCTATTAAAAAGTGGTATTATTGCAGAACAAAAAAAACGCTATCTTCTATTGCTATGAATACCCCTATTTCTTGTAGTGATTGGAAGAGATCAGATTCAGGGCGGTTTCAACAGAGACTTTGAATGTCTCTGTGAATATCTCTTCATCCAAGGAGGTGTATAGGCTTTCAGATCATGAGGTCTCCCAAGGAATGAATAAACAGCATTAGGGCGGGAGCGAAGCTTGGGTGGGATGCTGTGTTTTCCTGCATTCAAAACAATGTGGTCATGAGGTTTAAGCTTAGGTGATTTATACCTTACCTTTGGTGGAGATCTCATGTTTGGAGCTTTCTGCTTATGAGCAGTTGCAGGTACTGAAGATGTTAGAGCAGGTTCAAGAGGAACCGCCATCTTCTTCTTTCCACTATCAGATAATGTAGTTCCACCAATCTGAACTTCATCTTTCAAATGACTATCAGTTGAGATCATCTTCTTATCCACCACTACCATGCACTTAGCCACTTCTAGCTCCTGTTTAGACGGTTTAGGAACCTTAGGATATGGTACAATGGGCCTATAGACTCGTTCTGGGACTGTTGCAGGCTCCTGGTCTAGTCTGCGATCTGTGTCGATCGATGCATAGGGTGTGTCGATCGACACAAGGCGATTATGTTCGATTTCATCAGACGGATCGGGGTTGCAACGATCGACATCAAGTGTGTGTCGATCGATGCATGTCTCAGACAGACAATATTCATCCAGAAAATCGTAGATTATGCTCTCTTCTTCTCCTAGCAACTCAATCTCATCTCTTAAGGTCACAACTTTGATGGATCTGTACTGTTCAGCTTTCCCAGCTTTATTTTGCCTTTGTATTGCTCCAGCTGTTAGTTGAACTTGAACATCTAGCTTCTTCACATGTGTGCTCACAGATTCAAACTTCTCATTCAGATTTTCATGCATAGCATCCAGCTTCCTGTCGAGGTCTACCGCAGTCTTAGTCTGATCCTCTAGCAACTGCTCCATCATGGCTTCCATCTTGCTCTCATAAGCATTAGCAGCAGGAGGTGTCTGATAAGATTCATAGGTTCTCTGATGAGAACTACCTTGCTGCAAAGGCTCCTGATAACCAGCATTTTGTCCATAGAGTTCTGATTGCTTGTGAAAGCACTCCTCTGTCCACCATTAAAGAACTTGTTACCTTGCTGATTACTAAACCTGTTTCCTTGGAATCAAGAGCCACTGATGTAGTTCAAATCTTCTTCATGCTTCTCCAACAACTGCTCCATCATGCTCATCAGCTTATTAGACTGTCTATTGTGAGGAGGAACAAGCTGATATGATGGAGATTCATAATTCCTGGTGAATGAATAGGAACCATAGCCTCTGCAGAATGAGTTATTCTTCTGATTTTCCAACATCCGTTCCATCATTCCCATCATCTTACGCGATGTGTCGATCGATGCAGAGTAGCGTCGATCGATGCAAGCTCGAGAATGCAATGATTGACACACAGGACTGTATCGATCGATGTAGGGCGATTACAGGCGTACCTGAAACGCAAGAACAAAAAAAAGAAAAAATTAGTAAACAAAAAACAAAAACGAAAAACCTAGTCTAAACCCTAAGTTCAAATCTATCGAGGACTCAAAAGAGTCCCTGGCAACGGCGCCAAAAACTTGATAGGTCTCGAGTTTTACCCTATACTAACTGCAAGTGCACAGTATATCAATTGTAGTACTTAGGGATCGAATCCACGAGGACTCTAGGCAACGATAGGATTAGAACTAAAAAGATTAAACTAGGAGAAAGAAAATTGTAGTGAATAAACTAAAAGCAAGCAAGAAAGTAAATCAGTAGCAAGTTGTGGTTGTAAGCAATAAACTAAGGGCGCTAAGTCTAGGGCGTTCTTAGGAAATCAGACAAGCAGATAAATCATTCAGTCAGAATCTAATTAAACACATTTCTAGAACTCAAAACACATATATAGAATTAACCAAATTCCTTGCGAGAATTCTCTAAGTCTAAGTGCAGCAATCCAAATTCCTTTACAATTACTAACAGATTAAACCAGCTTTAATTCCAAGTTCGATATGTTCACAATCTAATTAAACCAAATTCCTTTGCGAGTAATTAAATTGCTCAACCTAAATAGTTCAGATTCTAAAAACTGATCTAAAAACCTAATTAAATAGCTAAAACACGTTTTGGGGCTTTTGTGAAAATATCTGGAACTTCTGGGCATCTTTGCTATATCAGCATTCTTCATTAAACAGCCGAGTCTGGCCCATTCGAGCTGTGCATCGATCGATGCAGGTGTGCAACGATCGACACAGTCCTCTGTTTCGGACAGTGAACTCCACCTCTCAGGTCAAATCTCCAAAATGCACCAAATAGCTCCAAAATCTCCACTTTTACTCCACTTGTGTGTGTACCTAATAAAACCTGTAAAGGAACCTAAAAGAACACCAATAGACTCTAAAACACACTTATATCATGGTCTAAAACTAGTAAAAACCATGATATATCAACCACGCCCCTGAGGAGTAAGCCTACCCCTTATATAGTCCTTATGACATTTTTCAGTCTTGCACAAGTAGACATTGATTGTGTTCCTGGAGTATTTTTAAAGTAAAAAAAAAAAAACTTGGAATTTCGTTCTGATTTTTTGCAGGCTTCATAATGACTATGAGAATGATTTTCCAAAAAAAAATTCATAACTTTATGTTGACTCTAGCTATGACTTTTGTGGCATAGAAGATATCGGGTTTTCGTTGCTTTTTGAGGCACCAATCTCTTTTGATTCACCAATGACACTCTAAACCCTTCATTGGTATATATGTGATGTTTCCTTTCAGAAACTTTTGTTTCATTTCAAAGATTTTTGTACTTTTGACCGAGACTTGTTCGCGATCGATAAATTTTGCCTTTACGGCCAAAAATTTAGTTTGAGTGATTTTTTCTCACCAATTTCTTCACCGTACCTCTTTTATATCCATTTGAGGGGTTTGGGTTGTGATATTTTCAAAAAAACTCGAGCCAATTTTTTTCGGGTCATGGACCATTGGTTCTCGGCTAGCCGTAACCTTCCCACGGTGCATAGGAAGGGTTTTTCGGGTCAGCTTTTTCCACCAATTTCTTCACCAGACCTCTTTTATATCCCATTTTAGGGGTGTTGGTCGTGGTAGTTTCAAAAAAACTAGACCCAATTCTTTCCGGGTCATGGAAACTTGCATTTTGGCCTTAGGATCCTTCCCGGCGGTGCATCTGGTTCGGATAATCCATCCCGTCAGTCAGTATGGCCGAGATAGTCCTTCCCGTCATTTTGTTTACATCCCGTTAGTGAGTATGGCCGAGATAGTCCTTCCCGTCATTTCATTTCCATCCCGCCAGTCATTCTGGCCGCGAGAATGCTAGTCCTTTGTTGTTTAGGCCGAGGGATTCCACACCTTACGTCATTTAGGGTGGTTTTTGGCCTTAGGATCCTTCTCGGCGGTTCATCCGGTCATGATAATCCATCCCGTCAGTCTTTATGGCCGAGATATTCCTTCCCGTCAGTCCATTAGGGGTTTTTTGGCCTTAAGATCCTTCCCCCGGTGGATAGGATCAGTTTATCCTAACCCGTCATTGTTTTTTCCACCAATTTCTTCACCAGACCTCTTCGTTATCCATTTGAGAGGTTTGGGTCTTGATAGTTTCAAAAAAACTCGAGTCAATTTTTCGGGTCATGGAACCTTGGTTCTCAATAGGCTATAACCTTCCCACGGTGCATAGACGGGGTTTTCGGGTCATTTTGTTTCCAACAATTTCTTCACCAGACCTCTTTTATATCCCATTTTAAGGGTTTTGGTCGTGATAGTTTTAAAAAAACTCGATCCAATTCTTCCCGGGTCATGGAAACTTGCATTTTGGCCTTAGAATCCTTCCCGGCGGTGCATCTGGTAAGGATAATCCATCCCGTCAGTCAGTATGGCCGAGATAGTCCTTCACGTCAGTTCGTTTCCATCCCGTCAGTGGTTCTGGCCGCGAGAATGCTAGTCCTTGGTTGTCTTGGCCCAGTGATTTCACTAAGTGATAGTGATTAAATCACTAAGTATTTATTTCAAACCTCGACATGAGATTTTATAAATACTTGAAAAATTTTGGGGTGTTTTATCTTTTTCCGTCATCTTTTGTCCGAGGACAAACGTGCTTTGGCGGGACAGAATTTCTTCGAGTCACCGTCCACTATTTTTCCACATCTGAGAGCTCGCCGGCAGCTTATTCACCTTAGCGGACGAGGCATTTTTGGCCCACTTGGAGCAAGGATCATAAATGTCGGCCTATGTATTCACGACTTCCCCGGTGAAGGAGATGACACGAACAACATTTTAAGCAAAGCCACATATATTCCTTCTGTTTAGGTACGCAACAAAAGCCCATGATCTGGTCAACGAGCAATACACTGCTCGTGAAGAAACTGATAAGGATAGGTGGTCTGTAGTTGGGTGCGCGAGCACAGAGCCTACAAACACTAGCTATCCGATTGCCACTCATACGCCGAACGTTCAGTTGGCCTGCTAACACCAATCGTTCCAACCACTCTCCTAACTAAATCAAGAAGAACGCCCAGAAGACGGACGAAACCAAGCCAAAGCCGCACAAGCAAGAAAATAGGGCCAAAAATTGGTCGCCGAAAAAGTCACCGGAAAATTTTTTCGGTGACGTCCCGACGGCCGGACATCATCCCACAATCGATCGGCCAACATCCATCCCTGTGCATAAGAAATCGCAACCAGCCCACGCCCACTGCCCACGCCCCTGAGTATGCCTACCCCTTTATATAGTCCTTATGACATTTTTCAGTCTTGCACCAGTAGACATTGATTGTGTTCCTGGAGTATTTTTAGTGTAAAAAAACAAATACTTGGAATTTCGATCTGATTTTTTTCAGTCTTCATAAGGACTATAAGACTGATTTTCCAAAAAAAATTCATAGCATTATGTTGACTCTAGCTATGACTTTTGTGGCATAGAAGAGATCGGGTTTTCGTTGCTTTTTGAGGCACCAAACTCTCTTTTGATTCACCAATGACACTCTAAACCCTTCATTGGTATATATGTGCTGTTTCCTTTCAGAAACTTTTGTTTCATTTCAAAGATTTTTGTACTTTTGACCGAGACTTGTTCGCGATCGATAAATTTCGCCTTTACGGCCAAAACTTTAGTTTGAGTGATTTTTTCTCACCAATTTTTTCACCGTACCTCTTTTATATCCATTTGAGGGGTTTGGGTTGTGATATTTTCAAAAAAACTAGAGCCAATTTTTTCGGGTTATGGACCCTTGGTTCTCGGCTAGCCGTAACCTTCCCACGGTGCATAGGAAGGGTTTTTCGGGTCAGCTTTTTCCACCAATTTCTTCACCAGACCTCTTTTATATCCCATTTTAGGGGTGTTGGTCGTGGTAGTTTAAAAAAAACTCGACCCAATTCTTTCCGGGTCATGGAAACTTGCATTTTGGCCTTAGAATCCTTCCCGGCGGTGCATATGGTAAGGATAATCCATCCCGTCAGTCAGTATGGCCGAGATAGTCCTTCCCGTCAGTTCGTTTCCATCCCGTCAGTGGTTCTGGCCGCGAGAATGCTAGTCCTTGGTTGTCTTGGCCCAGTGATTTCACTAAGTGATAGTGATTAAATCACTAAGTATTTATTTCAAACATCGACATGAGATTTTATAAATACTTGAAAACATTTGGGGTGTTTTATCTTTTTCCGTCATCTTTTGTCCGAGGAAAAACGTGCTTTGGCGGGACAGAAATTCTTCGAGTCACCGTCCACTATTTTTCCGCATCTAAGAGCTCGCCGGCAGCTTATTCACCTTAGCGGACGAGGCATTTTTGGCCCACTTGGAGCAAGGATCATAAATGTCGGCCTATGTATTCACGACTTCCCCGGTGAAGGAGATGACACGAACAACATTTTAAAGCAAAGCCACAGATATTCCTTCTGCTTAGGTACGCAACAAAAGCCCATGTTCTGGTCAATGAGCAATACACTGCTCGTGAAGAAACTGATAAGGATAGGTGGTCTGTAGTTGGGTGCGCGAGCACAGAGCCTACAAACACTAGCTATCTGATTGCCACTCATACGCCGAACGTTCAGTTGTCCCGCTAACACCAATCGTTCCAACCACTCTCCGAACTAAATCAAGAAGAGCGCCCAGAAGACGGACGAAACCAAGCCAAAGCCGCACAAGCACGAAAATAGGGCCAAAAATTGGTCGCCAAAAAAGTCACCGGAAAATTTTTTCGGCGACGTCCCGACGGCCGGACATCATCCCACGATCGATCGGCCAACATCCATCCCTGTGCATAAGAAATCGCAACCAGCCCACGCCCACTGCCCACGCCCACTGCCCACGCCCCTGAGTATGCCTACCCCTTATATAGTCCTTATGACATTTTTCAGTCTTGCACCAGTAGACATTGATTGTGTTCCTGGAGTATTTTTAGTGTAAAAAAACAAATACTTGGAATTTCGATCTGATTTTTTTCAGTCTTCATAAGGACTATGAGACTGATTTTCCAAAAAAATTTCATAGCATTATGTTGACTCTAGCTATGACTTTTGTGGCATAGAAGAGATCGGGTCGTTGCTTTTTGAGGCACCAAACTCTCTTTTGATTCACCAATGACACTCTAAACCCTTCATTGGTATATATGTGATGTTTCCTTTCAGAAATTTTTGTTTCATTTCAAAGATTTTTGTACTTTTGACCGAGACTTGTTCGCGATCGATAAATTTTGCCTTTACGGCCAAAACTTTAGTTTGAGTGATTTTTTCTCACCAATTTCTTCACCGTACCTCTTTTATATCCATTTGAGGGGTTTGGGTCATGATAGTTTCAAAAAAAACTCGAGCCAATGTTTTTCGGGTCATGGACCCTTGGTTCTCGGCTAGCTGTAACCTTCCCACAGTGCATAGGAGGGGTTTTTCGGGTCAGTTTTTTTCCACCAATTTCTTCACCAGACCTCTTTTATATCCCATTTTAGGGGTGTTGGTCGTGGTAGTTTCCAAAAAACTCGACCCAATTCTTTCCGGGTCATGGAAACTTGCATTTTGGCCTTAGGATCCTTCCCGGCGGTGCATCTGGTTTGGATAATCCATCCCGTCAGTCAGTATGGCCGAGATAGTCCTTCCCGTCAGTTTGTTTCCATCCCGTCAGTGGTTCTGGCCGCGAGAATGCTAGTCCTTGGTTGTCTTGGCCCAGTGATTTCTCTAAGTGATAGTGATTAAATCACTAAGTAATTATTTCAAACCTCGACATGAGATTTTATAAATACTTGGAAAATTTTGGGGTGTTTTATCTTTTTCCGCATCTTTTGTCCGAGGACAAACGTTCTTTGGCGGGACAGAATTTCTTCGAGTCACCGTCCACTATTTTCCGCATCTGAGAGCTCGCCGGCAGCTTATTCACCTTAGCGGACGAGGCATTTTTGGCCCACTTGGAGCAAGGATCATAAATGTCGGCCTATGTATTCACGACTTCCCCGGTGAAGGAGATGACACGAACAACATTTTAAGCAAAGCCACAGATATTCCTTCTGTTTAGGTACGCAACAAAATCCCATGATCTGGTCAACGAGCAATACACTGCTCGTGAAGAAACTGATAAGGATAGGTGGTCTGTAGTTGGGTGCGCGAGCACAGAGCCTACAAACACTAGCTATCCGATTGCCACTCATACGCCGAACGTTCAGTTGGCCCGCTAACACCAATCGTTCCAACCACTCTCCGAATTAAATCAAGAAGAGCGCCCAGAAGACGGACGAAACCAAGCCAAAGCCGCACAAGCTCGAAAATAGGGCCAAAAATTGGTCGCCAAAAAAGTCACCGGAAAAAATTTTCGGCGACGTCCCGATGGCCGGACATCATCCCACGATCGATCGGCCAACATCCATCCCTGTGCATAAGAAATCGCAACCAGCCCACGCCCACTGCCCACGCCCCTGACTGATTTTCCAAAAAAATTTCATAGCATTATGTTGATTCTAGCTATGACTTTTGTGGCATAGAAGAGATCGGGTTTTCGTTGCTTTTTGAGGCACCAAACTCTCTTTTGATTCACCAATGATACTCTAAACCCTTCATTGGTATATATGTGATGTTTCCTTTCAGAAACTTTTGTTTTATTTCAAAGATTTTGTATTTTTGACCGAGACTTGTTCGCGATCGATAAATTTTGCCTTTCGGCCAAAACTTTAGTTTGAGTGATTTTTTCTCACCAATTTCTTCACCGTACCTCTTTTATATCCATTTGAGGGGTTTGGGTCGTGATAGTTTCAAAAAAAAATCGAGCCAATGTTTTTCGGGTCATGGACCCTTGGTTCTCGGCTAGCTGTAACCTTCCCACGGTGCATAGGAGGGGTTTTTCGGGTCAGTTTTTTTCCACCAATTTCTTCACCAGACCTCATTTATATCCCATTTTAGGGGTGTTGGTCGTGGTAGTTTCAAAAAAACTCGACCCAATTCTTTCCGGGTCATGGAAACTTCCATTTTGGCCTTAGGATCCTTCCCGGCGGTGCATCTGGTTTGGATAATCCATCCCGTCAGTCAGTATGGCCGAGATAGTCCTTCCCGTCATTTTGTTTCCATCCCGTTAGTCAGTATGGCCGATATAGTCATTCCCGTCATTTCATTTCCATCCCGTCAGTCATTCTGGCCGCGAGAATGCTAGTCCTTTGTTGTTTTGGCCGAGGGATTCCACACCTTACGTCATTTAGGGTGGTTTTTGGCCTTAGGATCCTTCCCTGCGGTTCATCCGGTCATGATAATCCATCCCGTCAGTCAGTATGGCCGAGATATTCCTTCCCGTCAGTCCATTAGGGGGTTTTTGGCCTTAGGATCCTTCCCCCGGTGGATAGGATCAATTTATCCTAACCCGTCATTGTTTTTTCCACCAATTTCTTCACCAGACCTCTTCGTTATCCATTTGAGAGGTTTGGGTCTTGATAGTTTCAAAAAAACTCGAGTTAATTTTTTCGGGTCATGGAACCTTGGTTCTCAATAGGCTATAACCTTCCCAGGGTGCATAGACGGGGTTTTCGGGTCATTTAGTTTCCACCAATTTCTTCACCAGACCTCTTTTATATCCCATTTTAAGGGTTTTGGTCGTGATAGTTTAAAAAAAAAACTCGATCCAGTTCTTCCCGGGTCATGGAAACTTGCATTTTGGCCTTAGAATCCTTCCCGGTGGTGCATCTGGTAAGGATAATCCATCCCGTCAGTAAGTATGGCCGAGATAGTCCTTCCCGTCAGTTCGTTTCCATCCCGTCAGTGGTTCTGGCCGCGAGAATGCTAGTCCTTGGTTGTCTTGGCCCAGTGATTTCTCTAAGTGATAGTGATTAAATCACTAAGTATATTATTTCAAACCTCAACATGAGATTTTATAAATACTTGGAAAATTTTGGGGTGTTTTATCTTTTTCCGCATCTTTTGTCCGAGGACAAACGTTCTTTGGCGGGACAGAATTTCTTCGAGTCACCGTCCACTATTTTTCCGCATCTGAGAGCTCGCCGGCAGCTTATTCACCTTAGCGGACGAGGCATTTTTGGCCCACTTGGAGCAAGGATCATAAATGTCGGCCTATGTATTCACGACTTCCCCGGTGAAGGAGATGACACGAACAACATTTTAAGCAAAGCCACATTAATTCCTTCTGTTTAGGTACGCAACAAAATCCCATGATCTGGTCAACGAGCAATACACTGCTCGTGAAGAAACTGATAAGGATAGGTGGTCTGTAGTTGGGTGCGCGAGCACAGAGCCTACAAACACTAGCTATCCGATTGCCACTCATACGCCGAACGTTCAGTTGGCCCGCTAACACCAATCGTTCCAACCACTCTCCGAATTAAATCAAGAAGAGTGCCCAGAAGACGGACGAAACCAAGCCAAAGCCGCACAAGCTCGAAAATAGGGCCAAAAATTGGTCGCCAAAAAAGTCACCGGAAAAATTTTTCGGCGACGTCCCGATGGCCGGACATCATCCCACGATCGATCGGCCAACATCCATCCCTGTGCATAAGAAATCGCAACCAGCCCACGCCCACTGCCCACGCCCCTGACTGATTTTCCAAAAAAATTTCATAGCATTATGTTGATTCTAGCTATGACTTTTGTGGCATAGAAGAGATCGGGTTTTCGTTGCTTTTTGAGGCACCAAACTCTCTTTTGATTCACCAATGATACTCTAAACCCTTCATTGGTATATATGTGATGTTTCCTTTCAGAAACTTTTGTTTTATTTCAAAGATTTTGTACTTTTGACCGAGACTTGTTCGCGATCGATAAATTTTGCCTTTACGGCCAAAACTTTAGTTTGAGTGATTTTTTCTCACCAATTTCTTCACCGTACCTCTTTTATTTCCATTTGAGGGGTTTGGGTCGTGATAGTTTCAAAAAAAACTCGAGCCAATGTTTTTCGGGTCATGGACCCTTGGTTCTCGGCTAGCTGTAACCTTCCCACGGTGCATAGGAGGGGTTTTTCGGGTCAGTTTTTTTCCACCAATTTCTTCACCAGACCTCATTTATATCCCATTTTAGGGGTGTTGGTCGTGGTAGTTTCAAAAAAACTCGACCCAATTCTTTCCGGGTCATGGAAACTTCCATTTTGGCCTTAGGATCCTTCCCGGCGGTGCATCTGGTTTGGATAATCCATCCCGTCAGTCAGTATGGCCGAGATAGTCCTTCCCGTCATTTTGTTTCCATCCCGTTAGTCAGTATGGCCGATATAGTCCTTCCCGTCATTTCATTTCCATCCCGTCAGTCATTCTGGCCGCGAGAATGCTAGTCCTTTGTTGTTTTGGCCGAGGGATTCCACACCTTACGTCATTTAGGGTGGTTTTTGGCCTTAGGATCCTTCCCGGCGGTTCATCCGGTCATGATAATCCATCCCGTCAGTCAGTATGGCCGAGATATTCCTTCCCGTCAGTCCATTAGGGGGTTTTTGGCCTTAGGATCCTTCCCCCGGTGGATAGGATCAATTTATCCTAACCCGTCATTGTTTTTTCCACCAATTTCTTCACCAGACCTCTTCGTTATCCATTTGAGAGGTTTGGGTCTTGATAGTTTCAAAAAAACTCGAGTTAATTTTTCGGGTCATGGAACCTTGGTTCTCAATAGGCTATAACCTTCCCAGGGTGCATAGACGGGGTTTTCGGGTCATTTTGTTTCCACCAATTTCTTCACCAGACCTCTTTTATATCCCATTTTAAGGGTTTTGGTCGTGATAGTTTAAAAAAACTCGATCCAGTTCTTCCCGGGTCATGGAAACTTGCATTTTGGCCTTAGAATCCTTCCCGGCGGTGCATCTGGTAAGGATAATCCATCCCGTCAGTAAGTATGGCCGAGATAGTCCTTCCCGTCAGTTCGTTTCCATCCCGTCAGTGGTTCTGGCCGCGAGAATCCTAGTCCTTGGTTGTCTTGGCCCAGTGATTTCACTAAGTGATAGTGATTAAATCACTAAGTATATATTTCAAACCTCGACATGAGATTTTAGAAATCCTTGAAAAATTTTGGGGTGTTTTATCTTTTTCCGTCATCTTTTGTCCGAGGAAAAACGTGCTTTGGCGGGACAGAATTTCTTCGAGTCACCGTCCACTATTTTTCCGCATCTGAGAGCTCGCCGGCAGCTTATTCACCTTAGCGGACGAGGCATTTTTGGCCCACTTGGAGCAAGGATCATAAATGTCGGCCTATGTATTCACGACTTCCCCGGTGAAGGAGATGACACGAACAACATTTTAAGCAAAGCCACATATATTCCTTCTGTTTAGGTACGCAACAAAATCCCATGATCTGGTCAACGAGCAATACACTGCTCGTGAAGAAACTGATAAGGATAGGTGGTCTGTAGTTGGGTGCGCGAGCACACACTAGCTATCCGATTGCCGCTCATACGCCGAACGTTCAGTTGGCCCGCTAACACCAATCGTTCCAACCACTCTCCGAACTAAATCAAGAAGAGCGCCCAGAAGACGGACGAAACCAAGCCAAAGCCGCACAAGCACGAAAATAGGGCCAAAAATTGGTCGCCGAAAAAGTCACCGGAAAATTTTTTCGGCGACGTCCCGACGGCCCGACATCATCCCACGATCGATCGGCCAACATCCATCCCTGTGCATAAGAAATCGCAACCAGCCCACGCCCACTACCCACTACCCACGCCCCTGAGTATGCCTACCCCTTATATAGTCCTTATGACATTTTTCAGTCTTGCACCAGTAGACATTGATTGTGTTCCTAGAGTATTTTTAGTGTAAAAAAACAAATACTTGGAATTTCGATCTGATTTTTTTTCAGTCTTCATAAGGACTATGAGACTGATTTTCCAAAAAAATTTCATAACATTATGTTGACTGTAGCTATGACTTTTGTGGCATAGAAGAGATCGGATTTTCGTTGCTTTTTGAGGCACCAAACTCTCTTTTGATTCACCAATGACACTCTAAACCCTTCATTGGTATATATGTGATGTTTCCTTTCAGAAACTTTTGTTTCATTTCAAAGATTTTTGTACTTTTGACCGAGACTTGTTCGCGATCGATAAATTTTGCCTTTATAGCCAAAACTATAGTTTGAGTGATTTTTTCTCACCAATTTCTTCACCGTACCTCTTTTATATCCATTTAAGGGGTTTGGGTCGTGATAGTTTCAAAAAAAACTCGAGCCAATGTTTTTCGGGTCATGGACCCTTGGTTCTCGGCTAGCTGTAACCTTCCCACGGTGCATAGGAGGGGTTTTTCGGGTCAGTTTTTTTCCACCAATTTCTTCACCAGACCTCTTTTATATCCCAATTTAGGGGTGTTGGTCGTGGTAGTTTCAAAAAAACTCGACCCAATTCTTTCCGGGTCATGGAAACTTGCATTTTGGCCTTAGGATCCTTCCCGGCGGTGCATCTGGTTTGGATAATCCATCCCGTCAGTCAGTATGGCCGAGATAGTCCTTCCCGTCATTTTGTTTCCATCCCGTTTATCAGTATGGCCGAGATAGTCCTTCCCGTCATTTCATTTCCATCCCGTCAGTCATTCTGGCCGCGAGAATGCTAGTCCTTTGTTGTTTTGGCCGAGGGATTCCACACCTTATGTCATTTAGGGTGGTTTTTGGCCTTAGGATCCTTCCCGGCGGTTCATCCGGTCATGATAATCCATCCCGTCAGTCAGTATGGCCGAGATATTCCTTCCCGTCAGTCCATTAGGGGTTTTTGGCCTTAGGATCCTTCCCCCGGTGGATAGGATCAGTTTATCCTAACCCGTCATTGTTTTTTCCACCAATTTCTTCACCAGACCTCTTCGTTATCCATTTGAGAGGTTTGGGTCTTGATAGTTTCAAAAAAACTCGAGTCAATTTTTTCGGGTCATGGAACCTTGGTTCTCAATAGGCTATAACCTTCCCACGGTGCATAGACGGGGTTTTCGGGTCATTTTGTTTCCACCAATTTCTTCACCAGACCTCTTTTATATCCCATTTTAAGGGTTTTGGTCGTGATAGTTTAAAAAAACTCGATCCAATTCTTCCCGGGTCATGGAAACTTGCATTTTGGCCTTAGAATCCTTCACGGCGGTGCATCTGGTAAGGATAATCCATCCCGTCAGTCAGTATGGCCGAGATAGTCCTTCCCGTCAGTTTGTTTCCATCCCGTCAGTGGTTCTGGCCGCGAGAATGCTAGTCCTTGGTTGTCTTGGCCCAGTGATTTCACTAAGTGATAGTGATTAAATCACTAAGTATTTATTTCAAACCTCGACATGAGATTTTATAAATACTTGAAAAATTTTGGGGTGTTTTATCTTTTACTGTCATCTTTTGTCCGAGGACAAACGTGCTTTGGCGGGACAGAATGTCTTCGAGTCACCGTCCACTATTTTTCCGCATCTGAGAGCTCGCCGGCAGCTTATTCACCTTAGCGGATGAGGCATTTTTGGCCCACTTGGAGCAAGGATCATAAATGTCGGCCTATGTATTCACGACTTCCCCGGTGAAGGAGATGACGCGAACAACATTTTAAGCAAAGCCACAGATATTCCTTTTGTTTAGGTACGCAACAAAAGCCCATGATCTGGTCAACGAGCAATACACTGCTCGTGAAGAAACTGATAAGGATAGGTGGTCTGTAGTTGGGTGCGCGAGCACAGAGCCTACAAACACTAGCTATCTGATTGCCGCTCATACGCCGAACGTTCAGTTGGCCCGCTAACACCAATCGTTCCAACCACTCTCCGAACTAAATCAAGAAGAGCGCCCAGAAGACGGACGAAACCAAGCCAAAGCCGCACAAGCACGAAAATAGGGCCAAAAATTGGTCGCCGAAAAAGTCACCGGAAAATTTTTTCGGCGACGTCCCGACGGCCCGACATCATCCCACGATCGATCGGCCAACATCCATCCCTGTGCATAAGAAATCGCAACCAGCCCACGCCCACTACCCACTACCCACGCCCCTGAGTATGCCTACCCCTTATATAGTCCTTATGACATTTTTCAGTCTTGCACCAGTAGACATTGATTGTGTTCCTGGAGTATTTTTAGTGTAAAAAAACAAATACTTGGAATTTCGATCTGATTTTTTTCAGTCTTCATAAGGACTATGAGACTTATTTTCCAAAAAAAAATTCATAACATTTTGTTGACTCTAGCTATGACTTTTGTGGCATAGAAGAGATCGGGTTTTCGTTGCTTTTTGAGGCACCAAACTCTCTTTTGATTCACCAATGACACTCTAAACCCTTCATTGGTATATATGTGATGTTTCCTTTCAGAAACTTTTGTTTCATTTCAAAGATTTTTGTACTTTTGACCGAGACTTGTTCGCGATCGATAAATTTTGCCTTTACGGCCAAAACTTTAGTTTGAGTGATTTTTTATCACCAATTTCTTCACCGTACCTCTTTTATATCCATTTGAGGGGTTTGGGTCGTGATAGTTTCAAAAAAAACTCGAGCCAATGTTTTTCGGGTCATGGACCCTTGGTTCTCGGCTAGCTGTAACCTTCCCACGGTGCATAGGAGGGGTTTTTCGGGTCAGTTTTTTTCCACCAATTTCTTCACCAGACCTCTTTTATATCCCATTTTAGGGGTGTTGGTCGTGGTAGTTTCAAAAAAAATCGACCCAATTCTTTCCGGGTCATGGAAACTTGCATTTTGGCCTTAGGATCCTTCCCGGCGGTGCATCTGGTTTGGATAATCCATCCCGTCAGTCAGTATGGCCGAGATAGTCCTTCCCGTCATTTTGTTTCCATCCCGTTAGTCAGTATGGCCGAGATAGTCCTTCCCGTCATTTCATTTCCATCCCGTCAGTCATTCTGGCCGCGAGAATGCTAGTCCTTTGTTGTTTTGGCCGAGGGATTCCACACCTTACGTCATTTAGGGTGGTTTTTGGCCTTAGGATCCTTCCCGGCGGTTCATCCGGTCATGATAATCCATCCCGTCAGTCAGTATGGCCGAGATATTCCTTCCCATCAGTCCATTAGGGGGTTTTGGCCTTAGGATCCTTCCCCCGGTGGATAGGATCAGTTTATCCTAACCCGTCATTGTCCACCAATTTCTTCACCAGACCTCTTCGTTATCCATTTGAGAGGTTTGGGTCTTGATAGTTTCAAAAAAACTCGAGTCAATTTTTTCGGGTCATGGAACCTTGGTTCTCAATAGGCTATAACCTTCCCACGGTGCATAGACGGGGTTTTCGGGTCATTTTGTTTCCACCAATTTCTTCACCAGACCTCTTTTATATCCCATTTTAAGGGTTTTGGTCGTGATAGTTTAAAAAAACTCGATCCAATTCTTCCCGGGTCATGGAAACTTGCATTTTGGCCTTAGAATCCTTCACGGCGGTGCATCTGGTAAGGATAATCCATCCCGTCAGTCAGTATGGCCGAGATAGTCCTTCCCGTCAGTTTGTTTCCATCCCGTCAGTGGTTCTGGCCGCGAGAATGCTAGTCCTTGGTTGTCTTGGCCCAGTGATTTCACTAAGTGATAGTGATTAAATCACTAAGTATTTATTTCAAACCTCGACATGAGATTTTATAAATACTTGAAAAATTTTGGGGTGTTTTATCTTTTTCCGTCATCTTTTGTCCGAGGACAAACGTGCTTTGGCGGGACAGAATGTCTTCGAGTCACCGTCCACTATTTTTCCGCATCTGAGAGCTCGCCGGCAGCTTATTCACCTTAGCGGATGAGGCATTTTTGGCCCACTTGGAGCAAGGATCATAAATGTCGGCCTATGTATTCACGACTTCCCCGGTGAAGGAGATGACGCGAACAACATTTTAAGCAAAGCCACAGATATTCCTTCTGTTTAGGTACGCAACAAAAGCCCATGATCTGGTCAACGAGCAATACACTGCTCGTGAAGAAACTGATAAGGATAGGTGGTCTGTAGTTGGGTGCGCGAGCACAGTGCCTACAAACACTAGCTATCCAATTGCAACTCATACGCCGAACGTTCAGTTGGCCCGCTAACACCAATCGTTCCAACCACTCTCCGAACTAAATCAAGAAGAGCGCCCAGAAGACGGACGAAACCAAGCCAAAGCCGCACAAGCACGAAAATAGGGCCAAAAATTGGTCGCCGAAAAAGTCACCGGAAAATTTTTTCGGCGACGTCCCGACGGCCGGACATCATCCCACGATCGATCGGCCAACATCCATCCCTGTGCATAAGAAATCGCAACCAGCCCACGCCCACTACCTACGCCCCTGAGTATGCCTACCCCTTATATAGTCCTTATGACATTTTTCAGTCTTGCACCAGTAGACATTGATTGTGTTCCTGGAGTATTTTTAGTGTAAAAAAACAAATACTTGGAATTTCGATCTGATTTTTTCAGTCTTCATAAGGACTATGAGACTGATTTTCCAAAAAATTTTCATAACATTATGTTGACTGTAGCTATGACTTTTGTGGCATAGAAGAGATCGGATTTTCGTTGCTTTTTGAGGCACCAAACTCTCTTTTGATTCACCAATGACACTCTAAACCCTTCATTGGTATATATGTGATGTTTCCTTTCAGAAACTTTTGTTTCATTTCAAAGATTTTTGTACTTTTGACCGAGACTTGTTCGCGATCGATAAATTTTGCCTTTACGGCCAAAACTTTAGTTTGAGTGATTTTTTCTCACCAATTTCTTCACCGTACCTCTTTTATAACCATTTGAGGGGTTTGGGTCGTGATAGTTTCAAAAAAAACTCGAGCCAATGTTTTTCGGGTCATGGACCCTTGGTTCTCGGCTAGCTGTAACCTTCCCACGGTGCATAGGAGGGGTTTTTCGGGTCAGTTTTTTTTCCACCAATTTCTTCACCAGACCTCTTTTATATCCCATTTTAGGGGTGTTGGTCGTGGTAGTTTCAAAAAAACTCGACCCAATTCTTTCCGGGTCATGGAAACTTGCATTTTGGCCTTAGGATCCTTCCCGGCGGTGCATCTGGTTTGGATAATCCATCCCGTCAGTCAGTATGGCCGAGATAGTCCTTCCCGTCATTTTGTTTCCATCCCGTTTGTCAGTATGGCCGAGATAGTCCTTCCCGTCATTTCATTTCCATCCCGTCAGTCATTCTGGCCGCGAGAATGCTAGTCCTTTGTTGTTTTGGCTGAGGGATTCCACACCTTATGTCATTTAGGGTGGTTTTTGGCCTTAGGATCCTTCCCGGCGGTTCATCCGGTCATGATAATCCATCCCGTCAGTCAGTATGGCCGAGATATTCCTTCCCGTCAGTCCATTAGGGGTATTTGGCCTTAGGATCCTTCCCCCGGTGGATAGGATCAGTTTATCCTAACCCGTCATTGTTTTTTCCACCAATTTCTTCACCAGACCTCTTCGTTATCCATTTGAGAGGTTTGGGTCTTGATAGTTTCAAAAAAACTCGAGTCAATTTTTTCGGGTCATGGAACCTTGGTTCTCAATAGGCTATAACCTTCCCACGGTGCATAGACGGGGTTTTCGGGTCATTTAGTTTCCACCAATTTCTTCACCAGACCTCTTTTATATCCCATTTTAAGGGTTTTGGTCGTGATAGTTTAAAAAAAAAACTCGATCCAATTCTTCCCGGGTCATGGAAACTTGCATTTTGGCCTTAGAATCCTTCCCGGTGGTGCATCTGGTAAGGATAATCCATCCCGTCAGTCAGTATGGCCGAGATAGTCCTTCCCGTCAGTTTGTTTCCATCCCGTCAGTGGTTCTGGCCGCGAGAATGCTAGTCCTTGGTTGTCTTGGCCCAGTGATTTCTCTAAGTGATAGTGATTAAATCACTAAGTAATTATTTCAAACCTCAACATGAGATTTTATAAATACTTGGAAAATTTTGGGGTGTTTTATCTTTTTCCGCATCTTTTGTCCGAGGACAAACGTTCTTTGGCGGGACAGAATTTCTTCGAGTCACCGTCCACTATTTTCCGCATCTGAGAGCTCGCCGGCAGCTTATTCACCTTAGCGGACGAGGCATTTTTGGCCCACTTGGAGCAAGGATCATAAATGTCGGCCTATGTATTCACGACTTCCCCGGTGAAGGAGATGACACGAACAACATTTTAAGCAAAGCCACAGATATTCCTTCTGTTTAGGTACGCAACAAAATCCCATGATCTGGTCAACGAGCAATACACTGCTCGTGAAGAAACTGATAAGGATAGGTGGTTTGTAGTTGGGTGCGCGAGCACACACTAGCTATCCAATTGCAACTCATACGCCGAACGTTCAGTTGGCCCGCTAACACCAATCGTTCCAACCACTCTCCGAACTAAATCAAGAAGAGCGCCCAGAAGACGGACGAAACCAAGCCAAAGCCGCACAAGCACGAAAATAGGGCCAAAAATTGGTCGCCGAAAAAGTCACCGGAAAATTTTTTCGGCGACGTCCCGACGGCCGGACATCATCCCACGATCGATCGGCCAACATCCATCCCTGTGCATAAGAAATCGCAACCAGCCCACGCCCACTACCTACGCCCCTGAGTATGCCTACCCCTTATATAGTCCTTATGACATTTTTCAGTCTTGCACCAGTAGACATTGATTGTGTTCCTGGAGTATTTTTAGTGTAAAAAAACAAATACTTGGAATTTCGATCTGATTTTTTTCAGTCTTCATAAGGACTATGAGACTGATTTTCCAAAAAAATTTCATAACATTATGTTGACTGTAGCTATGACTTTTGTGGCATAGAAGAGATCGGATTTTCGTTGCTTTTTGAGGCACCAAACTCTCTTTTGATTCACCAATGACACTCTAAACCCTTCATTGGTATATATGTGATGTTTCCTTTCAGAAACTTTTGTTTCATTTCAAAGATTTTTGTACTTTTGACCGAGACTTGTTCGCGATCGATAAATTTTGCCTTTACGGCCAAAACTATAGTTTGAGTGATTTTTTCTCACCAATTTCTTCACCGTACCTCTTTTATATCCATTTGAGGGGTTTGGGTCGTGATAGTTTCAAAAAAAACTCGAGCCAATGTTTTTCGGGTCATGGACCCTTGGTTCTCGGCTAGCTGTAACCTTCCCACGGTGCATAGGAGGGGTTTTTCGGGTCAGTTTTTTCCACCAATTTCTTCACCAGACCTCTTTTATATCCCAATTTAGGGGTGTTGGTCGTGGTAGTTTCAAAAAAACTCGACCCAATTCTTTCCGGGTCATGGAAACTTGCATTTTGGCCTTAGGATCCTTCCCGGCGGTGCATCTGGTTTGGATAATCCATCCCGTCAGTCAGTATGGCCGAGATAGTCCTTCCCGTCATTTTGTTTCCATCCCGTTTGTCAGTATGGCCGAGATAGTCCTTCCCGTCATTTCATTTCCATCCCGTCAGTCATTCTGGCCGCGAGAATGCTAGTCCTTTGTTGTTTTGGCCGAGGGATTCCACACCTTATGTCATTTAGGGTGGTTTTTGGCCTTAGGATCCTTCCCGGCGGTTCATCCGGTCATGATAATCCATCCCGTCAGTCAGTATGGCCGAGATATTCCTTCCCGTCAGTCCATTAGGGGTATTTGGCCTTAGGATCCTTCCCCCGGTGGATAGGATCAGTTTATCCTAACCCGTCATTGTTTTTTCCACCAATTTCTTCACCAGACCTCTTCGTTATCCATTTGAGAGGTTTGGGTCTTGATAGTTTCAAAAAAACTCGAGTCAATTTTTTCGGGTCATGGAACCTTGGTTCTCAATAGGCTATAACCTTCCCACGGTGCATAGACGGGGTTTTCGGGTCATTTAGTTTCCACCAATTTCTTCACCAGACCTCTTTTATATCCCATTTTAAGGGTTTTGGTCGTGATAGTTTAAAAAAAAAACTCGATCCAATTCTTCCCGGGTCATGGAAACTTGCATTTTGGCCTTAGAATCCTTCCCGGTGGTGCATCTGGTAAGGATAATCCATCCCGTCAGTCAGTATGGCCGAGATAGTCCTTCCCGTCAGTTTGTTTCCATCCCGTCAGTGGTTCTGGCCGCGAGAATGCTAGTCCTTGGTTGTCTTGGCCCAGTGATTTCTCTAAGTGATAGTGATTAAATCACTAAGTAATTATTTCAAACCTCAACATGAGATTTTATAAATACTTGGAAAATTTTGGGGTGTTTTATCTTTTTCCGCATCTTTTGTCCGAGGACAAACGTTCTTTGGCGGGACAGAATTTCTTCGAGTCACCGTCCACTATTTTCCGCATCTGAGAGCTCGCCGGCAGCTTATTCACCTTAGCGGACGAGGCATTTTTGGCCCACTTGGAGCAAGGATCATAAATGTCGGCCTATGTATTCACGACTTCCCCGGTGAAGGAGATGACACGAACAACATTTTAAGCAAAGCCACAGATATTCCTTCTGTTTAGGTACGCAACAAAATCCCATGATCTGGTCAACGAGCAATACACTGCTCGTGAAGAAACTGATAAGGATAGGTGGTTTGTAGTTGGGTGCGCGAGCACACACTAGCTATCCAATTGCAACTCATACGCCGAACGTTCAGTTGGCCCGCTAACACCAATCGTTCCAACCACTCTCCGAACTAAATCAAGAAGAGCGCCCAGAAGACGGACGAAACCAAGCCAAAGCCGCACAAGCACGAAAATAGGGCCAAAAATTGGTCGCCGAAAAAGTCACCGGAAAATTTTTTCGGCGACGTCCCGACGGCCCGACATCATCCCACGATCGATCGGCCAACATCCATCCCTGTGCATAAGAAATCGCAACCAGCCCACGCCCACTACCCACGCCCCTGAGTATGCCTACCCCTTATATAGTCCTTATGACATTTTTCAGTCTTGCACCAGTAGACATTGATTGTGTTCCTAGAGTATTTTTAGTGTAAAAAAACAAATACTTGGAATTTCGATCTGATTTTTTTCAGTCTTCATAAGGACTATGAGACTGATTTTCCAAAAAAATTTCATAACATTATGTTGACTGTAGCTATGACTTTTGTGGCATAGAAGAGATCGGATTTTCGTTGCTTTTTGAGGCACCAAACTCTCTTTTGATTCACCAATGACACTCTAAACCCTTCATTGGTATATATGTGATGTTTCCTTTCAGAAACTTTTGTTTCATTTCAAAGATTTTTGTACTTTTGACCGAGACTTGTTCGCGATCGATAAATTTTGCCTTTACGGCCAAAACTATAGTTTGAGTGATTTTTTCTCACCAATTTCTTCACCGTACCTCTTTTATATCCATTTGAGGGGTTTGGGTCGTGATAGTTTCAAAAAAAACTCGAGCCAATGTTTTTCGGGTCATGGACCCTTGGTTCTCGGCTAGCAGTAACCTTCCCACGGTGCATAGGAGGGGTTTTTCGGGTCAGTTTTTTTCCACCAATTTCTTCACCAGACCTCTTTTATATCCCAATTTAGGGGTGTTGGTCGTGGTAGTTTCAAAAAAACTCGACCCAATTCTTTCCGGGTCATGGAAACTTGCATTTTGGCCTTAGGATCCTTCCCGGCGGTGCATCTGGTTTGGATAATCCATCCCGTCAGTCAGTATGGCCGAGATAGTCCTTCCCGTCATTTTGTTTCCATCTCGTTTGTCAGTATGGCCGAGATAGTCCTTCCCGTCATTTCATTTCCATCCCGTCAGTCATTCTGGCCGCGAGAATGCTAGTCCTTTGTTGTTTTGGCTGAGGGATTCCACACCTTATGTCATTTAGGGTGGTTTTTGGCCTTAGGATCCTTCCCGGCGGTTCATCCGGTCATGATAATCCATCCCGTCAGTCAGTATGGCCGAGATATTCCTTCCCGTCAGTCCATTAGGGGTATTTGGCCTTAGGATCCTTCCCCCGGTGGATAGGATCAGTTTATCCTAACCCGTCATTGTTTTTTCCACCAATTTCTTCACCAGACCTCTTCGTTATCCATTTGAGAGGTTTGGGTCTTGATAGTTTCAAAAAAACTCGAGTCAATTTTTTCGGGTCATGGAACCTTGGTTCTCAATAGGCTATAACCTTCCCACGGTGCATAGACGGGGTTTTCGGGTCATTTTGTTTCCACCAATTTCTTCACCAGACCTCTTTTATATCCCATTTTAAGGGTTTTGGTCGTGATAGTTTAAAAAAAAACTCGATCCAATTCTTCCCGGGTCATGGAAACTTGCATTTTGGCCTTAGAATCCTTCCCGGCGGTGCATCTGGTAAGGATAATCCATCCCGTCAGTCAGTATGGCCGAGATAGTCCTTCCCGTCAGTTTGTTTCCATCCCGTCAGTGGTTCTGGCCGCGAGAATGCTAGTCCTTGGTTGTCTTGGACCAGTGATTTCACTAAGTGATAGTGATTAAATCACTAAGTATTTATTTCAAACCTCGACATGAGATTTTATAAATACTTGAAAACTTTTGGGGTGTTTTATCTTTTTCCGTCATCTTTTGTCCGAGGACAAACGTGCTTTGGCGGGACAGAATGTCTTCGAGTCACCGTCCACTATTTTTCCGCATCTGAGAGCTCGCCGGCAGCTTATTCACCTTAGCGGACGAGGCATTTTTGGCCCACTTGGAGCAAGGATCATAAATGTCGGCCTATGTATTCACGACTTCCCCGGTGAAGGAGATGACACGAACAACATTTTAAGCAAAGCCACAGATATTCCTTCTGTTTAGGTACGCAACAAAATCCCATGATCTGGTCAACGAGCAATACACTGCTCGTGAAGAAACTGATAAGGATAGGTGGTTTGTAGTTGGGTGCGCGAGCACACACTAGCTATCCGATTGCAACTCATACGCCGAACGTTCAGTTGGCCCGCTAACACCAATCGTTCCAACCACTCTCCGAACTAAATCAAGAAGAGCGCCCAGAAGACGGACGAAACCAAGCCAAAGCCGCACAAGCACGAAAATAGGGCCAAAAATTGGTCGCCGAAAAAGTCACCGGAAAATTTTTTCGGCGACGTCCCGACGGCCCGACATCATCCCACGATCGATCGGCCAACATCCATCCCTGTGCATAAGAAATCGCAACCAGCCCACGCCCACTACCCACGCCCCTGAGTATGCCTACCCCTTATATAGTCCTTATGACATTTTTCAGTCTTGCACCAGTAGACATTGATTGTGTTCCTAGAGTATTTTTAGTGTAAAAAAACAAATACTTGGAATTTCGATCTGATTTTTTTCAGTCTTCATAAGGACTATGAGACTGATTTTCCAAAAAAATTTCATAACATTATGTTGACTGTAGCTATGACTTTTGTGGCATAGAAGAGATCGGATTTTCGTTGCTTTTTGAGGCACCAAACTCTCTTTTGATTCACCAATGACACTCTAAACCCTTCATTGGTATATATGTGATGTTTCCTTTCAGAAACTTTTGTTTCATTTCAAAGATTTTTGTACTTTTGACCGAGACTTGTTCGCGATCGATAAATTTTGCCTTTACGGCCAAAACTATAGTTTGAGTGATTTTTTCTCACCAATTTCTTCACCGTACCTCTTTTATATCCATTTGAGGGGTTTGGGTCGTGATAGTTTCAAAAAAAACTCGAGCCAATGTTTTTCGGGTCATGGACCCTTGGTTCTCGGCTAGCTGTAACCTTCCCACGGTGCATAGGAGGGGTTTTTCGGGTCAGTTTTTTCCACCAATTTCTTCACCAGACCTCTTTTATATCCCAATTTAGGGGTGTTGGTCGTGGTAGTTTCAAAAAAACTCGACCCAATTCTTTCCGGGTCATGGAAACTTGCATTTTGGCCTTAGGATCCTTCCCGGCGGTGCATCTGGTTTGGATAATCCATCCCGTCAGTCAGTATGGCCGAGATAGTCCTTCCCGTCATTTTGTTTCCATCTCGTTTGTCAGTATGGCCGAGATAGTCCTTCCCGTCATTTCATTTCCATCCCGTCAGTCATTCTGGCCGCGAGAATGCTAGTCCTTTGTTTTTTTGGCTGAGGGATTCCACACCTTATGTCATTTAGGGTGGTTTTTGGCCTTAGGATCCTTCCCGGCGGTTCATCCGGTCATGATAATCCATCCCGTCAGTCAGTATGGCCGAGATATTCCTTCCCGTCAGTCCATTAGGGGTATTTGGCCTTAGGATCCTTCCCCCGGTGGATAGGATCAGTTTATCCTAACCCGTCATTGTTTTTTCCACCAATTTCTTCACCAGACCTCTTCGTTATCCATTTGAGAGGTTTGGGTCTTGATAGTTTCAAAAAAACTCGAGTCAATTTTTTCGGGTCATGGAACCTTGGTTCTCAATAGGCTATAACCTTCCCACGGTGCATAGACGGGGTTTTCGGGTCATTTTGTTTCCACCAATTTCTTCACCAGACCTCTTTTATATCCCATTTTAAGGGTTTTGGTCGTGATAGTTTAAAAAAACTCGATCCAATTCTTCCCGGGTCATGGAAACTTGCATTTTGGCCTTAGAATCCTTCACGGCGGTGCATCTGGTAAGGATAATCCATCCCGTCAGTCAGTATGGCCGAGATAGTCCTTCCCGTCAGTTTGTTTCCATCCCGTCAGTGGTTCTGGCCGCGAGAATGCTAGTCCTTGGTTGTCTTGGCCCAGTGATTTCACTAAGTGATAGTGATTAAATCACTAAGTATTTATTTCAAACCTCGACATGAGATTTTATAAATACTTGACAAATTTTGGGGTGTTTTATCTTTTTCCGTCATCTTTTGTCCGAGGACAAACGTGCTTTGGCGGGACAGAATGTCTTCGAGTCACCGTCCACTATTTTTCCGCATCTGAGAGCTCGCCGGCAGCTTATTCACCTTAGCGGACGAGGCATTTTTGGCCCACTTGGAGCAAGGATCATAAATGTCGGCCTATGTATTCACGACTTCCCCGGTGAAGGAGATGACACGAACAACATTTTAAGCAAAGCCACAGATATTCCTTCTGTTTAGGTACGCAACAAAATCCCATGATCTGGTCAACGAGCAATACACTGCTCGTGAAGAAACTGATAAGGATAGGTGGTTTGTAGTTGGGTGCGCGAGCACACACTAGCTATCCGATTGCCGCTCATACGCCGAACGTTCAGTTGGCCCGCTAACACCAATCGTTCCAACCACTCTCCGAACTAAATCAAGAAGAGCGCCCAGAAGACGGACGAAACCAAGCCAAAGCCGCACAAGCACGAAAATAGGGCCAAAAATTGGTCGCCGAAAAAGTCACCGGAAAATTTTTTCGGCGACGTCCCGACGGCCCGACATCATCCCACGATCGATCGGCCAACATCCATCCCTGTGCATAAGAAATCGCAACCAGCCCACGCCCACTACCCACTACCCACGCCCCTGAGTATGCCTACCCCTTATATAGTCCTTATGACATTTTTCAGTCTTGCACCAGTAGACATTGATTGTGTTCCTAGAGTATTTTTAGTGTAAAAAAACAAATACTTGGAATTTCGATCTGATTTTTTTCAGTCTTCATAAGGACTATGAGACTGATTTTCCAAAAAAATTTCATAACATTATGTTGACTGTAGCTATGACTTTTGTGGCATAGAAGAGATCGGATTTTCGTTGCTTTTTGAGGCACCAAACTCTCTTTTGATTCACCAATGACACTCTAAACCCTTCATTGGTATATATGTGATGTTTCCTTTCAGAAACTTTTGTTTCATTTCAAAGATTTTTGTACTTTTGACCGAGACTTGTTCGCGATCGATAAATTTTGCCTTTATAGCCAAAACTATAGTTTGAGTGATTTTTTCTCACCAATTTCTTCACCGTACCTCTTTTATATCCATTTAAGGGGTTTGGGTCGTGATAGTTTCAAAAAAAACTCGAGCCAATGTTTTTCGGGTCATGGACCCTTGGTTCTCGGCTAGCTGTAACCTTCCCACGGTGCATAGGAGGGGTTTTTTCGGGTCAGTTTTTTTCCACCAATTTCTTCACCAGACCTCTTTTATATCCCAATTTAGGGGTGTTGGTCGTGGTAGTTTCAAAAAAACTCGACCCAATTCTTTCCGGGTCATGGAAACTTGCATTTTGGCCTTAGGATCCTTCCCGGCGGTGCATCTGGTTTGGATAATCCATCCCGTCAGTCAGTATGGCCGAGATAGTCCTTCCCGTCATTTTGTTTCCATCCCGTTTATCAGTATGGCCGAGATAGTCCTTCCCGTCATTTCATTTCCATCCCGTCAGTCATTCTGGCCGCGAGAATGCTAGTCCTTTGTTGTTTTGGCCGAGGGATTCCACACCTTATGTCATTTAGGGTGGTTTTTGGCCTTAGGATCCTTCCCGGCGGTTCATCCGGTCATGATAATCCATCCCGTCAGTCAGTATGGCCGAGATATTCCTTCCCGTCAGTCCATTAGGGGTTTTTGGCCTTAGGATCCTTCCCCCGGTGGATAGGATCAGTTTATCCTAACCCGTCATTGTTTTTTCCACCAATTTCTTCACCAGACCTCTTCGTTATCCATTTGAGAGGTTTGGGTCTTGATAGTTTCAAAAAAACTCGAGTCAATTTTTTCGGGTCATGGAACCTTGGTTCTCAATAGGCTATAACCTTCCCACGGTGCATAGACGGGGTTTTCGGGTCATTTTGTTTCCACCAATTTCTTCACCAGACCTCTTTTATATCCCATTTTAAGGGTTTTGGTCGTGATAGTTTAAAAAAACTCGATCCAATTCTTCCCGGGTCATGGAAACTTGCATTTTGGCCTTAGAATCCTTCACGGCGGTGCATCTGGTAAGGATAATCCATCCCGTCAGTCAGTATGGCCGAGATAGTCCTTCCCGTCAGTTTGTTTCCATCCCGTCAGTGGTTCTGGCCGCGAGAATGCTAGTCCTTGGTTGTCTTGGCCCAGTGATTTCACTAAGTGATAGTGATTAAATCACTAAGTATTTATTTCAAACCTCGACATGAGATTTTATAAATACTTGAAAAATTTTGGGGTGTTTTATCTTTTTCCGTCATCTTTTGTCCGAGGACAAACGTGCTTTGGCGGGACAGAATGTCTTCGAGTCACCGTCCACTATTTTTCCGCATCTGAGAGCTCGCCGGCAGCTTATTCACCTTAGCGGATGAGGCATTTTTGGCCCACTTGGAGCAAGGATCATAAATGTCGGCCTATGTATTCACGACTTCCCCGGTGAAGGAGATGACGCGAACAACATTTTAAGCAAAGCCACAGATATTCCTTCTGTTTAGGTACGCAACAAAAGCCCATGATCTGGTCAACGAGCAATACACTGCTCGTGAAGAAACTGATAAGGATAGGTGGTCTGTAGTTGGGTGCGCGAGCACAGTGCCTACAAACACTAGCTATCAGATTGTCGCTCATACGCCGAACGTTCAATTGGCCCGCTAACACCAATCGTTCCAACCACTCTCCGAACTAAATCAATAAGAGCGGCCAGAAGACGGACGAAACCAAGCCAAAGCCGCACAAGCACGAAAATAGGGCCAAAAATTGGTCGCCGAAAAAGTCACCGGAAAATTTTTTCGGCGACGTCCCGACGGCCGGACATCATCCCACGATCGATCGGCCAACATCCATCCTTGTGCATAAGAAATCGCAACCAGCCCACGCCCACTACCCACGCCCCTGAGTATGCCTACCCCTTATATAGTCCTTATGACATTTTTCAGTCTTGCACCAGTAGACATTGATTGTGTTCCTGGAGTATTTTTAGTGTAAAAAAACAACTACTTGGAATTTCGATCTGATTTTTTTCAGTCTTCATAAGGACTATGAGACTGATTTTCCAAAAAAAAATTCATAACATTATGTTGACTCTAGCTATGACTTTTGTGGCATAGAAGAGATCGGGTTTTCGTTGCTTTTTGAGGCACCAAACTCTCTTTTGATTCACCAATGACACTCTAAACCCTTCATTGGTATATATGTGATGTTTCCTTTCAGAAACTTTTGTTTCATTTCAAAGATTTTTGTACTTTTGACCGAGACTTGTTCGCGATCGATAAATTTTGCCTCTACGGCCAAAACTTTAGTTTGAGTGATTTTTTCTCACCAATTTCTTCACCGTACCTCTTTTATATCCATTTGAGGGGTTTGGGTCGTGATAGTTTCAAAAAAAACTCGAGCCAATGTTTTTCGGGTCATGGACCCTGGTTCTCGGCTAGCTGTAACCTTCCCACGGTGCATAGGAGGGGTTTTTCGGGTCAGTTTTTTTCCACCAATTTCTTCACCAGACCTCTTTTATATCCCATTTTAGGGGTGTTGGTCGTGGTAGTTTCAAAAAAAATCGACCCAATTCTTTCCGGGTCATGGAAACTTGCATTTTGGCCTTAGGATCCTTCCCGGCGGTGCATCTGGTTTGGATAATCCATCCCGTCAGTCAGTATGGCCGAGATAGTCCTTCCCGTCATTTTGTTTCCATCCCGTTAGTCAGTATGGCCGAGATAGTCCTTCCCGTCATTTCATTTCCGTCCCGTCAGTCATTCTGGCCGCGAGAATGCTAGTCCTTTGTTGTTTTGGCAGAGGGATTCCACACCTTACGTCATTTAGGGTGGTTTTTGGCCTTAGGATCCTTCCCGGCGGTTCATCCGGTCATGATAATCCATCCCGTCAGTCAGTATGGCCGAGATATTCCTTCCCATCAGTCCATTAGGGGGTTTTTGGCCTTAGGATCCTTCCCCCGGTGGATAGGATCAGTTTATCCTAACCCGTCATTGCTTTTTCCACCAATTTCTTCACCAGACCTCTTCGTTATCCATTTGAGAGGTTTGGGTCTTGATAGTTTCAAAAAAACTCGAGTCAATTTTTTTCGGGTCATGGAACCTTGGTTCTCGATAGGCTATAACCTTCCCACGGTGCATAGACGGGGTTTTCGGGTCATTTTGTTTCCACCAATTTCTTCACCAGACCTCTTTTATATCCCATTTTAAGGGTTTTGGTCGTGATAGTTTAAAAAAACTCGATCCAATTCTTCCCGGGTCATGGAAACTTGCATTTTGGCCTTAGAATCCTTCCCGGCGGTGCATCTGGTAAGGATAATCCATCCCGTCAGTCAGTATGGCCGAGATAGTCCTTCCCGTCAGTTTGTTTCCATCCCGTCAGTGGTTCTGGCCGCGAGAATGCTAGTCCTTGGTTGTCTTGGCCCAGTGATTTCACTAAGTGATAGTGATTAAATCACTAAGTATTTATTTCAAACCTCGACATGAGATTTTATAAATACTTGAAAAATTTTGGGGTGTTTTATCTTTTTCCGTCATCTTTTGTCCGAGGACAAACGTGCTTTGGCGGGACAGAATGTCTTCGAGTCACCGTCCACTATTTTTCCGCATCTGAGAGCTCGCCGGCAGCTTATTCACCTTAGCGGATGAGGCATTTTTGGCCCACTTGGAGCAAGGATCATAAATGTCGGCCTATGTATTCACGACTTCCCCGGTGAAGGAGATGACGCGAACAACATTTTAAGCAAAGCCACAGATATTCCTTCTGTTTAGGTACGCAACAAAAGCCCATGATCTGGTCAACGAGCAATACACTGCTCGTGAAGAAACTGATAAGGATAGGTGGTCTGTAGTTGGGTGCGCGAGCACAGTGCCTACAAACACTAGCTATCCGATTGCCGCTCATACGCCGAACGTTCAATTGGCCCGCTAACACCAATCGTTCCAACCACTCTCCGAACTAAATCAAGAAGAGCGCCCAGAAGACGGACGAAACCAAGCCAAAGCCGCACAAGCACGAAAATAGGGCCAAAAATTGGTCGCCGAAAAAGTCACCGGAAAATTTTTTCGGCGACGTCCCGACGGCCGGACATCATCCCACGATCGATCGGCCAACATCCATCCCTGTGCATAAGAAATCGCAACCAGCCCACGCCCACTACCCACGCCCCTGAGTATGCCTACCCCTTATATAGTCCTTATGACATTTTTCAGTCTTGCACCAGTAGACATTGATTGTGTTCCTGGAGTATTTTTAGTGTAAAAAAACAAATACTTGGAATTTCGATCTGATTTTTTTCAGTCTTCATAAGGACTATGAGACTGATTTTCCAAAAAAATTTCATAACATTATGTTGACTCTAGCTATGACTTTTGTGGCATAGAAGAGATCGGGTTTTCGTTGCTTTTTGAGGCACCAAACTCTCTTTTGATTCACCAATGACACTCTAAACCCTTCATTGGTATATATGTGATGTTTCCTTTCAGAAACTTTTGTTTCATTTCAAAGATTTTTGTACTTTTGACCGAGACTTGTTCGCGATCGATAAATTTTGCCTTTACGGCCAAAACTTTAGTTTGAGTGATTTTTTCTCTCCAATTTCTTCACCGTACCTCTTTTATAACCATTTGAGGGGTTTGGGTCGTGATAGTTTCAAAAAAAACTCGAGCCAATGTTTTTCGGGTCATGGACCCTAGTTCTCGGCTAGCTGTAACCTTCCCACGGTGCATAGGAGGGGTTTTTCGGGTCAGTTTTTTCCACCAATTTCTTCACCAGACCTCTTTTATATCCCATTTTAGGGGTGTTGGTCGTGGTAGTTTCAAAAAAACTCGACCCAATTCTTTCCGGGTCATGGAAACTTGCATTTTGGCCTTAGGATCCTTCCCGGCGGTGCATCTGGTTTGGATAATCCATCCCGTCAGTCAGTATGGCCGAGATAGTCCTTCCCGTCATTTTGTTTCCATCCCGTTAGTCAGTATGGCCGAGATAGTCCTTCCCGTCATTTCATTTCCATCCCGTCAGTCATTCTGGCCGCGAGAATGCTAGTCCTTTGTTGTTTTGGCCGAGGGATTCCACACCTTACGTCATTTAGGGTGGTTTTTGGCCTTAGGATCCTTCCCGGCGGTTCATCCGGTCATGATAATCCATCCCGTCAGTCAGTATGGCCGAGATATTCCTTCCCGTCAGTCCATTAGGGGGTTTTTGGCCTTAGGATCCTTCCCCCGGTGGATAGGATCAGTTTATCCTAACCCGTCATTGCTTTTTCCACCAATTTCTTCACCAGACCTCTTCGTTATCCATTTGAGAGGTTTGGGTCTTGATAGTTTCAAAAAAACTCGAGTCAATTTTTTTCGGGTCATGGAACCTTGGTTCTCGATAGGCTATAACCTTCCCACGGTGCATAGACGGGGTTTTCGGGTCATTTTGTTTCCACCAATTTCTTCACCAGACCTCTTTTATATCCCATTTTAAGGGTTTTGGTCGTGATAGTTTAAAAAAAACTCGATCCAATTCTTCCCGGGTCATGGAAACTTGCATTTTGGCCTTAGAATCCTTCCCGGCGGTGCATCGGCGGTGCATCTGGTAAGGATAATCCATCCCGTCAGTCAGTATGACCGAGATAGTCCTTCCTGTCAGTTTGTTTCCATCCCGTCAGTGGTTCTGGCCGCGAGAATGCTAGTCATTGGTTGTTTTGGCCCAGTGATTTCACTAAGTGATAGTGATTAAATCACTAAGTATTTATTTCAAACCTCGACATGAGATTTTATAATACTCGGAAAATTTTGGGGTGTTTTATCTTTTTCCGTCATCTTTTGTCCGAGGACAAACATGCTTTGGCGGGACAGAATTTCTTCGAGTCACCGTCCACTATTTTTCCGCATCTGAGAGCTCGCCGGCAGCTTATTCACATTAGCGGACGAGGCATTTTTGGCCCTCTTGGAGCAAGGATCAAAAATGTCGGCCTATGTATTCACGACATCCCCGGTGAAGGAGATGACGCGAACAACATTTTAAGCAAAGCCACAGATATTCCTTCTGTTTAGGTACGCAACACAAGCCCATGATCTGGTCAACGAGCAATACACTGCTCGTGAAGAAACTGATAAGGATAGGTGGTCTGTAGTTGGGTGCGCGAGCACAGAGCCTACAAACACTAGCTATCCGATTGCCACTCATACGCCGAACGTTCAGTTGGCCCGCTAACACCAATCGTTCCAACCACTCTCCGAACTAAATCAAGAAGAGCGCCCAGAAGACGGACGAAACCAAGCCAAAGCCGCACAAGCACGAAAATAGGGCCAAAAATTGGTCGCCGAAAAAGTCACCGGAAAAAATTTTCGGCGACGTCCCGACGGCCGGACATCATCCCACGATCGATCGGCCAACATCCATCCATGTGCATAAGAAATCGCAACCAGCCCACGCCCACTGCCCACGCCCCTGAGTATGCCTACCCCTTATATAGTCCTTATGACATTTTTCAGTCTTGCACCAGTAGACATTGATTGTGTTCCTGGAGTATTTTTAGTGTAAAAAAACAAATACTTGGAATTTCGATCTGATTTTTTTCAGTCTTCATAAGGACTATGAGACTGATTTTCCAAAAAAATTTCATAACATTTTGTTGACTCTAGCTATGACTTTTGTGGCATAGAAGAGATCGGGTTTTCGTTGCTTTTTGAGGCACCAAACTCTCTTTTGATTCACCAATGACACTCTAAACCCTTCATTGGTATATATGTGATGTTTCCTTTCAGAAACTTTTGTTTCATTTCAAAGATTTTTGTACTTTTGACCGAGACTTGTTCGCGATCGATAAATTTTGCCTTTACGGCCAAAACTTTAGTTTGAGTGATTTTTTCTCTCCAATTTCTTCACCGTACCTCTTTTATAACCATTTGAGGGGTTTGGGTCGTGATAGTTTAAAAAAAAACTCGAGCCAATGTTTTTCGGGTCATGGACCCTAGTTCTCGGCTAGCTGTAACCTTCCCACGGTGCATAGGAGGGGTTTTTCGGGTCAGTTTTTTCCACCAATTTCTTCACCAGACCTCTTTTATATCCCATTTTAGGGGTGTTGGTCGTGGTAGTTTCAAAAAAACTCGACCCAATTCTTTCCGGGTCATGGAAACTTGCATTTTGGCCTTAGGATCCTTCCCGGCGGTGCATCTGGTTTGGATAATCCATCCCGTCAGTCAGTATGACCGAGATAGTCCTTCCCGTCATTTTGTTTCCATCCCGTTAGTCAGTATGGCCGAGATAGTCCTTCCCGTCATTTCATTTCCATCCCGTCAGTCATTCTGGCCGCGAGAATGCTAGTCCTTTGTTGTTTTGGCCGAGGGATTCCACACCTTACGTCATTTAGGGTGGTTTTTGGCCTTAGGATCCTTCCCGGCGGTTCATCCGGTCATGATAATCCATCCCGTCAGTCAGTATGGCCGAGATATTCCTTCCCGTCAGTCCATTAGGGGGTTTTTGGCCTTAGGATCCTTCCCCCGGTGGATAGGATAAGTTTATCCTAACCCGTCATTGCTTTTTCCACCAATTTCTTCACCAGACCTCTTCGTTATCCATTTGAGAGGTTTGGGTCTTGATAGTTTCAAAAAAACTCGAGTCAATTTTTTTCGGGTCATGGAACCTTGGTTCTCGATAGGCTATAACCTTCCCACGGTGCATAGACGGGGTTTTCGGGTCATTTTGTTTCCACCAATTTCTTCACCAGACCTCTTTTATATCCCATTTTAAGGGTTTTGGTCGTGATAGTTTCAAAAAAACTCGATCCAATTCTTCCCGGGTCATGGAAACTTGCATTTTGGCCTTAGAATCCTTCCCGGCGGTGCATCTGGTCAGGATAATCCATCCCGTCAGTCAGTATGGCCGAGATAGTCCTTCCCGTCAGTTCGTTTCCATCCCGTCAGTGGTTCTGGCCGCGAGAATGCTAGTCATTGGTTGTTTTGGCCCAGTGATTTCACTAAGTGATAGTGATTAAATCACTAAGTATTTATTTCAAACCTTGACATGAGATTTTATAATACTTGGAAAATTTTGGGGTGTTTTATCTTTTTCCGTCATCTTTTGTCCGAGGACAAACATGCTTTGGCGGGACAGAATTTCTTCGAGTCACCGTCCACTATTTTTCCGCATCTGAGAGCTCGCCGGCAGCTTATTCACCTTAGCGGACGAGGCCATTTTGGCCCACTTGGAGTAAGGATCAAAAATGTCGGCCTATGTATTCACGACTTCCCCGGTGAAGGAGATGACGCGAACAACATTTTAAGCAAAGCCACAGATATTCCTTCTGTTTAGGTACGCAACAAAAGCCCATGATCTGGTCAACGAGCAATACACTGCTCGTGAAGAAACTGATAAGGATAGGTGGTCTGTAGTTGGGTGCGCGAGCACAGAGCCTACAAACACTAGCTATCCGATTGCCACTCATACGCCGAACGTTCAGTTGGCCCGCTAACACCAATCGTTCCAACCACTCTCCGAACTAAATCAAGAAGAGCGCCCAGAAGACGGACGAAACCAAGCCAAAGCCGCACAAGCACGGAAATAGGGCCAAAAATTGGTCGCCGAAAAAGTCACCGGAAAAAATTTTCGGCGACGTCCCGACGGCCGGACATCATCCCACGATCGATCGGCCAACATCCATCCATGTGCATAAGAAATCGCAACCAGCCCACGCCCACTGCCCACGCCCCTGAGTATGCCTACCCCTTATATAGTCCTTATGACATTTTTCAGTCTTGCACCAGTAGACATTGATTGTGTTCCTGGAGTATTTTTAGTGTAAAAAAACAAATACTTGGAATTTCGATCTGATTTTTTTCAGTCTTCATAAGGACTATGAGACTGATTTTCCAAAAAAATTTCATAACATTTTGTTGACTCTAGCTATGACTTTTGTGGCATAGAAGAGATCGGGTTTTCGTTGCTTTTTGAGGCACCAAACTCTCTTTTGATTCACCAATGACACTCTAAACCCTTCATTGGTATATATGTGATGTTTCCTTTCAGAAACTTTTGTTTCATTTCAAAGATTTTTGTACTTTTGACCGAGACTTGTTCGCGATCGATAAATTTTGCCTTTACGGCCAAAACTTTAGTTTGAGTGATTTTTTATCACCAATTTCTTCACCGTACCTCTTTTATATCCATTTGAGGGGTTTGGGTCGTGATAGTTTCAAAAAAAACTCGAGCCAATGTTTTTCGGGTCATGGACCCTTGGTTCTCGGCTAGCTGTAACCTTCCCACGGTGCATAGGAGGGGTTTTTCGGGTCAGTTTTTTTCCACCAATATCTTCACCAGACCTCTTTTATATCCCATTTTAGGGGTGTTGGTCGTGGTAGTTTCAAAAAAACTCGACCCAATTCTTTCCGGGTCATGGAAACTTGCATTTTGGCCTTAGGATCCTTCCCGGCGGTGCATCTGGTTTGGATAATCCATCCCGTCAGTCAGTATGGCCGAGATAGTCCTTCCCGTCATTTTGTTTCCATCCCGTTAGTCAGTATGGCCGAGATAGTCCTTCCCGTCATTTCATTTCCATCCCATCAGTCATTCTGGCCGCGAGAATGCTAGTCTTTTGTTGTTTTGGCCGAGGGATTCCACAACTTACGTCATTTAGGGTGGTTTTTGGCTTTAGGATCCTTCCCGGCGGTTCATCCGCTCATGATAATCCATCCCGTCAGTCAGTATGGCCGAGATATTCCTTCCCGTCAGTCCATTAGGGGGTTTTTGGCCTTAGGATCCTTCCCCCGGTGGATAGGATAAGTTTATCCTAACCCGTCATTGCTTTTTCCACCAATTTCTTCACCAGACCTCTTCGTTATCCATTTGAGAGGTTTGGGTCTTGATAGTTTCAAAAAAACTCGAGTCAATTTTTTTCGGGTCATGGAACCTTGGTTCTCGATAGGCTATAACCTTCCCACGGTGCATAGACGGGGTTTTCGGGTCATTTTGTTTCCACCAATTTCTTCACCAGACCTCTTTTATATCCCATTTTAAGGGTTTTGGTCGTGATAGTTTCAAAAAAACTCGATCCAATTCTTCCCGGGTCATGGAAACTTGCATTTTGGCCTTAGAATCCTTCCCGGCGGTGCATCTGGTCAGGATAATCCATCCCGTCAGTCAGTATGGCCGAGATAGTCCTTCCCGTCAGTTCGTTTCCATCCCGTCAGTGGTTCTGGCCGCGAGAATGCTAGTCATTGGTTGTTTTGGCCCAATGATTTCACTAAGTGATAGTGATTAAATCACTAAGTATTTATTTCAAACCTTGACATGAGATTTTATAATACTTGGAAAATTTTGGGGTGTTTTATCTTTTTCCGTCATCTTTTGTCCGAGGACAAACATGCTTTGGCGGGACAGAATTTCTTCGAGTCACCGTCCACTATTTTTCCGCATCTGAGAGCTCGCCGGCAGCTTATTCACCTTAGCGGACGAGGCCATTTTGGCCCACTTGGAGTAAGGATCAAAAATGTCGGCCTATGTATTCACGACTTCCCCGGTGAAGGAGATGACGCGAACAACATTTTAAGCAAAGCCACAGATATTCCTTCTGTTTAGGTACGCAACAAAAGCCCATGATCTGGTCAACGAGCAATACACTGCTCGTGAAGAAACTGAGAAGGATAGGTGGTCTGTAGTTGGGTGCGCGAGCACAGAGCCTACAAACACTAGCTATCCGATTGCCACTCATACGCCGAACGTTCAGTTGGCCCGCTAACACCAATCGTTCCAACCACTCTCCGAACTAAATCAAGAAGAGCGCCCAGAAGACGGACGAAACCAAGCCAAAGGCGCACAAGCACGGAAATAGGGCCAAAAATTGGTCGCCGAAAAAGTCACCGGAAAAAATTTTCGGCGACGTCCCGACGGCCGGACATCATCCCACGATCGATCGGCCAACATCCATCCATGTGCATAAGAAATCGCAACCAGCCCACGCCCACTGCCCACGCCCCTGAGTATGCCTACCCCTTATATAGTCCTTATGACATTTTTCAGTCTTGCACCAGTAGACATTGATTGTGTTCCTGGAGTATTTTTAGTGTAAAAAAACAAATACTTGGAATTTCGATCTGATTTTTTTCAGTCTTCATAAGGACTATGAGACTGATTTTCCAAAAAAATTTCATAACATTTTGTTGACTCTAGCTATGACTTTTGTGGCATAGAAGAGATCGGGTTTTCGTTGCTTTTTGAGGCACCAAACTCTCTTTTGATTCACCAATGACACTCTAAACCCTTCATTGGTATATATGTGATGTTTCCTTTCAGAAACTTTTGTTTCATTTCAAAGATTTTTGTACTTTTGACCGAGACTTGTTCGCGATCGATAAATTTTGCCTTTACGGCCAAAACTTTAGTTTGAGTGATTTTTTATCACCAATTTCTTCACCGTACCTCTTTTATATCCATTTGAGGGGTTTGGGTCGTGATAGTTTCAAAAAAAACTCGAGCCAATGTTTTTCGGGTCATGGACCCTTGGTTCTCGGCTAGTTGTAACCTTCCCACGGTGCATAGGAGGGGTTTTTCGGGTCAGTTTTTTTCCACCAATATCTTCACCAGACCTCTTTTATATCCCATTTTAGGGGTGTTGGTCGTGGTAGTTTCAAAAAAACTCGACCCAATTCTTTCCGGGTCATGGAAACTTGCATTTTGGCCTTAGGATCCTTCCCGGCGGTGCATCTGGTTTGGATAATCCATCCCGTCAGTCAGTATGGCCGAGATAGTCCTTCCCGTCATTTTGTTTCCATCCCGTTAGTCAGTATGGCCGAGATAGTCCTTCCCGTCATTTCATTTCCATCCCATCAGTCATTCTGGCCGCGAGAATGCTAGTCTTTTGTTGTTTTGGCCGAGGGATTCCACAACTTACGTCATTTAGGGTGGTTTTTGGCTTTAGGATCCTTCCCGGCGGTTCATCCGCTCATGATAATCCATCCCGTCAGTCAGTATGGCCGAGATATTCCTTCCCGTCAGTCCATTAGGGGGTTTTTGGCCTTAGGATCCTTCCCCCGGTGGATAGGATAAGTTTATCCTAACCCGTCATTGCTTTTTCCACCAATTTCTTCACCAGACCTCTTCGTTATCCATTTGAGAGGTTTGGGTCTTGATAGTTTCAAAAAAACTCGAGTCAATTTTTTTCGGGTCATGGAACCTTGGTTCTCGATAGGCTATAACCTTCCCACGGTGCATAGACGGGGTTTTCGGGTCATTTTGTTTCCACCAATTTCTTCACCAGACCTCTTTTATATCCCATTTTAAGGGTTTTGGTCGTGATAGTTTCAAAAAAACTCGATCCAATTCTTCCCGGGTCATGGAAACTTGCATTTTGGCCTTAGAATCCTTCCCGGCGGTGCATCTGGTCAGGATAATCCATCCCGTCAGTCAGTATGGCCGAGATAGTCCTTCCCGTCAGTTCGTTTCCATCCCGTCAGTGGTTCTGGCCGCGAGAATGCTAGTCATTGGTTGTTTTGGCCCAGTGATTTCACTAAGTGATAGTGATTAAATCACTAAGTATTTATTTCAAACCTTGACATGAGATTTTATAATACTTGGAAAATTTTGGGGTGTTTTATCTTTTTCCGTCATCTTTTGTCCGAGGACAAACATGCTTTGGCGGGACAGAATTTCTTCGAGTCACCGTCCACTATTTTTCCGCATCTGAGAGCTCGCCGGCAGCTTATTCACCTTAGCGGACGAGGCCATTTTGGCCCACTTGGAGTAAGGATCAAAAATGTCGGCCTATGTATTCACGACTTCCCCGGTGAAGGAGATGACGCGAACAACATTTTAAGCAAAGCCACAGATATTCCTTCTGTTTAGGTACGCAACAAAAGCCCATGATCTGGTCAACGAGCAATACACTGCTCGTGAAGAAACTGAGAAGGATAGGTGGTCTGTAGTTGGGTGCGCGAGCACAGAGCCTACAAACACTAGCTATCCGATTGCCACTCATACGCCGAACGTTCAGTTGGCCCGCTAACACCAATCGTTCCAACCACTCTCCGAACTAAATCAAGAAGAGCGCCCAGAAGACGGACGAAACCAAGCCAAAGGCGCACAAGCACGGAAATAGGGCCAAAAATTGGTCGCCGAAAAAGTCACCGGAAAAAATTTTCGGCGACGTCCCGACGGCCGGACATCATCCCACGATCGATCGGCCAACATCCATCCATGTGCATAAGAAATCGCAACCAGCCCACGCCCACTGCCCACGCCCCTGAGTATGCCTACCCCTTATATAGTCCTTATGACATTTTTCAGTCTTGCACCAGTAGACATTGATTGTGTTCCTGGAGTATTTTTAGTGTAAAAAAACAAATACTTGGAATTTCGATCTGATTTTTTTCAGTCTTCATAAGGACTATGAGACTGATTTTCCAAAAAAATTTCATAACATTTTGTTGACTCTAGCTATGACTTTTGTGGCATAGAAGAGATCGGGTTTTCGTTGCTTTTTGAGGCACCAAACTCTCTTTTGATTCACCAATGACACTCTAAACCCTTCATTGGTATATATGTGATGTTTCCTTTCAGAAACTTTTGTTTCATTTCAAAGATTTTTGTACTTTTGACCGAGACTTGTTCGCGATCGATAAATTTTGCCTTTACGGCCAAAACTTTAGTTTGAGTGATTTTTTATCACCAATTTCTTCACCGTACCTCTTTTATATCCATTTGAGGGGTTTGGGTCGTGATAGTTTCAAAAAAAACTCGAGCCAATGTTTTTCGGGTCATGGACCCTTGGTTCTCGGCTAGTTGTAACCTTCCCACGGTGCATAGGAGGGGTTTTTCGGGTCAGTTTTTTTCCACCAATATCTTCACCAGACCTCTTTTATATCCCATTTTAGGGGTGTTGGTTGTGGTAGTTTCAAAAAAACTCGACCCAATTCTTTCCGGGTCATGGAAACTTGCATTTTGGCCTTAGGATCCTTCCCGGCGGTGCATCTGGTTTGGATAATCCATCCCGTCAGTCAGTATGGCCGAGATAGTCCTTCCCGTCATTTTGTTTCCATCCCGTTAGTCAGTATGGCCGAGATAGTCCTTCCCGTCATTTCATTTCCATCCCATCAGTCATTCTGGCCGCGAGAATGCTAGTCTTTTGTTGTTTTGGCCGAGGGATTCCACACCTTACGTCATTTAGGGTGGTTTTTGGCCTTAGGATCCTTCCCGGCGGTTCATCCGGTCATGATAATCCATCCCGTCAGTCAGTATGGCCGAGATATTCCTTCCCGTCAGTCCATTAGGGGGTTTTTGGCCTTAGGATCCTTCCCCCGGTGGATAGGATAAGTTTATCCTAACCCGTCATTGCTTTTTCCACCAATTTCTTCACCAGACCTCTTCGTTATCCATTTGAGAGGTTTGGGTCTTGATAGTTTCAAAAAAACTCGAGTCAATTTTTTTCGGGTCATGGAACCTTGGTTCTCGATAGGCTATAACCTTCCCACGGTGCATAGACGGGGTTTTCGGGTCATTTTGTTTCCACCAATTTCTTCACCAGACCTCTTTTATATCCCATTTTAAGGGTTTTGGTCGTGATAGTTTCAAAAAAACTCGATCCAATTCTTCCCGGGTCATGGAAACTTGCATTTTGGCCTTAGAATCCTTCCCGGCGGTGCATCTGGTCAGGATAATCCATCCCGTCAGTCAGTATGGCCGAGATAGTCCTTCCCGTCAGTTCGTTTCCATCCCGTCAGTGGTTCTGGCCGCGAGAATGCTAGTCATTGGTTGTTTTGGCCCAGTGATTTCACTAAGTGATAGTGATTAAATCACTAAGTATTTATTTCAAACCTTGACATGAGATTTTATAATACTTGGAAAATTTTGGGGTGTTTTATCTTTTTCCGTCATCTTTTGTCCGAGGACAAACATGCTTTGGCGGGACAGAATTTCTTCGAGTCACCGTCCACTATTTTTCCGCATCTGAGAGCTCGCCGGCAGCTTATTCACCTTAGCGGACGAGGCCATTTTGGCCCACTTGGAGTAAGGATCAAAAATGTCGGCCTATGTATTCACGACTTCCCCGGTGAAGGAGATGACGCGAACAACATTTTAAGCAAAGCCACAGATATTCCTTCTGTTTAGGTACGCAACAAAAGCCCATGATCTGGTCAACGAGCAATACACTGCTCGTGAAGAAACTGAGAAGGATAGGTGGTCTGTAGTTGGGTGCGCGAGCACAGAGCCTACAAACACTAGCTATCCGATTGCCACTCATACGCCGAACGTTCAGTTGGCCCGCTAACACCAATCGTTCCAACCACTCTCCGAACTAAATCAAGAAGAGCGCCCAGAAGACGGACGAAACCAAGCCAAAGGCGCACAAGCACGGAAATAGGGCCAAAAATTGGTCGCCGAAAAAGTCACCGGAAAAAATTTTCGGCGACGTCCCGACGGCCGGACATCATCCCACGATCGATCGGCCAACATCCATCCATGTGCATAAGAAATCGCAACCAGCCCACGCCCACTGCCCACGCCCCTGAGTATGCCTACCCCTTATATAGTCCTTATGACATTTTTCAGTCTTGCACCAGTAGACATTGATTGTGTTCCTGGAGTATTTTTAGTGTAAAAAAACAAATACTTGGAATTTCGATCTGATTTTTTTCAGTCTTCATAAGGACTATGAGACTGATTTTCCAAAAAAATTTCATAACATTTTGTTGACTCTAGCTATGACTTTTGTGGCATAGAAGAGATCGGGTTTTCGTTGCTTTTTGAGGCACCAAACTCTCTTTTGATTCACCAATGACACTCTAAACCCTTCATTGGTATATATGTGATGTTTCCTTTCAGAAACTTTTGTTTCATTTCAAAGATTTTTGTACTTTTGACCGAGACTTGTTCGCGATCGATAAATTTTGCCTTTACGGCCAAAACTTTAGTTTGAGTGATTTTTTATCACCAATTTCTTCACCGTACCTCTTTTATATCCATTTGAGGGGTTTGGGTCGTGATAGTTTCAAAAAAAACTCGAGCCAATGTTTTTCGGGTCATGGACCCTTGGTTCTCGGCTAGTTGTAACCTTCCCACGGTGCATAGGAGGGGTTTTTCGGGTCAGTTTTTTTCCACCAATATCTTCACCAGACCTCTTTTATATCCCATTTTAGGGGTGTTGGTTGTGGTAGTTTCAAAAAAACTCGACCCAATTCTTTCCGGGTCATGGAAACTTGCATTTTGGCCTTAGGATCCTTCCCGGCGGTGCATCTGGTTTGGATAATCCATCCCGTCAGTCAGTATGGCCGAGATAGTCCTTCCCGTCATTTTGTTTCCATCCCGTTAGTCAGTATGGCCGAGATAGTCCTTCCCGTCATTTCATTTCCATCCCATCAGTCATTCTGGCCGCGAGAATGCTAGTCTTTTGTTGTTTTGGCCGAGGGATTCCACACCTTACGTCATTTAGGGTGGTTTTTGGCCTTAGGATCCTTCCCGGCGGTTCATCCGCTCATGATAATCCATCCCGTCAGTCAGTATGGCCGAGATATTCCTTCCCGTCAGTCCATTAGGGGGTTTTTGGCCTTAGGATCCTTCCCCCGGTGGATAGGATAAGTTTATCCTAACCCGTCATTGCTTTTTCCACCAATTTCTTCACCAGACCTCTTCGTTATCCATTTGAGAGGTTTGGGTCTTGATAGTTTCAAAAAAACTCGAGTCAATTTTTTTCGGGTCATGGAACCTTGGTTCTCGATAGGCTATAACCTTCCCACGGTGCATAGACGGGGTTTTCGGGTCATTTTGTTTCCACCAATTTCTTCACCAGACCTCTTTTATATCCCATTTTAAGGGTTTTGGTCGTGATAGTTTCAAAAAAACTCGATCCAATTCTTCCCGGGTCATGGAAACTTGCATTTTGGCCTTAGAATCCTTCCCGGCGGTGCATCTGGTCAGGATAATCCATCCCGTCAGTCAGTATGGCCGAGATAGTCCTTCCCGTCAGTTCGTTTCCATCCCGTCAGTGGTTCTGGCCGCGAGAATGCTAGTCATTGGTTGTTTTGGCCCAGTGATTTCACTAAGTGATAGTGATTAAATCACTAAGTATTTATTTCAAACCTTGACATGAGATTTTATAATACTTGGAAAATTTTGGGGTGTTTTATCTTTTTCCGTCATCTTTTGTCCGAGGACAAACATGCTTTGGCGGGACAGAATTTCTTCGAGTCACCGTCCACTATTTTTCCGCATCTGAGAGCTCGCCGGCAGCTTATTCACCTTAGCGGACGAGGCCATTTTGGCCCACTTGGAGTAAGGATCAAAAATGTCGGCCTATGTATTCACGACTTCCCCGGTGAAGGAGATGACGCGAACAACATTTTAAGCAAAGCCACAGATATTCCTTCTGTTTAGGTACGCAACACAAGCCCATGATCTGGTCAACGAGCAATACACTGCTCGTGAAGAAACTGAGAAGGATAGGTGGTCTGTAGTTGGGTGCGCGAGCACAGAGCCTACAAACACTAGCTATCCGATTGCCACTCATACGCCGAACGTTCAGTTGGCCCGCTAACACCAATCATTCCAACCACTCTCCGAACTAAATCAAGAAGAGCGCCCAGAAGACGGACGAAACCAAGCCAAAGGCGCACAAGCACGGAAATAGGGCCAAAAATTGGTCGCCGAAAAAGTCACCGGAAAAAATTTTCGGCGACGTCCCGACGGCCGGACATCATCCCACGATCGATCGGCCAACATCCATCCATGTGCATAAGAAATCGCAACCAGCCCACGCCCACTGCCCACGCCCCTGAGTATGCCTACCCCTTATATAGTCCTTATGACATTTTTCAGTCTTGCACCAGGAAACATTGATTGTGTTCCTGGAGTATTTTTAGTGTAAAAAAACAAATACTTGGAATTTCGATCTGATTTTTTTCAGTCTTCATAAGGACTATGAGACTGATTTTCCAAAAAAATTTCATAACATTTTGTTGACTCTAGCTATGACTTTTGTGGCATAGAAGAGATCGGGTTTTCGTTGCTTTTTGAGGCACCAAACTCTCTTTTGATTCACCAATGACACTCTAAACCCTTCATTGGTATATATGTGATGTTTCCTTTCAGAAACTTTTGTTTCATTTCAAAGATTTTTGTACTTTTGACCGAGACTTGTTCGCGATCGATAAATTTTGCCTTTACGGCCAAAACTTTAGTTTGAGTGATTTTTTATCACCAATTTCTTCACCGTACCTCTTTTATATCCATTTGAGGGGTTTGGGTCGTGATAGTTTCAAAAAAAACTCGAGCCAATGTTTTTCGGGTCATGGACCCTTGGTTCTCGGCTAGTTGTAACCTTCCCACGGTGCATAGGAGGGGTTTTTCGGGTCAGTTTTTTTCCACCAATATCTTCACCAGACCTCTTTTATATCCCATTTTAGGGGTGTTGGTTGTGGTAGTTTCAAAAAAACTCGACCCAATTCTTTCCGGGTCATGGAAACTTGCATTTTGGCCTTAGGATCCTTCCCGGCGGTGCATCTGGTTTGGATAATCCATCCCGTCAGTCAGTATGGCCGAGATAGTCCTTCCGTCATTTTGTTTCCATCCCGTCAGTCAGTATGGCCGAGATAGTCCTTCCCGTCATTTCATTTCCATCCCATCAGTCATTCTGGCCGCGAGAATGCTAGTCTTTTGTTGTTTTGGCCGAGGGATTCCACACCTTACGTCATTTAGGGTGGTTTTTGGCCTTAGGATCCTTCCCGGCGGTTCATCCGCTCATGATAATCCATCCCGTCAGTCAGTATGGCCGAGATATTCCTTCCCGTCAGTCCATTAGGGGGTTTTTGGCCTTAGGATCCTTCCCCCGGTGGATAGGATAAGTTTATCCTAACCCGTCATTGCTTTTTCCACCAATTTCTTCACCAGACCTCTTTGTTATCCATTTGAGAGGTTTGGGTCTTGATAGTTTCAAAAAAACTCGAGTCAATTTTTTTCGGGTCATGGAACCTTGGTTCTCGATAGGCTATAACCTTCCCACGGTGCATAGACGGGGTTTTCGGGTCATTTTGTTTCCACCAATTTCTTCACCAGACCTCTTTTATATCCCATTTTAAGGGTTTTGGTCGTGATAGTTTCAAAAAAACTCGATCCAATTCTTCCCGGGTCATGGAAACTTGCATTTTGGCCTTAGAATCCTTCCCGGCGGTGCATCTGGTCAGGATAATCCATCCCGTCAGTCAGTATGGCCGAGATAGTCCTTCCCGTCAGTTCGTTTCCATCCCGTCAGTGGTTCTGGCCGCGAGAATGCTAGTCATTGGTTGTTTTGGCCCAGTGATTTCACTAAGTGATAGTGATTAAATCACTAAGTATTTATTTCAAACCTTGACATGAGATTTTATAATACTTGGAAAATTTTGGGGTGTTTTATCTTTTTCCGTCATCTTTTGTCCGAGGACAAACATGCTTTGGCGGGACAGAATTTCTTCGAGTCACCGTCCACTATTTTTCCGCATCTGAGAGCTCGCCGGCAGCTTATTCACCTTAGCGGACGAGGCCATTTTGGCCCACTTGGAGTAAGGATCAAAAATGTCGGCCTATGTATTCACGACTTCCCCGGTGAAGGAGATGACGCGAACAACATTTTAAGCAAAGCCACAGATATTCCTTCTGTTTAGGTACGCAACAAAAGCCCATGATCTGGTCAACGAGCAATACACTGCTCGTGAAGAAACTGAGAAGGATAGGTGGTCTGTAGTTGGGTGCGCGAGCACAGAGCCTACAAACACTAGCTATCCGATTGCCACTCATACGCCGAACGTTCAGTTGGCCTGCTAACACCAATCGTTCCAACCACTCTCCGAACTAAATCAAGAAGAGCGCCCAGAAGACGGACGAAACCAAGCCAAAGCCGCACAAGCACGATAATAGGGCCAAAAATTGGTCGCCGAAAAAGTCACCGGAAAAAATTTTCGGCGACGTCCCGACGGCCGGACATCATCCCACGATCGATCGGCCAACATCCATCCATGTGCATAAGAAATCGCAACCAGCCCACGCCCACTGCCCACGCCCCTGAGTATGCCTACCCCTTATATAGTCCTTATGACATTTTTCAGTCTTGCACCAGTAGACATTGATTGTGTTCCTGGAGTATTTTTAGTGTAAAAAAACAAATACTTGGAATTTCGATCTGATTTTTTTCAGTCTTCATAAGGACTATGAGACTGATTTTCCAAAAAAATTTCATAACATTTTGTTGACTCTAGCTATGACTTTTGTGGCATAGAAGAGATCGGGTTTTCGTTGCTTTTTGAGGCACCAAACTCTCTTTTGATTCACCAATGACACTCTAAACCCTTCATTGGTATATATGTGATGTTTCCTTTCAGAAACTTTTGTTTCATTTCAAAGATTTTTGTACTTTTGACCGAGACTTGTTCGCGATCGATAAATTTTGCCTTTACGGCCAAAACTTTAGTTTGAGTGATTTTTTATCACCAATTTCTTCACCGTACCTCTTTTATATCCATTTGAGGGGTTTGGGTCGTGATAGTTTCAAAAAAAACTCGAGCCAATGTTTTTCGGGTCATGGACCCTTGGTTCTCGGCTAGCTGTAACCTTCCCACGGTGCATAGGAGGGGTTTTTCGGGTCAGTTTTTTTCCACCAATATCTTCACCAGACCTCTTTTATATCCCATTTTAGGGGTGTTGGTCGTGGTAGTTTCAAAAAAACTCGACCCAATTCTTTCCGGGTCATGGAAACTTGCATTTTGGCCTTAGGATCCTTCCCGGCGGTGCATCTGGTTTGGATAATCCATCCCGTCAGTCAGTATGGCCGAGATAGTCCTTCCCGTCATTTTGTTTCCATCCCGTTAGTCAGTATGGCCGAGATAGTCCTTCCCGTCATTTCATTTCCATCCCATCAGTCATTCTGGCCGCGAGAATGCTAGTCTTTTGTTGTTTTGGCCGAGGGATTCCACACCTTACGTCATTTAGGGTGGTTTTTGGCCTTAGGATCCTTCCCGGCGGTTCATCCGGTCATGATAATCCATCCCGTCAGTCAGTATGGCCGAGATATTCCTTCCCGTCAGTCCATTAGGGGGTTTTTGGCCTTAGGATCCTTCCCCCGGTGGATAGGATCAGTTTATCCTAACCCGTCATTGCTTTTTCCACCAATTTCTTCACCAGACCTCTTTGTTATCCATTTGAGAGGTTTGGGTCTTGATAGTTTCAAAAAAACTCGAGTCAATTTTTTTCGGGTCATGGAACCTTGGTTCTCGATAGGCTATAACCTTCCCACGGTGCATAGACGGGGTTTTCGGGTCATTTTGTTTCCACCAATTTCTTCACCAGACCTCTTTTATATCCCATTTTAAGGGTTTTGGTCGTGATAGTTTCAAAAAAACTCGATCCAATTCTTCCCGGGTCATGGAAACTTGCATTTTGGCCTTAGAATCCTTCCCGGCGGTGCATCTGGTCAGGATAATCCATCCCGTCAGTCAGTATGGCCGAGATAGTCCTTCCCGTCAGTTCGTTTCCATCCCGTCAGTGGTTCTGGCCGCGAGAATGCTAGTCATTGGTTGTTTTGGCCCAGTGATTTCACTAAGTGATAGTGATTAAATCACTAAGTATTTATTTCAAACCTTGACATGAGATTTTATAATACTTGGAAAATTTTGGGGTGTTTTATCTTTTTCCGTCATCTTTTGTCCGAGGACAAACATGCTTTGGCGGGACAGAATTTCTTCGAGTCACCGTCCACTATTTTTCCGCATCTGAGAGCTCGCCGGCAGCTTATTCACCTTAGCGGACGAGGCCATTTTGGCCCACTTGGAGTAAGGATCAAAAATGTCGGCCTATGTATTCACGACTTCCCCGGTGAAGGAGATGACGCGAACAACATTTTAAGCAAAGCCACAGATATTCCTTCTGTTTAGGTACGCAACAAAAGCCCATGATCTGGTCAACGAGCAATACACTGCTCGTGAAGAAACTGAGAAGGATAGGTGGTCTGTAGTTGGGTGCGCGAGCACAGAGCCTACAAACACTAGCTATCCGATTGCCACTCATACGCCGAACGTTCAGTTGGCCCGCTAACACCAATCGTTCCAACCACTCTCCGAACTAAATCAAGAAGAGCGCCCAGAAGACGGACGAAACCAAGCCAAAGCCGCACAAGCACGAAAATAGGGCCAAAAATTGGTCGCCGAAAAAGTCACCGGAAAAAATTTTCGGCGACGTCCCGACGGCCGGACATCATCCCACGATCGATCGGCCAACATCCATCCCTGTGCATAAGAAATCGCAACCAGCCCACGCCCACTGCCCACGCCCCTGAGTATGCCTACCCCTTATATAGTCCTTATGACATTTTTCAGTCTTGCACCAGTAGACATTGATTGTGTTCCTGGAGTATTTTTAGTGTAAAAAAACAAATACTTGGAATTTCGATCTGATTTTTTTCAGTCTTCATAAGGACTATGAGACTGATTTTCCAAAAAAAATTCATAACATTTTGTTGACTCTAGCTATGACTTTTGTGGCATAGAAGAGATCGGGTTTTCGTTGCTTTTTGAGGCACCAAACTCTCTTTTGATTCACCAATGACACTCTAAACCCTTCATTGGTATATATGTGATGTTTCCTTTCAGAAACTTTTGTTTCATTTCAAAGATTTTTGTACTTTTGACCGAGACTTGTTCGCGATCGATAAATTTTGCCTTTACGGCCAAAACTTTAGTTTGAGTGATTTTTTATCACCAATTTCTTCACCGTACCTCTTTTATATCCATTTGAGGGGTTTGGGTCGTGATAGTTTCAAAAAAAACTCGAGCCAATGTTTTTCGGGTCATGGACCCTTGGTTCTCGGCTAGCTGTAACCTTCCCACGGTGCATAGGAGGGGTTTTTCGGGTCAGTTTTTTTCCACCAATATCTTCACCAGACCTCTTTTATATCCCATTTTAGGGGTGTTGGTCGTGGTAGTTTCAAAAAAACTCGACCCAATTCTTTCCGGGTCATGGAAACTTGCATTTTGGCCTTAGGATCCTTCCCGGCGGTGCATCTGGTTTGGATAATCCATCCCGTCAGTCAGTATGGCCGAGATAGTCCTTCCCTTCATTTTGTTTCCATCCCGTTAGTCAGTATGGCCGAGATAGTCCTTCCCGTCATTTCATTTCCATCCCATCAGTCATTCTGGCCGCGAGAATGCTAGTCTTTTGTTGTTTTCGCCGAGGGATTCCACACCTTACGTCATTTAGGGTGGTTTTTGGCCTTAGGATCCTTCCCGGCGGTTCATCCGGTCATGATAATCCATCCCGTCAGTCAGTATGGCCAAGATATTCCTTCCCGTCAGTCCATTAGGGGGTTTTTGGCCTTAGGATCCTTCCCCCGGTGGATAGGATCAGTTTATCCTAACCCGTCATTGCTTTTTCCACCAATTTCTTCACCAGACCTCTTTGTTATCCATTTGAGAGGTTTGGGTCTTGATAGTTTCAAAAAAACTCGAGTCAATTTTTTTCGGGTCATGGAACCTTGGTTCTCGATAGGCTATAACCTTCCCACGGTGCATAGACGGGGTTTTCGGGTCATTTTGTTTCCACCAATTTCTTCACCAGACCTCTTTTATATCCCATTTTAAGGGTTTTGGTCGTGATAGTTTCAAAAAAACTCGATCCAATTCTTCCCGGGTCATGGAAACTTGCATTTTGGCCATAGAATCCTTCCCGGCGGTGCATCTGGTCAGGATAATCCATCCCGTCAGTCAGTATGGCCGAGATAGTCCTTCCCGTCAGTTCGTTTCCATCCCGTCAGTGGTTCTGGCCGCGAGAATGCTAGTCATTGGTTGTTTTGGCCCAGTGATTTCACTAAGTGATAGTGATTAAATCACTAAGTATTTATTTCAAACCTTGACATGAGATTTTATAATACTTGGAAAATTTTGGGGTGTTTTATCTTTTTCCGACATCTTTTGTCCGAGGACAAACATGCTTTGGCGGGACAGAATTTCTTCGAGTCACCGTCCACTATTTTTCCGCATCTGAGAGCTCGCCGGCAGCTTATTCACCTTAGCGGACGAGGCCATTTTGGCCCACTTGGAGTAAGGATCAAAAATGTCGGCCTATGTATTCACGACTTCCCCGGTGAAGGAGATGACGCGAACAACATTTTAAGCAAAGCCACAGATATTCCTTCTGTTTAGGTACGCAACAAAAGCCCATGATCTGGTCAACGAGCAATACACTGCTCGTGAAGAAACTGAGAAGGATAGGTGGTCTGTAGTTGGGTGCGCGAGCACAGAGCCTACAAACACTAGCTATCCGATTGCCGCTCATACGCCGAACGTTCAGTTGGCCCGCTAACACCAATCGTTCCAACCACTCTCCGAACTAAATCAAGAAGAGCGCCCAGAAGACGGACGAAACCAAGCCAAAGGCGCACAAGCACGGAAATAGGGCCAAAAATTGGTCGCCGAAAAAGTCACCGGAAAAAATTTTCGGCGACGTCCCGACGGCCGGACATCATCCCACGATCGATCGGCCAACATCCATCCATGTGCATAAGAAATCGCAACCAGCCCACGCCCACTGCCCACGCCCCTGAGTATGCCTACCCCTTATATAGTCCTTATGACATTTTTCAGTCTTGCACCAGTAGACATTGATTGTGTTCCTGGAGTATTTTTAGTGTAAAAAAACAAATACTTGGAATTTCGATCTGATTTTTTTCAGTCTTCATAAGGACTATGAGACTGATTTTCCAAAAAAATTTCATAACATTTTGTTGACTCTAGCTATGACTTTTGTGGCATAGAAGAGATCGGGTTTTCGTTGCTTTTTGAGGCCCCAAACTCTCTTTTGATTCACCAATGACACTCTAAACCCTTCATTGGTATATATGTGATGTTTCCTTTCAGAAACTTTTGTTTCATTTCAAAGATTTTTGTACTTTTGACCGAGACTTGTTCGCGATCGATAAATTTTGCCTTTACGGCCAAAACTTTAGTTTGAGTGATTTTTTATCACCAATTTCTTCACCGTACCTCTTTTATATCCATTTGAGGGGTTTGGGTCGTGATAGTTTCAAAAAAAACTCGAGCCAATGTTTTTCGGGTCATGGACCCTTGGTTCTCGGCTAGCTGTAACCTTCCCACGGTGCATAGGAGGGGTTTTTCGGGACAGTTTTTTTCCACCAATATCTGCACCAGACCTCTTTTATATCCCATTTTAGGGGTGTTGGTCGTGGTAGTTTCAAAAAAACTCGACCCAATTCTTTCCGGGTCATGGAAACTTGCATTTTGGCCTTAGGATCCTTCCCGGCGGTGCATCTGGTTTGGATAATCCATCCCGTCAGTCAGTATGGCCGAGATAGTCCTTCCCGTCATTTTGTTTCCATCCCGTTAGTCAGTATGGCCGAGATAGTCCTTCCCGTCATTTCATTTCCATCCCATCAGTCATTCTGGCCGCGAGAATGCTAGTCTTTTGTTGTTTTCGCCGAGGGATTCCACACCTTACATCATTTAGGGTGGTTTTTGGCCTTAGGATCCTTCCCGGCGGTTCATCCGGTCATGATAATCCATCCCGTCAGTCAGTATGGCCGAGATATTCCTTCCCGTCAGTCCATTAGGGGGTTTTTTGCCTTAGGATCCTTCCCCCGGTGGATAGGATCAGTTTATCCTAACCTGTCATTGCTTTTTCCACCAATTTCTTCACCAGACCTCTTTGTTATCCATTTGAGAGGTTTGGGTCTTGATAGTTTCAAAAAAACTCGAGTCAATTTTTTTTGGGTCATGGAACCTTGGTTCTCGATAGGCTATAAACTTCCCACGGTGCATAGACGGGGTTTTCGGGTCATTTTGTTTCCACCAATTTCTTCACCAGACCTCTTTTATATCCCATTTTAAGGGTTTTGGTCGTGATAGTTTCAAAAAAACTCGATCCAATTCTTCCCGGGTCATGGAAACTTGCATTTTGGCCTTAGAAACCTTCCCGGCGGTGCATCTGGTCAGGATAATCCATCCCGTCAGTCAGTATGGCCGAGATAGTCCTTCCCTTCAGTTCGTTTCCATCCCGTCAGTGGTTTTGGCCGCGAGAATGCTAGTCATTTGTTGTTTTGGCCCAGTGATTTCACTAAGTGATAGTGATTAAATCACTAAGTATTTATTTCAAACCTTGACACGAGATTTTATAATACTTGGAAAATTTTGGGGTGTTTTATCTTTTTCCGTCATCTTTTGTCCGAGGACAAACATGCTTTGGCGGGACAGAATTTCTTCGAGTCACCGTCCACTATTTTTCCGCATCTGAGAGCTCGCCGGCAGCTTATTCACCTTAGCGGACGAGGCCATTTTGGCCCACTTGGAGTAAGGATCAAAAATGTCGGCCTATGTATTCACGACTTCCCCGGTGAAGGAGATGACGCGAACAACATTTTAAGCAAAGCCACAGATATTCCTTCTGTTTAGGTACGCAACAAAAGCCCATGATCTGGTCAACGAGCAATACACTGCTCGTGAAGAAACTGATAAGGGTAGGTGGTCTGTAGTTGGGTGCGCGAGCACAGAGCCTACAAACACTAGCTATCCGATTGCCACTCATACGCCGAACGTTCAGTTGGCCCGCTAACACCAATCGTTATAACCACTCTCCGAACTAAATCAAGAAGAGCGCCCAGAAGACGGACGAAACCAAGCCAAAGCCGCACAAGCACGAAAATAGGGCCAAAAATTGGTCGCCGGAAAAAATTTTCGGCGACGTCCCGACGGCCGGACATCATCCCACGATCGATCGGCCAACATCCATCCCTGTGCATAAGAAATCGCAACCAGCCCACGCCCACTGCCCACGCCCCTGAGTATGCCTACCCCTTATATAGTCCTTATGACATTTTTCAGTCTTGCACCAGTAGACATTGATTGTGTTCCTGGAGTATTTTTAGTGTAAAAAAACAAATACTTGGAATTTCGATCTGATTTTTTTCAGTCTTCATAAGGACTATGAGACTGATTTTCCAAAAATAATTCATAACATTTTGTTGACTCTAGCTATGACTTTTGTGGCATAGAAGAGATCGGGTTTTCGTTGCATTTTGAGGCACCAAACTCTCTTTTGATTCACCAATGACACTCTAAACCCTTCATTGGTATATATGTGATGTTTCCTTTCAGAAACTTTTGTTTCATTTCAAAGATTTTTGTACTTTTGACCGAGACTTGTTCGCGATCGATAAATTTTGCATTTACGGCCAAAACTTTAGTTTGAGTGATTTTTTATCACCAATTTCTTCACCGTACCTCTTTTATATCCATTTGAGGGGTTTGGGTCGTGATAGTTTCAAAAAAAACTCGAGCCAATGTTTTTCGGGTCATGGACCCTTGGTTCTCGGCTAGCTGTAACCTTCCCACGGTGCATAGGAGGGGTTTTTCGGGTCAGTTTTTTTCCACCAATATCTTCACCAGACCTCTTTTATATCCCATTTTAGGGGTGTTGGTCGTGGTAGTTTCAAAAAAACTCGACCCAATTCTTTCCGGGTCATGGAAACTTGCATTTTGGCCTTAGGATCCTTCCCGGCGGTGCATCTGGTTTGGATAATCCATCCCGTCAGTCAGTATGGCCGAGATAGTCCTTCCCTTCATTTTGTTTCCATCCCGTTAGTCAGTATGGCCGAGATAGTCCTTCCCGTCATTTCATTTCCATCCCATCAGTCATTCTGGCCGCGAGAATGCTAGTCTTTTGTTGTTTTCGCCGAGGGATTCCACACCTTACGTCATTTAGGGTGGTTTTTGGCCTTAGGATCCTTCCCGGCGGTTCATCCGGTCATGATAATCCATCCCGTCAGTCAGTATGGCCAAGATATTCCTTTCCGTCAGTCCATTAGGGGGTTTTTGGCCTTAGGATCCTTCCCCCGGTGGATAGGATCAGTTTATCCTAACCCGTCATTGCTTTTTCCACCAATTTCTTCACCAGACCTCTTTGTTATCCATTTGAGAGGTTTGGGTCTTGATAGTTTCAAAAAAACTCGAGTCAATTTTTTTTGGGTCATGGAACCTTGGTTCTCGATAGGCTATAAACTTCCCACGGTGCATAGACGGGGTTTTCGGGTCATTTTGTTTCCACCAATTTCTTCACCATACCTCTTTTATATCCCATTTTAAGGGTTTTGGTCGTGATAGTTTCAAAAAAACTCGATCCAATTCTTCCCGGGTCATGGAAACTTGCATTTTGGCCTTAGAAACCTTCCCGGCGGTGCATCTGGTCAGGATAATCCATCCCGTCAGTCAGTATGGCCGAGATAGTCCTTCCCGTCTGTTTGTTTCCATCCCGTCAGTGGTTCTGGCCGCGAGAATGCTAGTCATTGGTTGTTTTGGCCCAATGATTTCACTAAGTGATAGTGATTAAATCACTAAGTATTTATTTCAAACCTTGACATGAGATTTTATAATACTTGGAAATTTTTGGGGTGTTTTATCTTTTTCCGTCATCTTTTGTCCGAGGACAAACATGCTTTGGCGGGACAGAATTTCTTCGAGTCACCGTCCACTATTTTTCCGCATCTGAGAGCTCGTCGGCAGCTTATTCACCTTAGCGGACGAGGCCATTTTGGCCCACTTGGAGTAAGGATCAAAAATATCGGCCTATTTATTCACGACTTCCCCGGTGAAGGAGATGACGCGAACAACATTTTAAGCAAAGCCACAGACATTCCTTCTGTTTAGGTACGCAACAAAAGCCCATGATCTGGTCAACGAGCAATACACTGCTCGTGAAGAAACTGATAAGGATAGGTGGTCTGTAGTTGGGTGCGCGAACACAGAGCCTACAAACACTAGCTATCCGATTGCCACTCATACCCCGAACGTTCAGGTTGCCCGCTAACACCAATCGTTCTAACCACTCTCCGAACTAAATCAAGAAGAGCGCCCAGAAGACGGACGAAACTAAGCCAAAGCCGCAGAAGCACGAAAATAGGGCCAAAAATTGGTCGCCGAAAAAGTCACCGGAAAAAATTTTCGGCGACGTCCCGACGGCCGGACATCATCCCACGATCGATCGGCCAACATCCATCCCTGTGCATAAGAAATCGCAACCAGCCCACGCCCACTGCCCACGCCCCTGAGTATGCCTACCCCTTATATATTCCTTATGACATTTTTCAGTCTTGCACCAGTAGACATTGATTGTGTTCCTGGAGTATTTTTAGTGTAAAAAAACAATACTTGGAATTTCGATCTGATTTTTTTCAGTCTTCATAAGGACTATGAGACTGATTTTCCAAAAAAATTTCATAACATTTTGTTGACTCTAGCTATGACTTTTGTGGCATAGAAGAGATCGGGTTTTCGTTGCTTTTTGAGGCACCAAACTCTCTTTTGATTCACCAATGACACTCTAAACCCTTCATTGGTATATATGTGATGTTTCCTTTCAGAAACTTTTGTTTCATTTCAAAGATTTTTGTACTTTTGACTGAGACTTGTTCGCGATCGATAAATTTTGCCTTTACGGCCAGAACTTTAGTTTGAGTGATTTTTTCTCACCAATTTCTTCACCGTACCTCTTTTATATCCATTTGAGGGGTTTGGGTCGTGATAGTTTCAAAAAAAAACTCGAGCCAATGTTTTTCGGGTCATGGACCCTTGGTTCTCGGCTAGCTGTAACCTTCCCACGGTGCATAGGAGGGGTTTTTCGGGTCAGTTTTTTTCCACCAATATCTTCACCAGACCTCTTTTATATCCCATTTTAGGGGTGTTGGTCGTGGTAGTTTCAAAAAAACTCGACCCAATTCTTTCCGGGTCATGGAAACTTGCATTTTGGCCTTAGGATCCTTCCCGGCGGTGCATCTGGTTTGGATAATCCATCCCGTCAGTCAGTATGGCCGAGATAGTCCTTCCCTTCATTTTGTTTCCATCCCGTTAATCAGTATGGCCGAGATAGTCCTTCCCGTCATTTCATTTCCATCCCATCAGTCATTCTGGCCGCGAGAATGCTAGTCTTTTGTTGTTTTCGCCGAGGGATTCCACACCTTACGTCATTTAGGGTGGTTTTTGGCCTTAGGATCCTTCTCGGCGGTTCATCCGGTCATGATAATCCATCCTGTCAGTCAGTATGGCCAAGATATTCCTTCTCGTCAGTCCATTAGGGGTTTTTGGCCTTAGGATCCTTCCCCCGGTGGATAGGATCAGTTTATCCTAACCCGTCATTGCTTTTTCCACCAATTTCTTTACCAGACCTCTTTGTTATCCATTTGAGAGGTTTGGGTCTTGATAGTTTCAAAAAAACTCGAGTCAATTTTTTTCGGGTCATGGAACCTTGGTTCTCGATAGGCTATAAACTTCCCACGGTGCATAGACGGGGTTTTCGGGTCATTTTGTTTCCACCAATTTCTTCACCAGACCTCTTTTATATCCCATTTTAAGGGTTTTGGTCGTGATAGTTTCAAAAAAACTCGATCCAATTCTTCCCGGGTCATGGAAACTTGCATTTTGGCCTTAGAAACCTTCCCGGCGGTGCATCTGGTCAGGATAATCCATCCCGTCGGTCAGTATGGCCGAGATAGTCCTTCCCGTCAGTTCGTTTCCATCCCGTCAGTGGTTCTGGCCGCGAGAATGCTAGTCATTGGTTGTTTTGGCCCAATGATTTCACTAAGTGATAGTGATTAAATCACTAAGTATTTATTTCAAACCTTGACATGAGATTTTATAATACTTGGAAATTTTTGGGGTGTTTTATCTTTTTCCGTCATCTTTTGTCCGAGGACAAACATGCTTTGGCGGGACAGAATTTCTTCGAGTCACCGTCCACTATTTTTCCGCATCTGAGAGCTCGCCGGCAGCTTATTCACCTTAGCGGACGAGGCATTTTTGGCCCACTTGGAGCAAGGATCAAAAATGTCGGCCTATGTATTCACGACATCCCCGGTGAAGGAGATGACGCGAACAACATTTTAAGCAAAGCCACACTTATTCCTTCTGTTTAGGTACGCAACACAAGCCCATGATCTGGTCAACGAGCAATACACTCCTCGTGAAGAAACTGAGAAGGATAGGTGGTATGTAGTTGGGTGCGCGAGCACAGAGCCTACAAACACTAGCAATCCGATTGCCACTCATACGCCGAACGTTCAGTTGGCCCGCTAACTCCAATCGTTCCAACCACTTTCCGAACTAAATCAAGAAGAGCGCCCAGAAGACGGACGAAACCAAGCCAAAGCCATACAAGGGCGAAAATAGGGCCAAAAATTGGTCGCCGGAAAAGTCACTGGAAAATTTTTTCGTCGACGTCCCGACGGCCGGACATCATCCCACGATCGATCGGCCTACATCCATCCCTGTGCATAAGAAATCGCAAACAGCCCACGCCCACTGCCCACGCCCCTGAGTATGCCTACCCCTTATATAGTCCTTATGACATTTTTCAGTCTTGCACCAGTAGACATTGATTGTGTTCCTGGAGTATTTTTAGTGTAAAAAACAAATACTTGGAATTTTGATCTGATTTTTTTCAGTCTTCATAAGGACTATGAGACTGATTTTCCAAAAAAATTTCATAGCATTATGTTGACTCTAGCTATGACTTTTGTGGCATAGAAGAGATCGGGTTTTCGTTGCTTTTTGAGGCACCAAACTCTCTTTTGATTCACCAATGACACTCTAAACCCTTCATTGGTATATATGTGATGTTTCCTTTCAGAAACTTTTGTTTCATTTCCAAGATTTTTTTACTTTTGACCGAGACTTGTTCGCGATCGATAAATTTTGCCTTTACGGACAAAACTTTAGTTTGAGTGATTTTTTCTCACCAATTTCTTCACCGTACCTCTTTTATATCCATTCGAGGGGTTTGGGTCGTGATAGTTTCAAAAAAACTCGAGCCAATGTTTTTCGGGTCATGGACCCTTGGTTCTCGGCTAGCTGTAACCTTCCCACGGTGCATAGGAGGGGTTTTTCGGGTCAGTTTTTTTCCACCAATTTCTTCACCAGACCTCTTTTATATCCCATTTTAGGGGTGTTGGTCGTGGTAGTTTCAAAAAAACTCGACTCAATTCTTTCCGGGTCATGGAAACTTGCATTTTGGCCTTATGATCCTTCCCCCGGTGCATAGGATCAGTTTATCCTATCCCGTCAGTCATTCTGGCAGCGAGAATGCTAGTCCTTTGTTGTTTTGGCCAAGGGATTCCACACCTTACGTCATTTAGGGTGGTTTTTGGCCTTAGGATCCTTCTCGGCGGTTCATCCAGTCATGATAATCCATCCCGTCAGTCAGTATCGCCGAGATATTCCTTCCCGTCAGTCCATTAGGGGTTTTTTGGCCTTAGGATCCTTCCCCCGGTGAATAGGATCAGTTTATCCGATCCCGTCATTGTTTTTTCCACCAATTTCTTCACCAGACCTCTTTGTTATCCATTTGAGAGGTTTGGGTCTTGATAGTTTCAAGAAAACTCGAGTCAATTTTTTTCGGGTCATGGAACCTTGGTTCTTGGTAGGCTATAACCTTCCCACGGTGCATAGACGGGTTTTTCGGGTCATTTTTTCCACCAATTTCTTCATCAGACCTCTTTTTATCCTATTTTAAGGATTTTGGTCGTGATAGTTTCAAAAAAACTCGATCCAATTCTTCCTGGGTCATGGAAACTTGCATTTTGGCCTTAGAATCCTTTCCGGCGGTGCATCTGGTCAGGATAATCCATCCCGTCAGTCGGTATGGCCGAGATATCCCTTCCCTTCAATTCGTTTCCATCCCGTCAGTGGTTCTGGCCGCGAGAATGCTTGTCCTTGGTTGTTTTAGCCCAGTGATTTCACTAAGTGATAGTGATTAAATCACTAAGTATTTATTTCAAACCTGGACATGAGATTTTTTAAATACTTGAAAAATTTTGTGGTGTTTTATCTTTTTCCGTCATCTTTTGTCCGAGGACAAACGTGCTTTGGCGGGAAAGAATATCTTCGAGTCACCGTCAACTATTTTTCCGCATATGAGAGCTCGTCGGCAGCTTATTCACCTTAGCGGACGAGGCATTTTTGGCCCACTTGGAGCAAGGATCACAAGTGTCGGCCTATGTGTTCACGACTTCCCCGGTGAAGGAGATGACGCGAACAACATTTTAAGCAAAGCCACACTTATTCCTTCTGTTTAGGTACGCAACACAAGCCCATGATCTGGTCAACGAGCAATACACTCCTCGTGAAGAAACTGAGAAGGATAGGTGGTATGTAGTTGGGTGCGCGAGCACAGAGCCTACAAACACTAGCAATCCGATTGCCACTCATACGCCGAACGTTCAGTTGGCCCGCTAACTCCAATCGTTCCAACCACTTTCCGAACTAAATCAAGAAGAGCGCCCAGAAGACGGACGAAACCAAGCCAAAGCCATACAAGGGCGAAAATAGGGCCAAAAATTGGTCGCCGGAAAAGTCGCTGGAAAAGTCACCGGAAATTTTTTTCGGCGACGTCCCGACGGCCGGACATCATCCCACGATCGATCGGCCAACATCCATCCCTGTGCATAAGAAATCGCAACCAGCCCTTGCCCACTGCCCACGCCCCTGAGGAGTATGCTGAAGGATGTTTTTGATTAATCCTGATTCAATTCTCAGATTCAGATTATCCTAAACATGCTGATCTAGGTTCTTCTTGAATAGAAACAATGATAGATCTCACCTTTTACCTGTTAATTGCAGCGGAAGGAGAGAACAGGTCAGAGATCAGAGAAACACCGAGAGATGAATCCTCCAAAGGCTCACACACGCGATCACAGAAAACGGCTGCTAGACCGAGCTGATGGGAGGCGCAGGGAGAGAGAGATTTCGGCGCTGAGGGGCTAGGGTTAGAGAGAAAGAGATTTGGCTTTTAGTTTATAAAAGCCTTCTCTTTCCCTTTTGGGCTTTTGGGCCCAAATATCAATCTGATTAAATCCCATGGATTTAATCAGACCCATTAATCTCTCTCTTAGTACGACAAATGCCTGGCACTTTTACCGTACTTCTGCTAAGCCGTTCCAACACATTTTCCTGTTAGCTTAGGCGTGTGACCCATATGGGATCATATAATAAAGGCAATAAGTCCAAGACTTATAGATCATGAGCGGACTCTAGCAAGCCATCATGACCCCCAGTATTATATGACTTATGTCTGATCTTTGACATACTCTTACTTTCTAGAGACAGTACCGAGATTACTGGACACAATTCCAACAATCTCCCACTTGTACTGGAATCTCTGTATTCATAATCCTTTTGTCTCAATATCTCGATTAGTCATAAGGCAAGATTAGTGTCATCCTTATAAAGCCTAATCTTGTTCATCGGACTCTGATTTGATACTGACAATCCAAACGACTCGGGAAAGTCCGTTTGAGCATGGCCATGCATTTTCCAGTATTCAAATCTCCGATTGGCCTAGAGATATTCACTCCATTTATATTGGAGGGACAAATTCCGTCTTGTTCCATCACTGTAAACTACTCATTTCGTAATACACCCAAACAAGGTCCTTATAACTATCGCATAACGACAGCGTTAGACAATGATCAAAGTGCATCAGTCCATGTGCAGTCACATGCATGCGAACTCAGGTCTAAGGACTATACTCTATAGTCGTAGTAAGAATCTCTTATGACACAGATATAAATATCCTGAAGAGTTCTTATAAGCGGGTCTTGTCCGGTCGTATGTTCCCAACATACACCTATGTACTGACTTTGATGCCGCGCATCTATGACACACGGAGACTTTGTCATAAGTCACATACCAATCCAGTCTCACACGGTTGTTGGTGTTCCAATTTCAACAACCTTCGACTAGGGACAGGATGATATATTCCATCTATCAAATATAGGGTCTCATGATCAAGCTAAATGACTTTGATGACTCAAGATCAAGTCACTTACTTCGATGACCTATAAAATGGTTTATATCACTTTGGAACGATTATTTCATCACAGTTAAAATAATCTTGAAATAATAATTTCATTAAACATAAGAATGTTTTACAAGAACATATCAAATAACTAAATAAAAGCCCTCAAACTCCCACTCAAATTTAGATTACATTTCAATGTCTCTAATGCCTACAGCTTCAGTCAGAAACTCGAGCTTAGGCCTTGGGAGTGGCTTTGTCAACGGATCAGCGACGTTATCATCTATCTGAACTCGGCTGATCTTGACTTCCTTTCTATTAATGATGTCACGTATCAAGTGAAATCTTCTTAGAACATGCTTGGATTTCTGGTGTGATCTTGGTTCCTTTGCCTGAGCAATAGCACCATTGTTATCACAAAACAGTGCCAGAGGCTCAGCCGCATCTGGTATCACACCTAGTTCAATAATGAACTTTCGTATCCAAACAGCTTCCTTCGCAGCTTCTGAGGCGGCGATATATTCAGCTTCTGTAGTGGAATCAGCAACGGTGTCTTGCTTGGAGCTTCTCCAACTGATTGCACCGCCATTCAGACAAAAGATATAACCGGACTGTGACCGGAAATCATCTTGGTCTGTCTGGAAACTTGCGTCCGTGAATCCACTGACTTTAAGCACATCACTTCCACCGTACACTAAGAACTTATCCTTAGTATGTCTTAGATACTTCAAGATATTCTTTACGGCAATCCAATGGTTTTCACCTGGATTTGACTGGTATCTACTCGTCATGCTCAATGCATAAGCAACATCAGGACGAGTACAGATCATGGCATACATGACAGATCCTATTGCAGATGCATAAGGAATATTCTTCATGCGCTCAAGCTCAGCAGCCGTCGTAGGGCTCTGCTTCTTGCTTAGCGTTGTGCCATGTACCATTGGCGTGAAGCCCTTCTTGGAATCTTTCATGCTGAATCTTTGTAGGACTCTGTCAATGTATGAGTCTTGACACAAGCCTATCAGCCTTCTAGATCTATCCCGGTAGATCCTGATTCCAAGAACGTATGCGGCTTCACCCATGTCTTTCATGGAAAAACAACTTCCAAGCCAGTCCTTTACGGACTTCAGCATTGGAATGTCGTTTCCGAGAAGCAGTATGTCATCGACATACAGAATAAGAAATACTATCTTGCTCCCACTAGTTTTCTTATACACGCATTGTTCTTCTTCGTTTCTGATGAAGTCAAATTGCTTGATCGCTTCATCAAAACGAAGATTCCAGCTCCTCGATGCTTGCTTCAATCCAAAAATGGATTTATGAAGCTTGCATACTTTCCCAGCATTCTTTGGATCTATGTAACCGTCAGGTTGTGTCATATACACATCCTCTTCCAGAATACCATTCAGGAAGGCGGTTTTCACGTCCATCTGCCAAATTTCATAATCATGAAAAGCTGCAGTTGCTAGTAGAATCCGAATAGATTTCATCATAGCCACTGGTGAATAGGTTTCATCGTAATCCACACCGTGAACTTGTCTGAAACCTTTTGCCACCAACCTGGCTTTATAAATCTGGACATTTCCATCCACGTCAATCTTCTTCTTGAAGATCCATTTGCACTCGATGGCTTTTACACCAGCGGGTAAGTCAACCAACGAAAACACTTGGTTGACCGACATGGAGTCCATTTCGGAATCAGTGGCCTTGTGCCACTTAGAGGAATCTGGGCCCATCATGGCTTGATTGAAGTTCGATGGTTCATCACCATCAATGATCAGAAGATCATGACAGTTAGTCACGAGGAATCCTTGATATCTCTCGGGTTCGTGACGGATCCTCCCGGATCTTCGAACTTCAGGTACTACAGGTTCAGGCTCTACAATTTCTTGTAGGTCCTCCTGCTGCTCTTCCTCATTAGGTTGAGCAGTATCCTGTTCATCTTGAATTTCTTCAAGCAGTACCTTACTCCCATTGTCTTTCTTAGAGAGAAACTCCCTCCCAAGAAAGTTACAATCCCGGGCAACAAAGATCTTGTTCTCGGAACGTAGATAGAAGTAATAAGCCTTGGTTTCCTTAGGATAACCAATGAAGTAGCATTTATCAGACTTTGGTGTAAGCTTGTCTGAGATTAATCTCTTGACATAGGCTTCACAACCCCAAATTCTAAGATAAGACAGTACTGGAGCCATTCCAGTCCATAATTCATATGGTGTCTTTGCTACTGCTTTCGATGGCGCTCTATTTAGAGTGAACACTGCTGTTAGTAGAGCATATCCCCAAAGGGATATTGGAAGGTCTGTGTGACTCATCATAGATCGAACCATATCCAATAAGGTCCGATTTCTCCTCTCAGACACACCATTCCATTGAGGTGTTCCAGGAGGAGTGAGTTGGGACACGATCCCACACTCTCTTAGATGATCACTGAATTCTTGGCTTAAGTATTCTCCTCCTCGGTCGGACCGAAGAGCCCTAATGCTTTTGCCAAGTTGGTTTTGTACTTCATTTTGGAATTCTCTGAACTTCTCAAATGATTCAGACTTATGTTTCATCAAATAAACATATCCATACCTACTGAAATCATCAGTGAAGGTAATGAAGTACTGATAGTTTCCTCTTGCATTTGTGGACATTGGGCCACACACATCAGTGTGTATCAGGCCCAATAAGTCACTGGCCCTCTCGTTAGGTTTATTAAAGGGGGCCCATGTCATTTTGCCCATCATACAGGATTCGCATTTCTCACATGACTCAAAGTCAAATGAGCCAAGAAGTCCATTCGAATGGAGCCTCTTGATGCGTTTCTCGCTGATGTGCCCTAAACGACAATGCCATAGAAACGTTCGGTTCTCCTCATTAGGTTTGAACCGTTTGGTATTAATGTTATAAATTGGCGCGGATTGATCGAGTATGTAAAGCCCATTCGTAAGAGGGGCAGAACCATAGAACAAATTGTTGCGATTGAAGGAACATAATTTATTCTTAACTGAAAAATCATAACCTTCCAAATCCAACAAAGAAATTGAAATAATATTTCTGCTTATAGCAGGTACAAAATAACAATTATTGAGTTCTAAAATCAATCCCGAAGGTAAAGACAACAAGTATGTGCCTACAGCTAGTGCTGGAACTTTCGCTCCATTCCCAACTCGTAGCTCCACTTGTCCTTGCTTCAGCCTTCTACTGTTGCTGAGTGCCTGCATATTAGTACAAATATGAGCCCCACAACCAGTATCCATAACCCATGAGGTATTATCAGAAGTAGTTGTATTAACTTCTATAACAAAAATACATGTCGAAGAAGTCTCGAGAGTCTTCTTCTTCAATTCCTTTAGACCTTCTTGGAATTTCTTACATTCTCTCCTCCAATGCCCTGGTTCTTTACAGAACCTGCATATGTCAGTTGGCCCAGCCTTGGACTTGGGCTTGGGCTTTGGCGTGTCCTTGTCCGCGACTTGGACAGCCTTGGCCTTTCCCTTATCCTTAGCAGAGGATTTCTTAAACCCCTTGCCCTTTTGCACCATAAGCACATTGGGGTCCTTGGCGGTTTTCCTCAAGTTGGGTTCTGCAGTCTTGAGCATTCCGTGAAGCTCAGGCAATGTCTTACTCAAGCCATGCATGTTAAAGTTCAGAATGAACTGATCATAGCTTGCAGGTAATGACTGCAGAATGATGTCGCAGGCAAGTTCTTGGCTGATAGTGTTGGAATTGTGTCCAGTAATCTCGGTACTGTCTCTAGAAAGTAAGAGTATGTCAAAGATCAGACATAAGTCATATAATACTGGGGTTCATGATGGCTTGCTAGAGTCCGCTCATGATCTATAAGTCTTGGACTTATTGCCTCTATTATATGATCCCATATGGGTCACACGCCTAAGCTAACAGGAAAATGTGTAGGAACGGCTTAGCAGAAGTACGGTAAAAGTGCCAGGCATTTACTGTACTTAGAGAGAATAAAAGGGTTTAGCCATTGTGTGTCGATCGATGCACATGATGTGTCGATCGACACAGTGCGCGAACGGCCAAATGGCCCAAGAGGAACCGGACGAGTTTTATAAATAAAACTCGAGTTTGTTTTCTTCTTTAACCCTAGCCAGCCGCGAACCTCCTCTCTCTCTGCGCCGATTCCCGTGTGGTCTAGCAGCCTCTCTTCCTGCTTGGTATGCGTGTGTGAACCTCTGGAGGAGTTATCACTTGGTGGCTCTCTGATCTCTGACCTGTTCTCCCTTTCCGCTGCATAAACAGGTAAAAGGTGAGATCTATCATTGTTTCTATTCAAGAAGAACCTAGATCAGCATGTTTAGGATAATCTGAATCTGAGAATTGAATCAGGATTGATCTAAACATTCCTTCAGTGGTATCAGAGCCAGGTTCTGGTTTTTCTTGTTTAGATTCAAGTTTAGGATTGTTTTCTTGTTTAAGAAGTGTTTTGAATCAACTACTGATAAGAGAAATCACTTAAGCAACAAGGAATTGAAACCTAAACACACTTGAAATCGCAAATCCAAGCTATATTGATTTGGAATGCGATTTTCATAAAGAAGTATCGGCTGTGATCGCATGGATCGATCGATACGATCGCATGGATCGGTCGATACAACCGCGAGAGATCGACTGCAATCGCATGGATCGATCGAACGATCGCATGGATTTCGCATATCTCGGCCAAGCCTGCTCAACGCGTGAATGCATCGATCGATGCTGAGAGCATCGACCGATGCGATTGAAGAATCGATCGATGCGGTTGGTTCATCGATCGATACGGTTGGGTTTAAGACTCGGTTTAGAATTTTGATTAAAATTATTCGTCCTGGTTTAATAAACAGATTTAATAATTTTATTAAGTCTGGTTAAACCGGGATAAGAAATCCAAAGTCGAAAAAATTGGATTTTGTGCCTAAACCAGGATTTTCTAATTTGATTTGGTTGGACCAAATAAATTGAGAAAATCCGGTTTAGTAAATAACCGGTTGACAATTGTGGTCATCGTAGTAATTAAAATTTGGTTAGACCAATTTTAATGAACCAGACCGGTTATGTCATTTAATTGGACAATTGGGTCATGTCTTGGACATGGACCAATTCTTGGGCCTCGGGCCAAGAAGTTAAAACAATTGGGCCAATTATTTGAGTCTTTCTTCAGATTAATTTAGAATTTATTTTATAAAATTATAAAGTCGATTTTAAATTAAAGTTTCCGAAATTTTGAAATTAGAAAGTTTCTTAAATTAGAAGTTTCTAGATTTGCGGGTTTTGGATTTTAAAGAAATTTCTAAAGTTAGAAAGTTTCCGTTTTTAGAAAGTTTCCAATTTTAGAAAGTTTCCAAAAATAGTAGGTTTCCAATATGGAAAGTTTCCCGAAATAGTAATCTTCTATTTTGGGAATGAATTTTTAAATAAACCTACGAACCTCAAAGAATATCAAGCGTTGGATGTCTTGTCCATTCTATGTCAGCTGTCGAAGCCCATTCAATTGTATTCATGGCCTTACAGTGTGAGGGTGTCTGCTTTTGCGTGGATAAGACGGTTTGTGATTCATAAATGTCATTGGGAGTCCCAAACATTAATGATTACATGACTGTATAGTCTGGTTTTCTTGACTAGGCCATCGGGAGTCCCGGGCCTTGAGACATCAGAGTGGATTGGGCCTCGGGCCCAGATTCACAACCAAGAGTTATATCACGGATATAATTAGCCGATATAGGGCTTACCGATATAAGCTAAGGTTGGGTGATGGCCAGTGGCCCACTTTGATCTTAGTTATATGTGGATCTTGGAATCATTATATTCTATTGAGGGTAACTTATGTTATTGAATATAATGCATGATTAATCATATTAAATTTAATACGAGATTAATCATATTGAACATTTTAACTAATAACCTTTTTATCTATATATTTCAGCTATGACTACTACAAGCACACAAAACACATTCTCAATCCGGTCTGTTCTCGAGAAGGAGAAGCTGACTGGAACGAACTTCCTGACGTGGTCAAGGAACTTGAGGCTGGTCCTCAAGCAGGAGAAGAAGGATTATGTCCTTCGTGATCCTCTCCCCGAGAGGCCTGCTAACAATGCCGCCAGGACTCTGCATAATGCTTGGGAAAAGCATTCGTCAGATGAAAATGATGTGTATTGCCTTATGTTGGCGACAATGACTGCTGAGCTGCAAATGAAGTTCGAGAGTGTGTTGTCACCAATTGAGATAATGGCAAGCCTGAAATCGCTTTTTCAGGAGCAAGCAAGGAATGAGAGGTTTCAAACTGTTAAGAACCTCTTAGACTGTAAGTTGGCTGCTAATGCGGCAGTGAGTCCTCATGTCTTGAAGATGATGGGTTATCTCGATCATCTTCAGAAACTCGACTGCCCAATCAGCCAAGAACTTGCTTGCGACATCATTCTGCAGTCATTACCTGCAAGCTATGATCAGTTCATTCTGAACTTTAACATGCATGGCTTGAGTAAGTCATTGCCTGAGCTTCACGGAATGCTCAAGACTGCAGAGCCCAACTTGAGGAAAACCGCCAAGGACCCCAATGTGCTTATGGTGCAAAAGGGCAAGGGGTTTAAGAAATCCCCTGCTAAGGATAAGGGAAAGGCCAAGGCTGTCCAAGTCGCGGACAAGGACACGCCAAAGCCCAAGCCCAAGTCCAAGGCTGGGCCAACTGACATATGCAGGTTCTGTAAAGAACCTGGGCATTGGAGGAGAGAATGTAAGAAATTCCAAGAAGGTCTAAAGGAATTGAAGAAGAAGACTCTCGAGACTTCTTCGACAGGTATTTTTGTTATAGAAGTTAATACAACTACTTCTGATAATACCTCATGGGTTATGGATACTGGTTGTGGGGCTCATATTTGTACTAATATGCAGGCACTCAGCAACAGTAGAAGGCTGAAGCAAGGACAAGTGGAGCTACGAGTTGGGAATGGAGCGAAAGTTCCAGCACTAGCTGTAGGCACATACTTGTTGTCTTTACCTTCGGGATTGATTTTAGAACTCAATAATTGTTATTTTGTACCTGCTATAAGCAGGAATATTATTTCAATTTCTTTGTTGGATTTGGAAGGTTATGATTTTTCAGTTAAGAATAAATTATGTTCCTTCAATCGCAACAATTTGTTCTATGGTTCTGCCCCTCTTACGAATGGGCTTTACATACTCGATCAATCCGCGCCAATTTATAACATTAATACCAAACGGTTCAAACCTAATGAGGAGAACCGAACGTTTCTATGGCATTGTCGTTTAGGGCACATCAGCGAGAAACGCATCAAGAGGCTCCATTCAAATGGACTTCTTGGCTCATTTGACTTTGAGTCATGTGAGAAATGCGAATCCTGCATGATGGGTAAAATGACACGGGCCTGATATACCATGGATTTTAGGGCTTTTAACCATGGTATATGTGTCATTTATCGAGTCTTTTACTATGTTTTAGAGTCTTTTCAGGTATTTATTAGGTACAAGCACATTTGGAGCATATTTGGTGATTATGGCACTTTCTGGAGCTAATTGGAGTATTTGGCCGAGAGATCAAGTTCACTGTTGATATTTCCGAGCTGCATCGATCGTCACACTTATGGCAACGATCGTTGCACCAGCGAGATGGGCCAAACGACGGTTTAATAAAGAATGAAGAAATTGCAGTTTTGCCCAGAAGTTTCTGATATTTACAAAAAAGCCCCAATTCGTGTTTTAGGTTATAAATAGAGTTTTTAAGCCATTGTTTAGGCTAAGCAGAAATAACCTAGTTTTATTCTCTTAGGAGATTTTAGGGGCTGGTTTTGTTCTCGAAAGAGACTTGATTTTGAACCCCTGTTGATTATTCTGTTTTTATGATATTTGGTTTTCTACTTATGATGTTTTCTGTCTCGATGAACATGTCTGAGTAGATCACCTGTTAGGTTGAAGGATTCTCATTAGGGATTTCAGAGAATTACAGTTCTAATTAGTTAATAAAGATTTATATCTGCTAGTTCTTTATCTAAGTTGTTCTTAATGCTTAATCTGAAGTAGCTAATCTGAATTATGATGTTAGGTTGATTAATTCAGCGGAAGTTGGTTAATTTAACTAGAAAGAACTTAGGTAAGCAATTAAACTGTTCGCAAACGGAAGTTTGGTTCAGGTTAATTGTTAACATATCAAACCTGGAATTAATGCTAGTTTAATCTGTTAGTTCTCGCAAACGGAAGTTTGGTTTGCTGCACTTAGACTTAGAGAATTATCGCAAAGGAATTTGGTTAATTCTATATCTGTGTTTTGAGTTCTAGAACAGTTATTGATTGGATCCTAATTGATTGATTGCTTGCGTTCCTGATTTCCTGAGAACTCCTGATACCTAACGCTTTGCCCTCTTGCTTACAAACTCACTTGATTCGCTTTGATATTTCGTTTACTGCTTTCACATCTGCTTCGCTTAATTTAAGCCGAATTACTAATAATCTATTGTGTGACTGAGAGTCCTCGTGGGATTCGATACCTTATATACTACGATTGCATTAACTGTGCACTTGCAGTAGAATAGGGAAAACTATACACCTATCAAGTTTTTGGCGCCGTTGCCGGGGACTCTTTGAGTTCACCGATAGATTTAGTACTAGGATTTAGACTAAGCATTCTTTTTAATTTTCTTGTTTACTCACGTTTTTGATTTTTGGGATTGCAGGAAATCGCACTGCATCGATCGTTGCTCGCCTTGCAACGATCGACACTAGGCGATAATAAGCGATGCTAAGATCTGAGACGTTCGGTAGGTTCCGCGCCATGGAACCTCTGATTTTGATTCAAGGTGAAAACGGCGTTTTACGAGACCAAGAGGGTCACATATGCAACGCAAAAGGTCAGAAGATAGATGGGGAAGGAAACCCCATCTTACCAGATTACCATGTATTGGTTGGGCAAGTAGCTGAAATGCAACATAAGATAGATGACATCCACGACATCTTACTTAGGGAGAGACAGTTCCGAGCAGAGGCAAACACTGATAAGTTTGCAGAGGTACGCTACATGGCTGGAGCCGACTCTTATAGACATACCTTGGAACATCAGCAAAGGCAGAGTTCTAAGCACGCTCTAGGATCAGGAGACCATAATTATACTTCCAGTCTGGCATCTCCTACACAAAGGAACAAACTGGAGATGATGTTAGAGCAAACAATTGAAAGGCAACAGCAGAACTCAACTTCTTTCAGCTCGAAGCTAGAGAACCTGTACACAAACTTGAATGAGAAATTTGAATCCTTGAGCATTCGTGTAAAACAGCTGGACACACAGATGGATCAAATTCCAAGTTCTACCCCAACAAAGGATTCTCATGAAGCTCCTGACAACATTTTCATTCAGGATCATGCACAAATGGATCATGGATCATATCTAGCAGTTAAAGCTGTGGAATTTGTGGAAGACAGAGGGGGATTCGATGTTGAATTACCAGAGCTCGAAAGCTTCGATGCACCTGACTCAGCAGAGATTGACATGGATCTTTTGACTTGGATAGTCCAGATTGAAACAGGACCGAGCCAAGAAGAGAAATTTGAGTCTGAGACGGCTGGAATGGACCAAGAAACAGATAAACCCGAGACTACAGTTGAAACCCGAGTTGAGATGACAGCATCGATCGTTGCATCACACGCATCGATCGTTGCACCCCGAAAGGAACCAGTTTCACCCAAATCTCGAGAACCTGCTAAAGAAGGAGCCTACAAACCTCCGTTGCCATTTCCAAAAGCTCCCGTTAAAACTAAGGATGTAGCTCAGTGCACAAAGATGGTTGACAAGAAGATGGTGGTTCCACAAGAGCCTATTCTAGCATCATCAAGACCTAAAACTACTCATAAGCAGAAAGCTCCGAACATCAAACCCTTGCCAAAGGTAAAGCATAAAACCTCTAAGTTTAAACCTCCTGACTCCACTGTTTTGAATGAAGGAAAAAGCGTTAAAACATCCAAGTGTCAATCTCACCCTACATTCCTCCCGACGTTCCTTGGACGACATCATGCTGCTACTGCTTACACACCACCATGGATGATAAGGCATTCACAGAGACACTCAAAGTCTCTGTTGAAACCTCCATGAGTCTGACCCCTTTCCAAAAGTCAAGCTAATGACTTAAAACAAGCGCTGAGTGGGAGGCAACCCACTGTTAGGTTTAACTATTTTTCTTTTTCATTTTTAGTGTTTTTCTTAGGATTTCACGTTTTTATTTGTTTTTACTAAGTTTTTCAGATACAGAACCAAGTCTGGAGAGGAGTAACGATCGTTGCTCACATGTGCAACGGTCGTTGCAATTGGTCTTAATCGAAAATTAAGGTACATGTCGCTAAACCGGAATCAATTAGATTCAACCAGCATCGATCGTTGCTGCCCTGCAACGATCGTTGCAGCCACGACCAGGTAGGTTACCTCAAAACCCTATTTTCTCTTTTTCTTCTCAAAACTCATTTGGTCGACACTCCGAGCCTCTACCCGAAAAACACCATTTCTCCATCAAATTTCCCGTTTTCAAGTTCTATTTTACTCGTTTTTAACCGACCAATCCATTTCCTTTAGCCATATCTCAAGAAATCAAGGTAATGTTCTTCAATTTTCAAGCTTTCGGATTTGGGTTTTTAGGGGTTCTAGATTGTTAGATTTTTGAGCCGAAATTGATCAATGCATGCCCAAATAGGTATGATTTAGGTTGCTAGATGATATATTGTTGCCGACTGTGTGATTGATTGCATGATTTGGAACGAAATTTGTTGACTGTTGATTGCGGCCAGAATCGCCGTGCAACGATCGCTGCCTTTGATGCAACGGTCGTTACTCGACGATTCTTGGGAAATGTTCGATTATGCGGAATCGCCCTGCAACGATCGCTACTTTAGTGCAACGGTCGTTGCACGACGATTCAACAGAGAGTTGCCGAGACTAATTTGTTCAAATTTTCTGTTTTGCAGATGGCAACCCGGAATCAACCCCGCAAGAAACGAGCACAAGCTGCAAGCGCCTCACGACAATACATTCCGCCACCGGAATGGTTACACAGGGAATCAGATCCTCCACAGCCGTATCATTTGGTTCATGCGACCATAGGACAGCCATGGCCAAGGCCAGAGAAACTTCCGATCGAGTCTGATCGCATCTGGAGCGGTTCAATTAAGGGGATACTAAAATCAGATGACTTCACAGAAAGGCCGCTACACGAGTACTGGGATGAATACGATACCTTGCTGTATAATGATTGGTGTGGTATGGAGATAGCACCTACCAAGTTCGCTGATTACTCAACCTGAAAGAGTCTCGGAATGGACAAGAAGGTGATGGAGCTGTGCAGAGGTATTGGTCTGGGGACAATGCCAATGCAGCCTTACGATTTGTACCCAGAGCTTGTGAGGCAGCTGCTTGCCACGTGCAGGGTTATATACCCAAACCCAGAGAGCAGGAATGCCCAAGGAGGCACCTTCACTTTCATGTGTCTCGGAGCAAGGTATCGAGTGCCCCTTCTCGATATCTGTAGGATCTACGGGTTCAGCACCACGCAGCCACGCACCGATTTATCCCTTCCATGGGAATCATCAGAGGCTCGTGATTTCTGGGAGTACATTGGAGGTGGACGATATCACTCACGGCTTACACCGGTGATTCAGGTTAGGCATCCGGTTCTCAGGTATGTCTTGCGTATCTTGGGACGCACTTTATTGTGCAAGCATGAGGCGAACAAGATGCGCAAGACCGAGATGGAGATTTTATTCAGAGGGCTGAGGGAGCAGTTCAGGGGTACTGATGTGAGGAACCCGGCTGAGAAGGTGAACCTAGGAGCTATATTTGCCCATCACCTTTGCGAGCTGCAGAAGAAGCCTTATGAAGGCGCGCGCAAGGAGACAGTAGGGAGTCTTCTCACTCCTATTTTCAGACACTGCGGGATCCCTATGAGGGATATGGAGTGCGTTACTGAGCGCGAGTTCCTGGATCTCAGTCACTTGCAGAGTGCTACGTGGCTGAAGGAAGGGCGAGTGTGGGTGTACTATGACCCTGAGGATACACAGTATGGCATCGATCTTCCTGCTGCCAGGTACACTCGGATCGATACCATTGATGATTTGAGCTTCCACCCTTCCGCTAGAGATCGATGTGCAGTACCTACTATGGCTCATCCGCTGGGAGAGCCTTCTGCGAGAGCTTCGTCCTCCTCTGCGCCAGCGCCTGCCCCAGTCGACGATGTAGGACCTTTTCCCGAGCCTACGATGCCTTACGGTGCATATTCTGATGCCGAGTGGAGAGAGAGATCCGATAGCATGTTCCGAGTTGTTTGGAACTTCATGCGCAGCTGCAGGAGGCCACCACAGGTCCATCAGCCCGTACACGTTTCTCGACGCAGACATCGATCCCCGACTCCTCCTTCCCCGACTGATACTGATCCCGCAGCTGAGGCAGCCGATGACGATGCACGGTATGGTGGGATAGATGATGAGAGCGAGTGAGAGTGATCCCCATGTTCAGACTTTCGGTTCTGTATTCTGACTTTTTATCTTTTCTTGCACTTTTGTTTTTCGTTTATTTTTAGGATTTGCTATGTTTGGATGGTTATGCTTGATCAGACATATTTGTTATTTCGATTTTACTCTGTTTCTAGTGTTTTCAGCTTGCAGGATTGAAAATTGACATAAACCGACGAACTAACCTGCTAACTTGCTGACTGATCCGATATGCGCATTGCAACGATCATTGCTGCTTTGAGCAACGATCGACACTTAACGAAAAATCGCCAAGCAACGGTCGATGCACTTAGTGCAACGATCGATGCATGAGCGACAGAGGTAAAACCCGACAGAACTAAAACATCCATTAATAATTTTTCTTTCTTTTTACCAATCCTTCGCTTGACACTACTGGGGACAGTGTGTTTTAAGTGTGGGGGAGGTGCTACTGACGTTTATCTTTTTGTTTTCTTAAGAGTCAGTCCGTTTTTCAAATTTTTTTGAGTTTGTTTAAGTAAGAAACTATGATTTTCTGAGGAGATTTACAAGACTTGCAGGAACTTAAGTAACCATTGGGATGAAGTTGCAGGATCTATCTCTGACTATTAGAAAACCCAGACACAGATCAACCTACTGGGAACACCCATATCACTTCAGGTATCAGAGGATCCTTTACTGACTTCACCCCTAATACTGACTTAGATTTTCTCACCTAAGGGCTTGGTATACTTTATGTCGGATTCCCTGTTAGTTCTGACACAGCCTGTAAACCTGTCCTATTTAGTCCCCTTCTCCCCTTCTATAAAGTAAAAAAAAAAAAATAATAATAAACTGAGGATGAGTTAGTAACTCCGAAGTGGTCATGGGAATGGTAGCAAACACTATTTTCTCTCATGTGATCCATGGAATGTGTCCAAAGTACACCCCATAACGGGAAGAACACTGATAAAAAAAAAAAATGATACCCAATGTGGGAAAAATCAGTTGTTAAAGAAGGGAAAGAGAAGAAAGGGACTAGAGAAAGATAGTATGGTGGTCTAGAGCTGACTAGGTAAGAATCCATGTGCCTTTAGATCGATACTCCTTAGGTGAGACCGCACTTAAATACTTGCAGAAGTCAGTAGGGAGAATTTGAATGCTTGAATGTGATTGTGGAGTTTACCTAGGACAGTTGCTAAGTGTGGGGGAAATACATGTTGGTCTTGATATCCTGTGATTGATTCTTTCAGTGGTTTACAAAGGGGAATCTGAGTATTGTGGCTTCTAGGATGAAATGAGTTTCTGAAGAGTTTTCAAACCTCTTGACTACATTTAGTTCTATGTCTTGCTTGAGGACAAGCAAGAGCTAAGTGTGGGGGAGTTGATATACCATGGATTTTAGGGCTTTTAACCATGGTATATGTGTCATTTATCGAGTCTTTTACTATGTTTTAGAGTCTTTTCAGGTATTTATTAGGTACAAGCACATTTGGAGCATATTTGGTGATTATGGCACTTTCTGGAGCTAATTGGAGTATTTGGCCGAGAGATCAAGTTCACTGTTGATATTTCCGAGCTGCATCGATCGTCACACTTATGGCAACGATCGTTGCACCAGCGAGATGGGCCAAACGACGGTTTAATAAAGAATGAAGAAATTGCAGTTTTGCCCAGAAGTTTCTGATATTTACGAAGAAGCCCCAATTCGTGTTTTAGGTTATAAATAGAGTTTTTAAGCCATTGTTTAGGCTAAGCAGAAATAACCTAGTTTTATTCTCTTAGGAGATTTTAGGGGCTGGTTTTGTTCTCGAAAGAGACTTGATTTTGAACCCCTGTTGATTATTCTGTTTTTATGATATTTGGTTTTCTACTTATGATGTTTTCTGTCTCGATGAACATGTCTGAGTAGATCACCTGTTAGGTTGAAGGATTCTCATTAGGGATTTCAGAGAATTACAGTTCTAATTAGTTAATAAAGATTTATATCTGCTAGTTCTTTATCTAAGTTGTTCTTAATGCTTAATCTGAAGTAGCTAATCTGAATTATGATGTTAGGTTGATTAATTCAGCGGAAGTTGGTTAATTTAACTAGAAAGAACTTAGGTAAGCAATTAAACTGTTCGCAAACGGAAGTTTGGTTCAGGTTAATTGTGAACATATCAAACCTGGAATTAATGCTAGTTTAATCTGTTAGTTCTCGCAAACGGAAGTTTGGTTTGCTGCACTTAGACTTAGAGAATTATCGCAAAGGAATTTGGTTAATTCTATATCTGTGTTTTGAGTTCTAGAACAGTTATTGATTGGATCCTAATTGATTGATTGCTTGCGTTCCTGATTTCCTGAGAACTCCTGATACCTAACGCTTTGCCCTCTTGCTTACAAACTCACTTGATTCGCTTTGATATTTCGTTTACTGCTTTCACATCTGCTTCGCTTAATTTAAGCCGAATTACTAATAATCTATTGTGTGACTGAGAGTCCTCGTGGGATTCGATACCTTATATACTACGATTGCATTAACTGTGCACTTGCAGTAGAATAGGGAAAACTATACACCTATCAGGGCCCCCTTTAATAAACCTAACGAGAGGGCCAGTGACTTATTGGGCCTGATACACACTGATGTGTGTGGCCCAATGTCCACAAATGCAAGAGGAAACTATCAGTACTTCATTACCTTCACTGATGATTTCAGTAGGTATGGATATGTTTATTTAATGAAACATAAGTCTGAATCTTTTGAAAAGTTCAGAGAATTCCAAAATGAAGTACAGAACCAACTTGGCAAAAGCATTAAGGCTCTTCGGTCTGACCGAGGAGGAGAATACTTAAGCCAAGAATTCAGTGATCATCTAAGAGAGTGTGGGATCGTATCCCAACTCACTCCTCCCGGAACACCTCAATGGAATGGTGTGTCTGAGAGGAGAAATCGGACCTTATTGGATATGGTTCGATCTATGATGAGTCACACAGACCTTCCAATATCCCTTTGGGGATATGCTCTGCTAACCGCATTGTTCACTCTAAATAGAGCGCCATCGAAAGCAGTAGCAAAGACACCATATGAATTATGGACTGGAGTGGCTCCAGTGCTGTCTTATCTTAGAATTTGGGGTTGTGAAGCCTATGTCAAGAGATTAATCTCAGACAAGCTTACACCAAAGTCTGATAAATGCTACTTCATTGGTTATCCAAAGGAAACCAAGGCTTATTACTTCTATCTACGTTCCGAGAACAAGATCTTTGTTGCCCGGGATTGTAACTTTCTTGAGAGAGAATTTCTCTCTAAGAAAGACAGTGGGAGTAAGGTACTGCTTGAAGAAATTCAAGATGAACAGGATACTGCTCAACCTAATGAGGAAGAGCAGCAGGAGGACCTACAAGAAATTGTAGAGCCTGAACCTGTAGTACCTGAAGTTCGAAGATCCGGGAGGATCCGTCACGAACCCGAGAGATATCAAGGATTCCTCGTGACTGACTGTCATGATCTTCTGATCATTGATGGTGATGAACCATCGAACTTCAATCAAGCCATGATGGGCCCAGATTCCTCTAAGTGGCGCAATGCCACTGATTCCGAAATGGACTCCATGTCAGTCAACCAAGTATTTTCGTTGGTTGACTTACCCGCTGGTGTAAAAGCCATCGAGTGCAAATGGATCTTCAAGAAGAAGATTGACGTAGATGGAAATGTCCAGATTTATAAAGCCAGGTTGGTGGCAAAAGGTTTCAGACAAGTTCACGGTGTGGATTACGATGAGACCTATTCACCAGTGGCTATGATGAAATCTATTCGGATTCTACTAGCAACTGCAGCTTTTCATGATTATGAAATTTGGCAGATGGACGTGAAAACCGCCTTCCTGAATGGAATTCTGGAAGAGGATGTGTATATGACACAACCTGACGGTTACATAGATCCAAAGAATGCTGGGAAAGTATGCAAGCTTCATAAATCCATTTATGGATTGAAGCAAGCATCGAGGAGCTGGAATCTTTGTTTTGATGAAGCGATCAAGCAATTTGACTTCATCAGAAACGAAGAAGAACAATGCGTGTATAAGAAAACTAGTGGGAGCAAGATAGTATTTCTTATTCTGTATGTCGATGACATATTGCTTCTCGGAAATGACATTCCAATGCTGAAGTCCGTAAAGGACTGGCTTGGAAGTTGTTTCTCCATGAAAGACATGGGTGAAGCCGCATACGTTCTTGGAATCAGGATCTACCGGGATAGATCTAGAAGGCTGATAGGCTTGTGTCAAGACTCATACATTGACAAAGTCCTACAAAGATTCAGCATGAAAGATTCCAAGAAGGGCTTCACGCCAATGGTACATGGCACAACGCTAAGCAAGAAGCAGAGCCCTACGACGGCTGCTGAGCTTGAGCGCATGAAGAATATTCCTTATGCATCTGCAATAGGATCTGTCTTGTATGCCATGATCTGTACTCGTCCTGATGTTGCTTATGCATTGAGCATGACGAGTAGATACCAGTCAAATCCAGGTGAAAACCATTGGATTGCCGTAAAGAATATCTTGAAGTATCTAAGACATACTAAGGATAAGTTCTTGGTGTACGGCGGAAGTGATGTGCTTAAAGTCAGTGGATTCACGGACGCAAGTTTCCAGACAGACCAAGATGATTTCCGGTCACAGTCCGGTTATATCTTTTGTCTGAATGGCGGTGCAGTCAGTTGGAGAAGCTCCAAGCAAGACACCGTTGCTGATTCCACTACAGAAGCTGAATATATCGCCGCCTCAGAAGCTGCGAAGGAAGCTGTTTGGATACGAAAGTTCATTATTGAACTAGGTGTGATACCAGATGCGGCTGAGCCTCTGGCACTGTTTTGTGATAACAATGGTGCTATTGCTCAGGCAAAGGAACCAAGATCACACCAGAAATCCAAGCATGTTCTAAGAAGATTTCACTTGATACGTGACATCATTAATAGAAAGGAAGTCAAGATCAGCCGAGTTCAAACAGATGATAACGTCGCTGATCCGTTGACAAAGCCACTCCCAAGGCCTAAGCTCGAGTTCCTGACTGAAGCTGTAGGCATTAGAGACATTGAAATGTAATCTAAATTTGAGTGGGAGTTTAAGGGCTTTATTTAGTTATTTTGATATGTTCTTGTAAAACATTCTTATGTTTAATGAAATTATTATTTCAAGATTATTTTAACTGTGATGAAATAATCGTTCCAAAGTGATATAAACCATTTTATAGGTCATCGAAGTAAATGACTTGATCTTGAGTTATCAAAGTCATTTAGCTTGATCATGAGACCCTATATTTGATAAATGACTTATATCATTATGTCCCTAGTCGAAGGTTGTTGAAATTGGAACACCAACAACCGTGTGAGACTGGATTGGTACGTGACTTATGACAAAGTCTCAGTGTGTCATAGATGCGCGGCATCAAAGTCAGTACATAGGTGTATGTTGGGGAACATACGACCGGACAAGACCCGCTTATAAGAACTCTTCAGGATATTTATATCTGTGTCATAAGAGATTCTTACTACGACTATAGAGTATAGTCCTTAGACCTGAGTTCGCATGCATGTGACTGCACATGGACTGATGCACTTTGATCATTGTCTAACGCTGTCGTTCTGCGATAGTTATAAGGACCTTGTTTGGGTACATTATGAAATGAGTAGTTTACAGTGATGGAACAAGACGGGATTTGTCCCTCCAATATAAATGGAGTGAATATCTCTAGGCCAATCGGAGATTTGAATACTGGAAAATGCATGGCCATGCTCAAACGGACTGTCCCGAGTCGTTTGGATTGTCAGTATCGAATCAGAGTCCGATGAACAAGATTAGGCTTTATAAGGATGACACTAATCTTGCCTTATGACTAATCGAGATATTGAGACAAAAGGATTATGAATACAGAGATTCCAGTACAAGTGGGAGATTGTTGGAATTGTGTCCAGTAATCTCGGTACTGTCTCTAGAAAGTAAGAGTATGTCAAATATCAGACATAAGTCATATAATACTGGGGGTCATGATGGCTTGCTAGAGTCCGCTCATGATCTATAAGTCTTGGACTTATTGCCTCTATTATATGATCCCATATGGGTCACACGCCTAAGCTAACAGGAAAATGTGTAGGAACGGCTTAGCAGAAGTACGGTAAAAGTGCCAGGCATTTACTGTACTTAGAGAGAATAAAAGGGTTTAGCCATTGTGTGTCGATCGATGCACATGATGTGTCGATCGACACAGTGCGCGAACGGCCAAATGGCCCAAGAGGAACCGGACGAGTTTTATAAATAAAACTCGAGTCTGTTTTCTTCTTTAACCCTAGCCAGCCGCGAACCTCCTCTCTCTCTGCGCCGATTCCCGTGTGGTCTAGCAGCCTCTCTTCCTGCTTGGTGTGCGTGTGTGAACCTCTGGAGGAGTTATCACTTGGTGGCTCTCTGATCTCTGACCTGTTCTCCCTTTCCGCTGCATAAACAGGTAAAAGGTGAGAACTATCATTGTTTCTATTCAAGAAGAACCTAGATCAGCATGTTTAGGATAATCTGAATCTGAGAATTGAATCAGGATTGATCTAAACATTCCTTCAGATAGGACAGTCGAGTTTCTGAAGATGATCGAGATAACCCATCATCTTCAAGACATGAGGACTCACTGCCGCATTCGCAGCCAACTTACAGTCTAAGAGGTTCTTAACAGTTTGAAACCTCTCAGTCCTTGCTTGCTCCTGAAAAAGCGATTTCAGGCTTGCCATTATCTCAATTGGTGACAATACACTCTCGAACTGCATTTGCAGCTCACCAGTCATTGTCGCCAACATAAGGCAATACACATCATTTTCATCTGACGAATGCTTTTCCCAAGCATTATGCAGAGTCCTGGCGGCATTGTTAGCAGGCCTCTCGGGGAGAGGATCACGAAGGACATAATCCTTCTTCTCCTGCTTGAGGACCAGCCTCAAGTTCCTTGACCACGTCAGGAAGTTCGTTCCAGTCAGCTTCTCCTTCTCGAGAACAGACCGGATTGAGAATGTGTTTTGTGTGCTTGTAGTAGTCATAGCTGAAATATATAGATAAAAAGGTTATTAGTTAATATGTTCAATATGATTAATCTTTTATTATACTTAATATGATCAATCATGCATTATATTCAATAACCTAAGTTACCCTCAATAGAATATAATGATTCCAAGATCCACATATAACTAAGATCAAAGTGGGCCACTGGCCGTCACCCAACCTTAGCTTATATCGGTAAGCCCTAAGTCGGCTAATTATATCCGTGATATAACTCTTGGTTGTGAATCTGGGCCCGAGGCCCAATTCACTCTGATGTCTCAAGGCCCGGGACTCCCGATGGCCTAGTCAAGAAAACCAGACTATACAGTCATGTAATCATTAATGTCTGGGACTCCCAATGACATTTATGAATCACAAACCGTCTTATCCACGCAAAAGTAGACACCCTCACACTGTAAGGCCATGAATACAATTGAATGGGCTTCGACAGCTGACATAGAATGGACAAGACATCCAACGCTTGATATTATTTGAGGTTCGTAGGTTTATTAAAATTTCATTCCCAAAATAGAAGATTAATATTTCGGGAAACTTTCTATTTTTGGAAACCTACTATTTTTGGAAACTTTCTAAAATTGGAAACTTTCTAAAAAACGGAAACTTTCTAACTTTAGAAATTTCTTAAAATCCAAAACCCGCAAATCTAGAAACTTCTATTTTAAGAAACTTTCTAATTTCAAAATTTCGGAAACTTTAATTTAAAATCGACTTATAATTTTATAAAATAAATTTTAAATTAATCTGAAGAAAAGACTCAAATAATTGGCCCAATTGTTTTAACTTCTTGGCCCGAGGCCCAAGAATTGGTCCATGTCCAAGACATGACCCAATTGTCCAATTAAATGACATAACCGGTCTGGTTCATTAAAATTGGTCTAACCAAATTTTAATTACTACGATGACCACAATTGTCAACCGGTTATTTACTAAACCGGATTTTCTCAATTTATTTGGTCCAACCAAATCAAATTAGAAAATCCTGGTTTAGGCACAAAATCCAATTTTTCGACATTGGATTTCTTATCCCGGTTTAACCAGAATTTAATAAAATTATTAAATCTGTTTATTAAACCGAGACGTTTGATTTTAATAAAAATTTTAAACCGAACCGAAACATCACACGTCAAAACCCTAACCGGTCGAGAAACAATCGTCCAGCCGCAAGCCATCATGCCGCGGCGGATGAATGGTCGGGACGGTTTGGGCCGTATGATCGGGACGGGTAGGTGGGACGATCGCAGCTCGGTTGCACGTCATGCGATCGCCGAGCGATCGAGACGCGGGACAACGTTGGACGATCGGGACGATGCCGAGATCGAATGGACGCGATCGCCAAGCGATCGTGATCGATCTCTCTCGCGCGTCATCCAACGATCGGGACGATCGCGACGCGTCCACGCGATACGACCCATCCGAGCGATCGTGCGCGATCCATCCGACGATCACAACGCGACCACGCAACACGATCGTTACCGATCGGTTCGTGCGTCCTTCGCGATCCGGACGATCCGACGCATACCGAGTCATATAGCTCGGTTTGCGATTTTCATTAGTTTAGGTTTTCAATTCTTGTTGCTTAAGTGATTTCTCTTATCAGTAGATTGATTCAAAAACACTTTTAAACAAGAAAAACAGTCCTAAACATGAATCTAAACAAGAAAAACCAGAACCAATAGCTCTGATACCACTGAAGGATGTTTTTGATTAATCCTGATTCAATTCTCAGATTCAGATTATCCTAAACATGCTGATCTAGGTTCTTCTTGAATAGAAACAATGATAGATCTCACCTTTTACCTGTTAATTGCAGCGGAAGGAGAGAACAGGTCAGAGATCAGAGAAACACCGAGAGATGAATCCTCCAAAGGTTCACACACGCGATCACAGAAAACGGGTGCTAGACCGAGCTGATGGGAGGCGCAGGGAGAGAGAGATTTCGGCGCTGAGGGGCTAGGGTTAGAGAGAAAGAGATTTGGCTTTTAGTTTATAAAAGCCTTCTCTTTCCCTTTTGGGCTTTTGGGCCCAAATATCAATCTGATTAAATCCCATGGATTTAATCAGACCCATTAATCTCTCTCTTAGTACGACAAATGCCTGGCACTTTTACCGTACTTCTGCTAAGCCGTTCCAACACATTTTCCTGTTAGCTTAGGCGTGTGACCCATATGGGATCATATAATAAAGGCAATAAGTCCAAGACTTATAGATCATGAGCGGACTCTAGCAAGCCATCATGACCCCCAGTATTATATGACTTATGTCTGATCTTTGACATACTCTTACTTTCTAGAGACAGTACCGAGATTACTGGACACAATTCCAACATATGCCTACCCCTTCTATAGTCCTTATGACATTTTTCATTCTTGCACCAGTAGACATTGATTGTGTTCCTAGAGTATTTTTAATGTAAAAAACAAAATACTTGGAATTTCGATCTGATTTTTTGCAGGCTACATAAGGACTATGAGACTGATTTTCCAAAAAACTTCATAACTTTATGTTGACTCTAGCTATAATTTTTGTGGCGTAGAAGAGATCGGGTTTTCGTAGCTTTTTGAGGCACCAAACTCTCTTTTGATTCACCAATAACACTCTAAACCCTTCATTGGTATATATGTTATGTTTCCTTTCAGAAACTTTTGTTTCATTTCAAAGATTTTTGTACTTTTGACCGAGACTTGTTCGCGATCGATAAATTTCGCTTTTACGGCCAAAACTTTAGTTTGAGTTATTTTTTCTCACCAATTTCTTCTCCGTACCTCTTTTATATCCATTTGAGGGGTTTGGGTTGTGATAGTTTCAAAAAAACTCGAGCCAATTTTTTCGGGTCATGGACCGTTGGTTCTCGGCTAGCCGGAACCTTCCCACGGTGCATAGGAGGGGTTTTTCAGGTCAGTTTTTTTTCCACCAATTTCTTCACCAGACCTCTTTTATATCCCATTTTAGGGGTGTTGGTCGTGGTAGTTTCAAAAAAACTGGACCCAATTCTTTCCGGGTTATGGAAACTTGCATTTTGGCCTTAGGATCCTTCCCCCGGTGCATAGGATCAGTTTATTCTATCCCGTCAGTGTTTTTCCACCAATTTCTTCATCAGACCTCTCTGTTATCCATTTGAGAGGTTTGGGTCTTGATAGTTTCAAAAAAACTCGAGTCAATTTTTTTGGGGTCATGGAACCTTGGTTCTCGGTAGGCTATACCCTTCCCACGGTGCATAGACAGGTTTTTCGGGTCTTTTTTTTCACCAATTTCTTCACCGGACCTCTTTTATATCCCATTTTAAGGGTTTTGGTCGTGATAGTTTTAAAAAACTCGATCCAATTCTTCTCGTTTCATGGAAACTTGTATTTTGGCCTTAGGATCCTTCCCGGCGGTGCATCCGGTCCGGATAATCCATCCCGTCAGTCATTATGGCCGAGACAGTCTTTCCCGTCAGTTCTTTTCCATCCCGTCAATGGTTCTGGCCGCAACCAGCCCACGCCCACTGCCCACGCCCCTGAGTATGCCTACCCCTTATATAGTCCTTATGACATTTTTCAGTCTTGCACCAGTAGACATTGATTGTGTTCCTGGAGTATTTTTAGTGTAAAAAAACAAATACTTGGAATTTCGATCTGATTTTTTTCAGTCTTCATAAGGACTATGAGACTGATTTTCCAAAAAAATTTCATAACATTATGTTGACTCTAGCTATGACTTTTGTGGCATAGAAGAGATCGGGTTTTCGTTGCTTTTTGAGGCACCAAACTCTTTTTGATTCACCAATGACACTCTAAACCCTTCATTGGTATATATGTGATGTTTCCTTTCAGAAACTTTTGTTTCATTTCAAAGATTTTTGTACTTTTGACTGAGACTTGTTCGCGATCGATAAATTTTGCCTTTACGGCCAAAACTTTAGTTTGAGTGATTTTTTATCACCAATTTCTTCACCGTACCTCTTTTATATCCATTTGAGGGGTTTGGGTCGTGATAGTTTCAAAAAAAACTCGAGCCAATGTTTTCCGGGTCATGGACCCTTGGTTCTCGGCTAGCTGTAACCTTCCCACGGTGCATAGGAGGGGTTTTTCGGGTCAGTTTTTTTACACCAATATCTTCACCAGACCTCTTTTATATCCCATTTTAGGGGTGTTGGTCGTGGTAGTTTCAAAAAAACTCGACCCAATTCTTTCCGGGTCATGGAAACTTGCATTTTGGCCTTAGGATCCTTCCCGGCGGTGCATCTGGTTTGGATAATCCATCCCGTCAGTCAGTATGGCCGAGATAGTCCTTCCCTTCATTTTGTTTCCATCCCGTTAGTCAGTATGGCCGAGATAGTCCTTCCCGTCATTTCATTTCCATCCCATCAGTCATTCTGGCCGCCAGAATGCTAGTCTTTTGTTGTTTTCGCCGAGGGATTCCACACCTTACGTCATTTAGGGTGGTTTTTGGCCTTAGGATCCTTCCCGGCGGTTCATCCGGTCATGATAATCCATACCGTCAGTCAGTATGGCCAAGATATTCCTTCACGTCAGTCCATTAGGGGGTTTTTGGCCTTAGGATCCTTCCCCCGGTGGATAGGATCAGTTTATCCTAACCCGTCATTGCTTTTTCCACCAATTTCTTCACCAGACCTCTTTGTTATCCATTTGAGATGTTTGGGTCTTGATAGTTTCAAAAAAACTCGAGTCAATTTTTTTCGGGTCATGGAACCTTGGTTCTCGATAGGCTATAAACTTCCCACGGTGCATAGACGGGGTTTTCGGGTCATTTTGTTTCCACCAATTTCTTCACCAGACCTCTTTTATATCCCATTTTAAGGGTTTTGGTCGTGATAGTTTCAAAAAAACTCGATCCAATTCTTCCCGGGTCATGGAAACTTGCATTTTGGCCTTAGAATCCATCCCGGCGGTGCATCTGGTCAGGATAATCCATCCCGTCAGTCAGTATGGCCGAGATAGTCCTTCCCGTCAGTTCGTTTCCATCCCGTCAGTGGTTCTGGCCGCGAGAATGCTAGTCATTGGTTGTTTTGGCCCAGTGATTAAATCACTAAGTATTTATTTCAAACCTTGACATGAGATTTTATAATACTTGGAAATTTTTGGGGTGTTTTATCTTTTTCCGTCATCTTTTGTCCGAGGACAAACATGCTTTGGCGGGACAGAATTTCTTCGAGTCACCGTCCACTATTTTTCCGCATCTGAGAGCTCGCCGGCAGCTTATTCACCTTAGCGGACGAGGCCATTTTGGCCCACTTGGAGTAAGGATCAAAAATGTCGGCCTATGTATTCACGACTTCCCCGGTGAAGGAGATGACGCGAACAACATTTTAAGCAAAGCCACAGATATTCCTTCTGTTTAGGTACGCAACAAAAGCCCATGATCTGGTCAACGAGCAATACACTGCTCGTGAAGAAACTGATAAGGATAGGTGGTCTGTAGTTGGGTGCGCGAGCACAGAGCCTACAAACACTAGCTATCCGATTGCCACTCATACGCCGAACGTTCAGTTGGCCTGCTAACACCAATCGTTCCAACCACTCTCTGAACTAAATCAAGAAGAGCGCCCAGAAGATGGACGAAACCAAGCCAAAGCCGCACAAGCACAAAAATAGGGCCAAAAATTGGTCGCCAAAAAAGTCACCGGAAAATTTTTTCGTCGACGTCCCGAAGGCCGGACATCATCCCACGATCGATCGGCCAACATCCATCCCTGTGCATAAGAAATCGCAAACAGCCCACGCCCACTGCCCACGCCCCTGAGTATGCCTACCCCTTATATAGTCCTTATGACATTTTTCAGTCTTGCACCAGTAGACATTGATTGTGTTCCTGGAGTATTTTTAGTGTAAAAAAACAAATACTTGGAATTTTGATCTGATTTTTTTCAGTCTTCATAAGGACTATGAGACTGATTTTCCAAAAAAAAATTCATAGCATTATGTTGACTCTAGCTATGACTTTTGTGGCATAGAAGAGATCGGGTTTTCGTTGCTTTTTGAGGCAACAAACTCTCTTTTGATTCACCAATGACACTCTAAACCCTTCATTGGTATATATGTGATGTTTCCTTTCAGAAACTTTTGTTTCATTTCCAAGATTTTTTTACTTTTGACCGAGACTTGTTCGCGATCGATAAATTTTGCCTTTACGGACAAAACTTTAGTTTGAGTGATTTTTTCTCACCAATTTCTTCACCGTACCTCTTTTATATCCATTTGAGGGGTTTGGGTCGTGATAGTTTCAAAAAAACTCGAGCCAATGTTTTTCGGGTCATGGACCCTTGGTTCTCGGCTAGCTGTAACCTTCCCACGGTGCATAGGAGGGGTTTTTCGGGTCAGTTTTTTTCCACCAATTTCTTCACCAGACCTCTTTTATATCCCATTTTAGGGGTGTTGGTCGTGGGAGTTTCAAAAAAACTCGACTCAATTCTTTCCGGGTCATTGAAACTTGCATTTTGGCCTTATGATCCTTCCCCCGGTGCATAGGATCAGTTTATCCTATCCCGTCAGTCATTCTGGCAGCGAGAATGCTAGTCCTTTGTTGTTTTGGCCAAGGGATTCCACACCTTACGTCATTTAGGGTGGTTTTTGGCCTTAGGATCCTTCCCGGCAGTTCATCCAGTCATGATAATCCATCCCGTCAGTCAGTATCGCCGAGATATTCCTTCCCGTCAGTCCATTAGGGTTTTTTTGGCCTTAGGATCCTTCCCCCGGTGAATAGGATCAGTTTATCCGATCCCGTCATTGTTTTTTTCACCAATTTCTTCACCAGACCTCTTTGTTATCCATTTGAGAGGTTTGGGTCTTGATAGTTTCAAAAAAACTCGAGTCAATTTTTTTCGGGTCATGGAACCTTGGTTCTTGGTAGGCTATAACCTTCCCACGGTGCATAGACGGGTTTTTCGGGTCATTTTTTCCACCAATTTCTTCATCAGACCTCTTTTTATCCCATTTTAAGGATTTTGGTCGTGATAGTTTCAAAAAAACTCGATCCAATTCTTCCTGGGTCATGGAAACTTGCATTTTGGCCTTAGAATCCTTCCCGGCGGTGCATCTGGTCAGGATAATCCATCCCGTCAGTCAGTATGGCCGAGATATCCCTTCCCTTCAATTCGTTTTCATCCCGTCAGTGGTTATGGCCGCGAGAATGCTTGTCCTTGGTTGTTTTAGCCCAGTGATTTCACTAAGTGATAGTGATTAAATGACTAAGTATTTATTTCAAACCTGGACATGAGATTTTTTAAATACTTGAAAAATTTTGTGGTGTTTTATCTTTTTCCGTCATCTTTTGTCCGAGGACAAACGTGCTTTGGCGGGAAAGAATTTCTTCGAGTCACCGTCAACTATTTTTCCGCATATGAGAGCTCGTCGGCAGCTTATTCACCTTAGCGGACGAGGCATTTTTGGCCCACTTGGAGCAAGGATCACAAGTGTCGGCCTATGTGTTCACGACTTCCCCGGTGAAGGAGATGACGCGAACAACATTTTAAGCAAAGCCACACTTATTCCTTCTGTTTAGGTACGCAACACAAGCCCATGATCTGGTCAACGAGCAATACACTACTCGTGAAGAAACTGAGAAGGATAGGTGGTATGTAGTTGGGTGCGCGAGCACAGAGCCTACAAACACTAGCAATCCGATTGCCACTCATACGCCGAACGTTCAGTTGGCCCGCTAACTCCAATCGTTCCAACCACTTTCCGAACTAAATCAAGAAGAGCGCCCAGAAGACGGACGAAACCAAGCCAAAGCCATACAAGGGCGAAAATAGGGCCAAAAATTGGTCGCCGGAAAAGTCGCTGGAATAGTCACCGGAAATTTTTTTCGGCGACGTCCCGACGGCCGGACATCATCCCACGATCGATCGGCCAACATCCATCCCTGTGCATAAGAAATCGCAACCAGCCCTTGCCCACTGCCCACGCCCCTGAGGAGTATGCCTACCCCTTCTATAGTCCTTATGACATTTTTCATTCTTGCACCAGTAGACATTGATTGTGTTCCTAGAGTATTTTTAATGTAAAAAACAAAATACTTGGAATTTCGATCTGATTTTTTGCAGGCTACATAAGGACTATGAGACTGATTTTCCAAAAAACTTCATAACTTTATGTTGACTCTAGCTATAATTTTTGTGGCGTAGAAGAGATCGGGTTTTCGTTGCTTTTTGAGGCACCAAACTCTCTTTTGATTCACCAATAACACTCTAAACCCTTCATTGGTATATATGTGATGTTTCCTTTCAGAAACTTTTGTTTCATTTCAAAGATTTTTGTACTTTTGACCGAGACTTGTTCGTGATCGATAAATTTCGCTTTTACGGCCAAAACTTTAGTTTGAGTTATTTTTTCTCACCAATTTCTTCTCCGTACCTCTTTTATATCCATTTGAGGGGTTTGGGTCGTGATAGTTTCAAAAAAAACTCGAGCCAATTTTTTCGGGTCATGGACCGTTGGTTCTCGGCTAGCCGGAACCTTCCCACGGTGCATAGGAGGGGTTTTTCAGGTCAGTTTTTTTCCACCAATTTCTTCACCAGACCTCTTTTATATCCCATTTTAGGGGTGTTGGTCGTGGTAGTTTCAAAAAAACTGGACCCAATTCTTTCCGGGTTATGGAAACTTGCATTTTGGCCTTAGGATCCTTCCCCCGGTGCATAGGATCACTTTATTCTATCCCGTCAGTGTTTTTCCACCAATTTCTTCATCAGACCTCTCTGTTATCCATTTGAGAGGTTTGGGTCTTGATAGTTTCAAAAAACTCGAGTCAAGTTTTTTGGGGTCATGGAACCTTGGTTCTCGGTAGGCTATAACCTTCCCACGGTGCATAGACGGGTTTTTCGTGTCTTTTTTTTCACCAATTTCTTCACCGGACCTCTTTTATATCCCATTTTAAGGGTTTTGGTTGTGATAGTTTTAAAAAACTCGATCCAATTCTTCTCGTTTCATGGAAACTTGTATTTTGGCCTTAAGATCCTTCCCGGCGGTGCATCCGGTCCGGATAATCCACCGCGTCAGTCATTATGGCCGAGACAGTCTTTCCCGTCAGTTCTTTTCCATCCCGTCAGTGGTTCTGGCCGCGAGAATGCTAGTCCTTGGTAGTTTTTGCCCAGGGATTCCACACCTTACGTCCATTAGGGTGGTTTTCTTTCTTAGGATCCTTCCCGTCGGTGCATCCGGACAGGATAATCCTTCCCGTCATTTTGTTTCCATCTCGTCAGTCAATATGGCCGAGATAGTCCTTCCCATCAGTTTGTTTCCATCCCGTCAGTCATTATGGCCGCGAGAATGCTAGTCATTTGTTGTTTTGGCCGAGGGATTCCACACCTTACGTCATTTAGGGTGGTTTTGGCCTTAGGATCCTTCCCGGCGTTTCATCCGGTCATGATAATCCATCCCGTTAGTCAGTATGGCCGAGATATTCCTTCTCGTATGTCCATTAGGGGGTTTTGGCCTTAGGATCCTTCCCCCGGCGGATAGGATCAGTTTATCCTATCCCGTCATTGTTTTTTCCACCAATTTCTTCACCATACCTCTTTCTTATCCAATTGAGAGGTTTGGGTCTTGATAGTTTCAAAAAAACTCGAGTCAGTTTTTTTCGGGTCATGGAACCTTGGTTCTCGGTAGGCTATATCCTTCCCACGGTACATAGACGGGTTTTTCGGGTCATTTTTTCCACCAATTTCTTCACCAGACCTCTTTTATATCCTATTTTAAGGGTTTTGGTCATGATAGTTTCAAAAAAAACTCGATCCAATTCTTCCCGGGTCACGGAAACTTGCATTTTGGCCTTAGAATCCTTCCCGGCGGTGCATATGGTCAGGATAATCCATCCCGTCAATCTGTATGGTCGAGATAGTCCTTCCCGTCAGTTCGTTTCCATCCCATCAGTGGTTCTGGCCGCGAGAATGCTAGTCCTTGGTTGTTTTGCCCCAGTGATTTCACTAAGTGATAGTGATTAAATCACAAAGTATTTATTTCAAACATCGACATGAGATTTTATAAATACTTGAAATTTTTTTGGGTGTTTTATCTTTTTCCGTCATCTTTTGTCCGAGGACAAACGTGCTTTGGCGGGACAGAATTTCTTCCAGTCACCGTCCACTATTTTTGCGCATCTGAGAGCTCGCTGGCAGCTTATTCACCTTAGCGGACGAGGCATTTTTGGCTCACTTGGAGCAAGGATCACAAGTGTCGGCCTATGTGTTCACGACTTTCCCGGTGAAGGATATGACGCGAACAACATTTTAAGCAAAGCCACAGATATTCCTTTTGTTTAGGTACGCAACACAAGACATGATCTGGTCATACGAGCAATACACTGATCGTGAAGGAACTGAGAAGGATATGTGGTCTGTAGTTGGATGCGCGAGCACAGAGCCTACAAACACTAGCTATTTGATTGCCACTCATATGCCGAACGTTCAGTTTGCTCGCTAACGCCAATCGTTCCAACCACTCTCTGAACTAAATCAAGAAGAGCACCCAGAAGACGGAAGAAACTAAGCCAAAGCCGCACAAGCGTGAAAATAGGTCCAAAAATTGGTCTCCGGAAAAATTGGTTGTCGGAATAGTCACCGGAAAATTTATTCGGCGACGTACCGACGGCCGAACATCATCACACGATCGATCGGCCAACATCCATCCCTGTGCATAAGAAATCACAACCAGCCCACGTCCACTGCCCACGACCACTGCCGACGCCCCTGAGGAGTATACCTACCCCTTATATAGTCCTTATGACATTTTTCATTCTTGCACCAGTAGACATTGATTGTGTTCCTGGAGTATTTTTAATGTAAAAAACAAAATACTTGGAATTTCGATCTGATTTTTTGCAGGCTTCATAAGGACTATGAGACTGATTTTTAAAACCCTAAACCCTAAACCCTAAACCCTAAACCCTAAACCCTAAACCCTAAACCTTAAACCCTGAACCCTGAACCCTGAACCCTGAACCCTAAACCCTGAACCCTGAACCCTGAACCTTGAACCCTGAACCCTGAACCCTAAACCCTGAACCCTGAACCCTGAACCCTGACCCTAAACCCTGAACACCGAACCCTGAACCCCGAACCCCGAACCCTGAACCCTGAACCCCGAACCCCGAACCCCGAACGCTGAACCCTGAACCCTGAACCCCGAACCCTGAACCCTGAACCCCGAACCCCGAACCCTAAAACCCTGAACCCTGAACCCTGAACCCCGAACCTCGAACCCTAACACCCTGAACCCTGAACCCTGAACCCTGAACCCTGAACACTAAACCCTAAACCCCAAACCCCAAACCCTAAAACCCTGAACCCCAAACCCTAAAACCCTAAACCCTATGGGTAAGCATTTTGGAGGATCATATAACATCTTGGAGCCTGGAAACCCCAATGGAAGATCTCTTTGATGCAATACTCAATGGTGAAATGTCCCCACGGGAACATTTCACATGCGTCAAGATCACCAACCACCTTGAGAATAAAGTCCTTTATGGGTGCTCCGACCTTTGACTTTCCTTTGATCAAATTGGATAGGAAGTACAACACCATCATCTTCAGCTGACCTTGGCTGCCACGTTCATACTCCATTTGGTAAAGCCTCAGTCCCACTTCTTCAGATGAAAATTTTTTCTTCCCGAATTACGCTTCCACAGATGCCTTGCTACCCAAATTCTCACAGTTCTCTGGGTAGTAGTCGCAGTACATTCCGTAGAGTATGGAATGTTCAATGATCGAGTACGAATGGGAACACCATACACTCGAAACCAAGCCTGACTATGCTTATCCGTTTATAATGTGAGGAGAAGAAATATCCACATCCCCATAACCTTTATCGTCGAATGAAAACCATGTGGAATATGTGCTTGAACTGTGGATGGTTGTGTAACAATTCCTTCTTGTGCGGTTCAAATTTATCGATGGTCTTCAAGAATTTGTGTTGAAAACACTTTGTTGAAAGCTTACAACCTTTTCCATAGTCGGTTAGTTTGAATACAACACCGTGAGGTTACATTAGCACTACAACGTCCTCATCACCCTAAAAAAAAGTAAATCATATTAGTAGTCTTACTAGTTGTACTAGTTATATTAGTCATACTAGTTTTACTAGCCGTACTCGTTTTACTAGTTATACTAATTTTACTAGTCGTACTCGTTTTACTAGTTATACTATTCAGTTTTCATCCCAAATTCAATAAATTAAACAAATTAATGAGTATTACCGATTGCGATTGTGAAGGATCCAATGGCGGTGGAGGCGCATGCGTATTCTCGGGAACTTGTGGTGTATCTGTAAGAAATAAAGATAAAGCATTCGGATTATGCTTCGCCTTCTTGTTCTTGTTATGGAATATGAAGGCTGAGCCTTTTTCTTAGGTGGCTTTTCCTTCTTATCTCGTCTGGCGAGTAACAAGTGCCATTGAGATGTTAAGGATATTTGTGCTGTAATTTTCAAAAAAAAAACACACACAAAACAAGTTTAAAATTGATAGCAATGGTGTTACAATTAACAATGACAAATCTTTCGCTAAAGTTACAACCATGACTAAAAAATATATCAAAATTCAATACATGTAACAATATTCATTTTGGTGGTGTTATGTTTCAAAGCTAGATACCAAAAGTCAACACCACAAGAAAATTCGCTCTTGAAAAAATAAATAATCGGATTTCAAGAAAAATTCTTTTGAGAAGAAAGTGAAACTAAAACCCAACAAAAATTTGGTGCACCTGCAAATAATCGAATCAGACCTAACTGAAACTCCTAAACCCACCAAAACTTGTCAAAACCATAACATAAATAGAAATTGCAAATACATAATGATACTATAAATTAATCCATAAATGAAATTCTTGATCATGGAATAAGTAAAAGTAGACTCTCAAACTGAACAAGAAAGCTACGACCTGGCTAAAACTAAGACATAAGGACTCATAACAGAGCTCTTGTAATCACTAGAAAACGAGCAGGAATTTAGATATAGCAAAAGCTAGGAAGCATTGTTTTGATTGCAAATATAAGCATCACTAGTCAAAAGACAATGACCTCGTAAAGTTGATTCATTTCAGTAATAGAGAAAACAAGGTCAACGAAGCAACAAAACCCACTGGAAATTCGGTAACCTCAATGTTCCTCCAGCAATGATGAACACTAATTCGTAAGCAAAATCGGTTCTTCGAATGAAGATGTACAAATTAGGAACCCGGAGGAAACCGATGCTCTAAACATTTTTGGTTTCCAAAGGGGTTCTCTCCCCATAAGGTATTTTGGACTGCCGCTCCTGCGCATAAAGCTGCGAAAATCAGACTACTCTCCTCTAACTGACAAGATTAGAGCAAAATTCAATAGCTGGACTATCAAGAGACTCTCATTTGTGGTCAGATTGCAGTTGATCTCATCTGTAATTTATGGTCTAGTGAATTTCTGGTTCAATGCTTTCTCTCTTCTTAAGGGATGCTTGAAGGAAATTGAGCAATTGTGTAATCGTTTTCTTTGGACTGGGGACATCACAAAGAGAACAACAGCAAAGGTCTCTTGGAAAATTGTGTGCTTACCAAAATCAGAGGGAGGCTTTGGGCTAAGGAATTTTGTTGTATGGAATAAGGCTCTGAACCTCAAACTTATCTGGCTCCTATATCAACTCTATCACTGTGGGTAGCTTGAACGAAAGAACATAGGTTGAAGAGACAATTCTTTTGGTCAGTAGAAGCAAGAAACACATACTTGTGGCTATGGAAATCTCTTTTGGTTATAAGGCAACTTGCGGCATCTTTCTTAACTTGTGATGTGGGAGACGGAAGAAGCGCAAGCTTTTGGTATGAGGACTGGTCTGAACATGGCCCTCTCATCAAACTGTTGGGACCAAATGGACCGCAGAAAATGGGCATTCGATTCAGTCAACGGTTGCTGAAGCATACTACTATCAGGATTGGGGCTCTATCCATAGGTCGAGGAACGAGAATTTCACCATACTGAGAAATACGCTTTGGTTGATGCCTGAACCAGATAATTCAAGAGGACCAGCTAATTTCCTTTGGAGATATCCTAATCAAGTCGCAGCTACTTTCAATACTAAGGCTACGTGGGAGGCTATTCGACCGAGAGGTACTGATCAACCTTGGCTCAAGGCGGTCTGGTTTAAAAATAGAGTTCCAAAACATGCTTTCAACTTCTAGGTTGCCAATCTTGATCGTCTGCCGGTTAATAAACGTTTGCTCAGCTGAGGTTTGAACATCAATGTCAACTGCACTATTTGCTGTAACGCCCCTTTCCCATCCTCCGCTGACCGTCGAGCTGACCGGCCAACAATCAAACAAGAACATGACCGATCGAACCCGAGCAAGTCGGACAGGAAAAGTTCGTCATAGGACGAAGCCAGAGACGGGTCGGTTTGAGACAAAGGCTCGCACTAAACCATCCTTGACCCCGCTATCCTCACTTCAATAGTACAAGTCGATCGCCTTGCACTACTTCTGCGAGTTGTGTCGGTTCGGACGAAACACAATATCAGGAAAGCATATTCATTTCTGAGTAAATCAAACGTTCAGTGCAACGTTTAACCATCATTTTAACAAACAATTTCACCAATAAACGAATCAACAAACAAAGCTCAATACGAATTGGCGACAAGCCGAACCGAAAGAAAAACCCCGAAATCATCGAATCAAAACCCCGCCACAAGCAATCCCGAAACTACACCGAGGACCTCCCGCGTCCGTCGCAGCAACACCTGAAAACACAAAAAAGTCTAATGAGCGATCTAAGATCACCCAGTGAATCGGCTCCCCACTAAGGCTTCTAGTTTATCTACTATAGATTCCCACCCGAAAACCCCAAAATTGTTGGAAGTTTCGGTTGATCCTGATTCAATTCTCATATTGATATCAACCTAAACATGCATCAGATCTAGGTGTTCTTATTTAGAAACATTATGATCTCACCTTTTACCTGTTTGTTGCAGCGGAATTGATGAACAGGTCAGAGATCAGGGAGATACACCAAGGGATGAATCCTCCAAAGGCTCACACACGCAATCACCGGAAACTGGCTGCTAGACCACGAGGAGATGGGGCGCAGAAGAGAGAGAGATTTCGCGGCTGGGATTAGGGTTGGGAGGAAGAGAGTTGGCTTTTAGTCATTAAAAGCCTTCTCTTTCCCTTTTGGGCTTTTGGGCCCAATCTGATTAAATCCCATTTAATCAGACCCATTAATCTTTCTCTCTTAGTACGACAAATGCCTAGCACTTTTGTCGTACTTCTGCTAAGCCGTTCCTACTTTATTTCCTGCTAGCTTAAGCGTGTGACCCATATGGGATCATACAATAAAAGCAATAAGTCCGAGACTTATAGATCATGAGCGGACTCTAGCAAGCCATCATGACCCCCAGTATTGTATGACTTATGTCTGATCACTGACATACTCTTACGTTATAGAGACAGTACAGAGATTGCTGGACAAAATTCCAACAATCTCCCACTTGAACTGGAATCTCTGTATTCATAATCCCTTTCGTCTCAATATCTCGATTAGTCATAAGGCAAGATTAGTGTCATCCTTATAAAGCCTAATCTTGTTCATCGGACTCTGATTTGATACTGACAATCCAAACGACTCGGGAAAGTCCGTTTGAGCATGGCCATGCGTTTTTCCAGTATTCAAATCTCCGATTGGCCTAGAGATATTCACTCCATTTATATTGGAGGGACAAATCCCATCTTGTTCCATCACTGTAAACTACTCATTTCATGATGTACCCAAACAAGGTCCTTATAGCTATCGCAGAACGATAGCGTTAGGCAATGATCAAAGTGCATCAGTCCATATGCAGTCACATGCATGCGAACTCAGGTCTAAGGACTATACTCTATAGTCGTAGTAAGAATCTCTTATGACACAGATATAAATATCCTGAAGAGTTCTTATTAGCGGGTCTTGTCCGGTCGTATGTTCCCAACATACACCTATGTACTGACTTTGATGCCGTGCATCTATGACACACTGAGACTTTGTCATAAGTCACGTACCAATCCAGTCTCACACGGTTGTTGGTGTTCCAGTTTCAACAACCTTCGACTAGGGACATGATGATATAAAACATTTATCAAATATAGGATCTCATGATCAAGCTAAATGACTTCGATGACTCAAGATCAAATCATTTACTTCGATGACCTATAAAATGGTTCATATCATTTTGGAACGATTATTTCATCACAGTTAAAATAATCTTGAAATAATAATTTCATTAAAACATAAATAATGTTTTACAAGAACATATCAAATAACTAAAATAAAGCTCACAAAACTCCCACTCAAATTTAGATTACATTTCAATGTTTCTAATGCCTACAGCTTCAGTCAGGAACTCGAGCTTAGGCCTTGGGAGTGGCTTTGTCAATGGATCAGCGACATTATCATCTGTCGGAACTCGGCTGATCTTGACTTCCTTTCTATTAATGATGTCACGTATCAAGTGATATCTTCTTTGAACATGCTTGGATTTCTGGTGTGATCTTGGTTCCTTTGCCTGAGCTATAGCACCATTGTTGTCACAAAACAGTGCCAGAGGCTCAGCCGCATCTGGTATCACACCTAGTTCCATAATGAACTTTCGTATCCAAACAGCTTCCTTCGCTGCTTCTGAGGCGGCGATATATTCAGCTTCCGTAGTGGAATCAGCAACGGTGTCCTGCTTGGAGCTTCTCCAACTTACTGCACCGCCATTCAGACAAAAGACATAACCGGACTGTGACCGGAAATCATCAGTGTCTGTCTGGAAACTTGCGTCCGTGAATCCACTGACTTTAAGCACATCACTTCCACCGTACACCAAGAATTTATCCTTAGTATGTCTTAGATACTTCAAGATATTCTTTACGGCAATCCAATGGTTTTCACCTGGATTTGACTGGTATCTACTCGTCATGCTCAATGCATAAGCAACATCAGGACGAGTACAGATCATGGCATACATGACAGATCCTATTGCAGATGCATAAGGAATATTCTTCATGCGCTCAAGCTCAGCAGCCGACGTAGGGCTCTGCTTCTTGCTTAGCGTTGTGCCATGTACCATTGGCGTGAAGCCCTTCTTGGAATCTTTCATGCTGAATCTTTGTAGGACTTTGTCAATGTATGAGTCTTGACACAAGCCTATCAGCCTCTTAGGTCTATCCCGATAGATCCTAATTCCAAGAACGTATGCGGCTTCACCCATGTCTTTCATGGAAAAACAACTTCCAAGCCAGTCTTTTACAGACTTCAGCATTGGAACGTCGTTTCCGAGAAGCAGTATGTCATCGACATACAGAATAAGAAAAACGATTTTGCTCCCACTAGTTTTCTTATACACGCATTGTTCTTCTTCGTTTCTGATGAAGTCAAATTGCTTGATCGCTTCATCAAAACGAAGATTCCAGCTCCTCGATGCTTGCTTCAATCCATAAATGGATTTATGAAGCTTGCATACTTTCCCAGCATTCTTTGGATCTATGTAACCGTCAGGTTGCGTCATATACACATCCTCTTCCAGAATACCATTCAGGAATGCGGTTTTCACGTCCATCTGCCAAATTTCATAATCATGAAAAGCTGCAGTTGCTAGTAGAATCCGAATAGATTTCATCATAGCCACCGGTGAATAGGTTTCATCGTAGTCCACACCGTGAACTTGTCTGAAACCTTTTGCCACCAACCTGGCTTTATAAATCTGGACATTTCCATCCACGTCAATCTTCTTCTTGAAGATCCATTTGCACTCGATGGCTTTTACACCAACGGGTAAATCAACCAACGAAAAGACTTGGTTGACCGACATGGAGTCCATTTCGGAATCAGTGGCCTTGCGCCACTTAGAGGAATCTGGGCCCATCATGGCTTGATTGAAGTTCGATGGTTCATCACCATCAATGATCAAAAGATCATGACAGTCAGTCACGAGGAATCCCTGATATCTCTCGGGTTCGTGACGGATCCTCCCGGATCTTCGAACTTCAGGTACTACAGGTTCAGGCTCTACAATTTCTTGTAGATCCTCCTGCTGCTCTTCCTCATTAGGTTGAGCAGTATCCTGTTCATCTTGAATTTCTTCAAGCAGTACCTTACTCCCACTGTCTTTCTTAGAGAGAAACTCTCTCTCAAGAAAGTTACAATCCCGGGCAACAAAGATCTTGTTCTCGGAACGTAGATAGAAGTAATAAGCCTTGGTTTCCCGTGGATAACCAATGAAGTAGCATTTATCAGATTTTTGGTGTAAGCTTATCTGAGATTAATCTCTTTACATAGGCTTCACAACCCCAAATTCTTAGATAAGACAGCACTGGAGCCACTCCAGTCCATAATTCATATGGTGTCTTTGCTACTGCTTTTGATGGCGCTCTGTTTAGAGTGAACACTGCTGTTAGCAGAGCATATCCCCAAAGGGATATTGGAAGGTCTGTGTGACTCATCATAGATCGAACCATATCCAATAAGGTCCGATTTCTCCTCTCAGACACACCATTCCATTGAGGTGTTCCAGGAGGAGTGAGTTGGGATACGATCCCACACTCTCTCAGATGATCACTGAATTCTTGGCTTAAGTATTCTCCTCCTCGGTCGGACCGAAGAGCCTTAATGCTTTTGCCAAGTTGGTTCTGTACTTCATTTTGGAATTCTCTGAACTTCTCAAAAGATTCAGACTTATGTTTCATCAAATAAACATATCCATACCTACTGAAATCATCAGTGAAGGTTATGAAGTACTGATAGTTTCCTCTTGCATTAGTGGACATTGGGCCACACACATCAGTGTGTATCAGGCCCAATAAGTCACTGGCCCTCTCGTTAGGTTTATTAAAGGGGGCCCGTGTCATTTTGCCCATCATGCAGGATTCGCATTTCTCACATGACTCAAAGTCAAATGAGCCAAGAAGTCCATTCGAATGGAGCCTCTTGATGCGTTTCTCGCTGATGTGCCCTAAACGACAATGCCATAGAAACGTTCGGTTTTCCTCATTAGGTTTAAACCGTTTTGTATTAATGTTATAAATTGGCGCGGATTGATCGAGTATGTAAAGCCCATTCGTAAGAGGGGCAGAACCATAGAACAAATTGTTGCGATTGAAGGAACATAATTTATTCTTAACTGAAAAATCATAACCTTCCAAATCCAACAAAGAAATTGAAATAATATTTCTGCTTATAGCAGGTACAAAATAACAATTATTAAGTTCTAAAATCAATCCCGAAGGTAAAGACAACAAGTAAGTTCCTACAGCTAGTGCTGAAACTTTCGCTCCATTCCCAACTCGTAGTTCCACTTGTCCTTGCTTCAGCCTTCTACTGTTGCTGAGTGCCTGCATATTAGTACAAATATGAGCCCCACAACCAGTATCCATGACCCATGAGGTATTATCAGAAGTAGTTGTATTAACTTCTATAACAAAAATACCTGATGAAGAAGTCTCGAAAGTCTTCTTCTTTAATTCCTTTAGACCTTCCTGGAATTTCTTACAATCTCTTCTCCAATGCCCCAGTTCTTTGCAGAACCTGCACATGTCAGTAGGCCCAGCCTTGGACTTGGGCTTGGGCTTTGGCGTGTCCTTGTCCGCGACATGGACAGCCTTGGCCGCTCCCTTATCCTTAGCAGAGGATTTCTTAAACCCCTTGCCCTTTTGCACCATAAGCACATTGGGGTCCTTGGCGGTTTTCCTCAAGTTGGGCTCTGCAGTCTTGAGCATTCCGTGAAGCTCAGGTAGTGTCTTACTCAAGCCATGCATGTTAAAGTTCAGAATGAACTGATCATAGCTTGCAGGTAAAGACTGCAGAATGATGTCGCAGGCAAGTTCCTGGCTGATTGGGCAGTCGAGTTTGTGAAGATGATCGAGATAACCCATCATCTTCAACACATGAGGACTCACTGCCGCATTCGCAGCCAACTTACAGTCCAAGAGGTTCTTAACTGTCTGGAACCTCTCGGTCCTAGCCTGCTCCTGAAAAAGCGATTTCAGGCTTGCCATGATCTCGATTGGAGACAATACACTTTCGAACTGTTTTTGCAGCTCAGGAGTCATTGTCACCAACATCAGGCAATAAACATCATTTTCATCTGACGAATGCTTTTCCCAAGCATTGTGCAGAGTCCTGGCAGCATTGGCAAGAGGCCTCTCGGGGAGGGGATCTCGAAGGACATAATCCTTCTTCTCCTGCTTGAGGACTAGCCTCAAGTTCCTTGACCATGTCAGGAAGTTCGTTCCAGTCAGCTTCTCCTTCTCGAGAACAGACCGGATCGAGAATGTGTTTTGTGTGCTTGTAGTAGTCATATCTGAAATATATAAATAAAAAGGTTATTAGTTATTATGTTCAAAATGACTAATCTCGTATTAAAATTTAATATGATTAATCACGCATTATATTCAATAACCTAAGTTACCCTCAATAGAATATAATGATTCCAAGATCCACATATAACTAAGATCAAAGTGGGCCACTGGCCGTCACCCAACCTTAGCTTATATCGGTAAGCCCTATATCGGCTAATTATATCCGTGATATAACTCTTGGTTGTGAATCTGGGCCCGAGGCCCAATCCACTCTGATGTCTCAAGGCCCGGGACTCCCGATGGCCTAGTCAAGAAAACCGGACTATACAGTCATGTAATCATTAATGTCTGGGACTCCCAATGACATTTATGAATCACAAACCGTCTTACCCACGCAAAAACAGACATCCTCACACTGTAAGGCCATGAATGCAATTGAATGGGCTTTGACAGCTGACATAGCCTGGACAAGACATCCAACGCTTGATATTACTTGAGGTTCGTAGGTTTATTAAAATCATTCCCAAAATAGAAGATTACTATTTCGGGAAACTTTCTATTTATGGAAACCTACTATTTTTGGAAACTTTCTAAAATTGGAAACTTTCTAAAACCGGAAACTTTCTAACTTTAGAAACTTCTTTAAAATCCAAAACCCGCAAATTCAGAAACTTCTATTTTAAGAAACTTTCTAATTTTAAAATTTCGGAAACTTTAATTTAAAAAACGACTTTATAATTTTATAAAATAGATTTTAAATTAATCTGAAGAAAGACTCAATTAACTGGCCCAATTGTTTTAACTTCTTGGCCCGAGGCCCAAGAATTGGTCCATGTCCAAGACATGACCCAATTGTCCAATTAATTGACATAACCGGTCTGGTTCATTAAAACTGGTCTAACCAAGTTTTAATTACTACGATGACCACAATTGTCAACCGGTTATTTACTAAACCGGAATTTCTCAATTTATTTGGTCCAACCAAATCAAATTAGAAATTCATGGTTTAGGCACTAAATCCAATATTTCTTTCGACATTGGATTTCTTATTCCGGTTTAACCAGATTTAATAAAATTATTAATCTGTTTATTAAACCAGAACGAAGATTTTAATCAAGTTTTGAACCGAACCAGCTAACCGAAATCGAACCGGCCCATCACACCCAAAACCCTAACCGGCCAGCCGTAAGCCTCACGCAAAAAGCGATAGCCGCAGGCCAGCCGTCGGCTGCATGATCGGGACGTTCGCTCGGCAGCTCGGGACGGGACGAGGCAGCACGGACGGACGCTCCACGATCGCCGAGCGATCGGGACGCGACGCACGCGACAGCCGGGACGCGATCGGGACGTCGCGATCGGACGCGATCGCCGTGCGATCACTCGGTCGATCGACCCAACCGGTCATCCCGACCGTTCGATTCCGACCGTCCGATTCCGACCCAACCGGCCGATCACCAAAACTCGAGTCATATAGCTCGGTTTTGTGATCCAATTGTTTGTTTAGAGTTCAATTCTGATTCTTAACTGTTTTATCTTATCAGTAATTGATTCAAAACAATTCTAAACAGATTAAACAACCTAAACAATGAATCTAAAACAAGAAACCTAAGAACCAATGGCTCTGATACCACTGTTGGAAGTTTCGGTTGATCCTGATTCAATTCTCATATTGATATCAACCTAAACATGCATCAGATCTAGGTGTTCTTATTTAGAAACATTATGATCTCACCTTTTACCTGTTTGTTGCAGCGGAATTGATGAACAGGTCAGAGATCAGGGAGATACACCAAGGGATGAATCCTCCAAAGGCTCACACACGCAATCACCGGAAACTGGCTGCTAGACCACGAGGAGATGGGGCGCAGAAGAGAGAGAGATTTCGCGGCTGGGATTAGGGTTGGGAGGAAGAGAGTTGGCTTTTAGTCATTAAAAGCCTTCTCTTTCCCTTTTGGGCTTTTGGGCCCAATCTGATTAAATCCCATTTAATCAGACCCATTAATCTTTCTCTCTTAGTACGACAAATGCCTAGCACTTTTGTCGTACTTCTGCTAAGCCGTTCCTACTTTATTTCCTGCTAGCTTAAGCGTGTGACCCATATGGGATCATACAATAAAAGCAATAAGTCCGAGACTTATAGATCATGAGCGGACTCTAGCAAGCCATCATGACCCCCAGTATTGTATGACTTATGTCTGATCACTGACATACTCTTACGTTATAGAGACAGTACAGAGATTGCTGGACACAATTCCAACAAAAATAACAAACAATCAATCAAACTGTCGATCACGCACTACCACGCCGTGTCGAGCCCACACACAATCAATTGCCAAAAGAAAGAGAAGGCGATTAGGGGAAATCGGGAGCACTGCGGCACATGTTCCCGATTGAGACTCGATCTATCTACCGCGCAACACCATCTACAGCAAAACACACACGCTGGGCCCCTACGATCTTGGTAACTTCCACGGGTTTTCACCGTTACCGATATGGCAACTAACCCACGACTCCTAGCCGTCCACACAACGACTAGGACACCGTTCTCTGTCCATCGATACGCGGTGACTCAGGCTACCCCTAGATAACCCAAGCTTCCATGCAGTCCGGCCCTAGGACGCGACCCCGTGTTCTCCGGACCACACACCTACAGACGTCACTCCATAGGTTAACACCATAACCAGAATCACCACGGTCTGGTTAGGTAACTACCCGAGGATCCAATCGGGTCGGAAGTACCAGAACGTAATCAATACCTAGACTTGCGGGATCTAACGTACCTTCGATTCCTAGTACACAAATGTAAACACGCAGACTCGCTTGGACTCTAGCAATCAATCTCAACCAATAACGACAATCAACTCAACACCACTTCCCGTAAGTCTACTCACACACACCACACCGCCCCCTGACTCAGCACCGTACCGAGTCAGCGGTTACGACTTAACCGGTCCCATGACCAGGTTAAGTATTAATACGGATTGCTCGGCCCAACACCGAGACAATCTAAAGGCCTGCACAGAAGATCAACCACAACCACACAACAAATACAACCACGCAACCAACACACAATCAACACACCACAGGCCTATTAGGGTTGCTAACGTTTTTAACCAATTTACGCCCGCTACCTTGGGTTAGCCGCTTGCTAACCCGTAGACGGTTCACCAATTACAACACTTCTCTTTTCTTTACCAATCCTAATCATCTTTTATCAACTCCCCGATCCGTCGGTTTAGAGCTAGTTGCTTACTAAACTCCCCGACGTCTCATCCTTTATTACTTAATTCATTCAACTTCGGGAACCCCGATACCATTCATATTTTATACGTTTGTTCAGGTTTAACTTCCGTATTTTAATTCGTCTTGATTCCCGTATATAGATTCCTTTCATACCGTTCTTTACTTACATATATATGCATATACGGTCCTAATCATGCAACGACTATACGAATGCATCACGCAACGTTCTACCAACCTAACGGCACTCAACAGGTTTAATCCGTTTTAAGTCTAACATGCTTCTTTAACCCCTAGCCGGTTTAACGTTAATTAATCAACCAATCAATTCTCAAGTTAATTCAATTCAAAACGATCGGGTATGCATTCCTATCTCTACGGTTTCCCATTTAACGTTCTATATGCATCTACGGTGTTTGAGCCGACTCACAGTGATATGACGGTACGAACGGCACGGATGCGGATACGGATCCCGAGACCCCAAACTAAACCCGAACCTCTCTGAATACCCGAACACGAACTCCCGAAGCTTCCCGAATACCCGAACACAAACCGCACACACAAACCGGCCGGAGTCAACGTGTTGACCGGCGTTGACCACGGCGTTGACCGACCATTGACCGGCGTTGACCGACCGTTGACTTTGACTCCGGTTGACCGTTGACCACTCCGGTTAACCCCTTTAACCTGCTGAACCACCAAATTGAACCGAACTAACTCCAACCCAACCGGTTTAGTTAAACCGGTTAGGTCAAACCGTTGACCGGCGTTGACCGAGGCTTAACCGGTTTGACTAAACCGATTCTCCCACTGAACCAAGACCAAACCAACTCCAATGCATCCCATTTCACCCCTGAAGAATCGCTTGCAGATTTGACGGCGAAAGGAGGTTTTTCGGCGACTCCTCCGGCGTTGACCGCGGCGGCTCCGGCGTTGACCGCGGCGGCGGTGGCTTTCTCCGGTGAATCAGAAGCTCTTCCACCCAACAATCTGCTTCTCTTGATTAGATCTACCAATCCATAGCCTTGAATCCTTGAAATATGTTGAAGAGAGAGAGTTATCCCTAGAAACCCTAACCACGGCTGCTTCTTGGCCGGATTCCAGCGAGCTCCGGCGACGGCGATGACGGTGGCTGGCTGGAGAATGTAGAGGAGGTTGAGATGAATCTACTGGACTTTGAAGCAGAGGATTTGGGTTCAAGATGAGAAAGTTATGCACTTTCTTGTGGAAGAAGGCATGAAGAACACCTTTTGTTCTTGAAGTGTTCTTGGATCTTCAAAGCAAAAGGATGAGTTTGTTGAATGTTTTCTGGAGAGAATGGAGAGAGTTTTCGACAGAGAGAGGCTAGAGTGAGAGATGCATTGCATAAAAATGTGCAAAAGGGAATGAATAGTGAGATTCTTTGCATGTACACTCTTTTTCTCATGCATCCATTGTGGTATTGCCACCTCTCAGCTAAATCTGGCGACCTGGGGAGCTCACACCTGTCTCTGGTGAGGGTCTGAAGTCCACTAAGGCCCATTAACACAGGCCCAGCCCACTAAAACCCTTCCTTAACTTGCTTGCTCACTTTTGCTCGGTTTGCTCATTTTCCCGATAACTGTTTTAGAAAATGGCTAATGATTCTCATAAATCTCCAAAACTTCATAAACTGATTCTCCTTAATTTTAGATGAATTTAGCAACTTTAATCATCCCATTTGGAGTTTTCTAGCTCCCGTTATGATTTTCCGAAGTTTCCTCGGTTTAGTCGGTTTTCCGACCGATGCTCCGAAAAATGCATTTTCGCTCCGTTTCTTCGAATTCTAATCTTGTAAATGTTCTTTATGAGTTAAAAAGGACATTTGGTCCGTCACGTCTTCCGTCTTGAACTTTGGCAAAATTACCATTTTGCCCCTGGGTTTGGCAAAATTACAATTTTGCCCCTGTTGACTTTTCTTCTGCCCGTTGACCATATTTTTGGATACGGGGTATCACATTCTTCCCCCACTTACAGGAATTCGGTCCCCGAATTCTCCGTCACTACCAGACTTTGAATCGGAACCAAACCCTGCAAATTGCTCCGCTACTCCATTCCAACACTTCCTTACTCGAACACTGCTGCACAACTATGACTTCTCGCTTTCCTGCGCTCTTCCGAACTTTCCATCTAAATTTCCACTGGTTCTCACTTCCAACTTCCCCACTTTGCTTCGACTTTCACGTCCTTCATGATACTGGTTTGTCTCCCCGAGACACTCTTCAAAATCTGCATTCCAAACCTGACGTTCTTCTAACTTCCAATCCTTCGTACTAATAACTTCACTCTGATTCCGATACGACCTCTTCCTTTCCGAGCACTCTTCCAGAACTTTGATTTTTGAATCCAACTTTTCTATGACTTCATTCACTTCACACCAATCGTTTCATTCCGATCTTCACACTGTCTCTGACATCCTTTCAAATCTTTTTGCTAACTCATCATACCAATCGCTTCGCTCTTTCCGCTGCTCTGTACGGACACTTTCCCGCTGACACTCCACACTGACTATTTCACTTCTCGGGTCAACTCGTCTCACGGCTCCTTTCCACTACATCTCGCTTTCGGGTTTGGGTTCGGTCTCGCATTCGTATCACATCGTCCATTCCGTCCTACATTCAACACAACAACTTTCACTGGAGCGGTGAATTCAAACCAATCCATTCCTCGATTTCACTTCCTCATAGAGATATAGTTAGTTAATCATGTACCCAATGGTTACCCATGATTAAGTAACAATATTCTATAATTCCGCTCTCTCGCGAATCGACAGTCGATTACAACCATACTCGAGTTAGCTCAACACCTTAAACGAAAAGGTTCTAACACTTTCAATTCTAACAACTTAACGAGTGCAACAAATTTAACCTACTCACCCGGATGGCTTACCGACGCCATTCACATTCCGCACATGCTGAGCATGTCATAAACACTAGCACTTTCACAGTGCTACACCACACACGAAACGCAACCCTAATTAACTTATGCACCACGCAAGCATTCAATAAAACACGCAAGCAATCAAAATAAAAGCAACCAATTACCACACACAGCCAAGCAATCACTAGATCGCTCCGGATATGTCGTCAGTCTGGGTTTAGGTTATGATGAACGATCGTCAGTTCCGCGCATCATCAGACTTCACGTGGTAATTCATTTTCATCCAAAACCATCACACGCATGCAAACAATTACTACGTAAGCCATAACGATAAGTAGAACAATTCTGCATCACATATATACATAAGAACAACAACACACACATGTTTCGAGGTTTTTAAATACATAAGTAAAACAAAAATACAACCATGAGACGTCCGTCATCCATACCCTAACCCCCAAACTGCATCATCATAACCCGGAGATGTCTGAAACCACATGCGAGAATCGCCGATCTAGATACACACAACAACAACATAGTTAGTGCCCAACTTACCTGGCCTAACTATTCTAACCCTAACAGCCCCAACACGACCGGAATGCCATACACAACAGGCATCGCGGCTCACGCTGGTACCCACTGGCAGGTGCGCCGGGAGGGTGTGGTGGGTGCGCATCTCTAGTCGGCGGTCCGACCTGCTGCGGCTCTGCCATCGGACACAACTGCGCTACATGACCTCCGCGACCACAAATCTGACAAACCGGAATGAGCGCTGGGCGTGGCCCACGGTAACAAGCTGCTGCCTGATGATATGTCGCTCCACACAGCTGACAGGAAGAAACAGACCCCGAAGAAGGCTCCTGAAAACACTCGGCTGCTCGATGTCCCTGACCTCCACAAATCTGACAGACAACCGGCGCTGAGCGGGACCGACGAGAACTGGATCGACGGGAACAAGCGGATGCTCTGTGTCCCTCGTCTCCACACCTCCTACAACTCCTCGATGGTCTCGGTGGCTTCTCCAATGGTGGCTGCGCTTCAGGTGACTGCGCTGCTGGCTGCTGGATAACTGACTGCCGAATAAGCCCACCGTCTCGACGACTCGGACCAGGTCGATACTCCTCAGGTAACGGGGCACGATGCGGCTCTGCGTCCGACATACGGGGTCCTTGTCCTGCGATCGGGAAAATAGGTGCAAGATGGCTGTCCATCCCGCACACCTGACAATAATACGGGGCCGGCACTGGCTGATACCTCTCACGGTAGCGCGGATCCCCTGGTTGGGTACACCAATACAAATGAAATCCCTGAACTCCGCAGGCGCTACATGTCTGGTACACAGGCATAGGCGGCAATGAATCTGGCGTGTCGGCTAGTGGAATCTCCGGTGGTGCAACCGGCTCGGTCGGTGGTGCCTCTGGTGATGTAACTGACTCAAACTGCGAGTCCGATCCTGCCATCGACATCGGCTCAACTCCTGTGGCTGACTCCATCGCTGAATGTGGCTCGGTGGAACCGGGTGATGGAGCTCCTGACCTCTGCGACGATCCTGGCTGATGATGCGGCCCAACATGCTGCTCCAAAACGTCCTCTAGTATCGCCATCTGCTCGTCCATCTGCTGCGCCCACTGCGCATGCTGCTCTTGATCCAACGGCTCCATGTCCATGTCGAAAACTAGGTGTAACGGATCCAACTGAAAGTTCCCTCCACCAAGTGGAATGAAGTCCGACTCATGCAAACTGAAAGGTAGTGGCACATCATGTGCCTCAAGCTGCATCTCCGATGGTACTGTAGGTGCCTCAAGCTGAGGTGGAAACGGCGGCAACCCATAGTCTGTGAATCCCAAATACCCCATCACTCCCGCGGTCGGGTCTGCGGTACCTGCATCGTCCTGTAGAGAAGGCGGTAACGGGTCCGGTAATGGCCTCCAATCCACAGCGGCTGCTCTCGCTCCCTGATGCACACGGGGAACAACTGGCGGTCGATCTGATACCCGAGAACCCTGCGACTGACCCTGCGGTGCTACCCTCAGACATGCCTGATGCTGGTCTACCAAAGCCTGGTACTCTGCCCGAGTCATCCGACGCTCACCCATACTACTCGCTGCAATCTCTCACACCCAATGCACACACCCACACACACTCCGTCCAGGGACACTCTGCTGCTGTCTGCAATCAAAAACCACAAATAAAAATTAGTTCACATAATACAAATTTTCTACCCCATCCCAACCCCGGATTTACGAACGCGGCTCGGTTTCCTAATGGATGCTTGGGTAAGACACAGTTTTGACTCGATAAAACCACGGAAAACACTCAGAAATGAACAGCTTTGAAACCCATGCAGAACCATGCTCTGATACCACCTTTCTGTAACGCCCCTTTCCCATCCTCCGCTGACCGTCGAGCTAACCGGCCAACAATCAAACAAGAACATGACCGATCGAACCCGAGTAAGTCGGACAGGAAAAGTTCGTCACAGGACGAAGCCAGAGACGGGTCGGTTTGAGAAAAAGGCTCGCACTAACCCATCCTTGACCTCGCTATCCTCACTTCAATAGTACAAGTCGATCGCCTTGCACTACTTCTGCGATTTGTGTCGGTTCGGACGAAACACAATATCAGGAAAGCATATTCATTTCTGAGTAAATCAAACGTTCAGTGCAACGTTTAACCATCGTTTTTAAAAACAATTTCACCAATCAACGAATCAACAAACAAATCTCAATACGAATTGGCGACAAGCCGAACCGAAAGAAAAACCCCGAAATCATCGAATCAAAACCCAGCCACAAGCAATCCCGAAACTACACCGAGGACCTCCCGCGTCCGTCGCTGTAACACCTGAAAACACAAAAAAGTCTAATGAGCGATCTAAGATCACCCAGTGAATCGGCTCCCCACTAAGGCTTCTAGTCTATCTACTATAGATTCCCGCCCGAAAACCCCAAAATAACAAACAATCAATCAAACAGCCGATCACGCACTACCACGTCGTGTCGAGCCCACACACAATCAATTGCCAAAAGAAAGAGAAGGCGATTAGGGGAAATCGGGAGCACTGCGGCACATGTTCCCGATTGAGACTCGATCTATCTACCGCGCAACACCATCTACAGCAAAACACACACGCTGGGCCCCTACGATCTTGGTAACTTCCACGGGTTTTCACCGTTACCGATATGGAAACTAACCCACGACTCCTAGCCGTCCACACAACGACTAGGACACCGTTCTCTGTCCATCGATACGCGGTGACTCAGGCTACCCCTAGATAACCCAAGCTTCCATGCAGTCCGGACCTAGGACGCGACCCCGTGTTCTCCGGACCACACACCTACAGACGTCACTCCATAGGTTAACACCCTAACCAGAATCACCACGGTCCGGTTAGGTAACTACCCGAGGATCCAATCGGGTCGGAAGTACCAGAACGTAATCAATACCTAGACTTGCAGGATCTAACACACCTTCGAGTCCTAGTACACAAATGTAAACACGCAGACTCGCTTGGACTCTAGCAATCAATCTCAACCAATAACGACAATCAACTCAACACCACTTCCCGCAAGTCTACTCACACACACCACACCGCCCCCTGACTCAGCACCGTACCGAGTCAGCGGTTACGACTTAACCGGTCCCATGACCATGTTAAGTATTAATACGGATTGCTCGGCCCAACACCGAGACAATCTAAAGGCCTGCACAGAAGATCAACCACAACCACACAACAAATACAACCACGCAACCAACACACAATCAACACATCACAGGCCTATTAGGGTTGCTAACGTTTTTTAACCAATTTACGCCCGCTACCTTGGGTTAGCCGCTTGCTAACCCGTAGACGGTTCCCCAATTACAACACTTCTCTTCTTTACCAATCCTAATCATCTTTTATCAACTCCCCGATCCGTCGGTTTAGAGCTAGTTGCTTACTAAACTCCCTGACGTCTCATCCTTTATTACTTAATTCATTCAACTTCGGGAACCCCGATACCATTCATATTCTATACGTTTGTTCAGGTTTAACTTCCGTATTTTAATTCGTCTTAATTCCCTTATATAGATTCCTTTCATACCGTTATTTACTTACATATATATGCATATACGGTCCTAATCATGCAACGACTATATGAATGCATCACGCAACGTTCTACCAACCTAACGGCACTCAACAGGTTTAATCCGTTTTAAGTCTAACATGCTTCTTTAACCCTAGCAGGTTTAACGTTAATTAATCAACCAATCAATTCTCAAGTTAATTCAATTCAAAACGATCGGGTATGCATTCCTATCTCTATGGTTTCCCATTTAACGTTCTATATGCATCTACGGTGTTTGAGCCGACTCACAGTGATATGACAGAACGAACGGCACGGATGCGGATACGGATTCCCGAGACCCCGAACTAAACCCGAACCTCTCTGAATACCCGAACACGAACTCCCGAAGCTTCCCGAATACCCGAACACAAACCGCACACACAAACCGGCCGGAGTCAACGCGTTGACCGGCGTTGACCGGCGTTGACCGACCGTTGACTTTGACTCCGGTTGACCTTTGACCACTCCGGTTAACCCCTTTGACCTGCTGAACCACCAAATTGAACCGAACTAACTCCAAACCAACCGGTTTAGTTAAACCGGTTTAGTTAAACCGGTTAGGTCAAACCGTTGACCGGCATTGACCGAGGCTTAACCGGTTTGACTAAACCGATTCTCCCACTGAACCAAGACCAAACCAACTCCAATGCATCCCATTTTACCCCTGAAGAATCGCTTGCAGATTTGACGGCGAAAGGAGTTTTTCCGGCGACTCCTCCGGCGTTGACCGCGGTGGCGGTGGCTTTCTCCGGAGAATCAGAAGCTCTTCCACCCACCAATCTTCTTCTCTTGATTAGATCTACCCATCCATAGCCTTGAGTCCTTGAAATATGTTGAAGAGAGAGAGTTATCCCTAGAAACCCTAACCGTGGCTGCTTCTTGGCCGGATTCCGGCGAGCTCCGGCGACGGCGACGATGATGGCTGGCTGGAGAATGTAGAGGAGGTTGAGATGAAGCTACTGGACTTTGAAGCAGAGGATTTGGGTTCAAGATGAGAAAGTTATGCACTTTCTTGTGGAAGAAGGCATGAAGAACACCTTTTGTTCTTGAAGTGTTCTTGGATCTTCAAAGCAAAAGGATGAGTTTGTTGAATGTTTTCTGGAGATAATGGAGAGAGTTTTCGACAAAGAGAGGCTAGAGTGAGAGATGCATTGCATCAAAATGTGCAAAAGGGAATGAATAGTGAGATTCTTTGCATGTACACTCTTTTTCTCATGCATCCATTGTGGTGTTGCCACCTCTCCCCTAAATCTGGCGACCTGGGGAGCTCACACCTGTCTCTGGTGAGGGTCTGAAGTCCACTAAGGCCCATTAACACCGGCCCAGCCCCCTAAAACCCTTTCTTAACTTGCTTGCTCACTTTTGCTCGGTTTGCTCATTTTCCCGATAACTATTTTAGAAAATGGCTAATGATTCCCATAAATCTCCAAACCTTCATAAACTGATTCTACTTGATTTTAAATGAATTTAGCAACTTGAATCATCCCATTTGGAGTTTCATAGCTCCCGTTATGATTTTCCGAAGTTTCCTCGGTTTAGTCGGTTTTCCGACCGATGCTCCGAAAAATGCATTTCCGCTCCGTTTCTTCGAATTCTAATCTTGTAAATGTTCTTTATGAGTTAAAAAGAGGACATTTGGCCCGTCACGTCTTCCGTCTCGAACTTTGGAAAAATTACCATTTTGCCCCTGTGTTTGGCAAAATTACAATTTTGCCCCTGTTGACTTTTCTTCTGCCCGTTGACCGTATTTTTGGATACGGGGGTACCACATTTGCACTCTCCATGTCGAGGACATGGATCATTGTTCATCAATTGTGATTATGCGACAGAGATTTGGATACACATTCTCCTTCGCTTTGGCTTGCATTCTCAACCCTTCCACTCTTGGCAGGGTATGATTGATTGGATTTTAGCGCCTCAAGGGACATCCGTTGTTAAACTTTTGAGGAAACTTGCTTGTCATGCCTTGGTCTATCTGGTATGGCACGAGAGATATTATAGGAATCATAACAGTCCGGCTTGTACTTCTCAAGTCTTGTTTACTCAAATTGACAGAGTTGTAAGGGATATCGTGTTAGCTAAGAGACACCGCAAAGGATGCTCTATCCTGATGTTAACTTGGTTCACTTATAGCTAGGGTAACAATTTTCCTTTCTCTAGCTTATAATTGGTTTTTACTTTTTTGGGCCATTAAAAGCTTTCGGCTAATATACCTTATATAATTAAACCTGTTTTTTGGTAATATAATTTACAATTTTATAAAAAATAGCTGTTTTAAGCTTTTGTAATCACTAGAAAACGACTAGGAATTTAGATATAGCAAAAGCTAAGAAGCATTGTCTTGATTGCAAATATAAGCATCACTACTCAAAAGACAATGACCTCGTAAAGTTGATTTATTTCAGTAATAGAGAAAACAAGATTAACGAAGCAACAAAACCCACTGGAAATACAATAGCTTGAGCAAATTGAATCGGGTAAGTTCAAAATAATAATTTGGAGATAGCAAATGCGAGCGGGTTGGTCGATTTCGCGGGACTGGGAAAATTATGAGATTTAGAACTGAAACTGAGTGTTAGAGAGAAACATGGCTACTGAAATTGATAGTTACAGGAAGAAGAAGAACCAATTTAAGATTCAAAATAGATTTAGAGCTTTTATTGGATTTGGATTGGATCTTATTTATTAGGATTGAATAGATTGTTGGAATTGTAAATAAACAAAAATGTTAAGGCTAAAAGAAAAAATAACAATAAATCAAAAGGCCATGAGAGATTAACGTCTTTAGAATTCTTCCTAGCGGCGGAAGAATCTCCCGATCCGGCTGTTGCCGCACTGGGCAACGCTGTATTGGAACTCATCGCGGAGAAAAACGACGATATTAAGCTTTGGGGTGCTTCCGAAATCTAGGTATTACGAACTGAGATTGATCGAGAGAAAGTTTGTTATGGATTGAAAACTGAGATTTCGTATTAATGAAAATGTTTTAACTGTACAACGACTATAAACGAATACATAAACAGGATAACACAAAACCGGTCTGTACAAGTAAACCAAATACACTTATGTACACTCTCCAATAGGCCCCCTCAAGATGAGCTTCCAAAGATGTTATGAAGACTCATCTTGGACTTCAAATGTTCAAACGGTCGTGGAAACAGGGGTTTTGTTAGTATATCTGCGATTTGATCTTCAGTCCGGATGTGCAATGTCTTCAATATACCTCGGTCAAGCCTTTCACGGACATAATGACAATCCGATTCAATGTGTTTAGTGCGCTCGTGGAACACCGGATTGGTTGCTTTATAGATAGCAGCTGTACTATCTGAATATAGAACTGGAGTGACTGAAGTTGTGGCTCGAAGATCACGGAGAAGCTTCATGAGCCATACCATCTCCCGAGAAGCTAAGGAGAGAGCTCGATACTCAGCTTCTGCAGAAGAAAGTGAGACAGTGTTCTGTTTCTTGGACTTCCAAGAAATGAGAGAAGAACCAATGAACATACAGAACCCTGTAGTAGAACGGCGACTATCAGGACATGAGGACCAGTCTGAATCTGCAAAGCCTTTTAGAGTGAGATCTGAAGTTGCAGAGTAGAAAAGTCCCTGACCAACTGTGCCTTTGATGTATTGCAACACTCTATACACAGCCTGAAGATGAGATGTCCGTGGAGCAGATGAGTATTGACAAAGTTTGTTGACAGCAAACGTTATGTCTGGCCTTGTTATGTTGAGATACATAAGACGACCTACAAGACTGCGGTACATCTCTTTATCAGGCAGTAATGTTCCATCTTCTTTAGAAAGCTTCAGATTTGGAATCATAGGTGTTGAAGTTGGTTTGCATCCCAACATACCAGCAGAAGTAAGAAGTTCAAGAGCATATTTCCTTTGGCATAAAGAGATACCATCAGACGTTCTTGCAACTTCTAACCCCAAAAAATACTTCAAATCACCTAGATCTCGAAGCTTAAAACGTTCCTGTAAACTTGATGTGACTGTTGCTGCAGCTTCATCAGTGGTACTGGCAATAATTATATCATCAACGTACACTAGAACTGCAACAAAATCTCCATTAGCACAGCTTTTAATGAATAAAGTGTGATCACCTTCACCTTTTGTAAACCCCAGAGATAAAAGAGAATCAGAGAACTTCAAAAACCATTGTCTAGAGGCTTGCTTAAGGCCATATATAGACTTCTTAAGTCTGCAAACAGCATTCTTTGGCAATGATAGTCCCCTTCTTTCTGCATACCCATCAGGCAATCTCATGTAAATAACTTCATCTAAATCTCCATTCAAGAAAGCATTCGATATGTCCAATTGCTTTAGTGACCATTTCTTAGATGCTGCAATCTTCAAAAGCATCTTAACAGTAGTCAACTTAGCCACTGGTGAGAATGTTTCCTTATAGTCCAGACCTTCCTTCTGTGTATAACCTTTAGCTACTAGACGAGCTTTATATCGCTCAAGACTCCCATCAGCATGAAACTTCAAAGTAAACACCCACTTGCATCCGACAGGCTTCTTTCCTGAAGGCAAACTCTCAATAGACCAAGTCTCAGTATTTTCCATAGCATCAAGCTCTTTATCAACAGCCTCACACCATTCTTTAGAATCCTTTGCCTCAGAGTATGTGTGAGGGACAGGAATTTTGGTGATATTGTTAATAAAAGACAGATGAGAGGAAGAGATCTTTGAATATGAAAGGAAAGAAGAAATAGGATGTGAGATATCAGAGTTTAATGTATAACAATGATAGTCATTCAAGTGTGCTGGTGGTTTCTTGATTCTATGTGAAGAAATTTCTGGTGGAAGATTAGAAGATGAAGAAATTTCTGGGGAAATGTTTGGTAATGGTGATAAGGTACCTGAGGACAAAGATGGTGTGAAGATATCTTGTTGAGTCGCCTGTGAATTTGTCTTGATGAATGGAAATATCTCTTCATGGAATATAACATTCCTGGAAATGAAAACAGAGTTAGATTCCAAATCCATCATTTTATAACCTTTGTATCCGGATGGATAACCAAGGAAAACACAAGCTCTTGAACGAGGTTGGAACTTATGTCTTTGCTTTGGTGATGTTGTACTGTAACACAAGCATCCAAAGGTTCTGATCTGATTATACTCAGGAGTCTGTCCAGTTAAGATCTCATATGGTGTCTTATTCCCAAGTAAAGGAGATGGTGTTCTGTTGATGAGGAAGACTGAGGTCAGAACACAATCACCCCACATTGAAAGTGGAATATGAGCTTGAAACATGAGTGCTCTTGCAACATTCAGTATATGTTGATGCTTCCTCTCAACTACTGAATTTTGCTCTGGTGTTTCTGGACATGAGTGAAATGATCTGATTCCTTTCTGCTTGTAGAAATCTGTGAATCTCAGCTCAGGAGCATTATCAGAACGTACTGATTTAACAGTCACATTGTACTGATTTTCAACTTGATGAATAAAATCAGGAAACACGGTTATAGCTTCACTCTTTGCTCGCAACAAAAATATCCAAGTGGCTCTGGAATGATCATCCACAATGGTTAAGAAATAGCGAAATCCTTCAATAGTTTCAACTGAAAACGGCCCCCAAATGTCAATGTGTAACATCTCAAAGTTAGCATTACACATGTTATTTGGAGAAGGGAAAGATAATTTCTTCTGCTTTGCCAAATGACAGATATGACAATATGCAGAACTTTTATTCTTCAATCTAGTAGTACCAAGTGCTTCTGAAATCATATCCAGTCTTGAAAAAGATGCATGCCCTAATCTCTTGTGCCATGTACTGACATCTACCACTGCATTCACTGAAGGAGAATGATCTTGAATGTCCAGTACATAGAGATTAGCAATGCGTCTACCCAGTCCAATCGTCACAGCCTTGGTATGATCCTGGATTTCACAAGAAGTAGAATCAAATATAACTCTGGATCTCAATGTAGTGGTTAAGGAGCTGATACTGATTAGATTCAAACGAAATTCAGGGATAAACAAGACATTGTTGAGAGTAATGTGCTTGTTTATCTTCACAGATCCTACACCAGTTATCTTGATGGTTGAACCATTTGGGAGGTTGACTGCACTATTAACAGAAGTATCAAGTGAAACAAACACATTTCTATCACAAGAAACATGATGTGTAGCCCCTGAGTCAACAACCCAAGTCTCATTTCCAAGAGTATGTTGAGACACTGTCAAGATTCCAACAAAACATATGGTGGAAGGTGAAAAATGTATACCAGAGTTATCAGCTGCGGAAGTACTTGCTTCTGAAGGACGTGAAACAGAGGTGTTCTGAAGTTGAGAACTGAACAACGCAATGAAGTTCTGAATCTGATCTTTGGTAAGGTTTCCAACAAGATGATCAAATGATGTGTTACCCTCTGGTTTAGAAGACATACTAATCTGAGCAGTGACTGGTTGAGATTTCTGCTTATCAGATGGCTTGCCTTTTGGAGTATAGCCAGGAGGGAACCCATTCTTCTTATAACACCTCTCTGCAATATGTCCAACTTTGTTACAGAATGAACATATTGGCCTTCCCTTATTTGGACCAGATTGAACATAGCATATCATCTCAGATGAGTGCACTGGAACTACAGCTTCAGAGACTTGAAAAGCAGAAGGAGCAACTGTGGTTGTGAAACCTTTCTGACTATCATCTTGATCAAGCATATTGTACACTTCAGAGAGAGTAGGAAGTGATTTCTTCATAATGATCTGTCTCCGTATGATTGCATATGACTCATTAAGTCCTGCCAGGAACTTAACTATCTTGGCTCTCTCTGCTTTCTTTTGCAGACGTTCAGCTTTGCCACATGTACAAGGTTCATCAGGTTCCTCAGTGCTCTCAAGATTACTCCACAAAGTTTTGAGAGTAGTGTAGTAATCTGAGAGTGATAATGATCCTTGACGAAGATCTTGTATCTCTTGAGTTAAGTTGAATGTACGAGGCAAGTTAGTCATATGAAATCTCGTATAGAGATCACACCATATCTCAGAAGCATCACTCATCCTAAGAATACTCCGATAAATCTGAGGTGACACAGAGTTCAACAGCCAAGATTTAACCAAGCTATTACATCTAGACCAGATACGAAAGTGAGGATCAGAGATCGCAAGACGAGGAATTGTTCCATCTACAAATCCTATTTATTTTTTCGCATCTAGAGCTATCGATACAGCAGCGTTCCAATCATCATAGTTCAAACCGTCAAGTTGAAGAGTAACGAGTTGCAAACCAGGATGATCGGCGGAATGAATGAAGAATGGCGAGTGAACCGAATCCACAGAATCTGATCCATAAGCTTTGACTGAATCTCCTCTCGTCGGACCTGAATTTGCCGATCGAGTCTTTACAGCTGAGCTTGTGGAAGTAGTAGTAGATCGGGTTGATTTTCTCGAGATTTTCTTCATCGATACCATTTTCGAGATGAAATCAAACAGAGAATTCGAATCCGAAGCTCAAAATCAATGGAATAGAGATCGAATTAGAGGATAAGAGAGCTTGAAGGCTCTGATACCATATTACGAACTGAGATTGATCCAGAGAAAGTTTGTTATGGATTGAAAACTGAGATTTCGTATTAATGAAAATGTTTTAACTGTACAACGACTATAAACGAATACATAAACAGGATAACACAAAACCGGTCTGTACAAGTAAACCAAATACACTTATGTACACTCATCGCGGAGAAAAACGACGATATTAAGCTTTGGGGTGCTTCCGAAATCTAGGGAAAGCGAGATCGAAGGAAAAGGAGACAGCGAGAAATCGGGAGGAGAAAGAAAAAGAGGAACAAGGAGGAGGACGGCGATGTCGGTGGCTCAATCTCACCGATTCTCAACGTTGATTAGTCCTATTAACATAAGTTTGCTTTCGAAACAACTAGTTCAGATAGGACGAACCAATAACTACGATACTTTTTCCGAAATCACTCGTCAACGTGAACTTCTAGTGTCCTCGCTCGTCTCGAAGCTCGATGATTGCACTGGTCTCGGACAAATCAAGCAAGTTCACGGTCATGTAATCCGTAAAGGTCTCGATCAAAGCTGCTACATTATCACCAAGCTAATTCGCAGACTCACTAAGCTCGGCATTCCAATGGATCCGTATCCTCGCCGTGTCATAGAACTTGTTCATTTCCGGAACCCGTTTCTATGGACCGCCGTGATTCGTGGATATTCGATTCAAGGTCAATTCTTGGAATCAATCTCTATGTATAGATGTATGAGGAAAGAAGGGATTACGCCTGTTTCTTTCACCTTTCTCGGCGCTTTTGAAAGCTTGTGGTTCAATGGGAGATATGAATTTAGGTCAGCAGTTTCACGCACAGACGTTTCGACTTAAGAGGATTTTGTTGTGTCTACGTTGGGAACACGATGATCGACATGTACGTTAAATGCAGGTCTATTGATTGTGCACGTAAAGTGTTCGATGAAATGACGGAACGAGATGTGATATCGTGGACAGAGCTTATAGCTGCGTATTCGAGAATTGGGAATATGGAATCTGCAACGGAACTGTTCGAAAGCTTGCCTACGAAGGATGTGGTTGCTTGGACTGCCATGATTACAGGATTCGCGCAAAACGCTAAACCTCTAAAGGCTTTAGAATATTTCGATAGAATGGAGAAATCAGGTATTCAAGCTGATGGATTCACCGTGGCCGGAATGATCTCAGCTTATGGGCAGCTGGGATCTAGCAAATACGTAGATCGAGCTGTCAAAATCGCTCGGAAATCTGTCTTTTCTCCTAATGATCACGTTGTTATCGGATCTGCGTTGATAGATATGTATTCGAAATGCGGGAATGTAGAAGAAGCAGTAAACGTGTTTGACTCGATGAACAACCAGAACGTTTTCTCTTACAGTTCGATGATCCTTGGTCTAGCTATGCACGGGCGTGCTCGGGAAGCTTTGGATCTATTCCATCAAATGTTAACGCATACAGCAATAAAACCAAACACGGTTACATTCATAGGTGTACTTACCGCTTGCAGCCACGCAGGACTTGTTGACCAAGGACGTCAAATATTCGCTTCTATGCATCAAATGTTCGGCGTTGAACCAAACCGTGATCATTATACGTGTATGGTCGATCTTCTTGGCCGTGCAGGAAGGTTACAAGAAGCTTTCGAGGTGATAAAAACCATGCCGGTTAAGCCACACGGAGGTGTATGGGGTGCGTTGCTAGGTGCTTGCAGGATCCACAAGGATCCCAACATAGCAGAGATCGCTGCAAAACACTTATTCGAATTGGAACTGGATATTATCGGTAACTATATATTGCTCTCCAACGTCTACGCTTCATCTGGAGACTGGAGCGGAGTTTTAAAAGTCTGAAAACTGATTAAACAAAAGGGTCTGAAGAAAACACCAGCGGTTAGTTGGGTAGTAGATAAGAACGGTCAGATGCATAAGTTTTTCCCGGGGAACATGAACCATCCGATGTCGAATAAGATTCAAGAAGCGTTAGATGAGCTTGTAAAGAGATTAACGGTTTTAGGGTATCGACCAGATTTAAGCTCTGTGCCATACGACATGAGTGATGATGAGAAGAGGTTGATATTGATTAGGCATACGGAGAAGCTGGCTTTAGCCTTTTCTTTGTTAACTACGAGTAGAGATGATGATTCTACGATTAAGGTAATGAAGAATTTGAGGATGTGTAAAGATTGTCATAGTTTTATGCGTTTGGCTTCGAAGGTTATAGGGAGAGTGATTGTAATGAGGGATAATATGAGGTTTCATCATTTTAGGAATGGAGCTTGTTCGTGTGGTGAATTTTGGTGAAGAATCAGGATGTTTTTTGTTTTCCGGATAAAATGTGAATTATATTACCAAAAAGAAAAATTATATACATTGCTTCCATAGCTGTTAGTTTCAAGATGGGTCGACGTCAAAAAAAAAAAAAAAAACTAGAGACCTTAACTAGCTAACTTGTTAAACTAGCTTCAGCCAATTCGCATAAAGTTTGGAGCATCCTTTCCGGTTACGATGAGCCAGAAAAGTGTCACGCAGTGATATGTCTATTTGAACAAATACTCCATCGTCCGAAGTCAAAACATTGTTGTGAATCCCTCATTCCTCTCCTTCCACAAGAGGCAAATAGTCGATTGAGCTACAAGTTTATTAAGAGTCGAGGAAACACCATGTCTCACTAAATTGGTCAACGGACAACAGAAAAGTCAACAAGGGGCACTTTCGTAATTTTCGGAAGATGAGGGATATTTTGGTAATTTTAATAAAATATGAGCCGAAGGCTGAGACGGGTCAAATTTCATTCTTTTTAAGGAAATAAAACATTTAGAAGATCAGGAATGGTGAAAACATACAGTAGATGTGTTTTTCGGACTATCGCGAAAGGAAACCGTTAAAACCGACAAAACTTGTAAAATTCATAACGGGAGCTACATGTGTCCGTTTGAGGTGATTCAAATTTCTAAATTCATATAAGAGCATCTGTAATCTGAAAATGAGTCTTGGTGGATTTATAGAAGCAAATAAGGAGTTTTTAAAATATTAAACGCAAAACCGGCTAAACCGAAGCATCGAAACGGAATAGAGTTACATGATGATTTGAGTGGATTGGTTCACTGGTTTTGGACAAACGAAACCCTGAAATGACAAGTTTAACCTCTCCTTAGGCGCCAATGACCTCTTCTAGAAGAGTGGACACTTGCCATTATTATTTGGAGAAGAAGCTAAAAACAAGATTCAATGAACTCTCCCCTTTTTGAAGCTTGATGGTGTGGCTAAATAGGATCAGAGGAGGGGAAGCTTTCAAGATTTTATCCCAACAAATCACCTTAATGAGGTGTCCATTGGAGAAGAACTGGAATGACATTTTTCACTTCATGAGCTAATGTGGTTTGCTATAAAAAGAGGCTTGGGCTTCACTATTCTTCATCACAAACAACACAAAACAACAAAGAAAAGAGAAAGAGAGAAGGAGAGGAAGAGAAGAAGAAGCGTGGAGAAAGAGAAGAAGGAGAAGGAGAAGAAGAATCCGGAGGAAGAGAATAAGAAGAAGACCGGAGGGAGGAGGAAGAAGAAAGAAGAAGAAGAAGAAGAAGAAGCGTGAAGGAGGGAGGGAGAGAAGATAACGCTTGAAGAAGAAGAATAAGCGTGAAGGAGAGAGAGATAAGATCAAGCAGAAGCTTGAAGAAGAAGAAGAGGGAGAGAAGAAGAAGTGTGAAGGAGAGAGAGAGAAGATGAAGCGTAAAGAAGAAGAAGAGAGAGAGAAGAAGAAGCGTGAGAGAAGAAGAAGAGAGAGATATGGAGGAGAACCGGAGGAGAGAGAGAGAACCAGAAGAGAGAGAGAACTGGATGAGAGAGAGAGAACCGGAGGAGAGAGAGAAGGAGGGAAAGAGGAGAGAGAAGATGAGGATGGTCCGAAGGCTCGATCAGAATCACTAAGGTCAACGTTACGGTCAAGTGCGGGTCAAGGTCAGGTCAAAGCAAGTCGACGATTTGGGGAAGGTTCGGGTTAGCGTCGGGTTCATTCCGGGTCTCGTTGTTCCACTAGTCCGTCAAATCCATCCACCCGTCATCATAATAACACTGTGAGTCGGCTAAATTATGTGTTGCATGTAGTTAGAATCATATAGATCCAGAATTGATAAACCGTAGTTTAGGTTGCATTCCCGATTGATTGAATTGGTTAGAACGACTAGGTTGATTAATAACTCGGTGAACTAATTAAATGGTTAGGTTAAGGGATGCATTCTAGTTAGCTTATATCCGTAATCGTAGATAATTCGTTGATTGCTTGATTGGATGTTGCATTAATTGATTGATAGTTCGTTGATTGCTTGATTGGGTGATGCATACATATAGAACGACATGCTAGGACATATATGCATATATAAGTATTTAAGAACGTATCTAAGGGAATCTTTATACGGGAAATTATGAGTTGATTAAAATACGGTTAAAAGATATAACACACTTAGAATATAATAACGAGGTTGGTTAATTAGTCGGGTTAAGGTTAATGAATGGAAGTTAATGAATATGTAGATGTCGGGGAGTTAGTAATCTTACTAACTCTAAACCGTCATATCGAAGACTTGTTAAAAGATACTTGGGAAGGGATAAGTAAAAGAAGTGGTTTGATTGATGGTCCGTCTACAGGATTAGTAATCCACTAATTCTCAAGGTAGTGGATCGAATGAGTAAAGGTTAAGGGAAAGATTAAAAGACTAATAACCTAAATAATTGTTTGTGTGGTGTTGCGATAATTGTTTGTGTGATTGTGTATCTACTTCGGTGTTGGGCCGAGTAGACTGTTGTTTGATTGATTGTGTATCTACTTCGGTGTTGGGCCGATTAGATTGTTGTTTTCTTGAATGTGCATCTACTTCGGTATTGGGCTGATGTGGAATGTTGATTGCTTGATTGTTTATCTACTTTGGTGTTGGGCTGAGTAGACTGTACTGGTAGATACTTACTCTGGTGCGAAACCGGGTAAGTCTGGGTAAGGTCGGGTGATGTGGAGGTTGGTGATAGGACTTGCGGGACGGGATCGACTGGGGACTGAGACGGTAGTTCTATTTGACCTTATTGGTATTTTGTGATAGAGTCCTAGTGAGTCTGCATGTTTACATTGCTGTTATTAGGACTCTATAGGGCGCGTTAGAACCCGCAAGTCTAGAGATGGCATTCCGGTACTTCTGACCCGATTGGATCCTCGGGTAGTGACCTGATCGGTTCACATACCTTCGGGTGTCGATTCTGGTTATGGTGTTAACCTACTGAGTGACGCCGGTAGATGTGTGATCCGGAGAATATGGGGTCGCGTCCTAGGGCTGGACTGCGTGGAAGCTTTGGTTATCTAGGGGTTGCCCGAGTCACCGCGTATCGACGGACAGAGAACGGTGTCCTAGTCGTAGGACTTCGTATTTTTGTCTAGGAGTCGTGGGAGGTTTTAGTTACCATGGGGTAGCTAAGTGTTCCCGTGGAAGTTACCGAGTTCACGTTTGGGGCCAATGGTGTGGGGATTGCGTTAGAGATGCGTTTAATGTTGATCGAGTCTAATCGAAGGCATGTGCTGCCGCAGTATTCTCGATTTCCTTCGTTGGTGTTATGTGTTGTTATTTGAATGTTTGTGTATTGTGGAGCTTATTACGTCTTGGTAGCACGTGATCAGCTATTGTACTTGATTGTTATTTTGGGTTTGAGCGAGATTATTAGATTATTATCAGCCTTTTAGTTGGGAGCCGTCTCACTGGGTAATCTTAGATTTCTCATTAGACTCTTTTGTGTTTTTCAGGTTTGGCGTAGCTCGGCGGACGCGTCGGACACTCGAAGTAGTCTCGGGTTGGCATTGGGTATCAAACTGTTATGCATTTTGACTTATTTTTGGTTTCAAATTTTGTTGAGATCTCGCTAAATGATTTGTATTATACCGTATATTGTTATGAATAAAATTTATATTTTTTAAAGTAATAAAAACAGAATAATTCCATGATATACGGTTTAGTCCGAACTGAACACAACTCGTGGAAGCGGTACGTGTTGAAAAGCCTCGTATCGCGGAAACGAGGTAAACGAAGTCAAAGATGGTTTGGTTTGAGCCTTTGACACAAACCGGACGGTTTTTGACTTTTTTATTGTGATAAAATCTTCTCGTATGACTGCTCGGGTTCGATCGGTCATGTTCTTGTTTGATTGTTGGCCGGTCAGCTCGTCGGTCAGCGGAAAACGGGAAGGGGCGTTACAAAAGGTGGTATCAGAACATGGTTCGTCATGGGTTCGAAAATTTCGGTTTTTCAAAATTTTCAATGTTTTATCAAGTCAAAATGTGTCGCCAATGCAACCATTAGGAATCCGAGTTGCGTCCGTTAATCCGGGGGAAATGGGTATTTTAGAAATTTTATTAGGATTGTGGTAATCATTTTCCTTTTGTTGCAGTCACACAACAGAGTTGTCCTGGGAGGATAAGTGTGTGTGCGTGGTTTGCGACGAGAGGAGGAGCAACCTCAGTACGGACGACCGAGAGTTTGTTAGTTCTACCCTAGTTAGTCGAAGCCTATATTACTAGCATACAGAGTGTTCACGTATTCGCGACATATCCCGGAGCATCATTGGGCAGACATGATGGTGGAATATTCGAGTTATCCAAGTGAGAATCAGAGCAAAGTCTGTTGGCGGGGGCGGAATCAGAATTTCAGGATGGAGTGGACCAGTCAAGATCAGTGGTTAAGCAAGTTGAGTGAAGATCAGTATGGGAAGTTTGTGAAAGTCAGGGTTTCGGAGTCGGTAAGCATCGAGAGCTTTGTTCAGTGGATCAGTGTTCGAGCAGTGGAGCAGCGAAATTATATCAGTAAAGTGACTTACAGGGTTTGGTACCGATTCGAAGTTTGTCAGTAACGGAGAATTCGGGACCAAATTCCTGTAAATGGGGAAGAATGTAATACCCAGTCTCTCAAATTTGGTCAACGGGCAACATAAAAGTTAATCGGGGCAGTTTCATAATTTTTGGTCAACCCCGGTTCAAGAATTTCTCAACTTGGTTCAAGAAAGTCAACGGTCAACCCTTCAGTCAACACTCGGTCAATGATCAGCAAGTCAACTCTTGTCAACGCCGTGATCAAACCGGTCAACGCTTGGTTTTTTATTCGGTTAGCTCGAGAGTGTTCGTGACTTGATTCGGAGAATTTCAGGGAGGTTCATGGTTTATACTTCTTGGTCTCGGGGTTCATATTATGTCACTTCCGACCATCCGTCATATTAGCACTGTGAGTCGGCTAATTGTATTTATAGTTAGTTCGTTCATATAAACCGTTAAAACCGACAAAACTTGTAAAATTCATAATGGGAGCTACATATGTCCGTTTGAGGTGATTCAAATTTCTAAATTCATATAAGAGCATCTGTAATCTGAAAATGAGGCTTGGTGGATTTATAGAAGAAAATAAGGAGTTTTTAAAATATTAAACGCAAAACCGGCTAAACCGAAGCATCGAAACGGAATAGAGTTACATGATGATTTGAGTGGATTGGTTCACTGGTTTTGGACAAAAGAAACCCTGAAATGACAATTTTAACCTCTCCTTAGGCGCCAATGACCTCTTCTAGAAGAGTGGACACTTGCCATTATTATTTGGAGAAGAAGCTAAAAACAAGATTCAATGAACTCTCCCCTTTTTGAAGCTTGATGGTGTGGCTAAATAGGATCAGAGGAGGGGAAGCTGTCAAGATTTTATGCCAACAAATCACCTTAATGAGGTGTCCATTGGAGAAGAACTGGAATGACATTTTTCACTTCATGAGCTAATGTGGTTTGCTATAAAAAGAGGCTTGGGCTTCACTATTCTTCATCACAAACAACACAAAACAACAAAGAAAAGAGAAAGAGAGAAGGAGAGGAAGAGAAGAAGAAGCGTGGAGAAACAGAAGAAGGAGAAGGAGAAGAAGAAGCCGGAGGAAGAGAATAAGAAGAAGAAGAAGAAGAAGAAGAAGAAGAAGAAGAAGAAGAAGAAGAAGAAGAAGAAGAAGAAGAAGAAGAAGAAGAAGAAGAAGAAGAAGAAAGAAGAAGAAGCGTGAAGGAGGGAGGGAGAGAAGATAACGCTTGAAGAATAAGAATAAGCGTGAAGGAGAGAGAGATAAGATGAAGCAGAAGCTTGAAGAAGAAGAAGAGGGAGAGAAGAAGAAGTGTGAAGGAGAGAGAGAGAAGATGAAGCGTAAAGAAGAAGAAGAGAGAGAGAAGAAGAAGCGTGAGAGAAGAAGAAGAGAGAGATATGGAGGAGAACCGGAGGAGAGAGAGAGAACTGGATGTGAGAGAGAGAACCGGAGGAGAGAGAGAAGGAGGGAAAGAGAAGAGAGAAGATGAGGATGGTCCGAAGGCTCGATCAGAATCACTAAGGTCAACGTTACGGTCAAGTGCGGGTCAAGGTCAGGTCAAAGCAAGTCGACGATTTGGGGAAGGTTCGGGTTAGCGTCGGGTTCATGCCGGGTCTCGTTGTTCCACTAGTCCGTCAAATCCATCCACCCGTCATCATAATAACACTGTGAGTCGGCTAAATTGTGTGTTGCATGTAGTTAGAATCATATAGATCCAGAATTGATAAACCGTAGTTTAGGTTGCATTCCCGATTGATTGAATTGGTTAGAACGACTAGGTTGATTAATAACTCGGTGAACTAATTAAATGGTTAGATTAAGGGATGCATGCTAGTTAGCTTATATCCGTAATCGTAGATAATTCGTTGATTGCTTGATTGGATGTTGCATTAATTGATTGATAGTTCGTTGATTGCTTGATTGGGTGATGCATACATATAGAACGACATGCTAGGACATATATGCATATATAAGTATTTAAGAACGTATCTAAGGGAATCTTTATACGGGAAATTATGAGTTGATTAAAATACGGTTAAAAGACATAACACACTTAGAATATAATAACGAGGTTGGTTAATTAGTCGGGTTAAGGGTAATGAATGGAAGTTAATGAATATGTAGATGTCGGGGAGTTAGTAATCTTACTAACTCTAAACCGTTATATCGAAGACTTATTAAAAGATACTTGGGATGGGATAAGTAAAAGAAGTGGTTTGATTGATGGTCCGTCTACAGGATTAGTAATCCACTAATTCTCAAGGTAGTGGATCGAATGAGTAAAGGTTAAGGGAAAGATTAAAAGACTAATAACCTAAATAATTGTTTGTGTGGTGTTGCGATAATTGTTTGTGTGATTGTGTATCTACTTCGGTGTTGGGCCGAGTAGACTGTTGTTTGATTGATTGTGTATATACTTCGGTGTTGGGACGATTAGATTGTTGTTTTCTTGAATGTGCATCTACTTCGGTATTGGGCTGATGTGGAATGTTGATTGCTTGATTGTTTATCTACTTTGGTGTTGGGCTGAGTAGACTGTACTGGTAGATACTTACTCTGGTGCGAAACCGAGTAAGTCTGGGTAAGGTCGGGTGATGTGGAGGTTGGTGATAGGACTTGCGGGACGGGATCGACTGGGGACTGAGACGGTAGTTCTATTTGACCTTATTGGTATTCCGTGATAGAGTCCTAGTGAGTCTGCATGTTTACATTGCAGTTATTAGGACTCTATAGGGCGCGTTAGAACCCGCAAGTCTAGAGATGGCATTCCGGTACTTCTGACCCGATTGGATCCTCGGGTAGTGACCTGATCGGTTCACATACCTTCGGGTGTCGATTCTGGTTATGGTGTTAACCTACTGAGTGACGCCGGTAGATGTGTGATCCGGAGAATATGGGGTCGCGTCCTAGGGCTGGACTGCGTGGAAGCTTTGGTTATCTAGGGGTTGCCCGAGTCACCGCGTATCGACGGACAGAGAACGGTGTCCTAGTCGTAGGACTTCGTATTTTTGTCTAGGAGTCGTGGGAGGTTTTAGTTACCATGGGGTAGCTAAGTGTTCCCGTGGAAGTTACCGAGTTCACGTTTGGGGCCAATGGTGTGGGGATTGCGTTAGAGATGCGTTTAATGTTGATCGAGTCTAATCGAAGGCATGTGCCGCCGCAGTATTCTCGATTTCCTTCGTTGGTGTTATGTGTTGTTATTTGAATGCTTGTGTATTGTGGAGCTCATTACGTCTTGGTAGCACGTGATCAGCTATTGTACTTGATTGTTATTTTGGGTTTGAGCGAGATTATTAGATTATTATCAGCCTTTTAGTTGGGAGCCGTCTCACTGGGTAATCTTAGATTTCTCATTAGACTCTTTTGTGTTTTTCGGGTTTGGCGTAGCTCGGCGGACGCGTCGGACACTCGAAGTAGTCTCGGGTTGGCATTGGGTATCAAACTGTTATGCATTTTGACTTATTTTTGGTTTCAAATTTTGTTGAGATCTCGCTAAATGATTTGTATTAGACCGTATATTGTTATGAATAAAATTTATATTTTTTAAAGTAATAAAAACAGAATAATTCCCTGATATACGGTTTAGTCCGAACTGAACACAACTCGTGGAAGCGGTACGTGTTGAAAAGCCTCGTATCGCGGAAACGAGGTAAACGAAGTCAAAGATGGTTTGGTTTGAGCCTTTGACACAAACCGGACGGTTTTTGACTTTTGTATTGTGATAAAATCTTCTCGTATGACTGCTCGGGTTCGATCGGTCATGTTCTTGTTTGATTGTTGGCCGGTCAGCTCGTCGGTCAGCGGAAAACGGGAAGGGGCGTTACAAAAGGTGGTATCAGAGCATGGTTCGTCATGGGTTCGAAAATTCCGGTTTCCAAAATTTTCAATGTTTTATCCAGTCAAAATGTGTCGCCAATGCAACCATTAGGAATCCGAGTTGCGTCCGTTAATCCGGGGGAAATGGGTATTTTAGAAATTTTATTAGGATTGTGGTAATCATTTTCCTTTTGTTGCAGTCACACAACAAAGTTGTCCTGGGAGGATCAGTGTGTGTGCGTGGTTTGCGACGAGAGGAGGAGCAACCTCAGTACGGACGACCGAGAGTTTGTTAGTTCTACCCTAGTTAGTCGAAGCCTATATTACTAGCATACAGAGTGTTCACGTATTTGCGACATATCCCGGAGCATCTGTGGGCAGACATGATGGTGGAATATTCGAGTTATCCAAGTGAGAATCAGAGCAAAGTCTGTTGGCGGGGGCGGAATCAGAATTTCAGGATGGAGTGGACCAGTCAAGATCAGTGGTTAAGCAAGTTGAGTGAAGATCAGTATGGGAAGTTTGTGAAAGTCAGGGTTTCAGAGTCGGTAAGCATCGAGAGCTTTGTTCAGTGGATCAGTGTTCGAGCAGTGGAGCAGCGAAATTATATCAGTAAAGCGACTTACAGGGTTTGGTACCGATTCGAAGTTTGTCAGTAACGGAGAATTCGGGACCAAATTCCTGTAAATGGGGAAGAATGTAATACCCAGTCTCTCAAATTTGGTCAACGGGCAACATAAAAGTTAATCGGGGCAGTTTCATAATTTTTGGTCAACCCCGGTTCAAGAATTTCTCAACTTGGTTCAAGAAAGTCAACGGTCAACCCTTCAGTCAACACTCGGTCAATGATCAGCAAGTCAACTCCTGTCAACGCCGTGATCAAACCGGTCAACGCTTGGGTTTTTATTCGGTTAGCTCGAGAGTGTTCGTGACTTGATTCGGAGAATTTCAGGGAGGTTCATGGTTTATACTTCTCGGTCTCGGGGTTCATATTATGTCACTTCCGACCATCCGTCATATTAGCACTGTGAGTCGGCTAATTGTATTTATAGTTAGTTCGTTCATATAGACCGGAATCCTTAAACCGTAGTTTTGGAATGCATACCCGTTAATTGAATTGATTGAATGGTTAATGATAAATATCGATTTAATAATAAATTGACTAGGTTTATACAAGCATGCTAGTTAGATAGCTTTGGTGATCGTTTTATAGGGCTGGGCATGATATCCGAACCCGATGAACCGAACCAGATCCATACCAAAAAAGTCGGTATTGGTTCAGGTTTGGATCCAGCAAAATAACCGATTGGATCCTAAGTGCAAGTTACTTTGGATATCGGTTCAGTTCGGGTAATACTCAATATCCAATTGGATACCCGAATTAACCGGAACTATACCAATAACTCTACTACATTACTAGTTTACTTCTTTGAATTTATCTTAAATTTATCTAAATTTTTAATCATATATAAAAACGCTAAGGATATATTCACTTATAAGTATTAAAATCTATTACTATCTAATTTACTATATAAATTAGTATTATTTGGGGTGATATATTTTCCATTTTTTTAGATTTTTCTCGAGTTTTGTTTCAAAATTTCGGGGGTTTTCGGGTATTTCGGGTTTTATTCCGGGTATTTCGGATACTTTCTTGGTTTTTCGGATTTTTGTCGGGTTTTTTTCGGATTTTTAGTTATATTGAGTACTTTGGTTACAAAAGAACTGAACCCGATTGATATCCGAATGTATTTTGGGTTTATTCGGATCTAATATTCAAGTACAAAATCGACCCGAACCCGACATGATCCGAACCGGACCGACCCAATTTTTGTGTGTAAAATACCGATTGGAGCTACTACGCATAGACGAAAATACCCGAGAACCGAATGGGTGGAACCGAACACCGATTGGGTACCCGAATGCCCATGGCTATTTCGTTATCTGCACGCTGAATGTTGCATTCATATTAGACTAGCTTGCGTAGGAACTATATCCATGTATATTATATTTAGAACGATACTAAATGAATCTATATACGAGAATTAAGACAATACTAAAATATGGATTAAAACACATAACAAACCTTATAGAATATAATAACGGGGTGGCTGATTAGTCAAGTTAATCGGATACACGAATAAAAATTAATAACAATTAGATGTCAGGGGATTAGTAAGTTTACTAATCCTAAACCGATAGATCTAGGATGTAATACCCTGGTTTCAAAAATATGGTCAACGGGCAGAAGAAAAGTAAACAGAGACAAAACTGTAATTTTGACAAAGTCCAGGGGCAAAATGGTAATTTTACAAAAATGAAATGGAATCCGAGAAGGATCAAATGTTCTTTTTCCATAAATATAATATTTAGAAGATCAGAAGTGGAAGAAACGGAGTTTAAATAGGTTTTTCAGACTATCGGGAATAGAAACCGATAGAACCGAGAAATCTTGTAAAATTCATAACCGGAGCTACGGAAGTCCAAATGGAGAGATTAAAGTTTTTGGGGATTGAATGATTTATAGAAGCAGCCGAGGGGTTTCTAAAATATTAAACTCCAAAAAGACTAAACCGAAGCATCGGGAAAGGACATGATTACAGATTGGTTTAAGCGGTTTAGGGCATGATTTTTTATCAGAAAACACCCCAGAGGACAGATGTCTTCACTTGTTAGGTGCCACTGTTGGAGTCAAGATTAGCACCTTTCCCAAAAGGCCCAGAAATTTAGTTCGGCTAGATAAGGAAAGTCGATACAAACCCTAATCTGAAGAAACACGGCTCGGCCCATCGACTAGGAATAACTAGGGTTACGAAGGAGGAGAAGAATAAAAGGAAAATGGTGCGTGTGGCAAACACGCCGGGTAAAGAGATATATTTGGGGCAACTCAAGCCGGGATAAGAGGAAAGATTCGGAATTATCTCTTGTTTTCCTATTTTATGTAACTGAATTTGTAAGCCTATATAAAGGCAAGCGTGTTGTTCAATAAAACCATCCAATTTTCAATTTTTCTGAGAGTTCTTAGCAAAAACCGATTTGACCTATTACTCTCCGACGACCTAAACATCTCTCTCAGCCGCTTTCTTTCCTCCCGGAAACCTAGCAAAACCCTAATTTCTATTCATTCTCGTAAAGATCTGGAAACAACGACAACATCGACCCTAAGGATAACCCTAGGGTTGATTGTGAAGGAAGTGATCTCGAACTAAGTGATCACGACGATGAGGAGACCAGGGCAGTCAACGGCAAACCGCCACGAGGCTCCAAGTCTGGAAAACCCCGAGGAGACAACGTACATATCCCGCCATTTAACGATACGACAAAAAAATTGATTCCCAGAACGATTTGCTAAAAGAGTTTTCGGAAAGAATCGACCAGTTGCAGATTAAGCATGACAAAATTCGTTCCGATCAACAGTCAAGGAAATCCAAACGTGCCATTTCTCCTAAGGCAAAGGTAAAAGTCGTTAGGCGACTAATCTACGATACGCCTGAAGGAGATCCGTACCGAGAGCAAGATTTTGACAACGAACCCAAGAAAGACTCACGTCGAGGGAAAGATGAGGAGGATAAGCACGAGCGAGTCTCGCATTGAAAACGGGACTCAAATGAACCCAAGCGGAGATCACATCAAAAACAAGATATCTCACATCACGAGCGGTACTCACCTCATAGAGATCTAGATGATGAATATGAGCGAAACAAGCACGAATCTCGGCATGACCAGGATTCACATCGCAGAAGAAGCTCGCATCAAAAGCATGACTCGCGCCGGGATCACCATCGCCACGAGCGAGGCGCATGAAACACCCCATCCCGACACTACGGCCGGAACGGCCGTTCCATTCTCTAAGTAATCCGACTTGAGGTTCGTTGTCAACCTCAAGCCCATTTATTCCATACTTAGTCAAATTCGAGCTTAAGTCAATTCCATTCATTACATTTCCAACCAATCTTAACTAAGGCATTTTCGAGCAATAAAGGCAAATAGACATTTTATTAATCAAACCAAGGTACCAATACAATGTGAGTCAATCGCATTATGCTAATAAAGTATTCGGTCCTAACAATGTCTATCTAACAACACACCACTCGTCCACCGTCTTGGTCCGCTCCTAGGATCGATCATCCTCATGATCGTCCGCATGTCCTGAAATGCAACAAAACAACATAAGTATGAAAAGTATAACCAGCAACTTAGCATTATACAATTCTATATGCTCAATAACCCAATGCAACATAAAATCCCTAAACCATTCTAATTCCATCTAAAACCAGCTAAGTTTCCATAATCGGACCGCGTCACGTCATTCCGGATCCGCGGCCGTAACCGCGATCCATGATCATGCGCGTCAGTCCGTTGGCCGCGATCCGCGTCTCGGCAGCACATACGTCCGCATGGTCGGAACGGTACATACCGCGATGCGCGTAAGTCGCGTCAGACCTTACCGCTGCGCATACCGATGATCGTCCCGGTAAGTACCGCACACACGTCCATAGACCGTGCGGATGACCGTGTTGACGACATCGCGTACTGTGTTGGCGCGCTAACCGCCCGTCTGTCCGTCTAAGCGCATGCCCGAGGATCGATGTCCGCGTGACGAGCATTCGTCCGACTGGACTATGCGTACGTCCGGATACCGTCCCGCGCACGTAGCCGTGAGTCGATCCGTGCATGACGAGCGATCGTCCTTACGGACTTCGCGCATGCCCGGCTCTCGTCCCACGATCATCACGCCCATCCGGTACGAACGGTCGCGACTCTACACCGCGAACGGACGCGATGGTTTCGCGAACGGTTGCCATCGGTTCGTTGTCGCGATGCTTGGTCCGTGACTCGCCGGTGATTCGCTTGCGGTTCACGGTACAGCCGTGTACGTCTCGGTTCCTTTCCGAACCGTTTACGCCTTGGCCAACTTGATCTGACAGTTATGATCCGGCCATCCTTTCCGATAGCCGTCCGATCATTCCGCGACCCGATTGTCTTCCCGACAACCGTTCGATCGCCCGTCTACAAGCCTCCCGACCCTTAGCGCAACCGACGCATGTATTGACCGTTTAACCCGCGATCATGGCCCTTGGCCGATCGCGTGATGGGTTTAACCAACTGATCCCTAAAACCGTTCAGCCTAAGCCCCGGTTCTACGTTCCAGAAGAAGGAGAAGAAGAGAGAAGTAATCCGGCCATACTAAACCGGCCAAAGGCCACGGTTTGACCCAAGGCCGCGAGAAGGATGGGTCACGGACTAACCTTTGCGGTCGTGGTGGACTTGCCCGGATCACGGCTTGTTTCTCCCGCCATAAAGCCTCCTTAAGCCGCTCCACTTTCTCCACCAAAACCCTTAGACAATCGCCGACTCTCTCTCTAGAAAACCGGCCTCGAACTCTCTCTCTTTACTCACGATTTTGTGGCCTTTGCCTTAGGAAAAATCTGGGTTTCTCCTTATGTGAATTGTGTGCGAAAATTGACCCCCAAGCCTTGTATTTATAGGCTGAAAATCGCCAAGAAACCGCCCAAGGCAAGGGCTGCCTTTTGGCTTGCGAATGGCCACCAATGGCCTTGTGTCCATTCGCTTATGGGGCGCTAGATCAGCTAGTGTCACTAGCTGATCAGCTGATTCACACTCCAAACACTCCAGCTGAGCTGAGCTGGCCACACACTTCCCAGCTGATTCCCACTTGATTAAGCTCCATTCCAGCTGAGCTTAACCTTCTCCCGTCCATAGAACACTCTCCTTGACCACTTACGGTCTTAAGTTTAGTGTTTCCGGTTCCATGGATGCCCGATGGCCCGTAGGCCGGTTCGGGGATGTTACAAGTTCTCCCCCCTTGAAATGGATTCGTCCCCGAATCCGCTCCAAGAAGTTCGTCCCTTGTAAACTCCTCAAACCACTCTGGGTAATCAGCCTTCATCCTGGCCTCGGTTTCCCAAGTGATTTCCTTAACCCCGTTGCAAATCCATTCCACCTTGACCATCTGAATTACCTTCTTCCTGGTGGCCTTTTCCAGCCGGTCCAAGATCCGTAAGGGTCTAGTTTCCAGCGTGAGGTTTGCCTTAAGATCTGCGGGGATCTCGGGCAAAATAACATCTTGGTCCGAGAGGCACTTGCGCAACTGTGAGACATGGAACACATTGTAGAATGCTTCCATCTCGTTGGGCAAGTCCAACTTGTAGGCTACTTTCCCGACTCTTTCCAGAATCGTGAATGGCCCCAAGTACCTCGGGTCCAATTTTCCTCGTTTGGAAACCCTAGCCCTTCCTCGGAAGGTAATCATCTTAAGGTAAACCCGGTCCCCAACTTGGAACTCAAGGTCTTTCCTTCTCTTGTTGGCATAACTCCTTTGGCGATCTTGCGCCTCCTTCATTTTAGCCTTTAGGAATCGGATTTGCTCGGTGGTCTCGGCAATTATGTCCGGTCCAACCACACTGGACTCTCCCACTTGTGTCCAACACAATGGGGTCCTACACGGCCGGCCATACAACGCTTCATAAGGCGACATCCCGATGCTTGCTTGGTAACTGTTGTTATAAGCAAACTCGGTCAAGGGCAAGTACTTCTCCCAAGAATCGCCCCAATCCAGAACACACGCCCTTAGCATGTCTTCCAGCGTCTGTATGGTCCTCTCTGACTGCCCATCCGTCTGTGGATGGTAAGCCGTACTCATGTTCACTCTTGTTCCTAGAGCTTTTTGAAAAGCTTGCCAGAAATAAGAAGTGAAGCGACCATCCCGGTCCGAGACTATACTTGCTGGAATACCGTGAAGTCTCACGACCTCATCAATGTATCTCTCAGCAAGCTTGCCCACTCCATCAGTCTTCCTGATGGCCAAGAAGTGTGCAGACTTGGTCAGCCTGTCTACTACAACCCAAATCGTGTCCTTCCTCAACCGAGTAGCAGGTAGTCCTGTTACAAAGTCCATGGTGATGTGATCCCACTTCCATTCCGGAATGGGTAGACTTTGCAATAGGCCACTTGGGACTTGGTGTTCAATCTTAACCAACTGACACGTTTGGCACTTGGACACCCATTCTGCTATGTCTCTGTTCATCCCGACCCAATGATAGTACCGTTTGAGGTCTTGGTACATCTTGGTCTGTCCAGGATGAATAGAGAACTTAGACTGATGAGCCATCCTTAAGATTTCTTCCTTAAGGACCTTCACGTCGGGAACACACACCCGTCCATTCACCACAATCGTTCCATTGTTGGTAAACTGGTACTCGGTGTTGTTGTTGTTCACCGACTTGATCAGCTCTTCATCATGTTCCTGAGCCAACCGTACACGAGTCAACAGATCCGCCTGGTCTGCTGCTCCAAGGCCGAGTGGCTCATTGTCCACTGACAATGCGTTCAGATGCAAGGACCTGACCAAGCCGACCAAGGTCTCTGCATCCTTCTCCACGGCCACCTCGGTCCTCTTCCGACTCAAGGCGTCTGCTACCAAGTTAGCTTTTCCCGGATGGTAGGTGATGTCTAGATCGTAATCTGCCAACAACTCCATCCATCTTCTTTGCCTCATGTTCAAGTCAGGCTGAGTGAACACATACTTCAGACTCTTATGGTCGGTGAATAGTTGCACTTTGGCTCTGTAGAGATAAGATCGCCAGATCTTTAGTGCAAATACCACAGCGGCCATTTCGAGATCGTGAGTGGGGTAGTTACCCTCGTGCTTCCTCAACTGCCTTGAAGCATAAGCAATCACCTTTCCTTCCTGCATCAGAACACAACCCAGACCGATCCGGGATGCATCTGTATAGACCATGTAAGGCTCGTTGTCCATGGGCAGGGTCAGGATTGGCGCCTTGGTTAGCATAACCTTCAAGTCCTGGAAACTCTTCTCCGCGGCCTCCGTCCATTCGAACTTTACGATCTTTCCGGTTAGCTTAGTCATGGCCTTGGCCATACTTGCAAAACCCTGGACGAACCGCCTATAATAACCGGCCAAACCAAGGAAACTCCGAACCTCGGTTGCGTTCCTTGGCCGCGGCCACTCCTCAATCGACCGGATCTTCTCCGGGTCGACCGCAACTCCCTTGTCAGACACGATGTGTCCAAGGAAGCCCACGCTGCTCTGCCAAAAACTACACTTGCTCAACTTGGCGTAGAGTTGGTGTGTCCTTATGGTCTCTAGTACAATCCTTAGATGTTCACGGTGTTCTTCACGGTTCTTGGAGTAGACAAGAATGTGATCAATGAAAATGATCACAAACCTATCCAACCATTCCCGGAAAACACTGTTCATCATCTTCATGAAGGCAGCTGGTGCATTTGTTAGACCAAATGGCATGACTACAAACTCGTAGTGTCCATACCGGGTTCTAAACGCGGTTTTCCTCACGTCCTCAGGCGCTATCGGGATTTGATGGTATCCCGACGCCAGATCGATCTTGGAAAACACGGTTGAACCTTTTAGTTGATCCAACAGTTCGTTTATCCGAGGTAACGGGTACTTGTTCTTCACAGTGACCCGGTTTATGCCTCGGTAGTCAATGCACAGCCGGAGGCTTCCATCCTTCTTCTTGACAAAAAGAACGGGAGCACCCCATGGAGAACTGCTTGGTCTAATAAAACCCTTGTCTAGCAGTTCTTCCAGCTGCTTCTTCAGCTCGGCCATCTCAGCCGGAGCCATTCTGTACGGAGCCTTAGACAGAGGTTTCGTCCCTGGTTCAAGTTCAATGACGAATGGGTCAGACCTGTCAGGCGGTAAGCCTTCTAAGGCCTTGAACACATCATCAAAGTCCCGAACCACTGGGATCTCACCAATCTTTACTTCCGTCCCCACTTCCTTAGTGGTGATGGTGGCTAGGTATGCCTCGCATCCCCTTTCCAACATCTTCTCTGCTTGGATTGCAGAGACGACCAGACTTCCTGAAGTCGGCCTCACACCTTGGAACGTGACCTTGCCTTCTGGTCTATCAAACTTCACCCTTCCCCGGTGACAGTTAATAGTGGTTCGGTTCTGTCCCAACCAATCCATACCCAAGATCACCTCGTGATGCTTGAGCTGGACCACCACTAGGTCAGCTGGCATACTTACGCCTCCTATGGAGACTGGTATACCACTAACTAAACCTAGCACGGGCATTACTTGCCCTCCGGCCGCATTTACAATGCCTTGGCCCACGACTTGTTCCTTCTGGAACAAGCCTTTCCCTATCATCCTAGGACTAACAAAACTATGTGTAGCCCCATAATCAAACATAGTCAGTGTTTCTACACCTCCTACCACAACGGTCCCTACACATTCCCACAATGCATATAAGCCCCGCTTTATTTCCCCAATATGCCATGCAGTAATTTGAAGAAATTAGGGTTCGAGTGACATACCAGTAATCGCATCGAAGGAGCCGGCCTCTCCCGAGTCCTTCACGAGCTCGTAGATACGGGGATTAGCAGCCGTACCCTTAGTAGGTCCCGTACGGCCCTCACGACCCCGCTCCACTTTCGGAGCTCCCGATCGTCCGTCTCGGCCACTCGGACACTCCCGGGCATAGTGTCCCGGTTGTCCACAAAGGAAACATGTGCGTGGTTTCTCCGTCACTTCCTTGCTACCCTCAACCTGTGGACAGCTCGCGACCTCATGGTCCTTGCTACCACACTTCACGCAGGTCCTCCTTTTCTTCCAACAGCTTCCGGAGTGTTGCTTCCCACAGGAGGCGCATTCTGCGCGGTCAGAGGATTGGTTATCAGCCCCTTGGCCCCATTTCCTCTTCAGGTCCTTCACAGGTCGGCTGGTCCCCTTGTCTTGCGAGTTGGACACCGCCTGCTTCACCTCGACCAAATTGGCCTCGACCGTTGCGGCCCGTTCGACCAACTCCGAGACAGAATCGTAAGAACAAACCGAGCAGTGGGTCTTAAGTTCCGGACGCAAACCACGAAGGAACCGACGGACCTGAGCTGGCTCATCCTCCACGTCCCGTCCCACAAAGCGTCTGAGACGGTCGAACTCGGCCTCATACTCCCGAACCGTCTTGTAACCTTGGACCAAACTCAAATACTTTCCTTCCATACGATCCCAAGCCTCGGCCGGGAAGTACTTCCGGTTGAATTCAGTCTCAAAGTCCTCGAACGACTCGAGAAGGCCCTTGGTGCGTCTGTCCACTGACAGCCACCAATTATGCGCATCCCCTTCAAGGAAGTGGATCGCAATGTCCTTACGGTAATCCTTTGGACAACGGGTAGAACGGAAGTTCCGGACAAGCCGTGACCTCCATTCATCAGCCTCAAGTGGGTCAGCACTGCCCTTAAAGGGCTTTGTTCCCAACTTGGTGATATGGCCCAAGACGTTGAGATAGTCCACCTTACGGTCCTTCTTATGAACCGGTGACTCTATCACTACTACGTCTGAGTCATTATCACTCGGGGCCGAAGTCTCGGGGACTTGGACCCGCGGCTCACCCTCAGCTGACTTCTGGCCAGAGATGCTCTGGTTCAAAGTCGTAAGCTGGTCCATGACCGTCTTAAGCAACGTCCACATCTGACCGATGTTCGGGACGGCTGTAAACGGCTCACCGTCACCACCACCTGTGGCATCATCATTCTCAAGACCGGTCTCATTGTGGACCGCATGAGAAGATGACTCGCCCATCCGCTCCTCCTCATCCCTAACCTGAACGCCCGGTTCGGAAACCCTAGTCCCGTTAGGAATGTGAGGAGCCGGAGGCTCTATGCCTGTCTGGATAACCTCAGGACCGGTTACCCCAGGCGCAACAGGAGTGGTCTGGACCTTTTGGCCTTGGCCGGTCGCAGACACCTCCTTATCCTTATCCTTAGTCCTCTTGGACTTCTTACCAACCTGAAGATTCATCAAGATACAATAAATATCAAGCAAGCAATCCTCAAGTCCTAGCATTTCTAATGCATTACTACCGCAGACCTCAACCCGGACGAGTGGTGTAGCCCTTAACCCAAAGCCTAGGAAATAACTCCGCTCTGATACCAACTTGAAACACCCCATCCCGACACTACGGCCGGAACGGCCGTTCCATTCTCTAAGTAATCCGACTTGAGGTTCGTTGTCAACCTCAAGCCCATTTATTTCATACTTAGTCAAATTCGAGCTTAAGTCAATTCCATTCATTACATTTCCAACCAATCTTAACTAAGGCATTTTCGAGCAATAAAGGCAAATAGACATTTTATTAATCAAACCAAGGTACCAATACAATGTGAGTCAATCGCATTATGCTAATAAAGTATTCGGTTCTAACAATGTCTATCTAACAACACACCACTCGTCCACTGTCTTGGTCCGCTCCTAGGATCGATCATCCTCATGATCGTCCGCATGTCCTGAAATGCAACAAAACAACATAAGTATGAAAAGTATAACCAGCAACTTAGCATTATACAATTCTATATGCTCAATAACCCAATGCAACATAAAATCCCTAAACCATTCTAATTCCATCTAAAACCGGCTAAGTTTCCATAATCGGACCGCGTCACGTCATTCCGGATCCGCGGCCGTAACCGCGATCCATGATCATGCGCGTCAGTCCGTTGGCCGCGATCCGCGTCTCGGCAGCACATACGTCCGCATGGTCGGAACGGTACATACCGCGATGCGCGTAAGTCGCGTCAGACCGTACCGCTGCGCGTACCGATGATCGTCCCGGTACGTACCGCACACACGTCCATAGACCGTGCGGATGACCGTGTTGACGACATCGCGTACTGCGTTGGCGCGCTAACCGCTCGTCTGTCCGTCTAAGCGCATGCCCGAGGATCGATGTCCGCGTGACGAGCATTCGTCCGACTGGACTATGCGTACGTCCGGATACCGTCCCGCGCACGTAGCCGTGAGTCGATCCGTGCATGACGAGCGATCGTCCTTACGGACTTCGCGCATGCCCGGCTCTCGTCCCACGATCATCACGCCCATCCGGTACGAACGGTCGCGACTCTACACCGCGAACGGACGCGATGGTTCCGCGAACGGTTGCCATCGGTTCGTTGTCGCGATGCTTGGTCCGCGACTCGCCGGTGATTCGCTTGCGGTTCACGGTACAGCCGTGTACGTCTCGGTTCCTTTCCGAACCGTTTACGCCTTGGCCAACTTGATCCGACAGTTATGATCCGGCCATCCTTTCCGATAGCCGTCCGATCATTCCGCGACCCGATTGTCTTCCCGACAACCGTCCGATCGCCCGTCTACAAGCCTCCCGACCCTTAGCGCAACCGACGCACGTACTGACCGTTGAACCCGCGATCATGGCCCTTGGCCGATCGCGTGATGGGTTTAACCAGCCGATCCCTAAAACCGTTCAGCCTAAGCCCCGGTTCTAAGTTCCAGAAGAAGGAGAAGAAGAGAGAAGTAATCCGGCCATACTAAACCGGCCAAAGGCCACGGTTTGACCCAAGGCCGCGAGAAGGATGGGTCACGGACTAACCTTTGCGGTCGTGGTGGACTTGCCCGGATCACGGCTTGTTTCTCCCGCCATAAAGCCTCCTTAAGCCGCTCCACTTTCTCCACCAAAACCCTTAGACAATCGCCGACTCTCTCTCTAGAAAACCGGCCTCGAACTCTCTCTCTTTACTCACGATTTTGTGGCCTTTGCCTTAGGAAAAATCTGGGTTTCTCCTTATGTGAATTGTGTGCGAAAATTGACCCCCAAGCCTTGTATTTATAGGCTGAAAATCGCCAAGAAACCGCCCAAGGCAAGGGCTGCCTTTTGGCTTGCGAATGGCCACCAATGGCCTTGTGTCCATTCGCTTATGGGGCGCTAGATCAGCTAGTGTCACTAGCTGATCAGCTGATTCACACTCCAAACACTCCAGCTGAGCTGAGCTGAGCTGGCCACGCACTTCCCAGCTGATTCCCACTTGATTAAGCTCCATTCCAGCTGAGCTTAACCTTCTCCCGTCCATAGAACACTCTCCATGACCACTTACGGTCTTAAGTTTAGTGTTTCCGGTTCCATGGACGCCCGATGGCCCGTAGGCCGGTTCGGGGATGTTACAGCGCATCCCACGAGGAGATCTATGAAACACATATCTGGGAGGCAAATCCTAGCCGGTTCGAGAATCAACTGACCGAGCTCTGAGATACCCTCAAGGAACTCAAGGTCGAGTAGCTTTAAAACGCGACCGTGACGACCAAGAGGAAGAAGAAGGAGAAGCTTCTAAAGTCATGCGAAGAATCAACATGATAATGGGTGGATTAATTTCGGTAAACGACTCGGTTCGGTCGATTAGAGGATACGAGCGCATGGCATTGGCCGCACAAAACGCACCACAGCCGATCCTCTCTGACGAGCCCCCTGTTATTTTTACTGACCAGGATCTCTAGGGAACTCATTATCCCCATAACGATCCGTTGGTTGTCGAGCTCCTCATTGAAAGCTGTCAAGTATCTCGAATCTTAGTTGACACTGGCAGTTCTATTGATATAATCTTCCTAGATACGTTGAAAAAGATGGAAGTCAAAGAAGAAGACATATAGCAAAAGGCTAAGCCGCTCACCGGTTTCACAAGCGAGACGACATATACTATTGGAACAATCAAGTTGTATGTTTACGCTGGTGTAGTCAACAAAATGGTAAAGTTCCATGTTATTGACAAACCAACTATTTACAATGCCATTCTCGGCACACCTTGGCTATAAATTTTGAAGGTGGTATCTTTGACCTACCATCAATGTCTCAAGTTCCCCTCGCCTAAAGGAATTCAAACAGTGAAAGGATGTCAGAGAGCAAGCCGGTCATGTTTCGTGAGAGAACACAAGATGAGGGTACCGTCATGCATGATTAATACCGAGAAAGGAAAGAAAGGTCCTGAAAGGGAACTCATTCAGCAGATCATCATTGACGATTCTGATGCAAGCAAATGCGTAGGAATCGGAGCCGAACTACCAGATTATTAAAAATGAGTTGATCGCATTCATGCAGCAAAACGTGTCGACTTTTCCTGGTCGGTAAAAGACATGAAAGGTATCAATCCTTCCATCACGACCCATGAACTCAACGTGAATCCGAATTATAAGCCAATTAAGAAGAAGAGATGTAAGCTCGGTCCCGAAAGAGCTAAAGCCGTCAATGACGAGGTTGACAAACTTCTCGACGCCGGTTCAATTCAAGAAGTCAAATATCCTGACTGGCTAGCCAACCTATTGTTGTTAAAAAGAAAAAACGGAAAGTGGAGAGTCTGTGTCGACTTAACGGACCTCAACAAGGCCTGTCCAAAAGAATATTTTCCTTTACTACACATCTATCGACTTGTCGAGGCTACAACCGAAAGCGAGCCTCTTTCGTTCATGGACGCATTTTCAGGCTACAATCAGATTCTCTTGAATTTGGACGATCGAGAGAAGACGGCGTTCATAACAGAACGCGGCACTTACTGCTACAAGATCATGCCATTCGGCCTTAAAAACGCAGGTGATACATATCAACGACTGGTCAATCAAATTTTCGCAAACCAACTCGGCACAACGATGGAAGTATACATTGATGAAATGCTAGTCAAGTCAATGATCGCACCTCAACATGTTGGACATCTCAAGGAATGCTTTAGCATCCTCAACCAGTATGGAATGAAGCTCAAACCGGCTAAATGCACATTTGGTGTGACATCAGGAGAGTTCCTTGGCTATGTCATCACTCAGAGAGGGATATAAGACAACCCAAAACCGATCTCAGTTATCATCGACCTACCATCACCCATAAACACTCGTGAAGTACAACGCCTTACTGGCCGCATTGCCGCCCTGAACAGATTCATATCTAGTTCGACGAACAAATGCTTGCCTTTCTATGAGCTCCTTCGAGGAAACAAAAGGTTCATTTGGGATGATAAGTGCCAAGAGGCTTTCATTCAGCTTAAGGATTACTTATCGAGCCCGCAAGTACTATCAAAACTAGAGAACGGCAAAACACTCTTCCTGTACATCGCGGTTTCAACGACCGCAGTCCGTGAAGTCCTAGTCCTCAAAGATAGAGGCGAGCAAGAACCAATCTTTTATGTCAGCTAGCCCATGAACGGAGCCGAAACGTAGCCGAAACGAGGTATCGTGCAATAGAGAAGCTAGCGCTTGCAGACGTGATCTCTACAAGAAAGCTGCGTCCTTATTTCTAATCTCATACGATAGCCATTTAAGTAGCCAATCCCTTCGAACGATCCTACACAGTCCAGGACAATACGGCCGCTTGGAAAAATGGGCAGTGGAACTCAATGAGTACGATATTGATTACCGAAATAGGAAAACTGCAAAGTCTCAGGTAATAGCCGACTTCCTCATTGAACTATCACCCGAAAGGGATATCGAGACTCATGAAGTGGACAAGAACTGGAAACTATTTGTTTACGGCGCATCATCAAAACGAGGAGCATAGGTAGGAGTACGCCTCATATCGCCGATTGGCGATATACTAGAAAAATCTCTCCGACTCGGGTTCCCAGCATCTAAAAACACAGCCGAGTATGAGGTTTTTCTAGCCAGCCTCAAGTTAGCCAAAGAAACCGGAGTGCGAAATCTCTTAGCCCATTGTGACTCCATGCTCGTCGCAATTCAAGTTAACGAAGAATATGAGGCTAAAAATGAGCGGATGGAGGCCTACCGAAAGGCGGCACTGGAACTTACTAGCTCTTTCGAGCTCTTTGACATAATATAGATACCAAGGAAAGAAAATGCCCCCTTGAACCCACTTGCGTCTCCAGCATCAACACCGAATCCCGATATCTGCCGACGGATTCAAATGGATACAATTCACGAACCAAGCATTCCACCGCCATAAAGTAATCATGAAGAACCCTCTGATGACAATGTCCTCGCGTTCGAACAGTCGAATGACCAAGTCGGTCCAGACAATAGTCGGGTTAAGCACGCCGACCTCATTGCACTCTTAACAGATCATGATACGGACTGCGAGAAGAGATAATGACATACTTAACCTAGGAAAAACTTTTCGAGGATAAATGGGCTGCATGGATACTAAAAGTTAAAAGTGCGTGATATACGATGCACAACAGCGTCCTTTACAAATACTCGGCCAACAAAATCCTCCTCAGATGCATATATGGAGACAAAATCCGCCGAGTCCTCGAAGAAACTCACTCCGGAGCTTGCGGAAATCATTCTGGAGGTCGGTCTTTTGCTCTTAAAATCAAGCTAAATGGTCACTACTGGCCGACTATGGTAGCCGATTGCGAGACCTATTCTAACAAGTGCGAGAAATGCCAGCGTCGTGCACCATTCATACATCGGTCCACAGAGCTACTCACTACATCCACCGCGGCATACACGTTCATGAGATGGGCAATTGACATCGTGGGACCTTTGCCGCTTTCTAATCAAAGACGCTTCATGTTAATCATGACAGACTACTTCACAAAATGGGTCAAAGCCAAAGCCTACGTATCAATCCACGAAGTCCAAGTTCAGAACTTCATTTGGAAATACATTTATGCCAATATGGGTTACCTTACGAGATCGTCACTGATAACGGTTCGCAATTCACGTCCAACCTGTTTGAAGGATTTTGTAAAAAGTGGGACATACGACTTAGTAAGTCAACACGGAGATATCCCCAGGGAAACGGTCAGGCGGAAGCCACCGGCATCAAAAAGCGTCTCGAAAAGAAGAAAGGAGTATGGGCCGATGAACTAGACGGAGTCCTTTGGTAGCACAGAACAACTCCTCACCCCGCAACTGGGGCCACCCCGTTTTCCTTAGCCTTTGGCGTGGAAGCAATGGTCCAGGCAGAGGTTAACATCTATACTCTCCGATGAGCTCTTTGCCTCAGCATAACGAGATCAACGAAAAAATGCTGCTTTACGCCCTCGATACAATCGAGGAAGAAAGATATCTGACATTGCTCCAAATCCAGAACTACCAACAACTCACAACTCGGTATTACAACCAGAAGGCATGAGAATGACAGTTTCAGATCGGCGACTACGTGCTTCGCAAAGTCTATGAAAATATCAAAGAATGGATAGCAGGTAAACTCGGCGCAAAGTGGGAAGGACCCTACAAGATAACAAAGATCATCAAACCCGGCGTCTACGAGCTCGAATCAACGAAGGGCAAAGCTCTGCCGCGCTTATGGAGTTCATCAAGCCTAAAGGAGTACTTCTAGACGGCGATCTAACCTCAGCTTAGAGGGCCAAAAAAGAAAATACTGTATGAACTACGAGTGACTTGATTCTTCATCGGAGTATACGTAGGCAACCTTCATCGGCACAAACACAAACTTAATAAAATTCTTATTTTCCAGCTTATGCCGAGATAGAAATACCTCCAGCCGATTCAGCACTATTATTCGCCGAGTTAGTTTTCTCAACCTTATTGACCTTATTAACTTACGCCGAGCTATTATTTCTTTTTAACTTATTCTGAGTTATTTTTTCTTTTTAACTTATGCTGAGTTATTATTTCTTTTAACTTATTGCCATTTTAACTTATGCCGAGTTAAAACCACTTCTCCTAGACAATCTAACACGAAAGCCAAGCTCCATAGTTCCCAAAAGTCAAGCAATGCACGCCTTGACTTTAAGCCGAGCATCCAATAAGACTCGTACCATTAGCATAATGCTTCCTGGCCTGGAGTGTGGTCTTCCTTGCACGTGAGATGCATATCGCGGTGAGGAAAATCCGAGATCCGTCTCGCACTAAAAACCCGGGTCCTTACCCGTATGTTCTTTGAGGTAGGCGATCACAAATAAGCCAAGCACTTAAGCCTCACACATTCACCAGTCCCTAGAACGAGTAAGCCGAGCACGCATAAGTCTCGCAATCATAAACCCGGTGGAATGAAAGCTTTAAGATAAAGACGCTTCACATCAGGCCATACTCTAATCGATGTTCAGCCTAATTCATACAAACGAATTGAAGGAAACACAAAATAGTCCGATTATCCGCAAAAGCAAGTACTAAAAAAACAGAAGATAAGCATATCTTAAAAAACCAAGAGTACCTCCTTCAAAACAAGGAGAAGATTTTACATAAACCCAACAAAAAAAAATCATTACAAAAGGGAGGCTGCAATCTAGGCAAGCTCGGTCTCTAATGCTTTCTCCGCCTCACCAATTTTCTCGGCTTCTCCACTCGAACATTTGTATCCTGAACTTCGAGGGAAGCACCCGGATGGACTTGAATCTCTTGATTATCGACTGGATGATCCTCAAAAAGGATTTGGGGAATCACCCCGCGGTTCTTCCCGAATTCATCGACATTACGTGGGACAAGAGATGGAGAATCCCGACGCAGAGAACCGAGTAAAGGGTGCTGAATCGGAGAGAGATCGAACTTCAAGTCCTCCTACCCGATGACGTCCGTAGCATAAGTGTAACGCCCCTTTCCCATTATCCGCAGACCGTCGAGCTGACCGGTCAACATTCACACAATAACACAATCACAACAATCACCACGCAAGCAGGCCTATTAGGGTTACTAAGTCTTTTTATCCGTTCTTATCCACTACCTTGGATTAGCGGATTGCTAACCCGTAGATGGCGTATACACTTCACACTCATCAATACTTAACTTTTCCTATGTATCTTTTAATACTCCTCGATCCATCGGTTTAGAGTTAGTAAACTTACTAACTCCCCGGCGTCTCATTATTAATTAATTTGATTCATTACCCTTTTCCCGCTATTAAACATAAGTCCCATTCCCGTTACATATTATATACGTTCGTTTAGGTTTAATTCGTATTTTATTTCCGTCTTAATTCCCGTATATAGATTCATTCAGTAACGTTCTTAATACATATATATGCATATACGGTCCTAACCATGCAACGTCTATATGAATGCATCAAACAATTATAAATAACAACCTAACGACACACAATTGATTAACCTTTTAATTCCTAAAACCCTAACATGCATATTCGTTCCTAGCCGGTTTATCATTAGTCGGTCCATTCAATCATTAATCAACTAGTCATATTAAACAACAGGTATGCAAGTCCTAAGTCTATGGTTTCTCGGTTCCCGGTCTACATGTACTATCTAAGAGTTCTGAGCCGACTCACAGTGAGATAGACGGAACGGTGACATGGATGCATATATGAACTCTGAGACCTCGAACTGAACCCCGAACCTCCCAAATACACGTTCCCAAACACTCTTGAACCACCAAATGGCTGTTGACCGAGCGTTGACCGGCTCGTCTCAGGCGTTGACTGGCGTTGACCGCGATGACCGGCGGCGTTGACCAGATCTTGGAACGTTGACCAACCCAACTAAACCGGCTGAAATGTCTGAATGAGCTAAACCAATCTCCAATCGACCGGTTAAACTAAACCGGTTTAGGTCAACAGTTGACCGGGTTGACCAAAAGAGTTGACCGGTTTAACTAAACCGATTTCTCTTCTGAACCAAAGCTAAACCAAGTCCAAACCATCCTTAACCCACTGATGAAGAACCGGCAGCAGATTGGAGGCGGAGGAGAAGATTCTTGCGGTGGAGCTCTGGCGTTGACCGCGGCGGCGGACCGTTGACCACGACGGAGGGAGCTTTTCTGGAGGTTATGGTGACAAGCTACACACCAATCTGCTCATGAGGAAGAGATCTACCTATCTGTGGCTTCAAAACACTCGGATCTGATGAAGGAAGAGAGAGAGATCCACCAAAACCCTAACCGCGGCATCTCTCCGGCCAGTTTCCAGCGAGCTCTGGCGACGGCGACGGAAAGAAAGAGGTGGAGATTATAGCTGAGGTCAAGAGGAGTTTACTGGTTTTTACAGAAGGTTATTTGAGTTTAGGAGTAGAAAGATATGGTGTTTCTTGTGCTTGAAGGTATCAAGAACTTCAAGAACAAATGAAGAACATGGTTTGAATATGCATGAAGGTAGATGAGTGTCTGGGTTAATCTTGCGTGTGGGTTGAGTGAGAGAGAGGATAATCGAGAGAAGGCTTAGAGAGAGGGAGTTGAGAGTGTTTGGTGCATGCAATGAATTGATTTGATGGTTTTTTGCATGCAAAAGAAGATTCAATGAACTTTCTTCATGCAATGCACTAACCAAAGGAGAGGTGTATCCCCTGGGGTGATGACACCTATCTCGGATGAGTGTTTTTGTTGCCAAAATCCCTCCTAAACCGTCCTTAACCAATGCTTAATCCCGGTTCCCTCCGTTGCTCGGTTTAGACGTTCTTGAGTTGAATATTTTTAAAACCCTCTGGATGTTCCATGATATTATATGAATTTAGAAAGTCAAATCACTCCGTTTGGGCTTACGTAGCTCTAATTATGAAATTTTGAAGTTTCTTCGGGTTTGTCGGTTTCCGTTCCCAACAAGCCGAAAAACATGTTTCTACTTCGTTTCTTCCAACCCTGATCTTCTAAATGTTCTTTATGTTGTAAAACATAAACATTTGGCCCGTCATAGCTTCCGTCTTGAACTTAAGCAAAATTACTATTTTGCCCCTAACTTTGGCAAAATTACAATTTTGCCCCTGTTGACTTTCTTCTTCATGTTTGACCACATTTTTGGATACTGGTTATTACAATCAGCCTCTTTGTCGACCCTTACCTCATCTTCAACAACTTGATCCAAAACCGATTGAGGAATTGACACTCCCTCGTCCTTCAGTTTAAACAAGCATTCCTTCAAGCCGCTAATTTGGCCTAGTTTTACTTGCTTTTTCGTTGCATCTTCTTGTTCATCAACAAACCGACAAAAGAGATCGAAGTAAGACTGGGTCTTGGACCTCATTTCAGCCTCTACACAGTTCCTCTCTGTAACGCCCTTTTCCCGTTCTCCACTGACCGTCGAGCTGACCGGTCAACAATCAAACAAGAACATGACCGATCGAACCCGAGCAAGTCGAACGGTAAAAGTTCGCCACAGGACGAAGCCAGAGACAGATCGGTTTGAGACAAAGGCTCACACCAATCCATCCTCGACTCCGTTATCCTCATGTCCATAGTACAAAGCGGTACCACTCGTACTACTTCTATGAGTTGTGTTGGTTCGGACGAAACCCACTATCAGGGAAACAATTTCATTTTTGAGTAATCAAACGTTAAGTACAACGTTTAACGGGTTTTACAAACAATCATCGTTATAAACACACAATCAATCAGAAACACGAAATGGCGCAGATGCCGAACCAAAATAAAACATCCAAAACCCCGAATCAAATCCCGTCACAAGCCATCCCGAAACTACACCGAGGACCTCCTGCGTCCATCGCTGCTAAACCTGAAAAACACAAAAAGAGTCTAATGAGCGATCTAAGATCACCCAGTGAATCGGCTCCCTGCTAACGGCTTCTAGTCTATCTAATGTCTACAAAGTCCCGCCCCAAAACCCCAAAATAACAATCAATGAAAGAAATGGTCGATCACGCACTACCACGTCATGATAAACCAACAACACACAATCAATGCCAAAGATAAGGAGAATTAGGGAATCGAAGGCACTGCGGCACGTGTCCTCGATTAGACTTTATCTATCTACGCAAAATAAAGACAATAATAACACAACGCTGGGCCCTACGTGAAGGATTGTTTAGTTGATCCTGATTCAATTCCAGATTCAGATCATCCTAAACATGCTGATCTAGGTTCTTCTCGAATAGAAACAATTGATGATCTCACCTTATACCTGTTAATTGCAGCGGAAAGGGATGGTATGTCAGAGATCAGAGAGCCACCGAGAGATAACTCCTCTAGAGGTTCACACACGCACACCAATCAGGAAGAAGGCTGCTAAGCCACTGAGGAACTCGGCGCAGAGGGAGAGAGAGTTTACGGCTAGGGTTTTTGGTTCTGAACTCGAGTTTTACTTATAAAACTTGTCCGGTTCCGTTTGGGCCATTTGGCCCAAACACCAATTAACTCGACGGCATTCGCGCACTGTGTCGATCGACACGCCTTGTGCATCGATCGACACACAGTGCCTAAACCGTTTTATTCTCTCTAAGTATAGTAAATGCCTAGCACTTTTACCGTACTTCTGCTAAACCGTTCCTACACATTTTCCTGTTAGCTTAGGCGTGTGACCCATATGGGATCATATAATAAAGGCAATAAGTCCAAGACTTATAGATCATGAGCGGACTCTAGCAAGCCATCATGACCCCCAGTATTATATGACTTATGTCTGATCATTGACATACTCTTACTTTCTAGAGACAGTACCGAGATTACTGGACACAATTCCAACAATCTCCCACTTGTACTGGAATCTCTGTATTCATAATCCTTTTGTCACAATATCTCGATTAGTCATAAGGCAAGATTGGTGTCATCCTTATAAAGCCTAATCTTGTTCATCGGACTCTGATTCGATACTGACAATCCAAACGACTCGGGACAGTCCGTTTGAGCATGGCCATGCATTTTCCAGTATTCAAATCTCCGATTGGCCTAGAGATATTCACTCCATTTATATTGGAGGGACAAATTCCGTCTTGTTCCATCACTGTAAACTACTCATTTCATAATACACCCAAACAAGGTCCTTATAACTATCGCAGAACGATAGCGTTAGACAATGATCAAAGTGCATCAGTCCATGTGCAGTCACATGCATGCGAACTCAGGTCTAAGGACTATACTCTATAGTCGTAGTAAGAATCTCTTATGACACAGATATAAATATCCTGAAGAGTTCTTATAAGCGGGTCTTGTCCGGTCGTATGTTCCCAAACATACACCTATGTACTGACTTTGATGCCGCGCATCTATGACACACTGAGACTTTGTCATAAGTCACGTACCAATCCAGTCTCACACGGTTGTTGGTGTTCCAATTTCAACAACCTTCGACTAGGGACGGGATGATATAAAACATCTATCAAATATAGGGTCTCATGATCAAGCTAAATGACTTCGATGACTCAAGATCAAGTCATTTACTTCGATGACCTATAAAATGGTTCATATCACTTTGGAACGATTATTTCATCACAGTTAAAATAATCTTGAAATAATAATTTCATTAAACATCTTAAATGTTATTTCAAGAACATATCCAATAACTAAATAAAGCCCTTTAATAACTCCCACTGAAATTAAGACTATATCTTAATTTCACTTATCCTACAGCAACAGTCCGCGACTCGTGCTTAGGCCTAAGGAGTGGCTTCGTTAATAGATTAGCAACGTTCTCATTCGTTGAAACTTGCTGATCTACTTAACATCTCTGTCATTTATCTCACGGAATAGGTTATACCTATCCTCAAGGTGTTTAGACCTCTGATGTGCAGCTAGTCTCATCTATGCTGGGAATCACATCAAGTTCAGTGACGAACTCTCCTTTCTAAACAACCTCTTTCGCCGCTTCCCAAGCTGCGAAAGATTCAGCTTAAGTCATGGAGTCAGCAACAGTGCCGTGCACCGCCAGACAAACACAAGATATAACCGGACTGTGACCGGAAATCATCTTTGTCTGTTGGAAACTTGCCTTTCAGACTCTATCGACTTTTAGCACCTCACTTTCTCCGTAAATCAAGAACTTATCCTTAGTATTCCTCAAATACTTTAGGACATACTTTAGGAAACTTGATTCTTTGCTGGATTTGACTGGTCTTTATTTGTCTTGCTTAACATTAAAGCAACATCAAACAAGTATGTTTCATGGCATACATGATAGATCCAATTGCCGACGCATATGGAATCTCATCCATGCATTTAAGCTCAGCAGTTATCGTAGGATACTGTATCTTGCTTAACTTAATGCCATGTGACATTGGCATAAAACCCTTCTTGGATTGCTCAAAACGTGTAGGACTTTGTCAATTTAAGAATCCTGACTTTGTCCTACCAGCTCTTTTGGATCTCTATCTTTAGATCCAAAATCCAAGAACTACGTGGCTTTACCCATGTCAATCATTAAACCAACTCCCAAGCTAGTCCTTTACCGACTACACCGTTGGGACGTTATATCCGAGAATCAGTATGTCATCGACATACACTTTGAGAAATGCAATATTGCTCCCACTTATCTATTAGTAAACGCACAGTTCCGCTTCGTTCCTGTTCAAGTCAAAACCTTGACTACTACAACAGAACGAAGATTCCAACTCCGATATGTTTGCTTCCATCCATGAATGGATCGATGAAGCTAACTTACATAAAATGTAATTTTTCGGAGTCCGGGCTCACTTTCGCTTCTTTGAATTTCGCAGATTCGTCGCTTTCAATGATCATCAGATCATTTGAACTTTCAATGATCATCAGGCTGAACTAATGACGAGAATTCACTCTCGGATTAGTGACTGATTCTTTCATATCTGCGAACTTCAGGCTCCACAGGTGTAGATTCTACAGAAATCTGTAAATCCTTCCGCTGCTCTCCCTCAATAGGTTAAGCAGCCTCCTGTATTTCTCGAATTTCTTCGAGTTGTACTTTTACTCCCACTGTTCTTCTTGGAAAGTAACGTCCCTTCTTAGAAAACAGAATGGTCGTAAAAGTACCGAGCCTTGGTTTCCTTAAGAAAACTTCGAGTTATACTTTTACTCCCACTGTTCTTCTTGGAAAATAACTTCCCTTCTTAGAAAACAGATTGGACGTAAAAGTAACAAGCCTTAGTTTCTCTAGGACAACCAGCGAAGTAGCACAACTACAAATACTCAGTAAAGACAAATTTGGATCGATTCCAATCCACATTAACGTGGTGTCTTTCAACTGATATTTGTGGAACTATTTCAGCGTAAACTTAGATATTTTAGAGCGTTATTCTTAAATAATATCATGGAAGATTCGTGTGACTCATCTTTAATCATTTCTAATAAGATCTGATTCTTTCTCACAGAAAAACCTTCAGGTTTTCAGGGGAATGAGCTGTGAAACGATTTCACACTCATTCAGATGATCACACAATCAATGACTTAAGTATTCTCACTCGTGATTTAATCCAGAGTCTCAATACTTTTGTCATTCAGATCCTATACTTCATTCTGGAACTCTTTCGACCATGTCAAAGAATTCCGACTTGTGTCTCATCAAATGAACACAGTCACACTCACTGAAGTAATCAGTAGAGACAATGAAGTACATGAGATTTTCTCTGGCATTACTGCTCATTGGGCCACATACATGAGTATGTTCCAGGTCCAATAAGCCTTTGGGCTTTTCTCTGGCTCGGCTAAGATAGGCCCTTTACCTTTTGGTCTAGTAAACAGAATTCAAGTCTCATAAGATATTTTATCAAATGAGCCCAACAGTCCATGACTATGGGATTTCTGAATCCGACTTACTCTATGTGACAAAGACTTTATGCCAAGAAAGATCAGGTTTAATTCATCAGATTTAAACCAATTCGGTATTTATGTTACATTTAGGCACTCTTTGGTTTAAGATATAAAACCCATTCCATGAATAGGGTGCTACAATTAATATTTCATTAAGTTCAAAAGAACAAAACTTGTCTTTTATCAAAATGAAAAACATTCAAATTCTTACAAGAAAATGAAAGACAATTCTGCTTAAAGCAGGTACATTGTAGCAATTACTTAATACAAAACCAAGCCTAAAAGGGATCTATAAGTGAAAACCCTACGGCTGAGGCAGCATCCCAAGCTCCTTCCAGACATGTAGTTTCACTTGCCCTTCCTTCAACGTTCTACTGTTGCTTAGGCTCTGCATATTATCACAAATATCAGTGCCACAACCAGTATCCAATACCTTTAAGGACGTTCTACTGTTGCTTAGGCTCTGCATATTATCACAAATATCAGTGCCACAACCAGTATTCAATACCTTTAAGGTAGAACTTGAAGTAATAACATGAATACCTGAGGAAGTAGTCTCATACATCAACTTCAATTCCTCATCATCTTCCATGAATTTAATGCAATTTCTCTTCCAATGCCCTGTCTCCTTACAGTAGCAGCACTTACCAACGCAAGAGGTATCTGACTCGGGCTCAGAAGACACACGCTTGCCATGATTCAAAATCTGGACAACTTTGTCTTCACTCTTGTCAGCATTAGGTTTAGTAAACCTACCCTTCTCATTTATGAGATTGTACAGGGTACTCTTCACGTTTGGCTCAACTGTCTTGAGCATATCATGCAGTTCAGTCAGCGTCTTCGTTAAGCCTTTCTTGATATAGTTCCTTCTGAACTTATCATAGCTTGACGGCAGTGACTGCAGAATGATCTCAGTTGCCAACTCTTGGCTAACTGGATAATCCAGTTTCCTCAGGTTATCAATGTAACCCATCATTTTACTGACATGAGGACACACTGGATGATCATTTGGTAGCTTGCAGCTAGTGAGAGACTTAACCAACTGGTATCTCTCCACCCTTATCTGCTCCTGAAATTTCAATTTCAGGCTGCTGATCATCTCTATTGGCGACTCCATGTTCTCATATTGCTTCCGCAAGTCTGAGTCCATGCTAGCCAATATCAGACCACGCACATCTACCGCATCATTATAATGCTTATTCCAAGCATCATATACTGCATGAGAAGCATTGGACCCGATCCTCACGGGGAGAGCTCTCTCAAGGACATAGTCCTTTCTCTCCTGTCTGAGGACTAGCCTCAGGTTCCGCGACCAAGTCAAGAAATTTGATCCGTTCAGCTTGTCCATCTTAAGGACAGACCGGATCGAGAAAGTGTTTTGATTGTTTGTGCTAGTCATAACTGAAAATTAAGATAAAAGGATTTTAGTTAATATGTTCAATATGATTAATCTCGTATTAAATTTAATATGATTAATCACGCATTATATTCAATAACATAAGTTACCCTCAATAGAATATAATGATTCCAAGATCCACATATAACTAAGATTAAAGTGGGCCACTGGCCGTCACCAAACCTTAGCTTATATCGGTAAGCCCTATATCGGCTAATTATATCCGTGATATAACTCTTGGTTGTGAATCTGGGCCCGAGGCCCAATCCACTCTGATGTCTCAAGGCCCGGGACTCCCGATGGCCCAGTCAAGAAAACCAGACTATACAGTCATGTAATCATTAATGTCTGGGACTCCCAATGACATTTATGAATCACAAACCGTCTTATCCACGCAAAAGCAGACACCCTCACACTGTAAGGCCATGAATACAATTGAATGGGCTTCGACAGCTGACATAGAATGGACAAGACATCCAACGCTTGATATTATTTGAGGTTCGTAGGTTTATTTTAAAAATTCATTCCCAAAATAGAAGATTACTATTTCGGGAAACTTTCCATTTTTGGAAACCTACTATTTTTGGAAACTTTCTAAAATTGGAAACTTTCTAAAAACGGAAACTTTCTAACTTAAGAAATTTCTTTAAAATCCAAAACCCGCAAATCCAGAAACTTCTAATTTAAGAAACTTTCTAATTTCAAAATTTCGGAAACTTTAATTTAAAATCGACTTTATAATTTTATAAAATAAATTTTAAATTAATCTGAAGAAAGACTCAAATAATTGGCCCAATTGTTTTAACTTCTTGGCCCGAGGCCCAAGAATTTGTCCATGTCCAAGACATGACCCAATTGTCCAATTAAATGACATAACCGGTCTGGTTCATTAAAATTGGTCTAACCAAATTTTAATTACTACGATGACCACAATTGTCAACCGGTTATTTACTAAACCGGATTTTCTCAATTTATTTGGTCCAACCAAATCAAATTAGAAAATCCTGGTTTAGGCACTAAATCCAATAATTCTTTCGACATTGGATTTCTTGTCCCGGTTTAACCAGACTTAATAAAATTATTAAATCTGTTTATTAAACCAGGACGAATTAATTTTAATCAAAAATTAAACCGAGCCTTAAACCAACCATGTCGATCGATGAACCAACCGTGTCGATCGATCCATCAACCGCATCGGTCGATGCTCTTAGCATCGATCCTGCATCGATCGTGCATCGATCCTGTATCGATCGATGCTCTCACGCATGCACGGAAACCGAGCCAAAACCCTAACCGTGTCGATCGATGTGCACCAACCGCATCGGTCGATGCACCAATATCGAACCTGCATCGATCCTGCATCGATCGATGCTTTCACGCGTTAACAGGGTTAGCCTGATAGACTGTATCGACCGATCCATGCGATCGTATCGATCGATCCATGCGATCGCCGATTGTATCGACCGATCCATGCAATCGTATCGATCGATCCATGCGATTCTGGCCGATTCTCATTCTCTCGGATCAGATCGCATATCAAATCATATAGCTTGATCATGCGATTTTTCATATGTTTAGGTTTCAATTCTTGTTGTTTAAGTGATTTCTCTTATCAGTAGTTGATTCAAAACACTTTTAAACAAGAAAAACAATCCTAAACTTGAATCTAAACAAGAAAAACCAGAACCTAAGCTCTGATACCACTGAAGGATTGTTTAGTTGATCCTGATTCAATTCCAGATTCAGATCATCCTAAACATGCTGATCTAGGTTCTTCTCGAATAGAAACAATTGATGATCTCACCTTATACCTGTTAATTGCAGCGGAAAGGGATGGTATGTCAGAGATCAGAGAGCCACCGAGAGATAACTCCTCCAGAGGTTCACACACGCACACCAATCAGGAAGAAGGCTGCTAGGCCACTGAGGAACTCGGCGCAGAGGGAGAGAGAGTTTACGGCTAGGGTTTTTGGTTCTGAACTCGAGTTTTACTTATAAAACTTGTCCGGTTCCGTTTGGGCCATTTGGCCCAAACACCAATTAACTCGACGGCATTCGCGCACTGTGTCGATCGACACGCCTTGTGCATCGATCGACACACAGTGCCTAAACCGTTTTATTCTCTCTAAGTATAGTAAATGCCTAGCACTTTTACCGTACTTCTGCTAAACCGTTCCTACACATTTTCCTGTTAGCTTAGGCGTGTGACCCATATGGGATCATATAATAAAGGCAATAAGTCCAAGACTTATAGATCATGAGCGGACTCTAGCAAGCCATCATGACCCCCAGTATTATATGACTTATGTCTGATCATTGACATACTCTTACTTTCTAGAGACAGTACCGAGATTACTGGACACAATTCCAACACTACGATCTCGGTAACTTCCACGGGTTTACATCGTCACATATATGGTAAATAACCCACAACTCCTAAACGTGTACACAAGGTCCCACGATTAGGTCACCGTTCTTCGGCCATCGATATGCGGTGACTCGGACTACCCCTAGATAGCCAGAGTTTCCATGTGATTCGGCCCTAGGACATGACCCCATATTCTCCGAATCACACACCTACCGACGTCACCCGATAAGTCAACACCATAACCGGAATCACCATGATCCGGTTAGGTAAAAACCTGAGGATCCAATCGGGTCGTAAGTACCGAAACGTAAACAAAACCTAGGCTTGCGGAATCTAATGCACCCTATAGTCCTAGTGCAGAAATATAAACACACAGACTCGTTGGGACTCTAGCATAGATCATGCAATCAACACCAATAATAATAGTAAATCCACTACCAATCCCATCGCTCTGACTAGGTAAGATACCTAGTCAGCACCAACTAACTTACCCGGTCCCGTGACCGGAGTAAGTGTCCACAATAACTGCTCGGCCCAACACCGAGCAGTCTAACAAGCCTGCACACAAAACTCACAACAACAACAACATAATCACGCAATCACAATCAATCACAACAAACACCACACATCCAAGCCTATTAGGGTTTCTAAGTCTTTTAATTCGTTCTTATCCGCTACCTTGGGTTAGCGGATTGCTAACCTGTAGACGGCTTACAACTCACACCACTTCCTTAATTAACTCATTCTAAGATATCTTTTAACAACTTCTCGATCCGTCGGTTTAGAGTTAGTAAACTTATTAACTCCCCGACGTCTCATTATTATTTAATTGATTCATTACCCATTCACGCTATTAAACCTAAACCCCAATCCCGTTATAATATTCTATACGTTCGTTTAGGTTTAACTCATATTTTAATGTCGTCTTAATTCCCGTATATAGATTCATTAATTATCGTTCTTATACACTATATATATGCATATACGGTCCTAATCAAACAGTGGCTATATTAATGCATCAACCAATCGTTACTAACAACCTAACGGCACACAATCGATTAATCTTTTAATTCTCAAACCCTAACATGCTTATCTGATCCTAATCGGTTTATGATTAAACGTCCATTTAATTATCAATTACAAATCAGGTTATTACGGGTATGCAATCCTAGTACTACGGTTTCTCGATTCCCGGTCTATTTGAATCAAAAGGTTTATGAGCCGACTCACGGTGAGATAGGTACAGAAATGGCGGCTCGATGCAGATGTGAATCCCGAGACACCCGACTCGAATCCCGAACTCCCAATCACCCGAATATTGAACTCCGAACTATGAACACTCCAGAAATCTCGGAACAGCCGTGGACCAAGCGTTGACCGGCTTGGTCTCCGGCGTTGACCGGCGGCATTGACCGGCTGCGTTGACCATATTTTGGATGCGGGGTATCACATTCTTCCACACTTACAGGAATTCGGTCCCCGAATTCTCCGTCACTAACAGACTTCAAATCGGTTCCGAACCCCACAAGTTGCTTCATCACTTCATTCCGACGCTTCTATACTCGATCACTGCTGCATTCTGCTGACACTCATCATTACTGCGATCCTTCTGTCTCGTTCCTTTCTACCCAACTGATCTTCACAACAATTCCGCTCTGGTTCCCAGTCTTGTTTGTTAACCCTTAACTGTCTCCATCGGTCTTACACTCATTCCCTGATAGTTTCTTTGTCCTGACTCTCACTTCGGGCTTCCCCACTTTGCTTCGACCTCCACATCCTTCGGATTGAGACTTTCTTTCTTCTTTCTGGGACACTCTTCAAAAATCTGATCACTTGCTCCCTTCTGACTGATTCCACATTAACCTCAGCCTTCCTTTTCAAATCTTTTTGCTAACTCATCATACTTCTCGGGTTCCTTCTGTCGGTCGATTGATAAGCTGATACATTTCCCACTGACGATGACTACCACTGCTTCACGGTCCGGTCTACTGGTCTCGCGACGTCTTGACTCTTCATCTCGCTTTCGGGTTCAGGTTCGGTCTCGTATTCACATCGCGTCGCCATTCCGTCCTACATTCAATTCAACAACTTACTAGAACAATTAGTTTCATCCCGATCTATCCCCGATATCACTTTCCCATAGACATATGGTTACTTAATCATGTACCGAACGGTTACCCATGATTAAATAATATTATACTATAAGTCCGCTCCCTCTTGAATTGACGGTTGAACACAACCGTTCGCAAGTTAGCTCAAAACTCGAAATACAACTAAAATAAAATTAACACTTTACCTTTCTAATGAAACCAAGGAAACTACCAATCACTAATCAAGCTTCCGAACAACTAGCAATCCAACAGTCTCTAAGGCCAAAAACAACCAATCTACTAAAACCATGTATGCTAACACTACGCAATCTATCGCAAAAACAAATCAATCAATCAATCAATCAACAGAAAAGAAAACAAGCAATTACCACACACACACAGTCACGCAATCTAATGATCGGTCGGATGCGTCGTCAGTCTGGGTTCGAGTCATGATGAACGGTCGCCAGTTCCGCTCATCATTTGTTTTCACACAGTAATCTATTTGCTTTCATAACCGTCTCAATCATGCAAACAATTACTATGCTACTCAAAATGATTCGCTGAACGCTCTGCATCCACAACATACATAAAACGATATATCATACATAATAAGGTTTTTAGTACATGGTCCTGATCAGAGTCCGTACATAAGGCCGTCATCATATCCAAAAACCCATACGACGCCGCTATACATCAGAAAAGTCAAAGACGACACGCAAAGTCGCCTATCCGCCGATCTATCTACAAGACAAAATGAAAGTTAGTGCCCCCACTTACCTGGCCTAACTACTCTTATCCTAACCTAACGCCTCCAGCAAGACCGAAATGCCCAACACCACTGGCAAAACGGCTCGCTGAAGTATCTGATGGCAGGTGCGCCGGGAGGGTGTGGCGGGTGTGCCTCTCGAGATGGTGCTCTGACATGCTGTGGCTCGGCTATCGGGCAAAGATAAGTATTGTGACCTACGCGGACACACACCTGACAGACTGGAGTAGACGCTGAGCGCGGTCCACGGTAACATGCGGATGCTTGATGATCATAACCACCACAAAACTGACAAGGAGAAGTCAGCTCTGACGGGGGATCCATAAAACAATCGGGTGCGAGATGACCCTTCCCTCTACACAACTAACAAGTCCTCACTGGCACAGGTCGGGACAACGGAACAACCGGTAACTGAACAACGGGTAACTGACTGGGCTCGGGATCTCTGTGACTAGGTCCATCTCGATAACCCTCTGGTACTGGCGCTCTGTACGGCTCTCCATCGGGCATACACGCTCCTGATCCGATGGTAGGACAAGTCGATGCTCCATGGCCCTCATGACCACATAACAGACAGTAGTCTGGTCCGGGTACTGGATGGTACGGCTCTTGAAGACGCGGGTCTACTGCTCGGGGACACCAATACAAATGGAATCCCTATACTCCACACCCACTACATGCTCTGCTCTCTGGTACTAGTGACGGCGCCTCTACCATCTCGGCTGGTGGCGAGACTTACTCGAACTGTGACTTAGTAGATGCTGGTGACATAGCCAGGTCAAGAAGTGTACGGGGTGATCCGGGTCGTGGGTCTAACTGATGATGAGGTCCGACTTGCTGCTCCAACACATCCTCAAGCATCGCTACCTTCTCATCCACCTGCTGCTCCCAGTGTAGATGCTGCTCCGGGTCTATAGGCTCCATATCCAAGTCGAAGCCAAACGGTAGCGGGCTCAACAAATAGTCCTCCACACGAAGTGGCGGGGGAAATTCGGGCGCCTCAAGAAGTGGTGCCTGATACATCGGTGGTACGTCTGATGCTGCAAGTATCTGTGGCACATCCGGCTCTGGCCACTGTGGCGGTAACAATAACTCCACATCTGCTCCTCCTAAGAATCCCATCACTCCTGCGTAAGGGTCTCGACTACCCGCATCATCCTCCATATATGCAGGTAACGGGTCCGGAAGGGGCGACCAATCTACCTGTGCTGCTCTGGCAACCTGTAACTGTCGCAAGGGAACTGGTGGACGATCCGACATATGAGATCCTCATGAATGGCCTGGCGAAGCTGGGTATCCCTGAAACTGAATCAACTGACCCTGCGGCGAACCGGCTGATCCCTGCTGACTCATGCCGCTCAACTGAAACTACTCTGCGCGCATAAACACAGCCCTCCACTCCACCCAAGACACTCTGCTGTAAGACTGCAATCAAAACACAAAGACGAGTTAGTACGAATAATACAAAATTCTACTTTCCCATCCCAACCCCGGGTTTAACGGACGCGGCTCGGTTTCCTAATGGATACTTGTGTGAAAAATTAAATTCGATAAAACACGGAAAACACTCAAAAATGAAATGTTTCGAAACCCATGCAGAACCATGCCCTGATACCACCTTTCTGTAACGCCCCTTTCCCGTTCTCCGCTGACCGTCGAGCTGACCGGTCAAGAATTAAACAAGAACATGAATGATCGAACCCGAGCAAGTCAAACGGGATAAGTTCGCCACAGGACGAAGCCAGAGACATATCGGTTTGAGACAAAGGCTCGCACCAATCCATCTTCGACTCCGCTATCCTCATGTCCATAGTACAAAGCGGTACCACTCGTACTACTTCTATGAGTTGTGTCGGTTCGGACGAAACCCACTATCAGGGAAACAATTTCATTTTTGAATAATCAAACGTTAAGTACAACGTTTAACGGGCTTTACAAACAATCATCGCTATAAACACACAATCAATCAGAAACACGAAATGGCGTAGATGCCGAACCGAAATAAAACATCCAAAACCCCGAATCAAATCCCATCACAAGCCATCCCGAAACTACACCGAGGACCTCCTGCGTCCATCGCTGCTAAACCTGAAAAACACAAAAGAGTCTAATGAGCGATCTAAGATCACCCAGTGAATCGGCTCTCCGCTAACGGCTTCTAGTCTATCTAGTGTCTACAAAGTCCCGCCCCAAAACCCCAAAATAACAATCAATGAAAGAAATGGCCGATCACGCACTACCACGTCGTGATAAACCCACAACATACAATCAATGCCAAATATAAGGAGAATTAGGGAATCGAAGGCACTGCGGCACGTGTCCTCGATTAGACTCTATCTATCTAAGCGCAATAAAGAAAATAACAATACAACGCTGGGCCCTACGATCTCGGTAACTTCCACGGGTTTACATCGTCACCTATATGGTAACTAACCCACACTTCCTAAACGTGTACACAAGGTCCCACGATTAGGACACCGTTCTCCGTCCATTGATACGCGGTGACTCGGACTACCCTTAGATAGCCAGAGTTTCCATGTGATTCGGCCCTAGGACATGACTCCGTATTCTCCGAATCACACACCTACCAGCGTCACCTGATAGATTAACACCATAACTGGAATCACCATGATCCGGTTAGGTAAAAACCCGAGGATCCAATCGGGTCGGAAGTACCAGAATGTAAACAAAACCTAGGCTTGCGGAATCTAACGCACCCTAGAGTCCTAGTGCAGAAATATAAACACACAGACTCGCTGGGACTCTAGCACAGATCACGCAATCAACACCAATAATAATAGTAAATCCCCAACCATTCCGCAAGCCACTATACTACCAATCCCATCGCTCTGACTATGTAAGATACCTAGTCAGCACCAACTAACTTACCCGGTCCCGTGACAGGAGTAAGTGTAACGCCCCTTTCCCATCCTCCGCTGACCGTCGAGCTGACCGGCCAACAATCAAACGAGAACATGACCGATCGAACCCGAGCAAGTCGGACAGGAAAAGTTCGTCACAGGATGAAGCCAGAGACGGGTCGGTTTGAGACAAAGGCTCGCACTAACCCATCCTTGACCCCGCTATCCTCACTTCAATAGTACAAGTCGATCGCCTTGCACTACTTCTGCGAGTTGTGTCGGTTCGGACGAAACACAATATCAGGAAAGCATATTCATTTCTGAGTAAATCAAACGTTCAGTGCAACGTTTAACCATCATTTTTACAAACAATTTCACCAATCAACGAATCAACAAACAAAGCTCAATACGAATTGGCGACAAGCCGAACCGAAAGAAAAACCTCGAAATCATCGAATCAAAACCCCGCCACAAGCAATCCCGAAACTACACCGAGGACCTCCCGCGTCCGTCGCTGCAACACCTGAAAACACAAAAAAGTCTAATGAGCGATCTAAGATCACCCAGTGAATCGGCTCCCCACTAAGGCTTCTAGTCTATCTACTATAGATTCCCGCCCGAAAACCCCAAAATAACAAACAATCAATCAAACAGCCGATCACGCACTACCACGTCGTGTCGAGCCCACACACAATCAATTACCAAAAGAAAGAGAAGGCGATTAGGGGAAATCGGGAGCACTGCGGCACATGTTCCCGATTAAGATTCGATCTATCTACCGCGCAACACCATCTACAGCAAAACACACACGCTGGGCCCCTATGATCTTGGTAACTTCCACTGGTTTTCACCTTTACCGATATGGCAACTAACCCACGACTCCTAGCCGTCCACACAATGACTAGGACACCGTTCTCTGTCCATCGATACGCGGTGACTCAGGCTACCCCTAGATAACCCAAGCTTCCATGCAGTCCGGCCCTAGGACGCGACCCCATGTTCTCCGGACCACACACCTACAGACGTCACTCCATAGGTTAACACCATAACCAGAATCACCCCGGTCCGGTTAGGTAACTACCCGAGGATCCAATCGGGTCGGAAGTACCAGAACGTAATCAATACCTAGACTTACGGGATCTAACGCACCTTCGAGTCCTAGTACACAAATGTAAACAAGCAGACTCGCTTGGACTCTAGCAATCAATCTCAACCAATAACGACAATCAACTCAACACCACTTCCCGCAAGTCTACTCACACACACCACACCGCCCCCTGACTCAGCACCGTACCGAGTCAGCGGTTACGACTTAACCGGTCCCATGACCAGGTTAAGTATCATTACGGATTGCTCGGTCCAACACCGAGACAATCTAAAGGCCTGCACAGAAGATCAACCACAACCACACAACTAATACAACCACGCAACCAACACACAATCAACACACCACAGGCCTATTAGGGTTGCTAACATTTTTTAACCAATTTACGCCCGCTACCTTGGGTTAGCCGCTTGCTAACCCGTAGACGGTTCACCAATTACAACACTTCTCTTTTCTTTACCATTCCTAATCATCTTTTATCAACTCCCCGATCCGTCGGTTTAGAGCTAGTTGCTTACTAAACTCCCCGACGTCTCATCCTTTATTACTTAATTCATTCAACTTCGGGAACCCCGATACCATTCATATTCTATACGTTTGTTCAGGTTTAACTTCCGTATTTTAATTCATCTTAATTCCCGTATATAAATTCCTTTCATACCGTTCTTTACTTACATATATATGCATATACGGCCCTAATCATGCAACGACTATATGAATGCATCACGCAACGTTCTACCAACCTAACGACACTCAACAGGTTTAATCCGTTTTAAGTCTAACATGCTTCTTTAACCCTAGTCGGTTTAACGTTAATTAATCAACCAATCAATTCTCAAGTTAATTCAATTCAAAACGATCGGGTATGCATTCCTATCTCTACGGTTTCCCATTTAACGTTCTATATGCATCTACGGTGTTTGAGCCGACTCACAGTGATATGACGGAACGAACGGCACGGATGCAGATACGGATTCCCGAGACCCCGAACTAAACCCGAACCTCTCTGAATACCCGAACACGAACTCCCGAAGCTTCCCAAATACCCGAACACAAACCGCACACACAAACCGGCCGGAGTCAACGCGTTGACCGGCGTTGACCACAACGTTGACCGGCCGTTGACCGGCGTTGACTTTGACTTCGGTTGACCGTTGACCACTCCGGTTAACCCTTTGACCTGCTGAACCACCAAATTGAACCGAACTAACTCCAAACCAACCGGTTTAGTTAAACCGGTTAGGTCAAACCGTTGACCGGCGTTGACCGAGGCTTAACCGGTTTGACTAAACCGATTCTCCCACTGAACCAAGACCAAACCAACTCCAATGCATCCCATTTCACCCCTGAAGAATCGCTAGCAGATTTGACGGCGAAAGGAGGTTTTCCGGCGACTCCTCCGGCGTTGACCGCGGCGGCTCCGGCGTTGACCGCGGCGGCTCCGGCGTTGACCGCGGCGGCGGTGGCTTTCTCCGGCGAATCAGAAGATCTTCCACCCACCAATCTGCTTCTATTGATTAGATCTACCAATCCATAGCCTTGAATCCTTGAAATATGTTGAAGAGAGAGAGTTATCCCTAGAAACCCTAACCGCGGCTGCTTCTTGTCCGGATTCCGGCGAGCTCCGGCGACGGCGATGACGGTGGCTGGCTGGAGAATGTAGAGAAGGTTGAGATGAAGCTACTGGACTTTGAAGCAGAGGATTTGGGTTCAAGATGAGAAAGTTATGCACTTTCTTGTGGAAGAAGGCATGAAGAACACCTTTTGTTCTTGGTGTTCTTGGATCTTCAAAGCAAAAGGATGAGATTGTTGAATGTTTTCTGGAGAGAATGGAGAGAGTTTTCGAAAGAGAGAGGCTAGAGTGAGAGATGCATTGCATCAAAATGTGCAAAAGGGAATGCATAGTGAGATTCTTTGCATGTACACTCTTTCTCTCATGCATCCATTGTGGTATTGCCACCTCTCCCCTAAAGCTGGAGACCTGGGGAGCTCACACCTGTTTCTGGTGAGGGTCTGAAGTCCACTAAGGCCCATTAACACCGGACCAGCCCACTAAAACCCTTCCTTAACTTGCTTGCTCACTTTTGCACGGTTTGCTCATTTTCCCGATAACTGTTTTAGAAAATGGCTAATGATTCTCATAAATCTCCAAACCTTCATAAACTGATTCTCCTTAATTTTAGATGAATTTAGCATCTTTAATCATCCCATTTGGAGTTTCCTAGCTCCCGTTATGATTTTCCGAAGTTTCCTCGGTTTTGTCGGTTTTCCGACCGATGCTCCGAAAAATGCATTTCCGCTCCGTTTTTTCGAATTCTAATCTTGTAAATGTTCTTTATGAGTTAAAAAGAGGATATTTGGCCCGTCACGTCTTCCGTCTCGAACTTTGGCAAAATTACCATTTTGCCCCTGGGTTTGGCAAAATTACAATTTTGCCCCTGTTGACTTTTCTTCTGCCCGTTGACCATATTTTTGGATACGGGGTATCACATTCTTCCCCCACTTACAGGAATTCAGTCCCCGAATTCTCCGTCACTACCAGACTTTGAATCGGAACCAAACCCTGCAAATTGCTCCGCTACTCCAGACTTACTCGAACACTGCTGCACAACTATGACTTCTCGCTTTCCTGCGCTCTTCCGAACTTTCCATCTAACTTTCCACTGGTTCTCACTTCCGACTTCCCCACTTTGCTTCGACTTTCACGTCCTTCATGATACTGGTTTGTCTCCCAGAGACACTCTTCAAAATCTGCATTCCAAACCTGACGTTCTTCTAACTTCCAATCCTTCGTACTAATAACTTCACTCTGATTCCGATACGACCTCTTCCTTTCCGAGCACTCTTCCAGAACTTTGATTTCTGAATCCGACTTTTCTATGACTTCATTCACTTCACACCAATCGCTTCATTCCGATCTTCACACTGTCGCTGACATCCTTTCAAATCTTTTTGCTAACTCATCATACCAATCGCTTCGCTCTTTCCGCTGCTTTGTACGGCCACTTTCCCGCTGACACTCCACACTAACTGTTTCACTTCTCGGGTCAACTCGTTTCACGGCTCCTTTCCACTCCATCTCGCTTTCGGGTTCGGGTTCGGTCTCGCATTCGTATCACATCGTCCATTCCGTCCTACATTCAACACAACAACTTTCACTGGAGCGGTGAATTCAAACCAATCCATTCCTCGATTTCACTTCCTCATAGAGATATAGTTAGTTAATCATGTACCCAATGGTTACCCATGATTAAGTAACGATATTCTATAATTCCGCTCTCTCGCGAATCGACAGTCGATTACAACCATACTCGAGTTAGCTCAACACCTTAAACGAAAAGGTTCTAACACTTTCAATTCTAACAACTTAACGAGTGCAACCAATTTAACCTACTCACCCGGATGGCTTACCGACGCCATTCACATTCCGCACATGCTGAGCATGTCATAAAGACTAGCACTTTCACAGTGCTACACCACACACGAAACGCAACCCTAATTAACTTATGCACCATGCAAGCATTCAATAAAACACGCAAGCAATCAAAATAAAAGCAACCAATTACCACACACAACCAAGCAATCACTAGATCGCTCTGGATATGTCGTCAGTATGGGTTTAGGTTATGATGAACGGTCGTCAGTTCCGCGCATCATCAGACTTCACGTGGTAATTCATTTTCATCCAAAACCATCACACGCATGCAAACAATTACTACGTAAGCCATAACGATAAGTAAAACAATTCTGCATCACATACATACATAAGAACAACAACACACACATGTTTCGAGGTTTTTAAATACATAAGTAAAACAAAAATACAACCACGAGACGTCCGTCATCCATACCCTAACCCCCAAACTGCATCGTCATAACCCGGAGATGTCTGAAACCACATGCGAGAATCGTCGATCTAGATACACACAACAACAACATAGTTAGTGCCCAACTTACCTGGCCTAACTATTCTAACCCTAACAGCCCCAACACGACCGGAATGCCATACACAACCGGCATCACGGCTCGCGCTGGTACCCACTGGCAGGTGCGCCGGGAGGGTGTGGTAGGTGTGCATCTCTAGTCGGCGGTCCGACCTGCTGCGGCTCTGCCATCGGACACAACTGCGCTACATGACCTCCGCGACCACAAATCTGACAAACCGGAATGGGCGCTGGGCGTGGCCCACGGTAACAAGCTGCTGCCTGATGATCTGTCGCTCCACACAGCTGACAGGAAGAAACAGACCCCGAAGAAGGCTCCTGAAAACACTCGGCTTCTCGATGTCCCTGACCTCCACAAATCTGACAGACAACCGGCGCTGAGCGGGACCGACGAGAACTGGATCGATGGGAACAAGCGGATGCTCTGTGTCCCTCGTCTCCACACCTCCTACAACTCCTCGATGGTCTCGGTGGCTGCTCCAATGGTGGCTGCGCTACAGGTGACTGCGCTGCTGGCTGCTGGATAACTGACTGCCGAATAAGCCCACCGTCTCGACGACTCGGACCAGGTCGATACTCCTCAGGTAACGGGGCACGATGCGGCTCTGTGTCCGACATACGAGGTCCGTGTCCTGCGATCGGGCAAATAAGTGCAAGATGGCCGTCCATCCCGCACACCTGACAATAATACGGGGCCGGCACTGGCTGATACGTCTCACGGTAGCGTGGATCCCCTGGTCGGGTACACCAATACAAATGAAAGCCCTGAACTCCACAGGCGCTACATGTCCGGTACACAGGCATAGGCGGCACTGAATCTGGCGTGTCGGCTAGTGGAATCTCTGGTGGTGCAACCTGCTCGGTCGGTGGTGCCTCTGGTGATGTAACTGACTCAAACTGCGAGTCCGATCCTGCAATCGACATCGGCTCAACTCCTGTGGCTGACTCCATCGCTGAATGTGGCTCGGTGGAACCGGGTGATGAAGCTCCTGACCTCTGCGACGATCCTGGCTAATGATGTGGCCCAGCATGCTGCTCCAAAACGTCCTCTAGTATCGCCATCTGCTCGTCCATCTGCTGCGCCCACTGCGCATGCTGCTCCGGATCCAACGGCTCCATGTCCATGTCGAAAACTGGGTGTAACGGATCCAACTGAAAGTCCCCTCCACCAAGTGGAATGAAGTCCGACTCATGCAAACTGAAAGGTAGTGGCACATCATGTGCCTCAAGCTGCATCCCCGATGGTACTGTAGGTGCCTCAAGCTGAGGTGGAAACGGCGGCAACCCATAGTCTGTGAATCCCAAATACCCCATCACTCCCGTGGTCGGGTCTGCGGTACCTGCATCGTCCTGTAGAGAAGGCGGTAACGGGTCCGGTAATGGCCTCCAATCCGCAGTGGCTGCTCTCGCTCCCTGATGCACACGGGGAACAACTGGCGGTCGATCTGATACACGAGAACCCTGCGACTGACCTTGCGGTGCTACCCTCAGACCTGCCTGATGCTGGTCTACCAAAGCCTGGTACTCTGCCCGAGTCATCCGACGCTCACCCATACTACTCGCTGCAATCTCTCACACCCAATGCACACACCCACACACACTCCGTCCATGGACACTCTGCTGCTGTCTGCAATCAAAAACCACAAATAAAAATTTGTTCACATAATACAAATTTTCTACCCCATCCCAACCCCGGATTTACGAACGCGGCTCGGTTTCCTAATGGATGCTTGGGTAAGACACAATTTTGACTCGATAAAACCACGGAAAACACTCAGAAATGAACAGCTTTGAAACCCATGTAGAACCATGCTCTGATACTGTTGGGATAGTGTCCTGAAATCACACTTGTACTCACTCCTGTGATAGTTGTGTGTCGAGATCAGACATTCGTATAATACTGGGCGTTTGCAATGCTTTGCTAGAAGCCTCTTGCATTCTGTAAGTCGTGGGCTTACTGCCAGTATTGTATGATCCTATAGGGTCACACACCTAAGCGAACTGGAAGCTACGACATGGGAATGATCATTGTTGCAATGATCATATTATGTGTATTGAAATACACATAAGAAATCGATATAATGGTGTTGTGTCGATCGACACAGCTTGTGTGTCGGTCGACACAGTTCGGATTTTCCGAACAGGCTTTTCGGGTTATGGCTTAATTGAGTCTGGCCCGTTAAGCGCGTTTAGGTCGAATAAAAGCTGATTAGTTTCGACCTAAACAAAGGGCCGTCCAGTTTTCTTGATAGAAACACTTGACACACCAGACACCATCGATCCCCATTGATCCGGCACTAGCATCCCGTTTCCAGCGAGCGTGCGTGTGTATCTGGTAGAGGCAAAGCGTTGCGTTGCTCCACTGATCTCGTTCACCATCTTCTTCCGCTGCCAAAGGTAAGAACGAGGTTGGTTCTAAATTTCAATATAACAAACCCTAGATCCATAGGGATCCAACAGTGGTATCAGAGCGTGCTTAGGGTTTAGCTATTGAAAATGGTGATATAAAATCGAAACTTGATGTTGTTGATCTGCATATTACTTGTTGAAATCGTTTTTCATTGATTAAATCTCGGATTTTTGTCTCTGTTGAAAACGATGGTATTGCTAAAATCGCACTGTGTCGATCGACACAAAGCGTGTGTCGGTCGACACGCCGCGGCGCAAAATATAAAAATTTTAGGGTTTGTCGCAGGGTGTCGATCGACACAAAGCATGTGTCGGTCGACACAGAGCGAAAACTCGCGAATAAAATTTAGGTTTTGTCGCACAGTATCGATGAACACAAAGCGTGTGTCGGTCGATACAAAGCGAAAATCCACAAATAATCTTTAGGGTTTCGATCTGAGATCGAGTACCCGTAATCGTGCTGCGTCGATCGATACACTGGGTGTGTCGGTCGACACAGGCAATACAATTAGATAGATCGGTTCAATTGGATTGAACTAGTTATCTAGCTCGGTTAATTTTAATTAACCAAAATTGATTCTGGTTTGGTCATATCGATCGACACACAGTGTGTGACGATCGACATGGACCATTAAACCGAACTGGTTCAATTGGATTGAATCGGTTAAGTAAATTCGATCCGGTTTGACCGGTTATCGAAGAACGGTTTAAATAGAGTTTCATCGATCGATGCCAATGGTTGGCGTCGATCGACACAACATCCGCAGACTTGTTGGTTTGACCACAAATTTGCATGAACCAGAATAATTTAATCCTAAAAGTATTAGATGAATCTAAACTTAATAAAACTAAATGTTTTAATTAAAAGTTATTATTTTTTGATATATATAGTGAATATAAATCAAGATAAGATTAGTTCTTTTCCTCAACTAAATATCAAGTGATCTTGATGTCTTGCCCGATCTTGTCTACTGTCAAGACTCGTGTCGTTTGTTGGATATCTTGGAGTCCTTGATATCCACTGCAACATGGGTAAGGCAGGTGGTCAATGACAGACTTGCAGTGCAACTGTCAGTGATCACAAGACAGATAAAAGATTGGTTATACTTGACTGGGCTGTCAGAAGTTCTGGGCCCAGAGACATCAGAGTGGATTGGACATAGTTTGTCTCATTCACGACCAAGAGTTGTACTGAGTACAATTAGCAATGATTTGCTTACCTAGATAACTAAAGCTTGAGTAACGGCGAGTCGCCCACTCGAATTTTAGTAATCTGAGGATCTTGGCACATTGTATTCATATGAGGAAACATAGTTTGAATACAATGGGAGTTTTCTTATTAGATAAGAATTCTCATTTCTTGTGCTTTATAACTAAAATTTACCTCTTTTGAATTACAGCTATGTCTGTCTCAAATCACATCAACACTTTCTCACTAAGATCCGTCCTTGAGAAGGACAAGTTAAATGGATCTAATTTCTTGGAATGGTATCGGAACCTGAGAATAGTTCTCAGGCAAGAGAACAAGGAATATGTCCTTGAAAGAGTTCTCACCGAGAGGCCACGTTCCAATGCTCCGCAGACAGAAAAGAATGCTTGGGATAAGCATTCAGCGGATGTCAAAGATGTTACTTGTCTAATGCTGGTGACCATGAACTCTGAGCTGCAGAAGCAATATGAGAACGTATTGTCACCCATTGAGATGATTAACAGCCTGAAAGCTTTGTTTCAGGAGCAAGCTCGCACAGAGAGATACCAGACGGTTAAATCTCTCATGGATTGCAAGCTGGCTAAGGACAGTCCAGTAAGTCCTCATGTCCTTAAAATGATGGGTTACATTGATAACCTGGGGAAACTGGACTGTGCCATTAGCCAGGAGCTGGCCACTGACATGATTCTGCAGTCTTTGCCGTCATGTTTTGATCAGTTCATCATGAACTACAATATGCAAAACATGACTAAGACATTGACTGAGTTGCACGGTATGCTGAAGACAGCAGAACCGAATCTCAAGAACGCTACTCCCAATGTCCTGATGGTACAAGGGGGTAAAAGGTTTAAGAAACCTAAGAAGGGTAAGGGTAAGGCCCAGGTTGTCCAGGCTGAAAGTCAGGACAAGCCCAAGCCGAAGCCCAAATCCGGGCCTTCTCCTGAGGATAAGTGCAACTACTGCAAGCAGTTGGGGCATTGGAAGAAAGACAGAAAGAAGTTCATGGAAGATTACAAGAAGCTGAAGAAGACGTATGATGCGTCTGCCCACCTGCGATTAGCAGAAACATAATTTCAGTTTCCGTTTTGGATTTGGAAGGTTTTGATTTTGCTGTTAAGAATAAAGTTTGTTCTTTTAATCGTGATGGTAATTATTATGGTAGCGCCCCATTAGATAATGGGTTATATATATTAAACCAAGAAATGCCTGTCTTTAACATAAATACAAAGAGGTTTAAGTCCAATGACGAAAACCCGACTTTCTTATGGCTGTCATTTGGGCCATATCAATGAGAAACGCATCCAGAGGCTCCATCGAAATGGGCTTCTGGGCTCATTTGATTTTGAATCATGTGAGAAATGCGAGTCTTGTTTGGTGGGCAAAATGGCTAGAGCCCCTTTCAACAAACCAAATGAAAGGGCCAGTGATTTATTGGGCCTTGTTCATACTGATGTATGTGGGCCAATGAGTACTGCTGCCAGAGGAAACTTTAAGTACTTCATTACCTTTACTGATGATTTCAGTAGGTATGGCTATGTCTATTTGATGAGACACAAGTCAGATTCCTTTGATAGATTCAAGGAATTCAAGAATGAAGTACAGAATCAACTTGGCAAGAGTATTAAGATTCTGCGATCGGATCGCGGAGGAGAATACTTGAGCCAAGAATTCAGCGACTATCTGAGCGAGTGTGGAATCGTTTCACAACTCACTCCTCCTGGTACACCCCAATGGAATGGAGTATCGGAGAGGAGAAATCGAACTTTATTGGATATGGTTCGGTCTATGATGAGTCATTCTAATCTTCCACTATCCTTTTGGGGATATGCTCTAGAAACGTCTGCGTTTACACTGAATAGAGTGCCATCTAAATCAGTAGAAAAGACACCACATGAACTGTGGACTGGGAACGTTCCTAGTCTGTCTTTCCTAAGGATTTGGGGTTGCGAGGCTTATGTCAAACGTTTAATCTCCGACAAGCTTGCACCCAAATCAGATAAATGCTACTTCGTTGGTTATCCTAGGGAAACCAAGGCATACTACTTTTACAACCAATCTGAGAACAAAGTATTTGTTGCTCGGGACTGTTCTTTTCTTGAAAGGGAGTTCCTCTCTAAGAAAAACAGTGGGAGTAAAGTACATCTTGAAGAAATTCTAGATGCACAGGATACTGCTCAACCTGCTGAGGAGGAGCAGCAGTTGGAACCACAAAGTTCTGTGGAACCGGCGCCTGTGGAGCCTGAAGTTCGCAGATCCGGAAGGATCCGTCACGAACCCGAGAGATACTATGGATTTCTCGTAACCAATTCAAATGATCTGATGATCATTGAAGGTGACGAACCAGCGACCTTTGCGAAAGCAATGATGGGCCCAGACTCCGAAAAGTGGCTTGGAGCCTCTAAATCCGAAATGACATCCATGTCAGAAAACCAAGTATGGTCCTTGGTCGATTTACCTAATGGTGTAAAAGCCATTGAGTGTAAATGGATCTTCAAGAAGAAGATTGACGTGGATGGCAATGTACAGATTTACAAAGCAAGGTTGGTGGCTAAAGGTTTCAAACAAATTCATGGTATTGACTATGATGAAACCTATTCCCCAGTCGCTATGCTTAAATCTATTCGGATTCTTCTAGCGATTGCTGCTCATTATGACTATGAGATTTGGCAAATGGATGTCAAAACCGCATTCCTGAATGGCATTCTGGAAGAGGACGTGTACATGACACAACCTGAAGGTTTTGTCGATCGTAAAAATGCTAAGAAGGTATGCAAGCTTCATAAATCCATTTATGGGTTGAAGCAAGCATCACGGAGTTGGAATCTTCGTTTTGATGAAGCAGTAAAACAATTCGGTTTCATCAAGAACGAAGAAGAATCATGTGTATACAAGAAGACAAGTGGGAGCAAAATTGCATTTCTTGTACTGTATGTCGATGACATACTCCTCCTCGGTAATGACGTTCCGTTGCTTCAGTCTATTAAGACTTGGCTAGGAAGTTGTTTTTCCATGAAAGACATGGGAGAAGCCGCATACATTCTTGGAATCAGAATCTACAGAGATAGAACTAACAGGCTGATTGGATTGTGCCAAGACACTTATATTTATAAGGTGTTGCACAGATTCAGGATGCACGATTCCAAGAAGGGCTTCATACCAATGTCTCATGGCAAGAGTCTCTGCAAGAAGCAGTGTCCGGCGACACATGCTGAGCGAGAACGCATGAATAGGATTCCTTATGCCTCTGCAATAGGATCTATTATGTATGCCATGCTCTGCACTCGTCCAGATATAGCTTACGCGTTAAGCATGACGAGTAGATACCAATCTGATCCAGGTGAAGCTCACTGGACAGCTGTCAAGAATATTCTCAAGTATTTGAGACATACTAAGGATAAGTTCCTTGTGTATGGAGATAGTGATGAACTTATGGTGAATGGATTCACCGATGCGAGTTTTCAGACGGACAGAGACGATTTCCGATCACAGTCTGGATATGTCTTCTGTCTAAATGGCGGTGCGGTGAGCTGGAAGAGCTCTAAGCAGAATACCGTAGCTGACTCCACAACGGAAGCTGAATATGTTGCTGCTTCAGAAGCGGCAAAGGAAGCTGTTTGGATCAAGAAGTTCATGACTGAACTTGGTGTGGTTCCTAGTATCTTGGAGCCAGTGGCTTTGTTCTGCGATAACAATGGAGCCATTGCTCAGGCGAAAGAACCCAGGTCACACCAGTAGTCCAAACACGTTGAGAGGAAATATCATCTAATTCGTGATATTGTCAATAGAGGTGATGTGAAGATCAGCCGAGTTACGACAAACGAGAATGTCGCTGATCCTCTAACCAAGTCACTCCCAAGGCCTAAGCATGAGAGTCATACGACTGCTGTAGGCATTAGAGATCTTAAGATGTAATCTTGATTCTAGTGGGAGTTTTGGATTTTGTTATAATAAGACGCCCTTGTAAACATTCTTTTAGAAGTGTTTAATGAAATTTGATTTCAGCATTATTTATTGTGATCTAAATAATGGTCCCAAAATAAGTTTATGACATATTATAGGTCATCAGGTTGAGAACTTGATCATGAAACCCTATAAGTTAATAAATTATTTTTTCCCTAGTCAAGGTTGTAGAATCGGGACACTGACAACCGTTAGAGACTAGATTGTGAGGTGACTGTTGGCTAAGTTTCATGGAGCCAATGATATGATTATCGCAGTCAGTCACATAGATATATGTCAGTGGACATATGATCGGACATGACCCGCTAATGAGAAGTCTACAAGATAGTAATATCTGTGTCATAAGAGGTTCTCATTACGACTATAGAGTATAGTCCTAAGTGAAGGAATGTTTAGATGAATCCTGATTCAATTCTCTGATTCAGATTATCCTAAACATGCGGATCTAGGTTCTCTTGATTAGAAACAATTGTTGATCTCACCTTTTACCTGTTTATGCAGCGGAAAGGGAGAACAGGTCAGAGATCAGAGAGCCACCAAGTGATAACTCCTCCAGAGGTTCACACACGCACACCAAGCAGGAAGAGAGGCTGCTAGACCACACGGGAATCGGCGCAGAGAGAGAGGAGGTTCGCGGCTGGCTAGGGTTAATTGCCTGAACTCGTCTCAAGTTTTATTTATAAAAAACTTGTTCAGTTCCGTTTGGGCCTTTGGCCAAAATACCAATTAACTCGAAGGCGTTCTCGCACTGTGTCGATCGACACACCATGTGCATCGATCAACACACAGTGGCTAAACCCTTTAATTCTCTCTAAGTACAGTAAATGCCTAGCACTTTTACCGTACTTCTGCTAAACCGTTCCTACACATTTTCCTGTTAGCTTAGGCGTGTGACCCATATGGGATCATATAATAGAGGCAATAAGTCCAAGACTTATAGATCATGAGCGGACTCTAGCAAGCCATCATGACCCCCAGTATTATATGACTTATGTCTGATCATTGACATACTCTTACTTTCTAGAGACAGTACCGAGATTACTGGACACAATTCCAACAATCTCCCACTTGTACTGGAATCTCTGTATTCATAATCCTTTTGTCTCAATATCTCGATTAGTCATAAGGCAAGATTAGTGTCATCCTTATAAAGTCTAATCTTGTTCATCGGACTCTGGTTCGATACTGACAATCCAAACGACTCGGGACAGTCCGTTTGAGCATGGCCATGCATTTTCCAGTATTCAAATCTCCGATTGGCCTAGAGATATTCACTCCATTTATATTGGAGGGACAAATTTCGTCTTGTTCCATCACTGTAAACTACTCATTTCATAATGTACCCAAACAAGGTCCGTATAACTATCGCAGAACGATAGCGTTAGACAATGATCAAAGTGCATTAGTCCATGTGCAGTTACATGCATGCGAACTCAGGTCTAAGGACTATTCTCTATAGTCGTAGTGAGAATCTCTTATGACACAGATATAAATATCCTGAAGAGTTCTCATAATTGGGTCTTGTTCGGTCGTATGTTCCCAACATACACCTATGTACTGACTTTGATGCCGCGCATCTATGACACACTGAGACTTTGTCATAAGTCACGTACCAATCCAGTCTCTCACGGTTGTTGGTGTTCCAATTTCAACAACCTTCGACTAGGGACATAATGATATAAGTCATTTATCAAATATAGGGTCTCATGATCAAGCTAAATGACTTTGATAACTCAAGATCAAGTCATTTACTTCGATGACCTATAAAATGGTTTATATCACTTTGGAACGATTATTTCATCACAGTTAAAATAATCTTGAAATAATAATTTCATTAAACATCTTAAATGTTATTTCAAGAACATATCCAATAACTAAATAAAGCCCTTTAATAACTCCCACTGAAATTAAGACTACATCTTAATTTCACTTATCCTACAGCAACAGTCCGCGACTCGTGCTTAGGCCTAAGGAGTGGCTTCGTTAATAGATTAGCAACGTTCTCATTCGTTGAAACTTGCTGATCTACTTAACATCTCTGTCATTTATCTCACGGAATAGGTTATACCTATCCTCAAGGTGTTTGGACCTCTGATGTGCAGCTAGTCTCATCTATGCTGGGAATCACATCAAGTTCAGTGACGAACTCTTCTTTCCAAACAACCTCTTTCGCCACTTCCCAAGCTGCGAAATGTTCAGCTTAAGTCATGGAGTCAGCAACAGTGCCTTGCACCGCCACATAGACACAAGATATAATCGGACTGTGATCGGAAATCATCTTTGTCTATTGGAAACTTGCCTTTCAGACTCTACCGACTTGTAGCACCTCACTTTCTCCGTAAATCAAGAACTTATCCTAAGTATTTCTCTAATACTTTAGGACATTCTTTACGGCAATCCAGTGATTCTTTGCTGGATTTGATTGGTCTTTACTTGTCTTGCTTAAAATTAAAGCAACATCAAACAAGTACGTTTCATGGCATACATGATAGATCCAATTGCCGACGCATATGGAAACTTATCCATGCATTTAAGCTCAGCAGTTATCGTAGGACACTGTGTCTTGCTTAACGTAATGCCATGTGACATTGGCATAAAACCCTTCTTGGAATGCTGAAAACGTGTTAGGACTTTGTCGGGATAAGAATCCTGACTTTGTCCTACCAGCTCTTTCGAATCTCTATCTTTAGATCCAAAATCCAAAAACATACGTGGCTTTACCCATGTCAATCATTAGAAACAACTCCCAAGCCAGTCCTTGACCGACTGCAGCATTGTGACGTCTTTTCCGAGAATCAGTATGTCATCGACATACAATATGAGAAATGCAATATCGCTCCCACCAATCTATTAGTAAACGCACAGTTCCATTTCGTTCCTGTTCAAGTCAAAACCTTGACTACTTCAACAGAACGAAGATTCCAACTCCGATATGTTTGCTTCCATCCATGAATGGATCGATGAAGCTAACTTACATAAAATGTAATTTTTTGGAGAGTTCGGGCTCACTATCGCTTCTTTGAATTTCACAGATTCGTCGCTTTCAATGATCATCAGATCATGCGAACTTTCAATGATTATCAGGTTCAACTAATGACAAGAAATCACTCTCGGATTAGTAACTGATTCATTCATATCTGCGAACTTCAGGCTCCACAGGTGTAGATTCTATAGAAATCTGTAAATCCATCCGTTGCTCTCCCTCAACAGGTTGAGCAGCCTCCTGTATGTCTCGAATTTCTTCGAGTTATACTTTTACTCCCACTGTTCTTCTTGGAAAGTAACTTCCCTTTTTAGAAAACAGAATGGACGTAAAAGTAACAAGCCTTAGTTTCCCTAGGACAACCAGCGAAGTAGCTCAACTACAAATGTTCAGTAAAGACGAATTTGGATCGATTCCAATCCACATTTACGTGGTGTCTTTCAACTGATATTGGTGGAACCTTTTCAGCGTAAACTTAGATATTTCTAGAGCGTTATTCTTAAATAATATCATGGAAGATTCGTGTGACTCATCTTTAATCATTTCTAATAAGATCTGATTCTTTCTCAAAGAAAAACCTTCAGGTTTTCAGGAGAAATGAGCTGTGAAACGATTTCACACTCATTTAGATGATCACACAATCAATGACTTAAGTATTCTTACTCGTGATTTAATCCAGAGTCTTAATACTTTTGTCATTCAGATCCTATACTTCATTCTGGAACTCTTTCGACCATGTCAAAGAATTCCGACTTGTGTCTCATCAAATGAACACAGTCACACTCACTGAAGTAATCAGTAGAGACAATGAAGTACAGGGGATTTTCTCTGGCATTACTGCTCATTGGGCCACATACATGAGTATGTTCCAGGTCCAATAAGCCTTTGGGCCTTTCTCTAGCTCGGCTAAGATAGGCCCTTTACCTTTTGGTCTAGTAAACAGAATTCAAGTCTCATAAGATATTTTATCAAATGAGCCCAACAGTCCATGACTATGGGATTTCTGAATCCGACTTACTCTATGTGACCAAGAATTTATGCCAAGAAAAATCAGGTTTAATTCATCAGATTTAAACCAATTCGGTATTTATGTTACATTTAGGCACTCTTTGGTTTAAGATATAAAACCCATTCCATGAATAGGGTGCTACAATTAATATTTCATTAAGATCAAAAGAACCAAAACTTGTCTTTTATCAAAATGAAAAACATTCAAATTCTTACAAGAAAATGAAAGATAACTCTGCTTAAAGCAGGTACATTGTAGCAATTACTTAATACAAAACCAAGCCTCAAAGGGATCTATAAGTGAAAAACCCTACGGCTGAGGCAGCATCCCAAGCTCCTTCCAGACATGTAGTTTCACTTGCCCTTCCTTCAACGTTCTACTGTTGCTTAGGCTCTGCATATTATCACAAATATCAGTGCCACAACCAGTATCCAATACCTTTAAGGTAGAACTTGAAGTAATAACATGAATACCTGAGGAAGTAGTCGCATACATCAACTTCAACTCCTCATCATCTTCCATGAATTTAATGCAATCTCTCTTCCAATGCCCTGTCTCCTTACAGTAGCAGCACTTACCAACGTAAGAGGTATCTGACTCGGGCTCAGAAGACACACGCTTGCCATGATTCAAAATCTGGACAACTTTGTCTTCACCCTTGTCAGCATTAGGTTTGTAAACCTACCCTTCTCATTCATGAGATTGTACAGGGTACTCTTCACGTTTGGCTCAACTGTCTTGAGCATATCATGCAGTTCAGTCAGCGTCTTCGTTAAGCCTTTCTTGATATAGTTCCTTCTGAACTTATCATAGCTTGACGGCAGTGACTGCAGAATGATCTCAGTTGCCAATTCTTGGCTAACTGGATAATCCAGTTTCCTCAGGTTATCAATGTAACCCATCATTTTACTGACATGAGGACTCAGTGGATGATCATTTGGTAGCTTGCAGCTAGTGAGAGACTTAACCAACTGGTATCTCTCCACTCTTACCTGCTCCTGAAATTTCAATTTCAGGCTGCTGATCATCTCTATTGGCGACTCCATGTTCTCATATTGCTTCCGCAAATCTGAGTCCATGGTAGCCAACATCAGACCACGCACATCTACCGTATCATTATAATGCTTATTCCAAGCATCATATACTGCATGGGAGGCATTGGACCTGATCCTCACGGGGAGAGCTCTCTCAAGAACATAGTCCTTTCTCTCCTGTCTGAGGACTAGCCTCAGGTTCCGCGACCAAGTCAAGAAATTTGATCCGTTCAGCTTGTCCATCTTAAGGACAGACCGGATCGAGAAAGTGTTTTGATTGTTTGTGCTAGTCATAACTGAAAATTAAGATAAAAGGATTTTAGTTAATATGTTCAATATGATTAATCTCGTATTATATTCAATATGATTAATCACGCATTATATTCAATAACATAAGTTACCCTCAATAGAATATAATGATTCCAAGATCCACATATAACTAAGATCAAAGTGGGCCACTGGCCGTCACCCAACCTTAGCTTATATCGGTAAGCCCTATATCGGCTAATTATATCCGTGATATAACTCTTGGTTGTGAATCTGGGCCCGAGGCCCAATCCACTCTGATGTCTCAAGGCCCGGGACTCCCGATGGCCTAGTCAAGAAAACCAGACTATACAGTCATGTAATCATTAATGTCTGGGACTCCCAATGACATTTATGAATCACAAACCGTCTTATCCACGCAAAAGTAGACACCCTCACACTGTAAGGCCATGAATACAATTGAATGGGCTTCGACAGCTGACATAGACTGGACAAGACATCCAACGCTTGATATTATATGAGGTTCGTAGGTTTATTAAAATTTCATTCCCAAAATAGAAGATTACTATTTCGGGAAACTTTCTATTTTTGGAAACCTACTATTTTGGAAACTTTCTAAAATTGGAAACTTTCTAAAACCGGAAACTTTCTAACTTTAGAAATTTCTTAAAATCCGAAACATGCAAATTCAGAAACTTCTATTTTAAGAAACTTTCTAATTTCAAAATTTCGGAAACTTTAATTTAAAATCGATATATAATTTTATAAAATAAATTTTAAATTAATCTGAAGAAAGACTCAAATAATTGGCCCAATTGTTTTAACTTCTTGGCCCGAGGCCCAAGAATTGGTCCATGTCCAAGACATGACCCAATTGTCCAATTAAATGACATAACCGGTCTGGTTCATTAAAATTGGTCTAACCAAAATTAATTACTACAACGACCACAATTGTCAACCGGTTATTTACTAAACCGGATTTTCTCAATTCATTTGGTCCAACCAAATCAAATTAGAAAATCCTGGTTTAGGCACTAAATCCAATAATTATTTCGACATTGGATTTCTTATCCCGGTTTAACCAGAACTTAATAAATTTATTAAGTCTGTATATTAAACCGTGACGGTTTAAGTTTTAATTAAATTAAACCGAGCCAAAACCCTAACCGCATCGATCGACGCTCTCAGCAACGATCCTGCATCGATCGTGCATCGATCCTGCATCGATCGATGCTCTCACGCGTGCACGAACGGTTAACAGATTTGGCCGAGAGATTCTCGCGAGATCCATGCGATCGTTTGATCGATCCATGCGATCGTGGTCAATCTCTGGCGGTTGCAACGATCGATCCATGCATTGCATCGATCGATGCAATGCGATCTCAGTCGATGCAAAATCAGTTTAGGTCGCATACCAAATCAATATAGCTTGGTCATGCGATTTTTCAACTGTTTGTTTAGGATTCAATTCTTGTTTCTTAAGTGTTTTAATCTTATCAGTAGATTGATTCAAAAACACCTCTTTAAACAATCCTAAACATGAATCTAAACAAGAAAAACCAGAACCTGGCTCTGATACCACTGAAGGAATGTTTAGATGAATCCTGATTCAATTCTCTGATTCAGATTATCCTAAACATGCGGATCTAGGTTCTCTTGATTAGAAACAATTGTTGATCTCACCTTTTACCTGTTTATGCAGCGGAAAGGGAGAACAGGTCAGAGATCAGAGAGCCACCAAGTGATAACTCCTCCAGAGGTTCACACACGCACACCAAGCAGGAAGAGAGGCTGCTAGACCACACGGGAATCGGCGCAGAGAGAGAGGAGGTTCGCGGCTGGCTAGGATTAATTGCCTGAACTCGTCTCAAGTTTTATTTATAAAAAACTTGTTCAGTTCCGTTTGGGCCTTTGGCCCAAATACCAATTAACTCGAAGGCGTTCTCGCACTGTGTCGATCGACACACCATGTGCATCGATCGACACACAGTGGCTAAACCCTTTTATTCTCTCTAAGTACAGTAAATGCCTAGAACTTTTACCGTACTTCTGCTAAACCGTTCCTACACATTTTCCTGTTAGCTTAGGCGTGTGACCCATATGGGATCATATAATAGAGGCAATAAGTCCAAGACTTATAGATCATGAGCGGACTCTAGCAAGCCATCATGACCCCCAGTATTATATGACTTTTGTCTGATCATTGACATACTCTTACTTTCTAGAGACAGTACCGAGATTACTGGACACAATTCCAACACTAAGACCTGAGTTCATCATGCGTTCTTGCATATGAATTGGTACATTTTGACTTTGTCAAACGCCGATCCGTAACTGGCGGCTATAACGACACTGTTCAAGTTTATCATGAAGTGTGCGTTGAAACATGGATGGAACAAGATGGAATTTGTCCCTCCTGAAAAACGGGAGATAAATATCTCAGGGCCTATCGAAGATTGAATACTGAGAGAATGTGTGGCCGCACTCAAACGAACTGTAGTTCAGTTGTTTGTAATGTTCAGTATGAGATCAGGAGTTCGATAAACACGATGTTGGCTAAATAAGGATGACACAGATCTTGCCTTATGCCAAATCGAGACATAGAGACAAAAGGATTATAGGAATTGATGATTCCAGTACAAGTGGGAGATTGTTGGGATAGTGTCCTGAAATCACACTTGTACTCACTCCTGTGATAGTTGTGTGTCGAGATCAGACATTCGTATAATACTGGGCGTTTGCAATGCTTTGCTAGAAGCCTCTTGCATTCTGTAAGTCGTGGGCTTACTGCTAGTATTGTATGATCCTATAGGGTCACACACCTAAGCGAACTGGAAGCTACGACATGGGAATGATCATTGTTGCAATGATCATATTATGTGTATTGAAATACACATAAGAAATCGATATAATGGTGTTGTGTCGATCGACACAGCTTGTGTGTCGGTCGACACAGTTCGGATTTTCCGAACAGGCTTTTCGGGTTATGGCTTAATTGAGTCTGGCCCGTTAAGCGCGTTTAGGTCGAATAAAAGCTGATTAGTTTCGACCTAAACAAAGGGCCGTCCAGTTTTCTTGATAGAAACACTTGACACACCAGACACCATCGATCCCCATTGATCCGGCACTAGCATCCCGTTTCCAGCGAGCGTGCGTGTGTATCTGGTAGAGGCAAAGCGTTGCGTTGCTCCACTGATCTCGTTCACCATCTTCTTCCGCTGCCAAAGGTAAGAACGAGGTTGGTTCTAAATTTCAATATAACAAACCCTAGATCCATAGGGATCCAACAGATACCACCTTTCTGTAACGCCCCTTTCCCATCCTCCGCTGACCGTCGAGCTGACCGGCCAACAATCAAACAAGAACATGATCGATCGAACCCGAGCAAGTCGGACAGGAAAAGTTCGTCACAGGACGAAGCCCGAGACGGGTCGGTTTGAGACAAAGGCTCGCACTAACCCATCCTTGACCCCGCTATCCTCACTTCAATAGTACAAGTCGATCGCCTTGCACTACTTCTGCGAGTTGTGTCGGTTCGGACGAAACACAATATCAGGAAAGCATATTCATTTCTGAGTAAATCAAACGTTCAGTGCAACGTTTAACCATCATTTTTACAAACAATTTCACCAATCAACGAATCAACAAACAAAGCTCAATACGAATTGGCGACAAGCCGAACCGAAAGAAAAACCCCGAAATCATCGAATCAAAACCCCGCCACAAGCAATCCTGAAACTACACCAAGGACCTCCCGCGTCCGTCGCTGCAACACCTGAAAACACAAAAAATTCTAATGAGCGATCTAAGATCACCCAGTGAATCGGCTCCCCACTAAGGCTTCTAGTCTATCTACTATAGATTCCCGCCCGAAAACCCCAAAATAACAAACAATCAATCAAACAGCCGATCACGCACTACCACGTCGTGTCGAGCCCACACACAATCAATTGCCAAAAGAAAGAGAAGGCGATTAGGGGAAATCGGGAGCACTGCGGCACATGTTCCCGATTGAGACTCGATCTATCTACCGCGCAACACCATCTACAGCAAAACACACACGCTGGGCCCCTACGATCTTGGTAACTTCCACGGGTTTTCACCGTTACCGATATGGCAACTAACCCACGACTCCTAGCCGTCCACACAACGACTAGGACACCGTTCTCTGTCCATCGATACGCGGTGACTCAGGCTACCCCTAGATAACCCAAGCTTCCATGCAGTCCGGCCCTAGGACGCGACCCCGTGTTCTCCGGACCACACACCTACAGACGTCACTCCATAGGTTAACACCATAACCAGAATCACCCCGGTCCGGTTAAGTAACTACCCGAGGATCCAATCGGGTCGGAAGTACCTGAACGTAATCAATACCTAGACTTACGGGATCTAACGCACCTTCGAGTCCTAGTACACAAATGTAAATACGCAGACTCGCTTGGACTCTAGCAATCAATCTCGACCAATAACGACAATCAACTCAACACCACTTCCCGCAAGTCTACTCACACACACCACACCGCCCCCTTACTCAGCACCGTACCGAGTCAGCGGTTACGACTTAACTGGTCCCATGACCAGGTTAAGTATCAATACGGATTGCTCGGCCCAACACCGAGACAATCTAAAGGCCTGCACAGAAGATCAACCACAACCACACAACAAATACAACCACACAACCAACACACAATCAACACACCACAAGCCTATTAGGGTTGCTAACGTTTTTTAACCAATTTACGCCCGCTACCTTGGGTTAGCCCCTTGCTAACCCGTAGACGGTTCACCAATTACAACACTTCTCTTTTCTTTACCAATCCTAATCATCTTTTATCAACTCCCCGATCCGTCGGTTTAGAGCTAGTTGCTTACTAAACTCCCCGACGTCTCATCCTTTATTACTTAATTCATTCAACTTCGGGAACCCTAATACCATTCATATTCTATACGTTTGTTCAGGTTTAACTTCCGTATTTTAATTCGTCTTAATTCCCGTATATAGATTCCTTTCATAACATTCTTTACTTACATATATATGCATATACGGCCCTAATCATGCAACGACTATATTAATGCATCACGCAACGTTCTACCAACCTAATGGCACTCAACAGGTTTAATCCGTTTTAAGTCTAACATGCTTCTTTAACCCTAGCCGGTTTAACGTTAATTAATCAACCAATCAATTCTCAAGTTAATTCAATTCAAAACGATCGGGTATGCATTCCTATCTCTACGGTTTCCCATTTAACGTTCTATATGCATCTACGGTGTTTGAGCCGACTAACAGTGATATGACGGAACGAACGGCACGGATGCGGATACGGATTCCCGAGACCCCGAACTAAACCCGAACCTCTCTGAATACCCGAACACGAACTCCCGAAGCTTCCCGAATACCCGAACACAAACCGCACACACAAACCGGCCGGAGTCAACGCGTTGACCGGCGTTGACCGGCGTTGACCGACCGTTGACTTTGATTCCGGTTGACCGTTGACCACTCTGGTTAACCCCTTTGACCTGCTGAACCACCAAATTGAACCGAACTAACTCCAAACCAACCGGTTTAGTTAAACCGGTTAGGTCAAACCGTTGACCAGCGTTGACCGAGGCTTAACCGGTTTGACTAAACCGATTCTCCCACTGAACCAAGATCAAACCAACTCCAATGCATCTCATTTCACCCCTGAAGAATCGCTTGCAGATTTGACGGCGAAAGGAGGTTTTCCGGCGACTCCTCCGACGTTGACCGTGGCGGCTCCGGAGTTGACCGCGGTGGCGGTGGCTTTCTCTGGCGAATCAGAAGCTCTTCCACCCACCAATCTGCTTCTCTTGATTAGATCTACCCATCAATAGCCTTGAATCCTTGAAATATGTTGAAGAGAGAGAGTTATTAAGGCGAGCTCCGGCGATGGCGACGACGGTGGCTGGCTGGAGAATGTAGAGGAGGTTGAGATGAAGCTACTGGACTTTGAAGCAGAGGATTTGGGTTCAAGATGAGAAAGTTATGCACTTTCTTGTGGAAGAAGGCATGAAGAACACCTTTTGTTCTTGAAGTGTTCTTGGATCTTCAAAGCAAAAGGATGAGTTTGTTGAATGTTTTCTGGAGAGAATGGAGAGATTTTTCGACAGAGAGAGGCTAGAGTGAGAGATGCATTGCATCAAAATGTGCAAAAGGGAATGAATAGTGAGATTCTTTGCATGTACACTCTTTTTCTCATGCATACATTGTGGTGTTGCCACCTCTCCCCTAAAGCTGGCGACCTGGAGAGCTCACACCTGTCTCTGGTGAGGGTCTGAAGTCCACTAAGGCCCATTAACACCGGCCCAGCCCACTAAAACCCTTCCTTAACTTGCTTGCTCACTTTTGCTCGGTTTGCTCATTTTCCCGATAACTGTTTTAGAAAATGGCTAATGATTCCCATAAATCTCCAAACCTTCATAAACTGATTCGCCTTGATTTTAGATGAATTTATCAACTTGAATCATCCCATTTGGAGTTTCCTAGCTCCCGTTATGATTTTCCGAAGTTTCCTCGGTTTAGTCGGTTTTCCGACAGATGCTCCGAAAAATGCATTTCCGCTCCGTTTCTTCGAATTCTAATCTTGTAAATGTTCTTTATGAGTTAAAAAGAGTACATTTGGCCCGTCACGTCTTCCGTCTCGAACTTTGGCAAAATTACCATTTTGCCCCTGGGTTTGGCAAAATTACAATTTTGCCCCTGTTGACTATTCTTCTGCCCGTTGACCATATTTTTGGATACGGGGTATCACAGTAAGTGTCCACAATAACTGTCGGCCCAACACCGAGCAGTCTAACAAGCCTGCACACAAAACTCACAACAACAACAACATAATCACGCAATCACAATCAATCACAACAAACACCACACAGGCAGGCCTATTAGGGTTTTAAAGTCTTTTAATTCTTTCTTATCCGCTACCTTGGGTTAGCGGATTGCTAACCCATAGACGGCTTACAACTCACACCACTTCCTTAATTAACTCATTCTAAGATATCTTTTAACAACTCCTCGATCCGTCGGTTTAGAGTTAGTAAACTTACTAACTCCCCGACGTCTCATTATTATTTAATTGACTCATTGCCCATTCCTGCTATTAAACTTAAACCCCAATCCCGTTATAATATTATATACATTCGTTTAGGTTTAACTCATATTTTAATGTCGTCTTAATTCCCGTATATAGATTCATTAATTATCGTTCTTATACATTATATATATGCATATACGGTCCTAATCAAACGGTGGATATATAAATGCATCAATCAATCGTTACTAACAAACTAACGGCACACAATCAATTAACCTTTTAATTCTCAAACCCTAACATGCTTATCTGATCCTAACCGGTTTATCATTAAATGTCCATTTAATTATCAATTACTAATCATGTTATTATGGGTATGCAATCCTAGTACTACGGTTTCTCGATTCCCGGTCTATATGAATCTAAAGGTTTATGAGCCGACTCACAGTGAGATAGGTGCGGAAATGGCGGCTCGATGCAGATGTGAATTCCGAGACACCCGACTCGAATCCCGAACTCCCGATCACCAGAATATCGAACTCCAAACTACGAACACTCCAGAAATCTAGGAACAGCCGTGGACCAAGCGTTGACCGGCTTGGTCTCCGGCGTTGACTGGCGGTTTACCGCATTGACCGGAGGCGTTGACCGGCGGCATTGATCGGCTGCGTTGACCGTATTTTGGATACGGGGTATCACACTCTCCTTCATAACTAATTCTGCACAAAGCTTCCGGTGACGACTAGCTTCAGACTCATACACAACAAAGTCGGCTTTGGCCTTCTTTTCGGTGTCACGGACCTTATCCTCAGCTTCACGGAGTTTGCATAAAATTTTGTGGTTGCTCGCCTCCAGCGCATCCTTCTCCTCCCTCAACTTCTCAAGCTGCACATCTCTTCTCTTTAACGAGTCGAGCATCTTCTTCTGGTCCCGCATGAATTCGCCTAAAAAAAAGAACATCTAAGAAAGGAACGAAAAGTCGAAAAGAAAATAAACTAAAAGAAATATCTTTACCACAGCCTCGGCCTGCTTTAAGTTAAGAATCGCCTCTGAATGAGGATGATCCTTCAGAGACGGCCAGTCAAGCCCGATTCCTTGGATGCACGAAAGCATGTCGAAACAAGCCTGCCTGTTCTGTGCAAAAGGCACCTCGCTATCGTACTTGTAGGCAAACTCATGAATTGAGGGCCGCCTCCCAACGCCTTTCCTAGAACCACGAGAATGCATCGTAACAACCTCTTTATGTGAGGCGAAAGGCAGATCAGCGCCGGCATTGGAAACAGGCACTGTCCGGTCTTCCTCCACGGATTTGTTGGCTGGGTCGTAGAGGGATTCTCCACACATGTCTTCTTCGTGGGTCTCTCCCCAGCCGGCTTATCGATAACCGTCCTTTTCTTTGGAAGGGGTCTTTTACTGTAGGAGCCTGCGAACAGGCTCGACCAGGTGATAGGTGTCTAGTTTTACCCTATACTAACTGCAAGTGCACAGTAAAGCAATCGTAGTACTTAGGGATCGAATCCACGAGGACTCTAGGCACGATAGAACTAAGAACTTAAAGAGATTAAAACTAGGAGAAAGCAAAAGTAAATTGTATTCTATTATCTAAAAGCAAGCAGGAAAGTAAATCAGTAGCAGGTTGTTGTTTGAAATCAATAAACTAAAAGCGCTAAGTCTAGGGCGTTCTCAGGAAATCAGACAAGCAGATAAATCAATCAGTCAGGATCTAATTAAACTCAGTTCTAGAACTCAAAACACAGATATAGAATTAACCAAATTCCTTTGCGAGAATTCTCTAAGTCTAAGTGCAGTAATCCAAATTCCTTTGCAATTACTAACAGATTAAACCAGCTTTAATTCCAAGTTTGATATGTTCACAATCTAATTAAACCAAATTCCTTTGCGAGTAATTAAATTGCTCAACCTAAATAGTTCAGATTCTAAACCACACTGTCGTGTCGTATTTAGCAACCTAAGATCTAGATTCTAATTGATCAGGTTAGAACTAGCATTAAACACAATTTAGTTTGAAGAACATCTATTGATGTGAATCCTTAACTGAATTAATTATATCTAGCAAGTCATGAAATCCCTATGAGAAACCCTAAACCTAACTATGAAACTACTCAGACATGGATGATGTAAACATAATCAATGAATAAATAGCAATCATAAAAGAGATTAAAATAACAAAGGGGTTCGAAAACTTCTCCAAAACGAATGTAGTACAGGATCAGATCAGCCCCAAAAGCTCTAAAAACTCTCTGCTCTAAGTTATGATAGCCTATGAAAGTGTATAGTTAAAAACCTAATTAAATAGCTAAAACAAGACTTGGGGCTTCTGTGTAAATATCTGGAACTTCTGGGCACTTTTGCAATATCAACATACTTCATTAAATCGCCGAGTCTGGCCCGTTCGCGCAGTGCATCGACCGATGCAGGTGTGCAACGATCGACGCAGTCATCAAATCTGGACAGTGAGCACAGTCTCTCGGGTCAAATCTCCATTGAAGCTCCATAATCTCCACTTTAGCTCCAAACGTGTGTGTACCTAATAAAACCTGCAAAAGACTCTAAAGAGACACAGATAGACTCTAAAACACACTTATATCATGGTCTAAAACTAGTTAAAACCATGATATATCAACTCCCCCACACTTAGCCTTTGCTTGCCCTCAAGCAAAACAGAGAACTAAAACATGGTGAAGATGTTTGAAAACTTTCAGAAACTCTTTTTGTCCTAGAAGCAACAACACTCAGATTCCCCTTAGTAAACCACTGAAAGAATCAATCACAAGACATCAAGACCAACATATACTTCCCCCACACTTAGCAACTGTCCTAAGTAAACTCCACAATCACATTCACGCATTCAAATTCACCCTACTGACTTCTGCAAGTATTTAAGTGCGGTCTCACCTAAGGAGTATCGATCAAAGGCACATGGACTCTTACCTTGTCAGCTCTAGACCACCATACTATCTTTCTTTGGTCCCTTTCTTCTCTTTTCCCTTCCTTAGCATTCTGATTTTTCCCATTGGGTATCATTTTTTTTTTATCAGTGCTCTTCCCGTTAAGGGGTGTACTTTGGACACATTCCATGGATGCACAGGATATGATAGTTGTAGCTACCACTCCCAGAGACCACTTTGGCGTTACTAACTCATCCTCAGTTTATTATCTTTCTTTTTTTATGGAAGGGGAGAAGGGAACCAAATAGGACAGGTTTACAGGCTGTGTCAGAACTAACAAGGGAATCCGACACAAGGTATACCAAGCCCTTAGGTGAGAAAATTAAGTCAGTATTAAGTTTGAAGTCAGTAAAAGGATCCTCTGATACCTGAAGTGATGTGGGTGTCCTCAGTAGGTTGATCTGTGATGGGGTTTTCTAATAGTCATAGATAGATCCTGCAACTTCATCCCGATGGTTACTTAAGTTCCTGCAAGTGCTATTAATCTTCTCAAAAAATCATTGTTTCTTACTTAAACTGGTTTGACTCGATAAAAAAATTTTTGAAAAATATAATGACTCTAAGAAAACAGAAAGATAGATGTCAGTAGCACCTCCCCCTTACTTAAGACACACTGTCCCCAATAGTGTCAAGCAAAGGGTTGGTAAAAAGAAAGAAAAAGTTAAATGTTAATGGACGTGTTGAGTTATGTCTGATTTTTACCTCTGTCGCTCAGGCATCGATCGTTGCACTAGGTGCATCGACCGTTGCTAGGCGATTTTCGTGTATGGTCGATCGTTGCTCAGGACCGCAACGATCGCTGCAATGCGATTTCGATCGTGTTGTGACGATCGACACAATATGTGTCGATCGACGCACTGCGAATACTCGGATCAGTCAGCAAGTTAGCAGGTTAGTCCGTTGGAATCTATCAAATTTTGAATCCTGCAAGCCGAAAACACTGAAAACAGAGTAAAATCAAAGCAACTGATGTATCAAATCAAGCACAACATCCATAAACAATAGCATCCTAAAAATCAAAAAGAAAAAGTGCAAAGAAAAACAAGAGATAAAAGAATACAGAACCGAATGTCTGAAAATGGAGACTACGCTCACTCGCTATCATCATCTATCCCAGCATATGGATCAGTACCGCCGGAATCCTCAGGAGAACGCTCTCTGCGTCGACTGGTAGGGACGGGCTGATGAACCTGTGGCTGTCTCCTGCAAGTGCAGCCACGCATCCACTCCCAAATGGTCTTCAGTATCCCATCATTACGCTCTCTCCACTCAGCCTCAGACATCTCTCCCAAAGGAACTGCAAAGGACAGGAAAAGGGCCAATGTCATCAACAGGGGCAGCAGCAGGCGCAGGAGGTGCAGAGGAAGATGAAGCTCGTGTAGAAGGCTCTCCCAGGGGATGAGCCATAGAAGGAACACTGCGCCGATCTCTCTGAGGTGGCCGGAATGTCAAGGCATCCAGCGCATAAATCCGTGTATGATCTGCAACAGGAAGATCTATACCATGCTTCGCAGTGGCAGCGTATCAAACCGTTCTTCGATAACCGGTCAAACCAGATCGAATTTCCATAACCGATTCAATCTAATTGAACCGGTTCGGTTTAATGGTCCATGTCGATCGTCACACACTGTGTGTCGATCGACATTACCAAACCAGAACTAATTGGTTAATTGAAATTAACCGAGCGAGATAACCAGTTCAATCCAATCGAACCGATCTATCTTATCGCTTTGACTGTGTCGACCGATACACCCAGTGTATCGATCAACGATCGTCACAATGCGATCCCATCTCCTCGTCGTAATCACCCTGCAACGACCGTTACAATGAAGCAACGATCGTCACACATCTCCAGACTCGAGTTCTGCATCTAAAACTTAACAAAACAAAAACAAAACGTTAGTTCCTAAGAAAAACACCAAAAATCAAAAAGAAAAACACTTAAACCTAACAGTGGGTTGCCTCCCACTCAGCGCTTGTTTAAGGTCATTAGCTTGACCGGACGAACAAGAATCAGGCACCGTGAGATCCTGACAGAGACTTTGATTGTCTCTGTGCAAGTCTCCTCATCCAAGGCGGAGAGTAAGCTGTATCAGAATGAATGCGTCAAAGAAAAGAAGGAGTAAACTGCTCCCCAGGATCCAAAATCACAGTATCACTTGGCTGCTTATCATCTCCATCCATAATGGTGAAGGTCTGCCCATCTATCAGTGGCTTGCGCAGCTTATCCATCTCATAATGCAGCGGCTCATCTCCCAGGTGGAGAACAATCAGACTGTGTCTAACATCTATTACTGCTCCAGTTGTAGCCAAGAATGGTCTCCCAAGTATCAACGCATCATCAGGATCACTGTCATATTTCAGCACTAAGAAGTCCGTTGGAACTAAGTAGTTTCCAACTCTCACCGGGATGTCCTCAAGGAGTCCTTCTGGAATCCTTATAGACTAATCAGCTAGGACAAGAGAGGTCCTAGTAGGCGAAAAATCCAGCATACCCAGCTTCTCTGCCACATAATATGGCATAAGACTTCCTGCAGCTCCAAGATCACACAGAGAACGCCTAAAACTATCCTCAAAGATAGAACAGTTAAGCACAAAGACACCAGGGTCAGGCAGCTTCTTGGGAACCTTGGTTAATAGCACATCACTTATCTGTTGAGGGACCACAATCACCCAATCTTTCAGCTCTTCATCCAGAGGCAACATCTTATTCAAGTACCTCTGCACACATGGGTGATAAGGTGGATCATAAGATGATGGAATTTCTTCCAACTCTTCACCAATCTCTTCCAGCTTCTTAAGCTCTTCAATCTCTTGCTTAATCACTTCAGACACTGAAGGATATAGTCTAATGGATTGTGCATAAATATCCTACTGAGTAATCTCAGATACTCCAGGGAATAGACGATTAATCTCTAAATTTGCATCAATGCCATCAGAATCCTGCGAGTCTGTCTGTTCACGACCTGCAACGACCGACGCTAAGGGTGCGTCGATCGATGCATCCTCTTCTACCAACTCAGTTCTGCTTAGCTCAAATCCTTCACTTAGGTGTGATCCATCATCAATGTACACTGACCAGGCCTTAATATGGGTGTCTGCTACTCCTTTTCCTTTAACAGAACTAGAAATCTGACTCACCTGAGTATCCAACTGCTTCACATGAGTGTTCAAAGACTCAAACTTCCCATTGAGATCCTCATAGACAGCATCCAACTTCTTATTGCAGTCCACAGCAATCTTGGTCTGACTTTCCAGCAGCTGTTCCATCATCGCCTCCATCTTACTCTCATGAGCAGTGGCTACAGGAGTGTTGGATCCCACTGGATCTAGGGTTTGATATATTGAATGAAAACCAACCTCGTTCTTACCTTTGTTCTGGCAGCGGAATGAGAATGGTGAACGAGATCAGTGGAGCAACGCAGATGCCTTGCCTCTACCAGATACACACGCACGCTCGCTGGAAACGGGATGCTAGTGCCGGATCAACGGGATTCGAATCTCTCTGGTGTGTCTACTGTTTCTTTCAAGAAACGTGGACGGCCAAATGTTTAGGTCGAAATTCACTTGTTTTATTCGACCTAAAACACAATTAACGGGCCAGACTTAATCAAGTCTTAATTCGAAAAGCCTTTCGAAAAACCCAAACTGTGTCGACCGACACACAAGCTGTGTCGATCGACACAACACCAGAGTATCGATTTATAATGTGTATCCAATACACATTAATATGATCATTACCATAATGATCTTTCCCAAGTCGTAGCTTCCAGTCTGCTTAGGTGTGTGACCCTATAGGATCATATAGTACTGGTAGTAAGTCTACAACTTACAGATTGCAAGAGGCTTCTAGCAAAACATTGCAACCGCCCAGTATTATACGAATGTCTGATCTCGACACACAACTATCATCAGGAGTGAGTACAAGTGTGATTTCAGGACACCATCCCAACAATCTCCCACTTGTACTGGAATCATCAATTCCTATAATCCTTTTGTCTCTATATCTCGATTGGACATAAGGCAAGATTGGTGTCATCCTTATTAAGCCAACATCGTGTTTATCGAACTCCTAATCTCATACTGAACATTACAAACAACTGAACTACAGTTCGTTTGAGTGCGGCCACACATTTTCTCAGTATTAAATCTTCGATAGGCCCTGAGATATTTATCTCCCGTTATACATGAGGGACAAATCCCATCTTATTCCATCCCTGTTTCAACGCACACTTCATGATATACCTGAACAGTGCCGTTATAGTCGCCAGTTACGGGTCGACGTTTGACAAAGTCAAAGTGTACCAATTCATATGTAAGAAAGCATGATGAACTCAGGTGTGAGAACCTCTTATGACACAGATATAACTATCTTGTAGACTTATCATCAGCGGGTCATGTCCGATCATATGTTCACCAACATATATCTGTGTGACTGACTGCGATAATCATATCATTGGCTCCATGAAACTTAGCCAACAGTCACCTCACAATCTAGTCTCTCACGGTTGTCATTGTCCCACTTTGACAACCTCGACTAGGGACAACATAATTTATGTCATTTATGACTCATAGGGTTTCATGACCAAGTCCTCAACTTGATGACCTATAGTATGACATAAACTTATTTTGGGACCATTATTTAGATCACAATAAATAATGCTGAAATCAAATTTCATTAAACATATCCAAAGAATGTTTACAAGAGCATCTTATTATAACTAAAATAAAACTAAAACTCCCACTAGAATCAAGATTACATCTTAAGATCTCTAATGCCTACAGCAGTCGTATGATCAGCGACATTCTCGTCCGTCGGAACTCGGCTGATCTTCACATCACCTCTATTGACGATATCACGAATCAGGTGATATCTCCTCTCTACGTGTTTGGACTTCTGGTGTGACATGGGTTCTTTCGCCTGAGCAATGGCTCCGTTGTTATCACAAAACAAAGCCAATGGCTCCAAGATACTAGGAACCACACCAAGTTCAGTCATGAACTTCTTGATCCAAACAGCTTCCTTTGCCGCTTCAGAAGCAGCAACATATTCAGCTTCCGTCGTGGAATCAGCTACGGTATTCTGCTTAGAGCTCTTCCAGCTCACTGCACCGCCATTTAGACAGAAGACATATCCAGACTGTGATCGGAAATCGTCTCTGTCCGTCTGAAAACTCGCATCGGTGAATCCATTCACCACAAGTTCTTCACTTCCTCCATACACCAGGAATTTATCCTTAGTATGTCTCAAATACTTGAGAATATTCTTGACAGCTATCCAGTGATCTTCACCTGGATCAGATTGGTATCTGCTCGTCATGCTTAACGCGTAAGCTACATCTGGACGAGTGCAGAGCATGGCATACATAATAGATCCTATTGCAGAAGCATAAGGAATCATATTCATGCGTTCTCGCTCAGCCTGTGTCGCCGGACACTGCTTCTTGCTGAGACTTATGCCATGAGACATCGGTATGAAGCCCTTCTTAGAATCTTGCATCTTGAATCTGTGCAACACCTTATCAATATAAGTGTCCTGGCACAATCCAATCAGTTTGTTCACTCTATCTCTGTAGATTATGATTCCAAGAATGTACGCGGCTTCTCCCATGTCTTTCATGGAAAAACAACTTCCAAGCCAAGTTTTAACAGACTGAAGCAACAGAACGTCATTACCGAGGAGGAGTATGTCATCGACATACAGTACAAGAAACGCAATTTTGCTCCCACTAGTCTTCTTGTAAACACATGGTTCCTCTTCGTTCTTGATGAAACCAAATTGTTTTACTGCTTCATCGAAACGAAGATTCCAACTCCATGATGCTTGCTTCAATCCATAAATGGATTTATGAAGCTTGCATACTTTCCCAGCGTTCTTAGGATCGACAAAACCTTCAGGCTGTGTCATATACACATCCTCTTGCAGAATACCATTCAGGAATGCGGTTTTGACATCCATTTTCCAAATCTCATAGTCATAATGAGCTGCAATCGCTAGAAGAATCCGAATGGATTTAAGCATAGCGACTGGGGAATAGGTTTCATCATAGTCAATACCATGAATTTGCTTGAAACCTTTAGCCACCAGCCTCGCTTTGTAAATCTGTACATTGCCATCCACGTCAATCTTCTTCTTGAAGATCCATTTACACTCAATGGCTTTTACACCATTAGGTAAATCGACCAAGGACCATACTTGGTTTTCTGACATGGATCCCATTTCGGACTTAGAGGCTCCAAGCCACTTTTCGGAGTCCGGGCCCATCATTGCTTCCGCGAAGGTCGCTGGTTCGTCACTATCAATGATCATCAGATCATTTGAATCGGTCACGAGAAATCCATAGTATCTCTCGGGTTCGTGACGGATCCTTCCGGATCTGCGAACTTCAGGCTCCACAGGCGCCGGTTCCACAGAACTTTGTGGATCCAGTTGCTGCTCTTCCTCAACAGGTTGAACAGTCTCCTGTGCATCTTGAATTTCTTCAAGATGTACTTTACTCCCACTGTTTTTCTTAGAGAGAAACTCCCTCTCAAGAAAAGAACAGTCCCGAGCAACAAATACTTTGTTCTCAGATTGGTTGTAAAAGTAGTATGCCTTGGTTTCCTTAGGATAACCAACGAAATAGCATTTATCTGATTTGGGTGCAAGCTTGTCAGAGATTAAACGTTTGACATAAGCCTCACAACCCCAAATCTTCAGGAAAGACAGGTTTGGAACATTCCTAGTCCACAATTCATGTGGTGTCTTTTCCACTGATTTAGATGGCACTCGATTTAGTGTAAACGCAGACGTTTCTAGAGCGTATCCCCAAAAGGATAATGGAAGATTTGAATGACTCATCATAGACCGAACCATATCCAATAAGGTTCGATTCCTCCTCTCTGACACTCCATTCCATTGAGGTGTTCCAGGAGGAGTGAGTTGTGAAACAATTCCACACTCGCTCAGATAGTCGCTGAACTCTTGACTCAAGTATTCTCCTCCGCGATCCGATCGCAGAACTTTGATACTTTTGCCAAGTTGGTTATGTACTTCATTCTTGAATTCTTTGAATCTATCAAAGGATTCTGACTTATGTCTCATCAAATAGACATAGCCATACCTACTGAAATCATCAGTGAAGGTAATGAAGTACTTGTAGTTTCCTCTGGCAACAGTACTCATCGGCCCACATACATCAATATGAACAAGGCCCAATAAATCACTGGCCCTTTCATTTGGTTTGTTGAAAGGGGCTCTAGTCATTTTGCCTATCAAGCAAGATTCGCATTTCTCACATGATTCAAAATCAAATGAGCCCAGAAGCCCATTACGATGGAGTCTCTGAATGCGTTTCTCATTGATATGGCCCAAACGACAATGCCATAAAAAGGTCGGGTTTTCGTCATTTGACTTAAACCGCTTTGTATTTATGTTAAAGACAGGCATTTCTTGATTTAAAACATATAACCCATTTTCTAATGGGGCGCTACCATAAAATGTACCATCACGATTAAAAGAACAAACTTTATTCTTAACAGCAAAATCAAAACCTTCCAAATCCAAAACGGAAACTGAAATTATGTTTCTGCTAATCGCAGGTACAAAGTAGCAATTATTCAAAGCTAAAATCATGCCCGAAGGCAAAGACAATTCATAGGTGCCTACGGCCAGTACAGCAACCTTAGCTCCATTCCCGACCCGTAGCTCCACTTGTCCTTTCTTCAGCGTTCTACTGTTTCTTAGTGCCTGCACATTAGTACAAATGTGAGCACCGCAGCCGGTATCCAATACCCACGAAGTAGAACTAGAAGATATAACATTAAGTTCGATAACATAAATACCTGAGTCAGACGCATCATACGTCTTCTTCAGCTTCTTGTAATCTTCCATGAACTTCTTGTAGTCTCTCTTCCAATGCCCTAACTGCTTGCAGTAGTTGCATTTATCCTCAGGAGAAGGCCCGGATTTGGGCTTCGTCTTGGGCTTGTCCTGACTTTCAGTCTGGACAACTTGGGCCTTTCCCTTATCCTTCTTAGGTTTCTTAAACCTTTTACCCCCTTGTACCATCAGGACACTGGGAGTAGCCTTCTTGAGATTCGGCTCTGCTGTCTTTAGCATGCCGTGCAACTCAGTCAATGTCTTAGTCATGTTTTGCAAGTTGTAGTTCATGATGAACTTATCAAAACACGACGGCAAAGACTGCAGAATCATGTCAGTGGCTAGCTCCTGGCTAATAGCGCAGTCCAGTTTCCCCAGGTTATCAATGTAACCCATCATTTTAAGGACATGAGGACTTACTGGACTGTCCTTAGCCAGCTTGCAATCCATGAGAGATTTAACATTCTGGTATCTCTCTGTGCGAGCTTGCTCCTGAAACAAAGCTTTCAGGCTGTTAATCATCTCAATGGGTGACATCACATTCTCATATTGCTTCTGCAGCTCAGAGTTCATAGTCACCAGCATTAGACAATTAACATCTTTGACATCAGCTGAATGCTTATCATAGCATTCTTATCTGCCTGCGGGGCATTGGAACGTGGTCTCTCGGGGAGAACTCTTTCAAGGACATATTCCTTGTTCTCCTGCCTGAGAACTATTCTCAGGTTCCGTTACCATTCCAAGAAATTAGATCCATTTAACTTGTCCTTCTCAAGGACGGATCTTAGCGAGAAAGTGTTGATGTGAGTTGAGACAGACATAGCTGTAATTAAAAGAGGTAGAGGTTTTAGTTATAATGCTCAAGAAGTGAGAATTCTTATCTAATAAGAGAAACTCGCATTGTATTCAAAACTATGTTTCCTCAGATGAATACAATGAACCAAGATCCTCAGATTACCAAAACTTGAGTGGACGACTCGCCATCACCCAAACCTCAGTTATCTAGGTAAGCAAATCATTGCTAATTTTACCCAGTACAATTCTTGGTCGCAGATGAGACAATCCATGTCTTATCCACTCTAATGTCTCTGGGCCCAGAACTTCTGATGGCCCAGTCAAGTAAACCAATCTCTTCAGTCTCGTGATCATTGACAGTCGCACTGCAAGTCTATCAATGATCACCTGCCTTACTCATGTAGCTGTGGATACCAAGGACTCCAAGGCTATCCAACAACGAAACGATTCTTGACAGTAGACAAGATCGGGCAAGACATCAAGATCACTTGATATTTAGTTGAGGAAAAGAACTGTTTTATCTTGATGCATATCCAATATACATCCAAGAATTTATTAATTTATTTAAAACATTCAGTTTTATTAAGTTTAGATTCATCTATAACTTTTAGGATTAAATTGTTCTGGTATATGCAAATTTGTGGTCCAACCAGCATATCTGCGAATGTCGTGTCGATCGATGCCAACCATTGGCATCGGTCGACGCAACCAGAATTAAACCGTTCTTCGATAACCGGTCAAACCAGATCGAATTTCCATAACCGATTCAATCTAATTGAACCGGTTCAGTTTAATGGTCCATGTCGATCGTCACACACTGTGTGTCGATCGACATTACCAAACCAGAACTAATTGGTTAATTGAAATTAACCGAGTGAGATAACCAGTTCAATCCAATCGAACCGATCTATCTTATCGCTTTGACTGTGTCGACCGATACACCCAGTGTATCGATCAACGATCGTCACAATGCGATCCCATCTCCTCGTCGTAATCACCCTGCAACGACCGTTACAATGAAGCAACGATCGTCACACATCTCCAGACTCGAGTTCTGCATCTAAAACTTAACAAAACAAAAAAAAAACGTTAGTTCCTAAGAAAAACACCAAAAATCAAAAAGAAAAACACTTAAACCTAACAGTGGGTTGCCTCCCACTCAGCGCTTGTTTAAGGTCATTAGCTTGACCGGACGAACAAGAATCAGGCACCGTGAGATCCTGACAGAGACTTTGATTGTCTCTGTGCAAGTCTCCTCATCCAAGGCGGAGAGTAAGTTGTATCAGAATGAATGCGTCCAAGAAAAGAAGGAGTAAAATGCTCCCCAGGATCCAAAATCACAGTATCACTTGGCTGCTTATCATCTCCATCCATAATGGTGAAGGTCTACCCATCTATCAGTGCCTTGCGCAGCTTATCCATCTCATAATGTAGCGGCTCATCTCCCAGGTGGAGAACAATCAGACTGTGTCTAACATCTATTACTGCTCCAGCTGTAGCCAAGAATGGTCTCCCAAGTATCAACGCATCATCAGGATCACTGTCATATTTCAGCACTAAGAAGTCTGTTGGAACTAAGTAGTTTCCAACTCTCACCGGGATGTCCTCAAGGAGTCCTTCTGGAATCCTTATAGATTAATCAGCTAGGACAAGAGAGGTCCTAGTAGGCGAAAAATCCAGCATACCCAGCTTCTCTGCCACAGAATATGGCATAAGACTTCCTGCAGCTTCAAGATCACACAGAGAACGCCTAAAACTATCCTCAAAGATAGAACAGTTAAGCACAAAGACACCAGGGTCAAGCAGCTTCTTGGGAACCTTGGTTAATAGCACATCACTTATCTGTTGAGGGACCACAATCACCAAATCTTTCAGCTCTTCATCCAGAGGCAACATCTTATTCAAGTACCTCTGCACACATGGGTGATAAGGTGGATCATAAGATGATGGAATTTCTTCCAACTCTTCACCAATCTCTTCCAGCTTCTTAAGCTCTTCAATCTCTTGCTTAATCACTTCAGACACTGAAGGATATAGTCTAATGGATTGTGCATAAATCTCCTGCTAAGTAATCTTAGATACTCCAGGGAATAGACGATTAATCTCTAAATTTGCATCAATGCCATCAGAATCCTGCGAGTCTATCTGTTCACGACCTGCAACGACCGACGCTAAGGGTGCGTCGATCGATGCATCCTCTTCTACCAACTCAGTTGTGCTTAGCTCAAATCCTTCACTTAGGTGTGATCCATCATCAATGTACACTGACCAGGCCTTAATATGGGTGTATGCTACTCCTTTTCCTTTAACAGAACTAGAAATCTGACTCACATGAGTATCCAACTGCTTCACATGAGTGTTCAAAGACTCAAACTTCCCATTGAGATCCTCATAGACAGCATCCAACTTCTTATTGCAGTCCACAGCAATCTTGGTCTGACTTTCCAGCAGCTGTTCCATCATCGCCTCCATCTTACTCTCATGAGTAGTGGCTACAGGAGTGTTGGATCCCACTGGATCTAGGGTTTGATATATTGAATGAAAACCAACCTCGTTCTTACCTTTGTTCTGGAAGCGGAATGAGAATGGTGAACGAGATCAGTGGAGCAACGCAGATGCCTTGCCTCTACCAGATACACACGCACGCTCGCTGGAAACGGGATGCTAGTGCCGGATCAACGGGATTCGAATCTCTCTGGTGTGTCTACTGTTTCTTTCAATAAAAGTGGACGGCCAAATGTTTAGGTCGAAACTCACTTGTTTTATTCGACCTAAAACACAATTAACGGGCCAGACTTAATCAAGTCTTAATTCGAAAAGCCTTTCGAAAAACCCGAACTGTGTCGACCGACACACAAGCTGTGTCGATCGACACAACACCAGAGTATCGATTTATAATGTGTATCCAATACACATTAATATGATCATTACCATAATGATCTTTCCCAAGTCGTAGCTTCCAGTCTGCTTAGGTGTGTGACCCTATAGGATCATATAGTACTGGTAGTAAGTCTACAACTTACAGATTGCAAGAGGCTTCTAGAAAAACATTGCAACCGCCCAGTATTATACGAATGTCTGATCTCGACACACAACTATCATCAGGAGTGAGTACAAGTGTGATTTCAGGACACCATCCCAACAAGGAGGCGCTTGATAAGAAGATGATCCATAGGTTCTCTGAGTACCTTGTCCAAAAGGTTTCTGAAAACCACTAGTCTGTCCAAAGCCAGAGGAGTTCTGATTGCCTGTGAAGGCACTCTTCTGTCCTCCATTGAAGAACCTGTTTCCCTGCTGATTACCAAATCTATTACCTTGGAATCCATATCCTCCTATGTAATTCACATCTTCTTCCTGAGTGTCCTCCTCAGTCTGAATTACCCCAACATCTTGGGCAAAGTGGACAGCTTTCTTACCAGCTAGGAGATTACAAACTGTGTCCAGCTTAGATCTAATATCAGCAATCTCCAAATTCTCTACATTCCCACCAGATTTCTTCCTCCTCTCATCAGCAGTCTTGCAACTGTTGCTGCTCACTAAGTTGTCAATCAACTGCAGGAGTCCTAGTGTTAAAGTTGGCATTGCTAGAGTTGTCCAACGCAGTCTGATATGGAAGATCTATGCCTCTAAAGAAGATGCGTAAAAGTGTTACCTCAGTGAATCCATGGTGCGGGCAGTCACGTTGGTATTTCTTGAATCTCATCCAGGCAGTCTTAAGAGTCTCAGTAGGACCTTGGGAAAAGGTGAGTATGTCCTGTCTGGACTGATCAGAACGCGCATCATCGTAGAAGTGACGCAAGAACTCACTCTTCAGGGGTGACCAAGTAACAAACTGCCCAGGTGGCAGTTGCTTCAGTCATGCAGCAGCGTCTCCAGCGAGACTGTGTGGAAAGAGCTTGAGAAACAGATAATCTTGGCACACACCATCATACTTCATGCCAGTGATTATGTCCTCAAACTGATCAATGTGATCCATAGGCTTCTCCGACGGGTGACCATGGAAAGCATTTTGCTTCATCAGCGAGTAGTAGATGGTTTTGATTTCAAAATCATTACGCTCAAAACCGGGAGGTACAAGAGCTGACCGGTTGGCATGAAACTCATTCGGTCTGTTGTAGTCAGCTAATGTCCTCTCATGGACTACCATCTGTCTACCTGGTTCTGTCCTTGGCCTTGTGCATGCGGCTGTGGTTCAGGTTCCTCAACACCAGGGATCACACATCCCTCAGCATCAATCCTCTGCCCAGCAGCATTGTAAGGATTGTTTTGCGGATCCCTCAGGATACCTTGAGCATCGGCTATCAGAATTAGTCGTTCATGTACCATCCTTGCTCTTCTTTCTCTTCTGTTAGTCCTCTCTAGTCGTCCAAGTTCTTCAAGTCCGAGATTAACGAGGTTCAAGTTCTGATTACTTCTAGTTTCTCGCGTCTGCATAAACTGTCTGTAATCGTCAAGCAACGATCGATGCTATCAGTGCAACGATCGATTCAATCTCAGAATCGCCTAGTGACGATCGACACAAAAGGTGCAACGATCGACGCTATGCGAAATTGGTACCTGCGACAGAGAGAAAACAGAGAAAAAATCAGTAAACACAAATAAAAATAAAAATCCTAGTAAAAACCTTAAGTTTGAAGCTATCGAAGACTCTAAGAGTCCCCGGCAACGGCGCCAAAAACTTGATAGGTGTCTAGTTTTACCCTATACTAACTGCAAGTGCACAGTAAATCAATTGTAGTACTTAGGGATCGAATCCACGAGGACTCTAGGCACGATAGAACTAAGAACTTAAAGAGATTAGAACTAGGAGAAAGCAAAAAGCAAATTGTATTCTATTAACTAAAAGCAAGCAGGAAAGTAAATCAGTAGCAGGTTGTTGTTTGAAATCAATAAACTAAAAGCGCTAAGTCTAGGGCATTCTCAGGAAATCAGACAAGCAGATAAATCAATCAGTCAGGATCTAATTAAACTCAGTTCTAGAACTCAAAACACAGATATAGAATTAACCAAATTCCTTTGCGAGAATTCTCTAAGTCTAAGTGCAGTAATCTAAATTCCTTTGCAATTACTAACAGATTAAACCAGCTTTAATTCCAAGTTTGATATGTTCACAAACTAATTAAACCAAATTGCTTTGCGAGTAATTAAATTGCTCAACCTAAATAGTTCAGATTCTAAACCACACTGTCGTGTCGTATTTAGCAACCTAAGATCTAGATTCTAATTGATCAGGTTAGAACTAGCATTAAACACAATTTAGTTTGAAGAACATCTATTGATGTGAATCCTTAACTGAATTAATTATATCTAGCAAGTCATGAAATCCCTATGAGAAACCCTAAACCTAACTATGAAACTACTCAGACATGGATGATGTAAACATAATCAATGAATAAATAGCAATCATAAAAGAGATTAAAATAACAAAGGGGTTCGAAAACTTCTCCAAAACGAATGTAGTACAGGATCAGATCAGCCCCAAAAGCTCTAAAAACTCTCTGCTCTAAGTTATGATAGCCTATGAAAGTGTATAGTTAAAAACCTAATTAAATAGCTAAAACACGACTTAGGGCTTCTGTGTAAATATCTGGAACTTCTGGGCACTTCTGCAATATCAGCATACTTCATTAAATCACCGAGTCTGGCCCGTTCGCGCAGTGCATCGACCGATGCAGGTGTGCAACGATCGACGCAGTCATCAAATCTGGACAGTGAGCACAGTCTCTCGGGTCAAATCTCCAAAATGCTTCAATAAGCTCCATAATCTCCACTTTAGCTCCAAACTTGTGTGTACCTAATAAAACCTGCAAAAGACTCTAAAGAGACACAGATAGACTCTAAAACACACTTATATCATGGTCTAAAACTAGTAAAAACCATGATATATCACCAGGGCAGAGCCAACCCTTGAGTCGAAGCAACAAGCGCAGCACTAGGCATGCTAGACGGCTCGCCATCACCCTCGGAACGAGGTGGCACCGTCTCGGTCACCCTTGGGGGATCCACCGCGACAGAAGGATTGGAAGTGATCTTCTCAGAATAGTCAACTATAATTCTCTTTAACTTGCCCATCTTTTTCTTCTTTATTAGTTCGGCTGGGTTGACTTTCTCTAAGGTTTTCCACTCAACTGCAAACAAAAGGAGATTAAAACCCAGCATGAAGAAAACAAATTCAAAAGAACTCTTACCTTGGGCGATCTTTGGACGAGCCTGGTTAATACACTTTCGATCTATGTCCTTCCACTTGCGGTGGCTAAAACTTCTGATAGTTTCAACAATAGAAAAGAAGTCGTACGGATAAGGCTTGTAGAAGAGATATCGCACTGAAAAGAAGGAAAGTAAATAAGCAAAATTATGGGTGACGAATAAGTAACTTCAGAACAATATCTACCGAAGTTAGTATTCCATGACGATCTAAGCTCCCCATGCCGCTAACGGACAACTAAGGAAGTTATCTCGGCGAAAAAGTAAAATCTTTTCCAGACGCGAACTTTTCTCGGCGCCTCTAACACAACCCCCTGATCCGATCTCAGCCTTATGGAAAAATACCACAGACTAGTATTCTTCATATGACTGATAGTAGTCATCTCCTCGAATATGCTTACAGTGATCGAAATATCGCACTCGGCTCCTAATTTGAGGAGACCCACGATATGACGAACCGCTGTCGACGAAAGCTGCAAAATTACGATATTAAGACGGGCACAGTACGAGACGAGCAAGTCGGGAAGGGGAAGCCAGAGTCGGCACCCTGAAGTGTCCGCTTTGATGAAGTACGATTAGTATAAGCAAATGTAACCATGAGGTGGAGTCTAAGGACGGTCCCTCGGACTAAAATTGATTAAATTAATCTTTGGGTCGGCTCCACATCCTTCCAACGTAGAAGCCACCATTTCCACAGTAGATCGAGTTGGGAAAACGTTCGCAAACAACTCTGAAGGGGCTGCTGACAGCATCTCGGCACGAGACACGGTCCCACTATCTACTTCTGCCACCTCGGCTCCACTATCGCTTTTGTCACAGTCAGAATATTCGTCTCCTTCAAGCTCATCGAATTCAGAATCCCTAAGATGAGGCACCACGAATTCAGTGCGGCCTGAGCTCTCGGCCAGCCGAGATGCCTCACGATGGTACTCGAGCTCTTTCACCACATGGTACCCAGGGTGATTCCTCAAATCCGATGAAGTACTGCACCCGGAAGACGAATCCATCGAAACACCGCGCCAATTTGGTGATTGGTCCCCAGAGGATACATAAACAACTTCCTTGTTTTTGCTCTCCGAACAACGGATGAAAGACATGATATGCTGAAGAACTGACGGAGAACCGAGCAAAAATGAAAGGATTTGATCTAAAATCCTAAATAACTACGGCCAAACAATGGCGGAAGACAATCGGAAAATAAAAAACCGGTGGAAAGCAAAAGAAAAGTACCTTATCTCTTCACTTGATCAGAAATGAGGAAATGGGAAGCGAGAGCAGGGAATATATAGAAGAAATGGGCGACGTACCCGAGGAGTCATAAGGTGCGATAGACGCTTCGTTTCTCGCACCTATAGACCGGTTCGACCAAAATTCAATTCGGTCTGCCTCTATCTAAACCGAATCAGCCGATTTAAAATTGAATTCACCCAGGAAATCTAAAGTAACGGCAGAAAACCCGAACCAACCTAAATGACTTCTTAAACCAAATAACACTCCTCGTACCAGCCGATCTGAATAAATTCGAATTGCCGCACTGGGGGCTTATTTTTGGAGTCAAGATTAGCACCTTTCCAAAAAGGCCCATTCAGGAATTTAGGTAGGCCCAATAAGGATAGTCGAAACAAACCCTAGTCTGAAGAAACACGGCTCAGCCCAGCCACTCAGAATAACTTAGGTTACGAAGGATGAGAAGAATAAAAAGAAAGCGGCGCTCGTGGCAAACACGCCGGGTAAAGAGATATATTCAGGGAAACTCGAGCTGAGATAAGGGGAAATATTCGGAATTATCTCTCGTTTTCCTATTTTATGTAACCAACTTTGTAAGCCTAAATAAAGGCAAGCTTGTTCTTCAATAAAACCATCCGATTTCAATACAATTTTCTGAGAGTTCTTAGCAAAACCGATTCGACCTAATTACTCTCCGACATCCTAAACATCTCTCTCAGCCGCTTTCTTTCCTCCCGGAAACCTATCAAAACCCTAATTTCTATTCATTCTCGCCGAGTTCTAAAACTATTCTTTTAGAATCCCTCAAAAAACCATAAAACTCTTTCTATCTTTGGATAGGCCGAGTTACGAAATCAACAACCACCACTCCAAACCTTCATACAATGCATGAGAAAGGAATCTAACGCACCCTAGAGTCCTAGTGCAGAAATGTAAACACGCAGACTCGCTGGGACTCTAGCACAGATCATGCAATCAACAATAATGATAAAAGAATTCCCAACCATTCCGCAAGCCACTACACTACCAATACCACCGCTCTGGCTAGGTAGGATACCTAGCCAGCACCAACTAACTTACCCGGTCCCGTGACCGGAGTAAGTGTCCGCAATAACTGCTCAGCCCAACACCGAGCAGTCTAATAAACCTGCACACAAAGCTCACAACAACAACAACAATCAAAGAAATCACAAAATCACAACAATCACAAAATCAACACAAGCAGGCCAATTAGGGTTTCTAACTCTTTTAATCCGTTTCTTAACCGCTACCTTGGATTAGCGGATTGCTAACCCGTAGACGGTTTACATCTCATACCAATTCCATAATTAACTCATTCTAAGTATCTTTTACTAACTCCTTGATCCGTCGGTTTAGAGTTAGTAAACTTACTAACTCCCCGACGTCTCATTATTAATTAATTAGTTTCATTACCCACTTCCCGCTAATTAATCTAAAACCCAGTCCCGTTATCATATTCTATACACTTGTTTAGGTTTAACTCATATTTTAATGTCGTCTTAATTTCCCGTATATAGATTCATTAATACTTGTTCTTTATACTATATATATGCATATACGGTCCTAATCAACGAGTCTATATGAATGCATCACACAATCATTACTATCAACCTAACGGCCCGCAATCGATTAACCTTTTAATTCTTTAAAACCCTAACATGTTTATTGTCCTAATCGATTTACCATTAAACGTCCAATTAATTAACCATTACTAATCAAGTTATTAACGGGTATGCAATCCTAGTACTACAGTTTATCAAATCCCGGTCTATATGTAACTAATGTTTGTGAGCCGACTCACAGTGTTATTATGACGACGGACGGACGGATTGATGGAACTCCGAGACCCGACACGAACCCGCTGCTAACACGAACCTTCCCCGAACATCCATTGTTTTGACCCGATCTTGACCCGCACTTGACCTTGGTGATTCCGAACCTCCGAATAACCCTCACATGATGGCTACTACAACCGTCTAACCTATTTCTAAATAAAAGAAATCCGGTTTATCGGGAAGATTATTACGTCGGAAAAATTCCTTTCCGAGGAATATTCTTCGGAATATTCCGACATAGTAATATTCCTTTCCCCATCTTTCTTCTATTTTTCTCTCTCTCTCTCTCTCCTCCATTTCTCTCTCTCTCTCTCCTCCGGCTCCTCCTTCTTCTCTCCTCCCTCCGGCTTCTTCTTCTTCTCCCGGCTCCTCCTCCTCCTTCTTCTTCTTGCTGCCTCCTTCTTCTTCTTCTTCTTCCTCCCTTCTCCCTCTCTTCTCCCTCTCTTCTTTCTCTCTTCTTTACTACTCTTGTTGAGTAGTGTTTTTGGTGTGAAGAAAAGTGAGGGGTGGAGGCTTCTTTTTATAGCCAAAGTGAAGAGATCTCCACCTTCCACTTTTCTCCTCTTCCTCTCCATCTTAAGCCACGACCTCACCACCAAAAACCATCCACAAACAATGCATTTGATCACCCACCATCCATTTGTAGCCTTCTCCATGCAACCCTTAGATTGATGACAACACATCTTTTAGGTTCATGCACCTAAGAAGCTTCTAAAATTCTTGGGCTCAATTTCGTGGCCCATTCTTCATACTGAGCTGTATTTGGGTCCAATATAATCTTAGTAATCAGCCCTAAATACCCTGGTTCACAAGCTCCAAAGAATTTATTTTGGATTTTTAGCCACTAATTACTCCTTAATGGTCTAAAAATTATAACTTCATCTAGGAGTCAAATCATGATGAATACTTTCACCCAAAGCTTCTACATCTTCTAATGGAGCTGTGGTAAAAATCTCATAATTTTTGGTGGACTTTAGAGGGTCTTCTCGCTTGCCCGAACATTGTATCGGTTTCTTGGAAAAACTGGTTGTACGTTTAATATTTTAGAAACTCTTTATATGCTTCCATAAATTCACAAAGCCTCATTTTCAGGTTCTAGATGATCTTATATGACTTTAGCAATTCGAATCACTCCGTTTGGACACCCGTAGCTCCGGTTATGGATTTTACAAGTTGATCGGTTCTATCGGTTTCCTTTCCCGATAGTCCGTAAAACCCGTTTAATCTCCGTTTCTTCCACGTCTGGTCCTCTAAATGTTCTTTATGGACAAAAAGAAGAACACTTGGCCCGTCTCCAATTCCGGCTTGCATTTTGGTAAAATTACCAAAATGCCCTTCATCTCTTGGAATTTACAGAAATGCCCCTTGTTGACTTCCCGTTGACCATTTTCTTGATACGTGGTATCACATTCTTCGCCACTTACATGAATTCGTTCCCCGAATTCTCCGTCACTAACAGACTTCAAATCGGTTCCGAACCCTGCAAGTTGCTTCATCACTTCATTCCGACGCTTCTATACTCGATCACTGCTGCATGCCGCTGACCTCAACACTGTTCCAATCTGACATCTCAATCTTGTGTACCCTGATCCGCTCCACTCTTAACTGTATCCATCGGTCTCGACCTTTGAAATTAACTGGGACCTGGCTTCCCCACTTCGCTTCGTCCTCCACATCCTTCTGTTTGCGGCTTTCTTTCTTCTTTTCCGAGACGCTCCTCAAAAATCGGATCATCTGCTTCCTTTTGACTGCTTCCACTCAATATCACTGATCTTTCCTTCCCAAATCTCTTGCTAACTCATCATACTTCTCGGCTTCTTCCTGCCGGCTACCTGATAAGCTGATATATCTTCCACTGACGATGCCTACCACTGCTTCACGGTTCGGTCTACTTGTCTCGCGATGTCTTGACACTTCATCTCGCTTTCGGGTTCGGTCTCGGATTCACATCGCATCGCCATTCCGTCCTACAGTCAATACAACAACTCACTGGAACAGTTGGTTACATCCCGATCCATCCCCGATATCACTTTCCCATATAAATATGGTTACTTAATCACGTACCCGACGGTTACTCGTGATTAAATAACAATACACTATAAGTCCGCTCCCTCGTGAATCGACGGTTAAGTCATAACCGTTCTTAAATCAGCTCAAACCCAAAATAAAACTAACAAAAAATTAATACTTTACCTTTCTAATGAAACCGGGGAAAGCTACCAAGCCCTAATCAAAATTCCGAACAACTAGGAATTCAAGGGTCTCTAAGACCAAAACAACCAGTCTACCAAAAACCATGCACGCTAATCACTACGCAATCTATCGCACAAACAAATCAATCAATCAAACAAACAAACAAGGAAAGAAACAAGCAATTACCACACACATATTCACGCAATCTAATGATCGGTCGGATGCGTCGTCAGTACGGGTTCCGTTTATGATGAACGGTCGTCAGTTCCGCTCATCATTTGTTTCACACAGTAATCCATTTGCTTTCAGAACCATCTCAATCATGCAAATAGTTACGATGCTACTCAAAATGATTCGCTGAACACTCTGCATCCACCACATACATAAAACGATATATCATGCATCATAAGATTTTCAGTACATGGTCCTGATCAGAGTTCCTACATAAAGCCGTCATCATATCCAAAAACCCATACGACGCCGCTATACATCAGAAAAGTCAAAGACGACACGCAAAGTCGCCTATCCGCCGATCTATCTACAATCAAAAATAAAGTTAGTGTCCCACTTACCTGGCCTAACTACACCTATCCTATCCTAACGCCTCCAGTAAGACCGAAATGCCCAGCATCACTGGCAAAACGGCTCATTGAAGTATCCGCTGGCAGGTACGCCGGGAGGGTGTGGTGGGTATGTGTCTCGAGATGGTGCTCCGACATACTGCGGCTCGGCTATCGGACAAAGTTACGCATCATGACCTGCGCGGCCACAAACCTGACAAACTGGAGTAGCTGCTGAGTGCGGTCCTCGGTAACAAGCGGACACCTAATACATCGGTGGTGCGTCTGATGCTGCGAGTATCTGCGGTACGTCCGGCTCTGGCCACTGCGGCGGCAGCTGTAAGTCTACATCCGCTCCTCCTAAGAATCCCATCACTCCAGCATAAGGGTCTCGACTACCCGCATCGTCCTCCATGTATGCGGGTAAAGGATCCGGGAAGGGCGGCCATTCTACCTGTGCTTCTCTGGCACCCTGCAGCTGTCGCAATGGAACCGGTGGACGATTCGACATGTGAGATCCTCGTGAATGGCATGGCGAGGCTGGATATCCCTGAAACTGTATCAACTGACCTGCGGCGAACCGGCTGATCCCTGCTGACTCATGCCGCTCATCTGGAACTACTCTGGGCACACACACACCTCCACTCCACCCAGGACACACTGCTGTAAGACTGCAATCAAAAACACAAAGACGAGTTAGTACAAATAATACGAAAATTTTACTTTCCCATCCCAACCCCGGGTTTAACGGACGCGGCTCGGTTTCCTAATGGATGCTTGTGTGACACATTTGACTCGATAAAACACGGAAAACACTCAAAAATGAAATGTTTCGAAACCCATGCAGAACCATGCTCTGATACCACCTTTTCTGTAACGCCCCTTTCCCATTCTCCGCTGACCGTCGTGTTGGAATTGTGTCCAGTAATCTCGGTACTGTCTCTAGAAAGTAAGAGTATGTCAATGATCAGACATAAGTCATATAATACTGGGGGTCATGATGGCTTGCTAGAGTCCGCTCATGATCTATAAGTCTTGGACTTATTGCCTTTATTGTATGATCCCATATGGGTCACACGCCTAAGCTAACAGGAAAATGTGTAGGAACGGTGTAGCAGAAGTACGGTAAAAGTGCTAGGCATTTACTGTACTTAGAGAGAATAAATGGGTTTGGCCACTGTGTGTCGATCGATACACAAGGAGTGTCGATCGACACAGTGCGCGAACGCCTCGGAGTTAATTGGCCTTTGGGCCAAATGGCCCAAAACGAACTGAACGAGTTATATAAACTTAAGACGAGTTCAGGTCGAAAAAAAGCCCTAGCCGCGAGTCTCCTCTCTCTCTCTGCGCCAATTTCCTCCTGGTCTAGCAGCCTCTTCCTGCTCGGTGTGCGTGTGTGAACCTCTGGAGGAGTTATCTCTCGGTGGCTCTCTGATCTCTGACATACCATCCCTTTCCGCTGCAATTAACAGGTATAAGGTGAGATCATCAATTGTTTCTATTCGAGAAGAACCTAGATCCGCATGTTTAGGTTGATATGAATCTAAGAATTGAATCAGGATCAACTAAACAATTCCTTCAGTGGTATCAGAGCTATTGGTTCTGGTTTTTCTTGTTTAGATTCAAGTTTAGGATTGTCTTTCTTGTTTAAAAGTGTTTTGAATCAACTACTGATAAGAGAAATCACTTAAGTAACAAGAATTGAAACCTAAACATATGAAAAAATCGCATGATCAAGCTATATGATTTGATATGCGATCGAATCCGAGAGAATGAGAATCGGTCAGAATCGCATGGATCGATCGATACGATCGCATGGATCGGTCGATACAATCGGAGATCGCATGGATCGATCGATACGATCGCATGGATCGGTCGATACAGACTCTCGGCAAAACCTGTAAACGCGTGAAAGCATCGATCGATGCAGGATCGATGCAGGTTCGATGTTGGTGCATCGACCGATGCGGTTGGTGCATCGATCGACACGGTTAGGGTTTTGGCTCGGTTCCGTGCATGCGTGAGAGCATCGATCGATACAGGATCGATGCACGATCGATGCAGGATCGATGCTGAGAGCATCGACCGATGTGGTTGATGGATCGATCGACACGGTTGGTTCATCGATCGACATGGTTGGTTTAAGGCTCGGTTTAATTTTGATTAAAATTAATTCGTCCTGGTTTAATAAACAGATTTAATAATTTTATTAAGTCTGGTTAAACCGGGACAAGAAATCCAATGTCGAAAGAATTATTGGATTTAGTGCCTAAACCAGGATTTTCTAATTTGATTTGGTTGGACCAAATAAATTGAGAAAATCCGGTTTAGTAAATAACCGGTTGACAATTGTGGTCATCGTAGTAATTAAAATTTGGTTAGACCAATTTTAATGAACCAGACCGGTTATGTCATTTAATTGGACAATTGGGTCATGTCTTGGACATGGACCAATTCTTGGGCCTCGGGCCAAGAAGTTAAAACAATTGGGCCAATTATTTGAGTCTTTCTTCAGATTAATTTAAAATTTATTTTATAAAGAATATAAATCGATTTTAAATTAAAGTTTCCGAAATTTTGAAATTAGAAAGTTTCTTAAATTAGAAGTTTCTGGATTTGCGGGTTTTGGATTTTTAAAGAAATTTCTAAAGTTAGAAAGTTTCCGTTTTAGAAAGTTTCCAATTTTAGAAAGTTTCCAAAAATAGTAGGTTTCCAAAATGGAAAGGTTCCCGAAATAGTAATCTTCTATTTTGGGAATGAATTTTTAAATAAACCTACGAACCTCAAATAATATCAAGCGTTGGATGTCTTGTCCATTCTATGTCAGCTGTCGAAGCCCATTCAATTGTATTCATGGCCTTACAGTGTGAGGGTGTCTGCTTTTGCGTGGATAAGACGGTTTGTGATTCATAAATGTCATTGGGAGTCCCAGACATTAATGATTACATGACTGTATAGTCTGTTTTTCTTGACTAGGCCATCGGGAGTCCCGGGCCTTGAGACATCAGAGTGGATTGGGCCTCGGGCCCAGATTCACAACCAAGAGTTATATCACGGATATAATTAGCCGATATAGGGCTTACCGATATAAGCTAAGGTTGGGTGACGGCCAGTGGCCCACTTTGATCTTAGTTATATGTGGATCTTGGAATCATTATATTCTATTGAGGGTAACTTATGTTATTGAATATAATGCGTGATTAATCATGTTAAGTATAATACGAGATTAATCATATTGAACATATTAACTAAAATCCTTTTATCTTAATTTTCAGTTATGACTAGCACAAGCAATCAAAACACTTTCTCGATCCGGTCTGTCCTTAAGATGGACAAGCTGAACGGATCAAATTTCTTGACTTGGTCGCGGAACCTGAGGCTAGTCCTCAGACAGGAGAGAAAGGACTATGTCCTTGAGAGAGCTCTCCCCGTGAGGATCGGGTCCAATGCTTCTCATGCAGTATATGATGCTTGGAATAAGCATTATAATGATGCGGTAGATGTGCGTGGTCTGATATTGGCTACCATGGACTCAGACTTGCAGAAGCAATATGAGAACATGGAGTCGCCAATAGAGATGATCAGCAGCCTGAAATTGAAATTTCAGGAGCAGATAAGAGTGGAGAGATACCGGTTGGTTAAGTCTCTCACTAGCTGCAAGCTACCAAATGATAATCCAGTGAGTCCTCATGTCAGTAAAATGATGGGTTACATTGATAACCTGAGGAAACTGGATTATCCAGTTAGCCAAGAGTTGGCAACTGAGATCATTCTGCAGTCACTGCCGTCAAGCTATGATAAGTTCAGAAGGAACTATATCAAGAAAGGCTTAACGAAGACGCTGACTGAACTGCATGATATGCTCAAGACAGTTGAGCCAAACGTGAAGAGTACCCTGTACAATCTCATGAATGAGAAGGGTAGGTTTACTAAACCTAATGCTGACAAGGGTGAAGACAAAGTTGTCCAGATTTTGAATCATGGCAAGCGTGTGTCTTCTGAGCCCGAGTCAGATACCTCTTACGTTGGTAAGTGCTGCTACTGTAAGGAGACAGGGCATTGGAAGAGAGATTGCATTAAATTCATGGAAGATGATGAGGAGTTGAAGTTGATGTATACGACTACTTCATCAGGTATTCATGTTATTACTTCAAGTTCTACCTTATAGGTATTGAATACTGGTTGTGGCACTGATATTTGTTGAAATATGCAGAGCCTGGGCAACAGTAGAATTTTGAAGGAAGGGCAAGTGAAACTACATGTCTGGAAGGAGCTTGGGATGCTGCCTCAGCCGTAGGGTTTTTCACTCATAGATCCCTTTGAGGCTTGGTTTTGTATTAAGTAATTGCTACAATGTACCTGCTTTAAGCAGAGTTGTCTTTCATTTTCTTGTAAGAATTTGAATGTTTTTCATTTTGATAAAAGACAAGTTTTGTTCTTTTGATCTTAATGAAATGTTAATTGTAGCACCCTATTCATGGAATGGGTTTTATATCTTAAACCAAAGTGTGCCTAAATGTAACATAAATACCGAATTGGTTTAAATCTGATGAATTAAACCTGATTTTTCTTGGCATAAAGTCTTGGTCACATAGAGTAAGTCGGATTCAGAAATCCCATAGTCATGGACTGTTGGGCTCATTTGATAAAATATCTTATGAGACTTGAATTCTGTTTACTAGACCAAAAGGTAAAGGGCATATCTTAGCCGAGCTAGAGAAAAGCCCAAAGGCTTATTGGACCTGGAACATACTCATGTATGTGGCCCAATGAGCAGTAATGCCAGAGAAAATCTCCTGTACTTCATTGTCTCGACTGATTACTTCAGTGAGTGTGACTGTGTTCATTTGATGAGACACAAGTCGGAATTCTTTGACATGGTCGAAAGAGTTCCAGAATGAAGTATAGGATCTGAATGACAAAAGTATTAAGACTCTGGATTAAAATCACGAGTGAGAATACTTAAGTCATTGATTATGTGATCATCTGAATGAGTGTGAAATCGTTTCACAGCTCATTTCTCCTGAAAACCTGGAGGTGTTTCTGTGAGAAAGAATCAGATCTTATTAGAAATGATTAAAGATGAATCACACGAATCTTCCATGATATTTTAAGAATAACGCTCTAAATTATCTAAGTTTACGCTGAAATAGTTCCACCAATATAGTTCCACCAATATCAGTTGAAAGACACCACGTAAATGTGGATTGGAATCAATCCAAATTCGTCTTTACTGAGTATTTGTAGTTGTGCTGCTTCGCTGGTTGTCCTAGGGAAACCAAGGCTTGTTACTTTTACGTCCATTCTGTTTTCTAAGAAGGGAAGTTAATTTCCAAGAAGAACAGTGGGAGTAAAAGTATAACTCGAAGAAATTCGAGAAATACAGGAGGCTGCTTAACCTGTTGAGGGAGAGCAGCGGAAGGATTTACAGATTTCTGTAGAATCTACACCTGTGGATTATGGAGTTCGCAGATATGAATGAATCAGTTACTAATCCGAGAGTGATTTCTCGTCATTAGTTGAACCTGATAATCATTGATATCTGCACCTCTGGAGCCTGAAGTTCGCAGATATGAATGAATCAGTTACTAATCCGAGAGTGATTTCTCGTCATTAGTTGAACCTGATAATCATTGATAGTTCGCATGATCTGATGATCATTGAAAGCGACGAATCTGCGAAATTCAAAGAAGCGATAGTGAGCCCGGACTCTCCGAAGAATTACATTTTATGTAAGTTAGCTTCATCGATCCATTCGTGGATGGAAGCAAACATATCGGAGTTGGAATCTTCGTTCTGTTGAATTAGTCAAGGTTTTGACTTGAACAGGAACGAATTGGAACTGTGCGTTTACTAATAGATTAGTGGGAGCGATATTGCATTTCTCATATTGTATGTCGATGACATACTGATTCTCGAAAAGACGTCCCAATGCTGCAGTCGGTTAAGGACTGGCTTGGGAGTTGATTCCAATGATTGACATGGGTAAAGCCACGTATGTTTTTGGATTTTGGATCTAAAGATAGAGATCCGAAAGAGCTGGTAGGACAAAGTCAGGATTCTTATCCCGACAAAGTCCTACACGTTTTCAGCATTCCAAGAAGGGTTTTATGCCAATGTCACATGGCATTACGTTAAGCAAGACACAGTGTCCTACGATAACTGCTGAGCTTAAATGCATGGATAAGATTCCATATGCGTCGGCAATTGGATCTATCATGTATGCCATGAAACGTACTTGTTTAATGTTGCTTTAATGTTAAGCAAGACAAGTAAAGACCAGTCAAATCCAGAAAAGAATCACTGGATTGCCGTAAAGAATATCCTAAAGTATTTGAGGAATACTAAGGATAAATTCTTGAGTTACGGAGAAAGTGAGGTGCTACGAGTCGGAAGAGTCTGAAAGGCAAGTTTCCAATAGACAAAGATGATTTCCGATCACAGTCCGGTTATATCTTGTATCTATCTGGCGGTGCAAGGCACTGTTGCTGACTCCATGACTTAAGCTGAACATTTCGCAACTTGGGAAGTGGCGAAAGAGGTTGTTTGGAAAGAAGAGTTCGTCACTGAACTTGATGTGATTTCCAGCATAGATGAGACTAGCTGCACATCAGAGGTCCAAACACCTTGAGGATAGGTATAACCTATTCCGTGAGATAAATGACAGAGATGTTAAGTAGATCAGCAAGTTTCAACGAATGAGAACGTTGCTAATCTATTAACGAAGCCACTCCTTAGGCCTAAGCACGAGTCGCGGACTGTTGCTGTAGGATAAGTGAAATTAAGATGTAGTCTTAATTTCAGTGGGAGTTATTAAAGGGCTTTATTTAGTTATTGGATATGTTCTTGAAATAACATTTAAGATGTTTAATGAAATTATTATTTCAAGATTATTTTAACTGTGATGAAATAATCGTTCCAAAGTGATATAAACCATTTTATAGGTCATCGAAGTAAATGACTTGATCTTGAGTTATCAAAGTCATTTAGCTTGATCATGAGACCCTATATTTGATAAATGACTTATATCATTATGTCCCTAGTCGAAGGTTGTTGATATTGGAACACCAACAACCGTGTGAGACTGGATTGGTACGTGACTTATGACAAAGTCTCAGTGTGTCATAGATGCGCGGCATCAAAGTCAGTACATAGGTGTATGTTGGGGAACATACGACCGGACAAGACCCGCTTATAAGAACTCTTCAGGATATTTATATCTGTGTCATAAGAGATTCTTACTACGACTATAGAGTATAGTCCTTAGACCTGAGTTCGCATGCATGTGACTGCACATGGACTGATGCACTTTGATCATTGTCTAACGCTGTCGTTCTGCGATAGTTATAAGGACCTTGTTTGGGTACATTATGAAATGAGTAGTTTACAGTGATGGAACAAGACGGGATTTGTCCCTCCAATATAAATGGAGTGAATATCTCTAGGCCAATCGGAGATTTGAATACTGGAAAATGCATGGCCATGCTCAAACGGACTGTCCCGAGTCGTTTGGATTGTCAGTATCAAATCAGAGTCCGATGAACAAGATTAGGCTTTATAAGGATGACACTAATCTTGCCTTATGACTAATCGAGATATTGTGACAAAAGGATTATGAATACAGAGATTCCAGTACAAGTGGGAGATTGTTGGAATTGTGTCCAGTAATCTCGGTACTGTCTCTAGAAAGTAAGAGTATGTCAATGATCAGACATAAGTCATATAATACTGGGGGTCATGATGGCTTGCTAGAGTCCGCTCATGATCTATAAGTCTTGGACTTATTGCCTTTATTGTATGATCCCATATGGGTCACACGCCTAAGCTAACAGGAAAATGTGTAGGAACGGTGTAGCAGAAGTACGGTAAAAGTGCTAGGCATTTACTGTACTTAGAGAGAATAAATGGGTTTGGCCACTGTGTGTCGATCGATACACAAGGAGTGTCGATCGACACAGTGCGCGAACGCCTCGGAGTTAATTGGCCTTTGGGCCAAATGGCCCAAAACGAACTGAACGAGTTATATAAACTTAAGACGAGTTCAGGTCGAAAAAAAGCCCTAGCCGCGAGTCTCCTCTCTCTCTCTGCGCCAATTTCCTCCTGGTCTAGCAGCCTCTTCCTGCTCGGTGTGCGTGTGTGAACCTCAGGAGGAGTTATCTCTCGGTGGCTCTCTGATCTCTGACATACCATCCCTTTCCGCTGCAATTAACAGGTATAAGGTGAGATCATCAATTGTTTCTATTCGAGAAGAACCTAGATCCGCATGTTTAGGTTGATATGAATCTAAGAATTGAATCAGGATCAACTAAACAATTCCTTCACGTCGAGCTGACCGGTCAACAATCAAACAAGAACATGACCGATCGAGCCCGAGCAAGTCGAACGGGAAAGGTTCGTCACAGGACAAAGCCAAAGATAGTTTGGTTTGAGACAAAGGCTCGCACCAATCCTTCTTTGACCTCGCTATCCTCATATCCATAGTACAAGCAGTACTACTTGCACTACTTCAATGAGTTGTGTCGGTTCGGACTTAAACCTCATATCAGGGAAACGATTTCATTTTTAAGTAATCAAACGTCGAATACAACGTTTAACGGGTTTTACAAACAATCATCAATATAAACACATAAACAATCAAAATCATAAAAAGGCGCAGCTGCCGAACTACGAATCAAAACCCGTCAAAAGCAACCCGAAACCACACCGAGGACCTCCCGCGTCCGTCGCTGCTAACACCTGAAAAACACAAAAAGAGTCTAATGAGCGATCTAAGATCACCCAGTGAATCGGCTCCCCACTAATGGCTTCTAGTCCATCAAGAACTACAGATTCCCGCCCCAAAACCCAAAATAACAATCAACATGAATAAATGGTTGATCACGCACTACCACGTCGTGATAAACCCACAACACACAATCAAAGCCAAAATAAAGAGAGTTAAGGGAAATCGAAGGCATTGCGGCACATGTCCTCGATTGGACTCGGTCTATCTAACGCGCAAGAGAGGAAATAACAAAACAACACTGAGCCCTATGATCTCGGTAACTTCCACGGGTTTACATTGTCACCTATATGGTAACTAACCCACGACTCCTAAACGTGTACACAAGGTCCCACGAGTAGGACACCGTTCTCCGTCCATCGATACGCGGTGACTCGGACTACCCCTAGATAGCCAGAGTTTCCATGTGATTCGGCCCTAGGACATGACCCTGTAACCTCCGAATCACACACCTACCGGTGTCACCCGATAGGTTAACAACATAACCAGAATCACCATGACCTAGTTAAGTAAAACCCGAGGATCCAGTCGGGTCGGAAGTACCGGAACATAAAATAAAACCTAGGCTTGCGGAATCTAACGCACCCTAGAGTCCTAGTGTAGAAATGTAAACACGCAGACTCGCTGGGACTCTAGCACAGATCACGCAATCAACAATAATGATAAAAGAATTCCCAACCATTCCGCAAGCCACTACACTACCAATACCACAGCTCTGGCTAGGTAGGATACCTAGCAAGCACCAACTAACTTACCCGGTCCTGTGACCGGAGTAAGTGTCCGCAATAACTGCTCGGCCCAACACCGAGCAGTCTAATAAACCTGCACACAAATCTCACAACAACAACAACAATCAAAGAAATCACAAAATCACAACAATCACAAAATCAACACAAGCAGGCCTATTAGGGTTTCTAAGTCTTTTAATCCGTTTCTTAACCGCTACCTTGGATTAGCGGATTCCTAACCCGTAGACGGTTTACATCTCATACCAATTCCATAATTAACTCATTCTAAGTATCTTTTACTAACTCCTCGATCCATCGGTTTAGAGTTAGTAAACTTACTAACTCCCCGACGTCTCATTATTAATTAATTAGTTTCATTACCCACTTCCCGCTAATTAATCTAAAACCCAGTCCCGTTATCATATTCTATACACTTGTTTAGGTTTAACTAATATTTTAATGTCGTCTTAATTTCCCTATATAGATTCATTAATACTTGTTCTTTATACTATATATATGCATATACGGTCCTAATCAACGGGTCTATATGAATGCATCACACAATCATTACTAGCAACCTAACGGCCCGCAATCGATTAACCTTTTAATTCTTTAAAACCCTAACATGTTTATTGTCCTAATCGATTTACCATTAAACGTCCAATTAATTAACCATTACTAATCAAGTTATTAACGGGTATGCAATCCTAGTACTACAGTTTATCAAATCCCGGTCTATATGTAACTAAGGTTTGTGAGCCGACTCACAGTGTTATTATGACGACGGACGGACGGATTGATGGAACTCCGAGACCCGACACGAACCCGCTGCTAACACGAACCTTCCCCGAACATCCATTGTTTTGACCCGATCTTGACCCGCACTTGACCTTGGTGATTTCGAACCTCCGAATAACCCTCACATGATGGCTACTACAACCGTCTATCCTATTTCTAAATAAAAGAAATCCGGTTTATCGGGAAGATTATTACGTCGGAAAAATTCCTTTCCGAGGAATATTCTTCGGAATATTCCGACGTAGTAATATTCCTTTCCCCATCTTTCTTCTAATTTTCTCTCTCTCTCTCCTCCATTTCTCTCTATCTCTCTCTCTCCTCCGGCTCCTCCTTCTCTCCTCCCTCCGGCTTCTTCTTCTTCTCCCGGCTCCTCCTCCTCCTCCTTCTTCTTTCCGCCTCCTTCTTCTTCTTCTTCTTCTTCCTCCCTTCTCCCTCTATTCTCCCTCTCTTCTTTCTCTCTTATTTACTACTCTTGTTGAGTAGTGTTTTTGGTGTGAAGAAAAGTGAGGGGTGGAGGCTTCTTTTTATAGCCAAAGTGAAGAGATCTCCACCTTCCACTTGTCTCCTCTTCCTCTCAATCTTAAGCCACGACCTCACCACCAAAAACCATCCACAAACAATTCATTTGATCACCCACCAGCCATTTGTAGCCTTCTCCATGCAACCCTTAGATTGATGACAACACATCTTTTAGGTTCATGCACCTAAGAAGCTTCTAAAATTCTTGGGCTCAATTTCGTGGCCCATTCTTCATACTGAGCTGGATTTGGGTCCAATATAATCTTAGTAATCAGCCCTAAATACCCTGGTTCAAGCCCAAGCTCCAAAGAATTTATTTTGGATTTTTAGACACTAATTACTCCTTAATGGTCTAAAAATTATAACTTCAGCTAGGAGTCAAACCCTGATGAATACTTTCACCCAAAGCTTCTACATCGTCTAATGGATCTGTGGTAAAAATCTCATAATTTTTGGTGGACTTTAGAGGGTCTTCTCGCTTGCCCGAACATTGTATCGGTTTCTCAGAAAAACTGGTTGTACGTTTAATATTTTATAAACTCCTTATATGCTTCCATAAATTCCCCAAGCCTCATTTTCAGGTTCTAGATGATCTTATATGAATTTAGCAATTTGAATCACTCCTTTTGGACACCCGTAGCTCCGGTTATGGATTTTACAAGTTGATCGGTTCTATCGGTTTCCTTTCCCGATAGTCCGTAAAACCCGTTTAATCTATGTTTCTTCCACGTCTGGTCTTCTAAATGTTCTTTATGGACAAAAAGAACAACACTTGGCCCGTCTCTAATTCCGGCTTGCATTTTGGTAAAATTACCAAAATGCCCTTCATCTCTTGGAATTTACAGAAATGCCCCTTGTTGACTTCCCGTTGACCATTTTCTTGATACGGGGTATCACATGGACGATTTGGTGTGAGACTTTGTCTCAAACTGGACTACATCTGGATTCTTTTTGTGACAAACCTTTCTCCTTTGACTTGCTCGGGTTCGATCAGTCATGTTCTTGTTTGATTGTTGACCGGTCAGCTCGATGGTTAGCGGATAATGGGAAAGGGGCGTTACATCGTGGACCAAGAATTGAAACTAGCAGAAATCGGGTCCATGAGTGGAGAATAATCACATCTCTTGAGCTTACAGTTTAGCAGCGAAAGGCCAAGATATATGAGCGGCATCTGTTCTTCATGAAATCCCACTGCCTTCATTGCTTCAACTTCCATTTCTGATAGGCCCGCATAGAAGATAGAGGTCTTCTCCTTATTCATATGCAGACCAGAAAGTCTGTGGAATGTTTTTAGGACATTGATTATACCCTGGAGAGAGGAGAGTTTCCCATCAAAGAGTACCATTATGTCATCTGCAAAGGCCAAATGAGTAATTTCATGGTTGTGACAGGGGGTAAAGTCTGTTATTATTCCTATCTACTTCACTCTTGAGCAGGTTAGTAAAGCATTACATTGCCACTACGAATAGATTCGGAGACAATGATCTCCATGTCACAATCATTTTGCTCCTTTGAAATAACCACATAGAATTCCATTAAATTTAACAGAGAAAGAGGTAGTAGTGAGGCATTCTTTTACCTAATCGATATACAAAGCAGAGAAGACAGCTGCACGGAGAATCTGAACAATAAATTCCCAGTTAACTGAATCAAACGCCTTCCTTAGAAGCCCTCTCATGGTGATATTTTTCCTTTTGAAGCCTTCAACAAGTTCCGTTGCAAGGGGTACATTCTTAATCATCAATCGACCCTTAACAAAAGCGGACTGGAATTTGGAGATCGAATATGGCAGGATAAGAGCCTATCTCCTTGCTAATATATTAGAAATAGCCTTGAAGATGACATTACAGAGAGAAGTTGGTCGGAAATCTCCCAGTTTTTCAGCGCCGGTCTTTTTAGGAATCAAGGTAATGGGGCTTGAGTTATGCTGATTCAATAATTGACCAGAAGAAAAGAATTCCAGAACCGCAGCTGTGAATTTACTTCCAGTTATGCCCCATGTTTTCTGAAAAAACTCCCATGTGTAACCATCATGACCTGGAGACTTCGACTTTGGGAGAGAGAAGACCTTATAGCCTGACTTCCTTTGGAGTAATGGGATCTTGGAGCATGGCTCTCTGAGCATCATAGCAACAAAAAGTAGTTAGAGAGGTGATCTGGTCTAAGTTAGTATCGGAGAGAGGCGTTGGAGCATGACTCAAGAGGTTTCGTAGAAGCCCACACAATGGTCCTCAAGCTCTTTTACTTGCTCAATTCGGCGACCGGATTCATAAACAAAATAGTGAATTTGATTCATAGCCTGCCTAGATGACATAATCATGTGAAAATGTCGGGAATTTCTATCTCCACCTTCAATGCGTATTACTCGAGCTCTTTGTTGCAAAAAAACGCTCTTCTACTGGGGCTAAGTTCCACCATCTCTTATTAGCCACTTTCTCAGCTTCTGCATTCCTTGAAGATGGGTTAATCAAAAGATTATGCTGACAGCCTTGCAGAGTAGTAAAAGCTGATTGCACCCTAGTTTCAATACCAGAGAAGTGCTCTCTATTAATGTGCGTGATTACCATCTTCAGTCCCTTAATTTTTTTCACTAATACAAACATATCCGTACCAGTATGAGGAGCATCATTCCAATAATTAGCAACTTTAGGAAGAAAATATTCGCCATAGAATGTATAGGACAACAGATACTGTTAAAGCCAGCAGTACCAGAATACGATCCAGCTTTTTGATAATGGGATCAATTTTCCGCTTGTTTGACCATGTATGGATGTTTTCCTTGAATGGTGAGATCAACTGACTCCATATACTCAAGACAATATCTCAGATCCGAGATTCCTTTGGAGATCCTCGTGCTCCCAGTAGACGATTCTGATGGATTTAAGATGTGATTAAGATCACCCAAAGCAATCCAAGGTTAAGCAGCTAAGATCGAATCCTTTGCCAAGGCCTTTAGTTCATCCCACAGCTCCATTCTACCATATTTGCAACTGACTCCGTAGATGAAAGACACAACTACCTCCGAGGTGAAATTGGGAGCTTTCACCACACAAGTGATCATTTGCTTTGACTTGGAGTGGATGATTAAGTGAACGGATGATCTCCAAACCACCCAAATCCGTCCCAATTAACTCTGCATACTCGTAGTTGTTTTCGAAGCTCCAACCAGGAAAACAAGAGTGTACATACTTATGTGCCTTATGCACCTTAACCCGTGTCTCAATGAAACTTCCAAAAAACGGCTTGGTCTGCGGTAGCCATAATCTTAACTTATTCCACTTTATAGAGTGATTGAATCCCCATATATTCCAGTAAAAAGTTTGTGCTGACATAAAAATATTATTGGTTGGGTTTGGGGGTCTTCCCCATCAAAAGACGTTGGATATCTCTCTGCTTCTTTTGAAGGATCTTCGCGAACTCCTCTGAGTTTTCTTCCGGGTTATCATCTTCACCAGAAGTAGACGACGTGATCTACCCTTCTTCCTCTAAATCATCTCTTGAAGACGATGAGGAAGTCTCTCCGGGATCATCAGGAAGTACTGTCGAAATCAGGCACAAGTATGACATCTTTTTTCCATTTCATCTTTTATGTAAACTTAGATTTTTTAGCACCACTGTCTAAAGGGAGGCTGCCTCTTCTAGTTTTCTTCTTCTGTTTACTAGTAGATCCTTGCTCCTTGGTCGATCTGAGAGGAAATGTCTTAGAAGCGATGTCCTATACTCCATTGACCTTGGTACTTTGCTTCTCAACGTAGTACATAACTTTCCTTTTCGAGAACTCCTTCTTCCTTCAATCAAGATTTTTCCTTGATGGCTTTAATCTCCATGTCGCCTCCGATGGAGGATGGTTCTTTTTCAGAAGAGGGTACTGTTGAGGTTCATGCGATGATGACTAGAATTTCTGGCAGGTGATAGGCGCCAAAGGACAACGTCTAATACTGTGACCAACTTCATGGCACAGGTCACAGATTGGTGGTAACCACGGGAAAGATACAGTCACCCGTGATATCGGTGTTGGAATTATGTCCAGTAATCTTTGTACTGTCTCTAGAAAGTAAGAGTATGTCAATGATCAGACATAAGTCATATAATACTGGGGGTCATGATGGCTTGCTAGAGTCCGCTCATGATCTATAAGTTTTGGACTTATTGCCTTTATTATATGATCCCATATGGGTCACACGCCTAAGCTAACGGGAAAATACGAAGGAACGGTTTAGCAGAAGTACGGTAAAAGTGCTAGGCATTTACTGTACTTAGGAGAGACTAAAGGGCCTGATTAAATCCAAGGGATTTAATCAGAACTGAGAATTGGGCCCAAAAGCCCATGAGAACTAGAAGGGGATTTTAATTAATAAAATCAGACCTAGCTCTCTAATTCTCTAAGCCACTTCTGCGCCACCCTCCTCTCTCTCTGCGCCTCCTCTCTCAGCTGGTCTAGCAGCCAATTTCCCGGTGTGCGTGTGTGAGCCTTTGGAGGATCCATCCCTTGGTGGTTCTGCTGATCTCTGACCCGTGCCTCCTCTTTCCGCTGCACAAAAAGGTAACAGGTGAGATCTATTATGTTTCTACTCAAGAGAACCTAGATCTGCATGTTTAGTAGGATGAATCAATCTGGGAATTGAATCAGGAGACACTAAACGATCCAACAGTGGTATCAGAGCCATTGGTTATGTGGTTTTTCTTGTTTAGAATCTTGTTTAGGATTGTTTAAGAAGTGTTTTTGAATCAACCTACTGATAAGGAAAAACACTTAAGAAACAAAGAATTAAAACCTAAACAAACAAGAAATCGCATGATCCAATCTATATGAATTGGTATGCGTCGGATCGTCAGACGCGAGGTGAACCGATCGCATGGATCAATCGATCGCATGGATCGACCCGCTCACATCATGTCCCGATCACAAACCGAGCTCGTCATACATCTCTCGGCCGCGATCGCATGATCAAGGGCCGACCGATCGAATGGATCGAGTCTCGACCAAGGCTGTCCCGATCGCTCGGCGATCGCGTGAAGCAACCGGCCCGAGCTCGTCCGATCACCGTCCCGTCCAGCTTGCGTCCGGATCGCGTAAGGCTCGGCCGTCCGTTTGGATCGTGGATCGCGTGCGGCTGGTCGATAGTGATCGAGAAGCTAGGTCACGACCGTGATCGGTTCGTGACCAATTCGGTTCGGTTCGGTTTAAAACTGATTAAAATTAATCGTCACGGTTTAATAAACAGATTTAATAAATTTATTAAGTTCTGGTTAAACCGGGATAAGAAATCCAAAGTCGAAAATTTGGATTTTGTGCCTAAACCAGTGATTTTCTAATTTGATTTGGTTGGACCCAATAAATTGAGAAAATCCGGTTTAGTAAATAATCGGTTGACAATTGTGGTCGTCGTAGTAATTAATTTTGGTTAGACCAATTTTAATGAACCAGACCGGTTATGTCATTTAATTGGGCAATTGGGTTATGTCTTGGACATAGACAAATTCTTGGGCCTCGGGCCAAGAAGTTAAAACAATTGGGCCAATTATTTGAGTCTTTTCTTCAGAATTAATTTAAAATTTATTTTTATAAAAAAATTATAAAATCGATTTTAAATTAATAAGTTTCCAAAATTTTTGAAATTAGAAAGTTTCTTAAAATAGAAGTTTCTAGATTTGCATGTTTTGGATTTTAGGAAATTTCTATAATTAAAAGTTTTTATTTTTAGAAAGTTTCCAAAATTAGTAGGTTTCCCAAAAAGGAAAGTTTCCCAAAATAGTAATCTTCTATTTTGGGATGAAATTTTAATAAACCTACAAACCTCAAATAATATCAAGCGTTGGATGTCTTGTCCAGTCTATGTCAGCTGTCGAAGCCCATTCAATTGTACTCATGGCCTTACAGTGTGAGGGTGTCTACTTTTGCGTGGGTAAGACGGTTTGTGATTCATAAATGTCATTGGGAGTCCCAGACATTAGTGATTACATGACTGTATAGTCTGGTTTTCTTGACTAGGCCATCGGGAGTCCCGGGCCTTGAGACATCAGAGTGGATTGGGCCTCGGGCCCAGATTCACAACCAAGAGTTATATCACGGATATAATTAGCCGAGATAGGGCTTACCGATATAAGCTAAGGTTGGGTGACGGCCAGTGGCCCACTTTGATCTTAGTTATATGTGGATCTTGGAATCATTATATTCTATTGAGGGTAACTGATGTTATGGAATATAATGCGAGATTAATCATATTAAGTATAATGCGAGATTAATCATATTGAACATATTAACTAAAATCCTTTTATCTTAATTTTCAGTTATGACTAGCACAAACAATCAAAACACTTTCTCGATCCGGTCTGTCCTTGAGATGGACAAACTGAACGGATCAAATTTCTTGACTTGGTCGCGGAACCTGAGGCTAGTCCTCAGACAGGAGAGAAAGGACTATGTCCTTGAGAGAGCTCTCCCCGTGAGGATCGGGTCCAATGCTTCTCATGCAGTATATAATGCTTGGAATAAGCATTATAATGATACGGTAGATGTGCGTGGTCTGATATTGGCTACCATGGACTCAGACTTGCGGGAGCAATATGAGAACATGGAGTCGCCAATAGAGATGATCAGCAGCCTGAAATTGAAATTTCAGGAGCAGGTAAGAGTGGAGAGATACCAGTTGGTTAAGTCTCTCACTAGCTGCAAGCTACCAAATGATCATCCAGTGAGTCCTCATGTCAGTAAAATGATGGGTTACATTGATAACCTGAGGAAACTGGATTATCTAGTTAGCCAAGAATTGGCAACTGAGATCATTCTGCAGTCACTGCCGTCAAGCTATGATAAGTTCAGAAGGAACTATATCAAGAAAGGCTTAACGAAGACGCTGACTGAACTGCATGATATGCTCAAGACAGTTGAGCCAAACGTGAAGAGTACCCAGTACAATCTCATGAATGAGAAGGGTAGGTTTACTAAACCTAATGCTGACAAGTGTGAAGACAAAGTTGTCCAGATTTTGAATCATGGCAAGCGTGTGTCTTCTGAGCCCGAGTCAGATACCTCTTACGTTGGTAAGTGCTGCTACTGTAAAGAGACTGGGCATTGGAAGAGAAATTGCATTAAATTCATGGAAGATTATGAGGAGTTAAAGTTGATGTATGAGACTACTTCCTCAGGTATTCATGTTATTACTTCAAGTTATACCTTATAGGTATTGGATACTGGTTGTGGCACTGATATTTGTTATAATATGCAGAGCCTGGGCAACAGTAGAACTTTGAAGGAAGGGCAAGTGAAACTGCGTGTCTGGAAGGAGCTTGGGATGCTCCCTCAGCCGTAGGGTTTTCACTTATAGATCCCTTTGAGGCTTGGTTTTGTATTAAGTAATTGCTACAATGTACCTGCGTTAAGCAGAGTTGTTTTTCATTTTCTTGTAAGAATTTGAATGTTTTTCATTTTGATAAAAGACAAGTTTTGTTCTTTTGATCTTAATGAAATATTAATTGTAGCACCCTATTCAAGGAATGGGTTTTATATCTTAAACCAAAGAGTGCCTAAATGTAACATAAATACCGAATTGGTTTAAATCTGATGAATTAAACCTGATTTTTCTTGGCGTAAATGTTTTGGTCAAATAGAGTAAGTCGGATTCAGAAACCCCATAGTTATGGACTTTTGGGCTCATTTGAATGGATATCTTATGAGACTTGAATTCTGCTTACTGGACCAAAAGACAAAGGGCCCATCTTAGCCGAGCTAGAGAAAGGCCCAAAGGCTTATTGGAGATTGAACATACTCATGTATGTGGTCCGATGAGCAGTAATGCCAGAGAAAGTTTCCTGTACTTCATTGTCTCTACTGATTACTTCAGTGAGTAAGACTGTGTTCATTTGATGAGACACAAGTCGGAATTCTTTGACATGGTCGAAAGAGTTCCAGAATGAAGTATAGAATCTGAGTGACAGAAGTATTGAGACTCTGGATTAGATCTCGAGTGAGAATACTTAAGTCATTGATGGTGTGATCATCTGAATGAGTGTGAAGTCGTTTCACAGCTCATTTCTCCTGAAAACCTAGAGGTGTTTCTGTGAGAAAGAATCAGATCTTAATGGAAATGACTAAAGATGAGTCACACGAATCTTCCATGATATTCTTTAAGAATAACGCTCTAGAAATATCTAAGTTTACGCTGAAATAGTTCCACCAATATCAGTTGAAAGACACCACGTAAATGTGGATTGGAATCGATCCAAATTCGTCTTTACTGAGTATTTGTAGTTGAGCTACTTCGCTGGTTGTCCTAGGGAAACCAAGGCTTGTTATCTTTTACGTCCATTCTGTTTTCTAAGAAGGGAAGTTACTTTCCAAGAAGAACAGTGGGAGTAAAAGTGTAACTCGAAGAATTTCGAGAAATACAGGAGGCTGCTCAACCTGTTGAGGGAGAGCAGCGGAAGGATTTACAGATTTCTGTAGAATCTACACCTGTGGAGCCTGAAGTTCGCAGATATGAAAGAATCAGTCACTAATCCGAGAGTGAATTCTCGTCATTAGTTGAACCTGATGATCATTGAAAGTTCGCATGATCTGATGATCATTGAAAGCGACGTATCTGCGAAACTCAAAGAAGCGAAAGTGAGCCCGGACTCCGGAAAAATTACATTTTGTGTAAGTTAGCTTCATCGATCCATTCATGGATGGAAGCAAACATATCGGAGTTGGAATCTTCGTTCTGTTTAAGTAGTCAAGGTTTTGACTTAAACAGGAACGAAATGGAACTGTGCGTTTACTAAAAGATAAGTGGGAGCAATATTGCATTTCTCATAGTGTATGTCAATGACATACTGATTCTCGGATATAACGTCCCAATGCTGCAGTCGGTAAAGGACTGGCTTGGGAGTTGGTTTTATGATAGACATGGGTAAAGCCACATAGGTTCTTGGATTTTGGATCTAAAGATAGAGATTCAAAAGAGCTGGTAGGACAATGTCAGGATTCTTAAATTGACAAAGTCCTACACGTTTTCAGCAATCCAAGAAGGGCTTTATGCCAATGTCACATGGCATTCCGTTAAGCAAGAAACAGTGTCCTACGATAACTGCTGAGCTTGAATGCATGGATGAGATTCCATATGCGTCGGCAATTGGATCTATCATATATGCCATGACACGTACTTGTTTTGATGTTGCTTTAATGTTAAGCAAGACAAGTAAAAGACCAGTCAAATCCAGCAAAGAATCACTGGATTGCCGTAAAGAATATCCTAAAGTATTTTAGGAATACTAAGGATAAGTTCTTGATTTACGGAGAAAGTGAGGTGCTACGAGTCGGTAGAGTCTGAAAGGCATGCTTCCAACGGACAAAGATGATTTCCGGTCACAGTCCGGTTATATCTTGTGTCTATCTGGCGGTGTAAGGCACTGTTGCTGACTCCATGACTTAAGCTGAACATTTCACAGCTTGAGAAGCTGCGAAAGAGGTTGTTTGGAAAGAAGAGTTCGTCACTGAACTTGATGTGATTCCCAGCATAGATGAGACTAGCTGCACATCAGAGGTCCAAACACCTTGAGGGTAGGTATAACCTATTCCGTGAGATAAATGACAGAGATGTTAAGTAGATCAGCAAGTTTCAACGAATGAGAACGTTGCTAACCTATTAACGAAGCCACTCCTTAGGCCTAAGCACGAGTCGCGGACTGTTGCTGTAGGATAAGTGAAATTAAGATGTAGTCTTAATTTCAGTGGGAGTTAATAAAGGGCTTTATTTAGTTATTGATATGTTCTTGTAAAACATTTTATGATGTTTAATGAAATTATTATTTCAAGATTATTTTAACTGTGATGAAATAATCGTTCCAAAATGATATGAACCATTTTATAGGTCATCGAAGTAAGTGACTTGATCTTGAGTCATCAAAGTCATTTAGCTTGATCATGAGACCCTATATTTGATAGATGGCTTATATCATCTTGTCCCTAGTCGAAGGTTGTTGAAATTGGAACACCAACAACCGTGTGAGACTAGATTGGTATGTGACTTATGACAAAGTCTCAGGATGTCATAGATGCACGGCATCAAAGTCAATACATAGGTGTATGTTGGGGTACATACGACCGGACAAGGCCCGATTATAAGAACTCTTCAGGATATTTATATCTGTGTCATAAGAGATTCTTACTACGACTATAGAGTATAGTCCTTAGACCTGAGTTCGCATGCATGTGACTGCACATGAACTAATGCGCTTTGATCATTGTCTAATGCTGTCGTTGAGCGATAGTTATAAGGACCTTGATTGGGTGTATTATGAAATGAGTAGTGTACAGTGATGGAACAAGACGGGATTTGTCCCTCCAATATAAATGGAGTGAATATCTCTAGGCCAATCGAGATTTGAATACTGGAAAATGCATGGCCATGCTCAAACGGACTTTCCCGAGTCGTTTGGATTGTCAGTATCAAATCAGAGTCCGATGAACAAGATTAGGCTTTATAAGGATGACACTAATCTTGCCTTATGACTAATCGAGATATTGAGACAAAAGGATTATGAATACAGAGATTCCAGTTCAAGTGGGAGATTGTTGGAATTATGTCCAGTAATCTCTGTACTGTCTCTAGAAAGTAAGAGTATGTCAATGATCAGACATAAGTCATATAATACTGGGGGTCATGATGGCTTGCTAGAGTCCGCTCATGATCTATAAGTTTTGGACTTATTGCCTTTATTATATGATCCCATATGGGTCACACGCCTAAGCTAACGGGAAAATACGAAGGAACGGTTTAGCAGAAGTACGGTAAAAGTGCTAGGCATTTACTGTACTTAGGAGAGACTAAAGGGCCTGATTAAATCCAAGGGATTTAATCAGAACTGAGAATTGGGCCCAAAAGCCCATGAGAACTAGAAGGGGATTTTAATTAATAAAATCAGACCTAGCTCTCTAATTCTTTAAGCCACTTCTGCGCCACCCTCCTCTCTCTCTGCGCCTCCTCTCTCAGCTGGTCTAGCAGCCAATTTCCCGGTGTGCGTGTCTGAGCCTTTGGAGGATCCATCCCTTGGTGGTTCTGCTGATCTCTGACCCGTGCCTCCTCTTTCCGCTGCACAAAAAGGTAACAGGTGAGATCTATTATGTTTCTACTCAAGAGAACCTAGATCTGCATGTTTAGTAGGATGAATCAATCTGGGAATTGAATCAGGAGACACTAAACGATCCAACAATCGGTTCATGCCCAAATTTAGCATTGACCGCCTCCGACAGAGCCTTATTAGAGTCAATTATTGTTAGAAATTTTGCAACTTCGAGGTTAGTCAGATTGGCAATATACGAATGGAGCTTTACATGGTTCCCAACCAATCCTGCAACGTAGTTGAGTGCCGGCTCCGAGAAGAACTGAGGAGGGACATGATATATCATGGTTTTTACTAGTTTTAGACCATGATATAAGTCTGTTTTAGTGTATTTTGGTGTTCTTTTAGAGTCCTCTACAGGTGTTATTAGGTACACGCACGTTTGGAGCAGAAGTGAAGATTTTGGAGCTATTTGGAGCACTTTGGAGATTTGTCCCGAGAGGTTGTGTTCACTGTCCAGATTTGAGATCTGTGTCGATCGTTGCACACCTGCATCGATCAATGCACATCGAGTTGGGCCAGATTCTCGGCGGTTTAATGAAGAATGCTAATATTGCAAAGATGCCCAGAAGTTCCAGATATTTACACAGAAGCTCCAAGTTGTGTTTTAGCTATTTAATTAGGTTTTTAACTTCAGTTTTACATACGCTATCATAACTTAGAGCAGAGAGTTTTTAGAGCTTTTGGGGCTGATCTGATCCTGTACTACACTTTGTTTTGGAGAAGTTTTCGAACCCCTTTATTATTCTAATCTCTTTTATGATATCTGTTTTTTTATTGATTATGTCTTCATATTCTATGTCTGAGTAGTTTCATAGTTAGGTTTAGGGTTTCTCATAGGGATTTCATGACTTGCTAGATATAATTAATTCAGTTAAGGATTCACATCAATAGATGTTCTTCAAACTAAATTGTGTTTAATGCTAGTTCTAACCTGATCAATTAGAATCTAGATATTAGGTTGCTAAATACGACACGAAAGTGTGGTTTAGAATCTGAACTATTTAGGTTGAGCAATTTAATTACTCGCAAAGTAATTTGGTTTAATTAGATTGTGAACATATCGAACTTGAAATAAAAGCTGGTTTAATCTGTTAGTAATTGCAAAGGAATTTGGATTGCTGCACTTAGACTTAGAGAATTCTCGCAACGACAGTTGGTTAATTATATATCTGTGTTTGAGTTCTAGAACTGAGCTTAGTTAGATCCTGACTGAATGATTTATCTGCTTGTCTGATTTCCTGAGAACGCCCTAGACTTAGCGCCCTTAGTTTATTACTTACAACCACAACCTGCTACTTGTTTACTTTCTTGCTTGCTCTTTTTAGTTATTCAATACAATTTGCTTTTTGCTTTCTCCTAGTTTTAATCTCTTTAGTTCTAATCCTATCGTTGCCTAGAGTCTTCGTGGATTCGATCCTTAAGTACTAGATTGATATACTGTGCACTTGCAGTTAGTATAGGGTAAAACTTTAGACCTATCAAGTTTTTGGCGCCGTTGCCGGGGACTCTTAGAGTATTCGATAGCTTCGAACTTAGGGTTTTTACTAGGATTTTTTTTTTTTTTTACTGATTTCTTTTTCTTTTCTCTATTTTCTCTCTGTCGCAGGTTTCAAAATCGCATAGCATCGACCGTTGCACCTTCTTGTGTCGATCGTTGCTAGGCGATTGGAGTTGAATCGATCGTTGCACTGTTAGCATCGATTGTTGCTTGGCGATTACAGGCGGTTTATGCAGACGCGTGATACCAGAAGTAATCCGAACACTAATCTCGTAAAACTCCAACTTGAAGAGCTTGCTAGACTAGAGAGGACCAACAGAAGAGTTCGAAGAACAAGGATGGTTGTTGTTGAACGTGTGATCATAAAGCCTGATGCTCAAGGTACCCTGAGGGACAGACACAACAATCCTTACAATGCTGCTGGAGAACCGATAGATGCTGAAGGGAATGTTATCCCTGATCCTCCAGAGCAACCACAGCCGCAACAGGAGCAGAACCAAGGCCAAGGACAAGGCCAAGGATAGGGCCAAGGTAGACAGATGGTTGTCCATGAGAGGACTTTAGCTGACTATAACCGTCCGGATGAGTTTCATGCTAACCGGTCAGCTCTTGTACTTCCTGAATTTGAGAGGAATGATTTTGAAATCAAGACCGTCTACTACTCTCTCCTGAAGCAGAAAGCCTTCCATGGCTCTCCAAGTGAGCAGCCGATGGATCACATAGATGAGTTTGAGGGCATAGTCACTAAAATAAAGTACGATGGAGTTAACCAAGACTATCTGTTCCTCAAGCTTTTCCCCTACTCTCTGGCTGGAGATGCTGCAGCCTGGCTGAAACAACTTCCATCTGGGACGTTTGTTACTTGGGCCGCTCTGAAGAGTGAGTTCCTGCGTCATTTCTATGATGATGCTCGCTCTGATCAGTCCAGGCAGGACATTCTCACCTTCACCCAAGGTCCAACAGAGCCTCTTAAGACAGCCTGGATGAGGTTTAAGAAGTACCAACGTGACTGCCCGCACCATGGATTCACCGAGGTAACACTTTTAGGCATCTTCTTTAGAGGAATAGATCTTCCATATCAGACTGCGTTGGACAATTCTAGCAATGCCAACTTTAACACTAGGACTCCTGCTCAAGCTAAGCAGTTGATAGATAATTTAGTAAGCAGTAATAGCTGCAAGACTATTGATGAGAGAAGGAAGAAGTCCGGTGGGAAGATGGAGAATTCTGAGATAGCTGATATTAGATCTAAGTTGGACACTGTTTGCAATCTTCTAGCTGGGAAGAAAGCTGTCCACTTTGCTCAAGATGTTGAGATGATCAATGATGAAGGAGATGATCAGGAAGAGGATGTGAATTACATCGGAGGATCTGGTTTCCAAGGAAACAGGTTTGGAAATCAGTCTGGTAATAGGTTCTTCAATGGAGGACAGAAGAGTGCTTTCAACAGCAACCAAAACTCTTCTGGATTTGGACAGACTAGTGGATTTCAGAAACCTTTCCAACAAGGTAATCAGAGGACTTATGGATCTTCCTCTTACCAAGCACCTCCTGTAGCTACTACTCATGAGAGTAAGATGGAGACAATGATGGAACAGCTGCTGGAAAAACAGACTAAGATTGATGTGGACTGCAACAAGAAGTTGGATGCTGTCTATGAGGATCTCAATAGGAAGTTTGAGTCTCTAAACACTCATGTGAAGCAATTGGACACTCAGGTGAGCCAGATTTCAAGCTCCATCAAAGGGAAGAGTGTTGTAGACACCCATATTAAGGCCTGTCAGTGTACATTGATGATGGATCACACCTAGGTGAAAGATTTGAGCTAAGTACAGCTGAAGTGGTAGAAGAGGCTGAAATTTCGGATTTTGAGGAAAATCTCTCGGGTGAAATCTGTGAAAATTTGACTGCATCGATCGATGCACCCTTAGCGTCGATCCTTGCAAGGCGTGGACAGACAGATTCATGGGATTCTTATGACACGGATGCAGATTCAGAGCTCAACCGTTTATTCCCTGGGGTGTCTGAAATAACTCAACATGAGATTTATGCACAATCTATTCGCTTATATCCTAAGGTGTCTGAAGTGATCCAACAATAGATTGATGAGCTTAAAGAGCTAGGAAATATTGGTGAAGAGTTGGAAGAAATTCCACCATCTGATGATCCACCTTACCACCCTTGTGTGCAGAGATACTTGGGTAAGATGTTGCCTTTGGATGAAGAGCTGAAGGATTGGGTTATAGTTGTTCCTCAGCATATAAGTGATGTGCTATTAACCAAGGTTCCTAAGAAGCTACCTGATCCTGGGATTTTTGTGCTGAGTTGTTCAATATTCGAGGATGGTTTCAAGCGCTCTCTGTGTGATTTAGGAGCTGCTGGAAGTCTTATGCCATACTATGTGGCAGAGAAGCTGTGTATGATGGATTTTTCACCTACTAGGACCTCTCTTGTCCTAGCTGATCAGTCGATAAGGATTCCTGAAGGAGTTCTTGAGGACGTCCCAGTAAGAGTTGGAAACTACTTGGTTCCAACATATTTCTTAGTTCTTAAGTACCACAGTGAGCAGGATGATGCTTTGATACTGGGTAGACCATTCTTGGCTACAGCGGGAGCAGTAATAGATGTGAGACACAGCTTGATAGATCTCCATCTGGGAGATGAGCCACTGCACTTTGAGATGGACAAGCTGCGCAAGCCACTGATAGATGGGTAGACCTTCACCATTATGGATGGAGATGAAGAGCAGTCAAGTCACACTACGGTTTTGGATCCTGGGGAGCATTTCACTCCTTCTTTTCTTGGACGCGTTCACACTGATGGTGCTTACTCTCCGCCTTGGATGAGGAGACTTGCACAGAGGCAATCACAGTCTCTGTCAGGATCTCCAGCAAACTGATCTTGTTCGTCCGGTCAAGCTAATGACCTTAAACAAGCGCTGAGTGGGAGGCAACCCACTGTTAGGTTTTAGTATTTTTCTTTCTTATTTTTGGTGTTTTTCTTAGGAACTTACGTTTTGATTTTGTTTTGCTAAGTTTTTAGATACATAACTCGAGTCTGGAGATGTGTGACGATCGATGCACTTGTGCACCGGTCGTTGCAAGGAGATTATGACGAGGAGATGGGATCGCATTGTGACGATCGTTGCGGTCCTGTGCAACGGTCGTTGCAAATGGTTTAATTGCTAAATTAAGGTACGCGTGCTAAACCGGAACCGATTTGGTTCAACAGCATCGATCGTCGCTCATCAGCAACGATCATTGCCCCCACGACCAGGTAAGTGCCTTAAACCCTTTTCTCCTCTCTTCTTCTCCACTCTCGCCGTCCGTACAACCGAGACTCTCATCACCTAACTCTCTCATTTCTTCATCGTTTTTGTTGATTTCAAGTGCTATTCTCCTTTTTTTTACACGCTTTATCTGTTTTTCCAACCCATTCGAAGCAAATCCAAGGTAATGTGTCTCAATTTCATGATTTCCGGATTCGTTTTTAGGGTTTTAGAATTTGAGAATTTTGGCTTGAAAACGATGATTCATGCTGTTATAGACCTGATTTAGGATGATTGGTGATGGATTATTGTTGTTTGTGCAGTTTTAGAACGGATTTAGAAACGATTTTGAGAATTCTTTGTCGGTGCAACGGTCGTTGCATTGTGATTTCACAGGGAGTTTCTGCCGAGACTTACTTGTTTTAATTTCTTGCAGATGCCTCCTCGACAATCCCGTAAGCATAGAACTACCGCAGCAGCAGCTACAGCTCATCACGCTCTGCCGGCTGAGTAGTTTCATCGAGACTCGGATCCACCTGCAGATTATCAGAGAGATCAAGAAGCAATACAGCCACCTTGGCCTAGAGCAGATCAGCTATTGATTCCGACGGGTAGAGTGTGGGGTAATAATATTGCTGAGTTCCTTAAGACTGATGAGTTCACAGATGAAGGAATTTCTAGCAGTTCCTAATCCAATTAGGCAACCCTAGGTATAAATTCCAAGCCTAGGATCTAGGGTTCATGTAATTGAATCATTGGGATCTCAAGATTACCTGGTGATTAGCAGCGGAAGATTTTGCAGATAATCGAGATCTTAAAGCGCCTCAAGTGCTGCGCCTCTACTGGTATCCACACGCACACAAACTGGATCGGATCGGGATGCTAGTGCCGTTGAGATCAAATCTCAAAAATACAATGAACAATTCGTCTCTCTGGGGTTTTTTGGTGTAAGCGGCTGTGTGTGTTCGTTCTTTTTTTTCATAACGTTACTTGTTTAAGCATATATATATACGTATACAAACCTAACGATTAGGTTTCTTAGTGGACGAAGCCCACTATGCTTTTGACTGACTAAATTAATTAAGTGGTACCTCCATTAACCAAATTAGTCACATTCGTATACTTTTTATATATATATACACACAATATACATATATATAATATTATACATATCATATATATAATATTAAATATAAAACCCCAATAAATTTATGATCCAATTTGTTTAGGTGTGTGACCCTGTAGGATCATATAACACTAGCAATGAATTCTAAACTCATTGATCATAAGTGGCTTCTAGCAAAGCATTATGACTGCCTAGTATCATATGATTGTCTCATCTCGACAATACGACTTTCACTTAAGAGCAAGTACAATAGATTTCAGGACATTCCCAACAATCTCCCACTTGTACTGGAATCATCTATTCCCATAATCCCTTCGTCATTATATCTCGATCTGGCATAAGGCAAGATCTGTGTCACCCTTATTTAGCCAAGATCATGTTCATCGAACTCTGATTTATACTGACAAGACAAACGACTGACAATCACCTCGTTTGAGTGTGGCCACACATTTCTCAGTATCAAATCTTCGATGGGCCCTGAGATATTTATCTCCTGTTATATAGGAGGGACAAATCCCATCTTGTTCCATCCCTGTTTCTTCACACGCTTCATGATACGCCCAATCAATGCCTTTATAGTCACCATTTACGGCTGACGTTTGACAAGGTTAAAGCGGACCAATTCATATGTAAGAAAACATGATGAACTCAGGTCAAAGGACTATACTCTATAGTCGTAATGAAAACTCTCATGACACTTATATAACTATCCCGTAGAGTTCTCATCAGTGGGTCATGTCCGATCATGTGTTCTCTAACACATATCTATGTTATTGACTTTAATACTCTTATTAATGACTCCATGAAACTTAGTCATCAGTCACCTCACATACTAGTCTCACGCGGTTGTCAACGTCCCACTTTAACAACCTCGACCAGGGACCAACATAATTTATGTCATTTATTATCTATAGGGTTTCATGATCAAGTCACATACTTGATGACCTATAAAAATGTCATAAATTACTTTGGGACTATTATTTAATAACCATTATTAAACAATACAGATGTCAGATTTCAATAACATAATCAAATTATGTTTATTCGAACATCATATCATAACTAAAATTAACAACAACGACTCCCACTAAAATTAAGATCACATCTTAAGACATCTAATGCCTTTAGCAGTAGCCTGGCCCTCATTCGCCCTTGCTCAGCGTGTGTCGAAGGACGCTGCGTCTTGCTAAGAGTAATACCAAGAGTCATTTGCACAAACCCCTTCTTGGAATCATGCATACTGGACCTGTGTAAGACCTTATCACCATAAGTATCTTGACACACTCCAATTAGCTTGTCCAATCTATCTCCATAGATTCTTATTCCAAGAATGTATATGGTTTCTCCCATATTTTTTCATCGAAAAACAACTTTCGAGTCAAGTCTTAACAGACTGAAACAATGGAACTTTATTTCCGAGAAGTAGTATGTTATCAACATACAATATTAGAAATGCAACTGCGCTCCCACTAGTCCTCTTGTAAACACATGGTTCCTCTTCGTTCCTGACGAAGTCAAACCTTTTGACTGCTTCATCAAAACGAAGATTCCAACTCCGAGATGCTTGCTTCAATCCATAAATGGATCGGTGAAGTTTGCATATCTTCCTAGCTTCATTAGGATCAATGAAAACTTCAGGTTGTGTCATGTACACATCCTTTTCAGAATTCCATTAAGGAAAACTGTTTTCATATCCATCTGCCAGATCTTATAACCATTATGAGTGGCGGTTGCTAGGAGAATCCGAATGGACTTTAAGCATGTTGACTGGGAATAGGTTTCTTTCATAGTCAACACCATGAATTTGCTTGAAACCTTTTCCACCAATCCAGCTTTGGATATCACCATTCACATAAGTTTCCTTTTGAAAATCTATTTACACTCAATGGGTAAATCGACCAAAGTCCACACTTGGTTCTGTGACATGGATCCCATCATTGCTTCTTTACTCATTTGCAGGCCCGTCACTTTCAATGATCAGTAGATCACAGCAATTGGTTACGAGAAATCCACATTTCTCGGGTTCGTGACGGATCCTTTTGGATCTGCGAGCTTCATTTTTGTGTAAAAATCGCGCACATATCTCATATGTATACTTTTACCATGACCTAATTAACCAGGATTTAAACCGTAGTTAATTAAGTCATAAACCAAAATCAATATTTTGGTTCGCGATCTGTGTCGATCGATACAACTTTTGTGTCGATCGACACTTCTTCAGAAACTCGCCTTTTGAATGTATATCGAATATACATTCACTAGATCCTTGCAAACCTTAGGCATCACAGGCACAGGTTCTACAACTCCTTGTAGATCCAACTGCTGCTCTTCCTCATCAGGTTGAGCAGTCTCCTGTGATTTTCGAATTTCTTCGAGTTGTACTTTACTCCCACTGTTCCTTTTGGAAAGAAAATCTTTCTCAAGAAAACATGGTTCCGAGCAACGAACAATTTGTTCTCGGACTGGTTGTAAAAGTAACATGCCTTGGTTTCGTTAGGACAACCAATGAAGTAGCACTTATCGGATTTGGGTGTGAGCCTATCAGAGATTAAACGTTTTATATAAGTCTCGCAACTCCAAATCTCCATGATGGATAAATCAGAAACATTTCCATTCCACATTGATAGGCTCAGAGTTTTAATCCATATTCTAAACTGCAAGTGAACAGCAATGTCAAAGTAGTATATAGGGTTATCGAATCCACAGGGACACTTGGTCTCAATAGATCAGAACAGTAGAGACTAATACTAGAAAGAAAACAAAGTAATTGAATTAAAAGCGGTGCGAGAAAATAAATCAGTAGCAGAGATTAACGGTTGTGAAAGCAAGTAATTAAAAGCGTCAAGCCTAGGGTATTCTCAGGAAATCAGACAAGCAGACAGTTCATTCAGCAAGGATCTAATTAAGCACAGTTCTAGAACTCAAAACACAGATATAGAATTAACCAAATTCCTTTGCGATAATTCTCTAAGTCTAAGTGCAGCAAACCAAACTTTCGTTTGCGAGAACTAACAGATTAAACTAGCATTAATCCCAAGTTTGATATGTTCACAATTATCCTAAACCAAACTTCCGTTTGCGCAAAGTTTAATTGCCCAATTTAATTAGTTCAGATTCCTAAACCCCACTTCCGTGACGTATTTAGCAACCTAAGATCTAGATTCTAATTGATCAGGTTAGAACTAGCTTTAAGCACAATTAAATTGAAGAACAAATATAGTTATGAATCCTTAACTGAATTTGAACAAGTCTAGCAAGTCATGAAATCCTATGAGAGAAACCCTAAACCTAACTAGGAATCTACTCAGACATAGATAATGAAAACATAATCATATGATGAATAAATTGCATAAAAGAATAAGAGTAAAAAAGGGTTCGAAATCTTCTCCAAATACAGATGAAGTAATAGGTTCAGATCAGCCCCAAAAGCTCTAAAAATCCTCTGCTCTTAATTATGAAAGCCTGGGTAAAATAAACACCAAAATCCTCTATATATATGCCTAATCTCGGCTGGGGCTTCTGTGTAAATACTGGAACTATCTTGGGCTTCTTTGCAAATCTTCATAACTTCATTAAACCGACGCGTACGGCCCATCTCGCTAGTGTGTCGACCGATGCACAATGTGTGTCGGTCGATGCATGATCAATAAATCGGACAGTGAGTTAAGCTCTCGGCCAAAACGCCCCAAAAGTCCCAAAATGCTCCAAATATCTCCAATTAGCTCCAAACCTGATTAAACCTGTAAAAGACTCTCAACAAAGACAAAAGACACTAAAAACACATCTATATCATGGTCTAAAATGGGTAAAAACCATGATATATCAACTCCCCCACACTTAGCCTTTGCTTTCCCTCAAGCAAAACATAGAACTAAAACATGGTGAAGAGGTTTGAAAACTCTTCAGAAACTCATTTCATCCTAGAAGCTAAAGTACTCAGATTCCCCTTAGTAAACCACTGAAAGAATCAATTACAGGATATCAAGACCAACATGTACTTCCCCCACACTTAGCAACTGTCCTAGGTAAACTCCACAATCACATTCAGGCATTCAAATTCTCCCTACTGACTTCTGCAAGTATTTAAGTGCGGTCTCACCTAAGGAGTATCGATCAAAGGGCACATGGATTCTTACCTTATCAGCTCTAGACCACCATACTATCTTTCTCTAGTCCCTTTCTTCTCTTTCCCTTCTTTAACAACTGATTTTTCCCCACTGGGTATCATTTTTTTTTTTTTATCAGTGTTCTTCTCGTTATGGGGTGTACTTTGGACACATTCCATGGATCACATGAGAGAAAATAGTGTTTGCTACCCTTCCCATGACCACTTCGGAGTTACTAACTCATCCTCAGTTTATTATTATTTTTTTTTTTTACTTTACAGAAGGGGAGAAGGGAACTAAATAGGATAGGTTGACAGGCTGTGTCAGAACTAACAAGGGAATCCGACACAAAGTATACCAAGCCCTTAGGTGAGAAATCTAAGTCAGTATTAAGGTTGAAGTCAGTAAAGGATCCTCTGATACCTGAAGTGATGTGGGTGTTCCCAGTAGGTTGATCTGTGATGGGGTTTTCTAATAGTCAGAAATAGATCCTGCAACTTCATCCCAATGGTTACTTAAGTTCCTGCAAGTCTTGTAAATCTTCTCAGAAAATCATAGTTTCTTACTTAAACAATTTTGACTCAATAAAACAAAATTTTTTTTTTTTTGAAAAACGGACTGACTCTTAAGAAAACAGAAAACAAAAGTCAGTAGCACCTCCCCCACACTTAAGACACAATGTCCCCAGTAGTGTCCAGCGAAGGATCGGTAAAAAGAAAGAAAAATTGTTAAAGTTCTGTTGAGTTCTGTCGGGTTTACCTCTGTCGCTCAGGCATCGATCGTTGCACTAAGTGCATCGACCGTTACTTGGCGATTTTCGTGTATGGTCGATCGTTGCTCAAGAGCGCAACGATCGCTGCAATGCGATTCCTTTCGTGTTGTGACGATCGACACAGAAGTGCGTCGATCGTTGCACTGCGATTTCATCCGAGACCTGCAAACATAAACTCACCAGAAACAAAAACAAACGTAAAATCCTAACAAAAACACCAAAAATTAAGTAGAAAAACACCAGTACCTAATGGTGGGTTGCCTCCCACCCAGCGCTTGTTTAAGGTCAATAGCTTGACCGGACGGATGGGAATTTTCAAGTACCAGGAGGCCCTGACAGAGACCTTTTCTGTCTCTGTTCAAGTCTCCTCATCCAAGGTGGTGAGTAGGCTGTTGCGGAATGCTCATGTCCAAGAAAGATTGGAGTAAAATGTGCTCCAGGATCTATAACCATAGTATTATCAGGCTGCTCAAAATCTGCGTCCCTTATGGTGAATGTCTGCCCATCTATCAGTGGTTTTCGCAGCTTATCCATCTCATAGTGCAGTGGTTCATCTCCCAGATGGAGGTCTATCAAGCTGTTCCTAACATCAATCAACGCTCCTGCTGTAGCCAAAAAGGGTCTCCCAAGCAATAATGCTTCATCCGGATCACAGTCATATCTCAGCACAAGGAAGTCCGTTGGAACTAAGTAGTTTCCAACTCTTACCGGAATGTCCATAAGGAGCCCTTCAGGAACTCGTATGGACTGATCAGCTAGGACAAGAGAAGTCCTAGTAGGAGTAAAATCCAACATACCCAGCTTCTCTGCCACAGAGTAAGGCATCAAACTTCCAGCAGCTCCTAAATCACACAGAGAGCGTCTAAAACTATCCTCAAAGATAGAACAATCCAGCACAAAGACTCCAGGATCAGGCAGCTTCTTCGGGACCTTAGTTAGCAGAACATCACTAATATGCTGAGGAACTATTATCACCCAGTCTTTCAGATCATCATCCAGGGGCAACATCTTGTTCAGGTACCTTTGCACACATGGATGATAAGGTGGATCATCAGAAGTTGGAATTTCTTCCAATTCTTCACCAATTCCTTCTAATTTCTTCAGCTCTTCAATCTCTTGCCTAATCACTTCAGACACTGAGGAGTGTTGTCTAAAAATCTGTTCGTAGATCTCCTGTTGAGTAATCTCAGAGGCTCCATTGAATAGGCGATCAAGCTCCAAGTCAGCATATATGCCATTATCATCCGACAGTTCTGTCTGTTCACGCCCTGCAACGACCGACACTAAGGGTGTGTCGATCATTGCCATCCCGACTGGTGTATCGATCGGCACAGATGTTGCATCGATCGACGCACTACAGCAGATTTCACCCGAGAGTTTTTCACAAATATCCGAAAATTCTTGTTCTGTCACCAACTCAGCTGTACTTAGCTCAAATCTTTCACCTAGGTGAGATCCATCATTAATGTACACAAACCAGGCCTTAACATGAGTGTCTGCCACTCCTTTTCCCTTCAGTGAGCTGGACATCTGGTTCACCTGAGTGTCCAACTGCTTCATGTGAGTGCTCAGAGACTCAAATTTCCCATTGAGGTCTTCATAGACAGCGTCCAACTTCTTGTTGCAGTCCACAGAAATCTTGGTCTGACTCTCAATCAGTTGTTCCATCATAGCCTCCATTTTGCTCTCATGGGCTGTAGGTGCAGGAGGAGTCTGATAGGATGTAGATCCATAGGTTCTCTGATTACCTTGTCCATAGGTCTTCTGAAAACCACCAGTCTGTCCTCCATTGGAGAATCTGTTCCCCTGTTGATTACTAAATCTATTACCTTGGAAACCAGAACCTCCTATGAAATTCACATCTTCTTCCTGAGTTTCCTCCTCAGTCTGAATCACCTCTACATCTTGGGCAAAGTGGACAGCTTTCTTACTTGTCAGGAGATTGTAGACTGTGTCCAATCTGGATCTTATATTAGCTATATCAGAATTCTCTACAGTTCCACCAGATTTCTTCCTCCTTTCATCCATCGTCTTGCAACTGTTGCTGCCAATCAGGTTCTCAATCAACTGCTTAGCTTGAGTAGGAGTCCTGGTGTTGAAATTAGCATTACTGGAATTATCCAGCGCAGTCTGATAAGGGAGATCTATGCCTCTGAAGAAGATACCAATCAGCTGTACTTCTGTGAATCCATGGTGTGGACAGTCACACTGATACTGCTTAAACCTCATCCAGGCAGTCTTCAAGGGCTCCACAGCTCCTTCGGAAAAAGTGAGTATGTCCTGTCTGGACTGATCTGAGCGCGCATCATCATAAAAGTGACGCAGGAACTCACTCTTTAAGGCTGCCCAGGTAGTATACTGACCAGGTGCCAGTTGTCTCAGCCATGCACTAGCGTCTCCAGCAAGACTGTGCGGAAATAGCTTAAGGAACAGATAGTCCAGGCATACTCCTTCATACTTCATGCCAGTGATTATGTCCTCAAACTTGTCAATGTGATCCATAGGCTGCTCTGCTTGAAGACCATGAAAAGCAATCTGTCTCATCAGCTGGTAGTAGATGGTCTTTACCTCAAAATCATTCCTCTCAAAAGCAGGAAGCACTAGAGCTGCTCGGTTTGCATGAAACTCATCAGGTATGTTGTAGTCAGCTAGTGTCCTCTCGTGAACCACCATCTCTCTACCTTGGGCCTGTCCTTGACCCTGGTTTTGGTTCAGCTCCTGTTGCTGTTGCTCAGGAGGATCAGGGATGACATTCCCTTCAGCATCAACCTGATGCCCAGCAGCATTGTACGGGTTGTTATCTCGGTCCCTCAGGGTACCTTCAGCATCTGGTATCAAGATCAGACGTTCTCGTACCATTCTCTCTCTCTTTTCTCTTCTGATAGTCCTTTCTAGACGTCCAAGTTCCTCTAGTCCGAGATTAAGCAAGCTCGAGTTCGGATTACTTCGAGTTTTCTGCGTTGGCATAAACTGTCTGTAATCGTCCAGCAACGATCGATGCTATCAGTGCAACGATCGATTCAATCTCAGAATCGCCTAGTGACGATCGACGCAAGGGATGCAACGATCGACGCAAGGCGAGAGTCGTACCTGCGACAGAAAGAAACAGAGAAAAATTAGCAAAATATAAAAACAAAACGAAAAAGCAAAAACAAAAAGAAAAATTTCTAGTAAAAACCCTAAGTTCAGTCCTATCGAAGACTCTAAGAGTCCCCGGCAACGGCGCCAAAAACTTGATAGGCTCAGAGTTTTAATCCCTATTCTAAACTGCAAGTGAACAGCAATGTCAAAGTAGTATATAGGGTTATCGAATCCACAGGGACACTTGGTCTCAATAGATCAGAACAGTAGAGACTAATACTAGAAAGAAAACAAAGTAATTGAATTAAAAGCGGTGCGAGAAAATAAATCAGTAGCAGAGATTAACGGTTGTGAAAGAAAGTAATTAAAAGCGTCAAGCCTAGGGTATTCTCAGGAAATCAGACAAGCAGACAGTTCATTCAGCAAGGATCTAATTAAGCACAGTTCTAGAACTCAAAACACAGATATAGAATTAACCAATTTCCTTTGCGATAATTCTCTAAGTCTAAGTGCAGCAAACCAAACTTTCGTTTGCGAGAACTAACAGATTAAACTAGCATTAATCCCAAGTTTGATATGTTCACAATTATCCTAAACCAAACTTCCGTTTGCGCAAAGTTTAATTGCCCAATTTAATTAGTTCAGATTCCTAAACCCCACTTCCGTGACGTATTTAGCAACCTAAGATCTAGATTCTAATTGATCAGGTTAGAACTAGCTTTAAGCACAATTAAATTGAAGAACAGATATAGTTATGAATCCTTAACTGAATTTGAACAAGTCTAGCAAGTCATGAAATCCTATGTGAGAAACCCTAAACCTAACTAGGAATCTACTCAGACATAGATAATGAAAACATAATCATATGATGAATAAATTGCATAAAAGAATAAGAGTAAAAAGGGTTCGAAATCTTCTCCAAATACAGATGAAGTAATAGGTTCAGATCAGCCCCAAAAGCTCTAAAAATCCTCTGCTCTTAATTATGAAAGCCTGGGTAAAATAAACACCAAAATCCTCTATATATATGCTTAATCTCGGCTGGGGCTTCTGTGTAAATACTGGAACTATCTTGGGCTTCTTTGCAAATCTTTATAACTTCATTAAACCGACGCGTACGGCCCATCTCGCTAGTGTGTCGACCGATGCACAATGTGTGTCGGTCGATGCATGATCAATAAATCGGACAGTGAGTTAAGCTCTCGGCCAAAACGTCCCAAAAGTCCCAAAATGCTCCAAATATCTCCAATTAGCTCCAACCTGATTAAACCTGTAAAAGACTCTAAACAAAGACAAAAGACACTAAAAACACATCTATATCATGGTCTAAAATGGGTAAAAACCATGATATATCACACATCTCATGTGGTATCTCTGTAACTGATTTTGATGGAACTCTATTTATTGTAAACGCAGATGTTTCTAGAGCGTATTCTTATAAGGATAATGGAAGATCTAAGTGACTCTTCATTGATCGAACCATATCTGATAAAGTCCGATGCAGGAGGAGTAAATTGTGAAACTCTTTCACAATCTCTTAGATGATCACTAAATTCTTGACTTAAGTATTCACCTCCATGATCTCATCGTAGAGTTTTAATACCTTTGCCAAATTGATTATGTACTTCATTTTTGGAACTCTTTGAACCTTTCAAAGATTCTGACTTATGTCTTATAAATAAGACATAACCGTACCTACTGAAAATATCAGTAAAGGTAATGAAGTACTGAAATTTTCCTCTAGCACTAGTGCTCATCGGCCCATATACATATGTATGTATAAAGCCTAATAAGCCTCTGGCCCTTTCATTTTGTTCGTTCGCAACCTGTATCGACCGACGCATCGTTTGTGTCGATCGATACTACCTTTGTTGAAAGGAGCCTTCGTCATTTTACCCAATAAACAAGATTCACTTTACTCATTATGATTCAAAATCAGATGAGTCCAAAAGCCCATCACTATGGAGCTTCTGAATCTGTTTCTCATTTGTGTCGCCCAAAACGACAATGCCAGAGAGAAGTTTGATTTGTATCATTTGACTTGAATCTCTTGGTATTAATGTTATAGTTAGGCACATTCTGGTTTAGAACATAAAGTTCATTCTCTAATGGATTGCTACTATAAAATATATCACTGTAATCAAATGAATAACACTTATTCTTAATTTGAAAACTGATATCCTTCCATATCCAAACAAGGAATAGAAATAATCTTTCTGCTCATAGCAGGTACATAGTAGCAGTTTTAAGTTCAAAACATGCCATTAAAGAAAACAAATGAAATACTCCTACGGCTAATGCAGCAACTCTTGCTCCATTTCCCACGCATAGATCCACTTGTCCTTTCTCCATAGTCCTACTTTTCTCAGGCCCTGCACATTTTCACAAAATATGAGTACCACAGCTGGTAACAAATACCCAATAAGTAGGACTATAAGAAGTAACATTTACTTCTATAACATAATACCTGAAGAAGAAGTCTCGTACGTCTTCTTCAGCTTCTCATAATCTTCCAAGAATTTATTGCAGTTTCTTTTCAAATGCCCATAACCATTACAATAACGGCACTTAACATCTTCAGAAAGACTGGTTTTAACCTTAGGATCATGGCCAGACTCGCTTGGATTCACAATCGAGCTCGTCTTGCCATTACCTTTGTTCTTACCAAGTTTCTTAAACCTTTTACCCTTTTGTACCATAAGGACATTTGGGGTGTCTTTCTTGATGTTAGGTTCAGCAGTCTTAAGCATCCCATGCAATTCAGTCAACGTCTTCGTCAAGTTGTTCATGTTATAGTTCATAACAAATTGATCATAGCTTGACGGCAGTGACTGCAGAATGATGTCAGTAGCCAACTCTTGGCTAATGGGACAGTCCAGTTTCCCCAGGTTATCAATATAACTTATCATCTTAATGACATGAGGACTAACTGGTTCGCCCTTTGGTAGCTTGCACTCAATCAGAGATCTTACCGTCTGGTATCTCTGAGTTCGTGCCTGCTCCTGAAACATACTTTTCAGGCCAGTGATCATCTCTATTGGCGACTCCACGTACTCATATTGCTTCTGCAATTCCGAGTTCATGGTAGCCAACATGAGACAACTCACATCCACCGCATCATTAGAATGCTTATCCCAAGCATCCTTATCTGACTGCCATGCACTGGCTCGGTACTTCTTGGGGAGAACTTTCTCAAGGACATAGTCCTTTTTCTCCTGTTTGAGAACAATTCTCAAGTTCCGATACCATTCAAGAAAGTTGGATCCATTTAACTTGTCCTTCTCAAGGATGGATCGCAGGGAGAAATTGTTATGATGGTTTGAGCTAGACATAGCTGAAAAACAATGGAGGTTTTAGTTATGATGTTCAAGAAATGAGAAGTCTTAACTATTAAGAAAACTCGCATTATATTCAAACAATGTTTCCTCAGATGAATATAATGATCCAAGACCCTTACTTCACTAAACTTGAGTGAGCCACTGGCTATCACCCAAATTTTAGCTATCTAGGTAAGCAACTCTTTGCTAGTTATATCCAATATAACTCTTGGTTGTGGATTGACATCTCATGTCCAATCCACCTGATGTCTCTGAGCCCAAAACGATTTTGATGGCCCATTCAAGTAAATCAATCTCTTAAGTCATGTAATTGTTGATGTCTTGCACTGCAAGTCCATCAACACGATTACTTCCTGTCTTACTCATGTAATTATGGACACCTTGCACTGCAAATCTATCGCACAATGAAATGAGTCTTGACAGTTGACAAGATTGGAAAGACATCAATGATCACTTGATATTTAGTTGAGGAACGGAACCTTTCAAACGTTCAGTTTTATTATGTTTTAATTCTTCTAATTAAAATGGTTCATTTTTGGTTTGGTTCTGTGATTTCAGATTCAATAACCTAAACCATCGGACCTTGTGTCGATCGATGCAGGTTAACCAAAACCAATTTGCGATAACCGATCAATCCAATTAATCCGGTTTTATGATAACCAGTCAGTGTCGACCGACGCTACATTAGTGTCGGTCGATGCTAACCTAATCAAACCAATCGCAATATACCGTTCTTAGAGTTTAACCATTATTAACCAACCTCGATAACCGGTCCAATCCAATTGAACCGATTTATCAATTTCGCGAGGTTTGTGTCGACCGACACAACGCTTGTGTCGATCGACACTAGGCGAAACCTAAGTTTTATTCGGGTTTTCGCCCTATGTCGATCGACGCCGGATTGGCATCGATCGACACCATGCGAAAAACCCTAAAACGTTTTCGAACAAAAACCCTAAACTAGGTTACTTTGATCAAAACGAGTTTTAGCATGCTTGTATCAATTATACAGAGATCTAGATTCAACTAATCTAATCATCATGCTACTGATTCAATAGAACCCTAAGGCTCTGATACCACTGAAGGAATTTCTAGCAGTTCCTAATCCAATTAGGCAACCCTAGGTATAAATTCCAAGCCTAGGATCTAGGGTTCATGTAATTGAATCATTGGGATCTCAAGATTACCTGGTGATTAGCAGCGGAAGATTTTGCAGATAATCGAGATCTTAAAGCGCCTCAAGTGCTGCGCCTCTACTGGTATCCACACGCACACAAACTGGATCGGATCGGGATGCTAGTGCCGTTGAGATCAAATCTCAAAAATACAACGAACAATTCGTCTCTCTGGGGTTTTTTGGTGTAAGCGGCTGTGTGTGTTCGTTCTTTTTTTTTCATAACGTTACTTGTTTAAGCATATATATATATATATATACGTATACAAACCTAACGATTAGGTTTCTTAGTGGACGAAGCCCACTATGCTTTTGACTGACTAAATTAATTAAGTGGTACCTCCATTAACCAAATTAGTCACATTCGTATACTTTATATATATACACACACAATATACATATATATAATATTATACATATCATATATATATAATATTAAATATAAAACCCCAATAAATTTATGATCCAATTTGTTTAGGTGTGTGACCCTGTAGGATCATATAACACTAGCAATGAATTCTAAACTCATTGATCATAAGTGGCTTCTAGCAAAGTATTATGACTGCCTAGTGTCATATGATTGTCTCATCTCGACAATACGACTTTCACTTAAGAGCAAGTACAATAGATTTCAGGACATTCCCAACAACAGATAGGCCATTGCTTAACCAGTGGGATGAGTATGACACATTGTTGTACAATGGTTGGTGTGGCATGAAGCTTAAGCCGGCCAAATTTGCAGATTACTCGACTTGCAAGAGTCTGGAGATCGATGAGCAGGTTCTTACACTATGCAAAGGCATTGGTCTGGGGACAATGCCAATGCAGCCTTACGAGATGTACCCTGAGTTGGTAAGACAGCTGCTAGCTACTTGCAGAGTGATATACCCTACACCAGACAGCAGGAAGGCTTCAGGAGGCTTCTTTACCTTCATGTGCTTAGGAGCCAGGTATGTCACTTTAGTGGGATGTGGATGAAGCTCAGTATTTCTGGGAGTGTATCGGCACTGGTCGGTATAACTCGAGGACCACACCGGTGATTCAGGTTAGGCATCCGGTTCTTAGATACGTCTTGCGCATCTTGGGATCTACTCTGTTGTGCAAGTTTGAAGCCAACAAGATGCGTAAGAACGAGATGGAGATGTTGTTCATTGGGTTGAGGGATCAGTTTGAGGATACTGTTCTGAGAGATCCCACTAAGGGACTCAACTTGGGAGCTGTCTTCGCTCACCATTTATGCGAGCTGAAGAAGAAGCCATTTGATGGTGTGGGCACTGAGAGAGTAGGGAGTCTGCTTACTCCCATTTTCAAACATTGCAGGATTCCCTTAGAGGGAACGGAGCGTAGTGACAGTTTGGAGTTCCTTGACTTTAGCCATCTGCAGAGTGCTACCTGGATGAAGGAGGGACGTGTGTGGGTCTATTATGACCCTGCCACAGAGAAGTGTGGTATGGATCTTCCTGCTCCTGGTCTTACACAAATTGATACGCTGGATGCCTTGAGGTTCCAGCCTCCTACGAGTGAGCAGCGCAGAGTCCCTTCTATGGCTTATCCGCTGGGAGAGCCTTCTACACGAGTTTCTACTTCCTTTGCGCCTGCACCTGCACCTGCTGCCCCTGTCGATGACATTGGACCTTTTCCCGAGCCTACGACGCCTCATGGTGATATGTCTGAGGCAGAGTGGAGAGAGCGCTCAGATGGTATTCTACGGGTCGTCTGGAACTTCATGCGTACATGCACTTGCAGGAGACAGCCACAGATGACCATCCAGGACCTTCACGACGCAGGCGACGCTCTCCGACTCCCGGTTCTTCGAGTGGTATTGATCGTATTGATGGGATGGAGGATGAGTGATTGAGTATTGGCATCTCTAGACTACGGTTCTTGTATTTACTTTTTCTTTTTCCCTTTGCATTTTCTTTTGATTTTATTAGGATGTTTATGTTTGGATGATGTTTTCATGTTTAGACTATCGGTTGCTTTGATTTTGCCTGTTTTCAGTGTTTTTCAGCTTGCAGGTTCGAAAATTTGGATTTTCTTACGGACTAACCTGCTAACTTGCTGACTGATCCGAAAATCGCAGTGCGTCGATCGACACAACTTGTGTCGATCGTCACAACACGAAAGAAATCGCATTGCAGCGATCGTTGCGGTCCTGAGCAACGATCGACACATGACGAAAAATCGCCTAGCAACGGTCGATGCATTTATGCAGCGATCGATGCATGTGCGACAGAGGTAAAAATCAGACAGAACTCACACATCCATAACATTTTTTGTTTTCTTTTACCAACCCTTTACTTGACACTACTGGGGACAGTGTGTCTTAAGTGTGGGGGAGGTGCTACTGACTTTATCTTTCTGTTTTCTTAAGAGTCAGTCCAATTTTCAAAAAAAAATTGTTTTATTGAGTCAAAACCAGTTTAAGTAGGAAACAATGAATTTTTGAGAAGATTAACAACATCTTGCAGGAATTTAAGTAACCATTGGGATGAAGTTGCAGGATCTATCTATGACTATTAGAAAACCCCATCACAGATCAACCTACTAAGGACACCCACATCACTTCAGGTATCAGAGGATCCTTTTACTGACTTCACCTTAATACTGACTTAATTTTCTCACCTAAGGGCTTGGTATACCTTGTGTCGGACTCCTTTGTTAGTTCTGACACAGCCTGTAAACCTGTCCTATTTGGTTCCCTTCTCCTCTTCCATAAAGTAAAAAAAATAATAATAATAATAAACTGAGGATGAGTTAGTAACTCTGAAGTGGTCACGGGAGTAGTAGTAAACACTATTACCTCCTGTGCGATCCATGGAATGTGTCCGAAGTACACCCCTTAACGGGAAGAGCACTGATAAAAAAATAAAATGATACCCAATGGGGAAAAATCAGAATGCTAAGGAAGGAAAAAAAGAAGAAAGGGACCAGAGAAAGATAGTATGGTGGTCTAGAGCTGGCAAAGTAAGAGTCCATGTGCCCTTTGATCGATACTCCTTAGGTGAGACCGCACTTAAATACTTGCAGAAGTCAGTAGGGTGAATTTGAATGCGTGAATGTGATTGTGGAGTTTACTTAGGACAGTTTCTAAGTGTGGGGGAAGTATATGTTGGTCTTGATATCTTGCGGTTGATTCTTTCAGTGGATTACTAAGGGGAATCTGAGTGTTATTGCTTCAAGGACAAAAAGAGTTTCTGAAAGTTTTCAAACCTCTTCACCATGTCTAATTCTCTGTTTTGCTTGAGGGCAAGCAAAGGCTAAGTGTGGGGGAGTTGATATATCATGGTTTTTACTAGTTTTAGACCATGATATAAGTCTATTTTAGTGTCTTTTGGTGTTCTTTTAGAGTCCTCTACAGGTGTTATTAGGTACACGCACGTTTGGAGCAGAAGTGAAGATTTTGGAGCTATTTGGAGCACTTTGGAGATTTGACCCGAGAGGTTGTGTTCACTGTCCAGATTTGAGATCTGTGTCGACCGTTGCACACCTGCATCGATCGATGCACAGCGAGTTGGGCCAGATTCTCGGCGGTTTAATGAAGAATGCTAATATTGCAAAGATGCCCAGAAGTTCCAGATATTTACACAGAAGCCCCAAGTCGTGTTTTAGCTATTTAATTAGGTTTTTAACTTCAGTTTTACATACGCTATCATAACTTAGAGCAGAGAGTTTTTAGAGCTTTTGGGGCTGATTTGATCTTGTACTACACTTTGTTTTGGAGAAGTTTTCGAACCCCTTTATTATTCTAATCTCTTTTATGATATCTATTTTTTCATTGATTATGTCTTCCTATTCTATGTCTGAGTAGTTTCATAGTTAGGTTTAGGGTTTCTCATAGGGATTTCATGACTTGCTAGATATAATTAATTCAGTTAAGGATTCACATCAATAGATGTTCTTCAAACTAAATTGTGTTTAATGCTAGTTCTAACCTGATCAATTAGAATCTAGATCTTAGGTTGCTAAATACGACACGACAGTGTGGTTTAGAATCTGAACTATTTAGGTTGAGCAATTTAATTACTCGCAAAGGAATTTGGTTTAATTAGATTGTGAACATATCGAACTTGAAATTAAAGCTGGTTTAATCTGTTAGTAATTGCAAAGGAATTTGGATTACTGCACTTACACTTAGAGAATTCTCGCAAAGGAATTTGGTTAATTCTATATATGTGCTTTGAGTTCTAGAACTGTGCTTAGTTAGATCCTGACTGAATGATTTATCTGCTTGTCTGATTTCCTGAGAACGCCCTAGACTTAGCGCCCTTAGTTTATTGCTTACAACCACAACCTGCTACTTGTTTACTTTCTTGCTTGCTCTTTTTAGTTATTCAATACAATTTGCTTTTTGCTTTCTCCTAGTTTTAATCTCTTTAGTTCTAATCCTATCGTTGCCTAGAGTCCACGTGGATTCGATCCCTAAGTACTACATTGATATACTGTGCACTTGCAGTTAGTATAGGGTAAAACTTTAGACCTATCAGGACACCATGAAATTCTAGTAAGACCGGGACCCTAGTGAGTTCCGGCATAACATGTGAAAGTCCCGGTTCCCAGTCCGCAACAAACATAATCTGCCCCTCAATTTGCCATACACCTTGACTAAGAACTCCTCTCCTAGTATCTGCATTTGGGATGTGAATAAGAATTGCGCGATTTCCCATCTTAGATACTGTTATGTCTTTGTATCTGTTGTTCCATATACCGTTGAAGATAGCATGGAAGCCTCCATGGGACGATGATTTAAAATGGAATTGTCCCAGTATAAAAGGTTCCCAGCGGTGCTGAGTTGCTTTGATAACGTCTTCCGTAACTTCAACACAAAGCTCACCTGATTCGAGAACATAAGGTGTACCTTTCTTCTCCATAGTTGCAGCTGGACCTTTAAATAGGTCCGTCCATGTTACCGTGACTGTTTTTTGAGTCTTCGCCTTTGCATCAGCTTCGAGTTTCGACACAAATTCTTTTGGAGGAGAGGTCAAAATCGAGGCTTTCGTCTTTTGGGAAGCGAGAATCATCGGGGCTTCTGAGCTTATAGATGGAGCAACAGACGGGTCCTTCTCAGAAATGGGATTCGTCGAAGGGAGATCTATTGATATCACCGGCGACCTAGATGGAAGAGTGGCATTGTTCGGTGCTATAGCTTCTTCGACTTCAGAAGCTATTTTGAGCTTCGATGTCAGGGCATTCTTCGAGATGGGAGCAGATCTGGGTGGAGAATGATGAGGTGGGTGTTTTTTCTTCTTCGGCATCGGAAGGAGAGGTTTACGGAGCCGGGAGCGGCCACGTCTGTTGTGAAAATGAAGAGGGGTTACTTTATCGCTTTCTAGGAAAGAGAAAAGTTAACTTTTTTGGTTTTCTAATATTCAGAGTGGTTAAGATTGGTTTTACTTTTAGTGTCGTATTGAATCTGATTTGAGTTTCACGAGCTTTTGATTCAGAGTGCTATGTAGTATCGCCTAGAAATTCCGATCAGGGTTTTCATATTTTGCACTTTATGGGCTTTTAAACCTCAATCAGCTTCTCTGAGTTTTGAGGATGAAATTCTAGAAGAAAATTTTGCTTTCAAGCAAAAATAAAATGAAGCGTTTTGTCTACATTAACGATGATGAAGCTTCAAAAGAGCTTTGCATATCTAACAGATAGTATACACTGTCTAATTTTCTTCCGAAGAACTTGTGGGAGCAATTCAGGTGATGATTCATTTATGGTTCTTCATTTTTCTTTTTTTTTGGTTCTTGTTCTGATCTTTTCTATCTACTTTCAGCTGGATATTCCTCCCCGAGAATGGTCGTTACGATATCCTCGGGCAACTAGAATGGTAGTGTAACATCTTCGTAGTTTTTCTTTTTGGATTGTAGTTTTGTTATTTTGGCTACTTGAATACTAGCTTTTTTTTTATCAACAATTTCGATTATGGGCCGAGGCCTTTAAAAGATACAAACGGGCCTAAGCCCTACAAAGAACAAAACCGAACAAGAGTCCATAAAGCCCAAACAAAGCCCTAAACAGAAGATAAGGATGAAACGCGTCGAGCTTTGCCACGCGGACGGACACGTGTCAGCGGAGGAAGCATCGCCGGAAGTGGGTCGCATGCACGGAGGAGAGCGCCACGACACTGAGCCGGACCAATTCTTTGCAGGAACCAGGGAGCGTTTGCCGATCATGCAACTCCCAAAGCCACCGGACGAACACCTGCAATCAAAGAAGAACTGTCAACGCAAGAGCCACCGGAAACGAGCGAAGCCAAGGAGGCGCCGATGCGGATGGGATTAAAAATCTCATCGAACCACCAATTGCTTGTCCTCTAAAGCTGGTGAACAACGACGATATTAATCCTCAAGAATCGTGCGATCTAGAAGCTAAACGGAGACAACTCAGGTGCAGATACGGCGAGAGGAGAGAGAAGGGGAGAGGGATCGCCATCGACAAAAGTCGGAAAGAGACCGGCAAGCCGGTAAGGTCCGATAGCGGACAAGGATTAGCCTGCCCAGGAATCGAAATCGGACTTATTGGGCAAAGCCCGAAAGAAAACAAAATCGGTAGACGGAGAAGACCGACACCGAATCAAACCAAAACATCACCGGAAATCCGGCAGACCGTAGCCACCAAAACGACGAGAAAAAGGTAGGGCCCTCTGAAAGGTATGAAAGCGAGAAGAGGGAACCACCAGAAAAAACTCGTCGGACGGAAGAAAGAGAGAAGAAAGCCGTCCGAATACGGCAGTGATTCCGGCGAACCGGAAATCACCCCCTCTCACTAGCTAAGTTTTGTTATTTTGGAATATAACATGATTTTTATTGTAATTGTAACTCATGGTATTTTGTAATGAGACATATTTGATGCGTCTCAAGTCTCAACTCTATTTTCAAACGCGTCTAGAATTTCCAACTATATTAAATGCAGTTTCTAAATGTATCCGATTTTTGTATTTAGACACACTTTTAAATACAATAAACAAACAACATGTTGTAATTGTATCTAGACGCAGTTGCTGGACGTGAAAAAGAACAACTCCCAACTCTACCACTATAAATTAAAAGATCATCCTATTAAATCAACATGGCAGCTATATATTTAGTCGGTTCATTAATCTTGTACTGGGTTTAATAATGAATACCATAAGATACGAGATTTTTGAAATAAAGCTTAAACAGTTTTTTTTTTTTGAAAAAAACGTAAAAGATAAAAACAAAGATTTTCAAACCGAAAAGACTAGAAGTCAATGTTAGAGATGTCATTACAAGAAATTTGAATATTAATAGCATAACCATATTTTTTTTTTAATATTTATGTTATTTTTGACCAAACCGTGATTTTAAGATAACATATGGTTATTACTAAACACAATCAATGTGTAAAACAGGACAAGTTAACTTTACGCTGCCAATTTTTATGTTTGACGTTTGTGAATATCATAATAAACCGCTATTAGCGTGTTAAGCGTGAGTGAAAATTTTAGTTCCCACTTATGTTGAAAAAGAAAAGAAAAAAAGGGTTAAACCTTTTATCTTTCTGTCTCCATCTCATTCTCCAATTTCACATTAAAAACCCACACAACCTAGATCTGCATATCCATTTTTTTTCTTCAGAGAGTTAACAAGAGAGTTTTCAGTTTCTTTTCTCTTATTTCTGCAAATTCCAAACACGACCATCAGATCTCGCTCCCATATTGTCCGTGCATGTTTCTATTTCCTCCTCTCTCCTTTGCTCTGAAACTCTAGGGCTTCTAGAATTTCTCGATCCTTTTCTTAAGAAGGATTGAAAGAGAAAAAAGAAAAGTATTTCTACCTGCTCCTCCAACTATTTCCTTAAGTCCTGAAAATCTCTACTCTCCTCAATTTCTATATGTATTTGTGAAGAACTTTGAAGGAAAAAAGTTGACTCAAGACGTCGAGATGAAAGATATCAAAACCTCATCTCAGTCCATCGCTTCTGCTACTACTCCCACCATGCATTCATTATTAATCAATCATTTTTGGCTATCCATAATTCACCATTTGGCTACATCTATGAAAGAACGACAATACTTTATGCATTTATTATTAATCAATCAATGTACATGACTAACAAAGAATGATTCTTGTGGACAGGTATACGAAGAGCAAGATTTTCGCATTCAACCGCGAAAACTTTACCTGCGAACGTACTGAGGAAGATGACTTCTCCAACTGCCGATGCCACAAGCCTGGAAACAGGAGAATCCGACGTCTTTAAAACCTTCAAGATATACTCAATGCTTCGATCAACCTCTCGCTTTTCTTCTTAACTTTCAATACTATGTTTCTTCTTTACTTAGCAAAAGACGATGTAACGGTCTTTTAATGACCTGTTTATTAAAACTTTTAAAAGCTTAGTACGTTTCATTAATTCGAGTTCAATATCAGGTGGACTTATACTGATAAGGCCTAATCCATAAATGACCCAGCTCAATAGAGCTGATCCAAAACGACAATAAATCCAACAACTACGATTAAAGGGAAAGTAAAAATAAAGTTGCTAGTAATGCACTTGCCTTCATTGAACATTACGTTGCTGCCAGAGCAGTTGCGTGATAGAAGCAAACAAAGCACATGCTTGCGGCCTTGTTCCCACCAAAAATTTTTTTGGCCTTTTTCTAAAAATTTTTGATAGCTTAGTTGGTTTTAGAGTTTCTTGTCTTACAAAAAAGTGGCCAGTTCAATTTTTACCTTAACCATTTTTAAAAAATTGTTTTATTTATTATAAAATAGGCCCAAATTTTTTTTTGTGCATGTGGCCATATTCATAGGGACGGCTCTGGCTGCTGCTAGGTACCGTCTCTTGATCAATCTTGTCTTAGTTTTTCTTGTGTTGATCTTATGTCAGTAAGTGTTTAACCAGTTGTGTAAATCCAAAGTTCATATATGACAGTGAATAAAATTACATAGCAAGCAAATTGGTAACATTAAACAGAAAATAGATCGTATATATACATATATTCATCGACAAAACGAATAAAGCCCGTCTAGGTCAGTTGGTAGAGCGCAAGGCTCTTAACCTTGTGGTCGTGGGTTCGAGCCCCACGGTGGGCGTGTTCTGTTCTTTTAGATTGCGATGTATATTCTTTTTTATTTGTTAACTAGATTCTGGCCCGTGCGTTGCACGGGCATTGTATTTCCATAGATTTATTTCAATTTACATTCAATAGTAGGACAAAGCAATACATTAATATGGAAGATTATAAAGTTTATATTAAAAATGTGTTTCAAATTTTTTTTAGGTAAAATATAATGTAACATTATTTTAGTATAAATAGACAAATAAAAGAGGAAAATGGCTAACCAAAAAAATAATTTACATTCATCAATATACATTAAATTTGGAAATGTAAGAATAGTAAGATTAGGAGAACATACTTTAATCATCCAAAAAATATTAAGAATTTAAAAGTTTTACCTCTATAGACATTATTTGCATATAATTTGAACTTTGGATCCACATAAAATGAATTCTATTATAAGTCTATTATGCTTTATTCTCATAGGTAATAAAAGAGGTTTTCTATTAATCTATTGTAACATATGACATGACCTATAATTTAGAGAAAAATATATTAATGTTTAAACAAATCTTTGGTTATACCACAAATTTTTGTGAATCTACAGATACCAACATTCGATGCACGGACTAATGTTTATGTATTTGATATCGGTCATTATTTGATAACCAAATACATGTAGTTACTATTTTTAATTAATATTTTTTTTTGGATTAAATACACAGGTATTTAGGGGGATTCTTGTTTTCGTAATATGATTTTGGTTTGGATCCGTTTTAGAGAGACATACGGACTACTTACAGATTGAAAAAATATTTGGTCAACCTTTGGTTTTAAAATTTTATAACCAAACTAACCGAAACCGAACCGAAATATGAAAATAACCAAATTGATACTTAAACTCTACATCCGAAAAAACCAAAACCAAAAATAACCGACCGAAATCGAACCGATAATCTGAACGCCCATGCCTACCGAACTTTATGTAAATGATCGAGTGAGTTCTTTATCTTTAATTTTTCTTCATGTATAAAAAAGAAAAATAAAAGTTGTAACTGACAATCTAAACGTTATTGTTTTTGTTGGTAGTAATGGAAATATTTAGTATTTACATTTCCATTAAAAGTCATTTTATGGAGTCTTTGAAAATGCCAATTAGGATTATGTTACATGAATTACAAACTTATGTTATATAATAAAACTAAGAATTTATATATAGCCAAGGCCAAAAGCTCGTAGTATGAAAAAAAGAAAACAAAACTCAAAGTACATATTGCTTTAAAAAAAGAAAAGAGAATATTTGTATCAAAATATAACACCCATTCCAAAGTATAAAAGTAGTATTTATATTCAGATGAAAGAAGAAGAGACATAAACTTCATGTGATCTGCTTCAGTGATATTTACTTCTTCAGTCTCTTGCTTTTCATCATCTTTGGCATTTTTTCCTTCATTACAGTATCTTCCACTATACCACCTCAAGAAACACCATCAGCAGTTTTCTCTTTCTTTCCAGCTGCATCTTCGTTCATGTTGGTAGCCTCTGCTTGTCCCTCGTCTTTGGTGACCGTAACGTGTTTTTCCATTTTATTAGTCTCAGCATTGCCTTTATTTCTCTTAAACTCTATCTCTTTATATTCTGTCTCACCTTTTTCTTCATCTTTCTTTAGCTCGTCATATATCTCCATTTTTTCTGGCTCAGCATTCTTCTCCTCCTTTTTTCGTGCCGAAGCCTCTGATGGCTTTTAGTACCACCAACGATTGACAAAAGAACAACACCTATGTATTTAGTACCTCTGCAAAATCATATTGCTTGAGCTAAAACACTTTTTCTATGGTTTTGCTTTTTAAAATTTATATGTAGATTTACAAATTCTCATATAGTACACTTCTATAAATTTATGTCTTAGTGATAGGTTCATATTAGTTCTATTGAGATATATGTTTTTATAAGTAAAAAATGTTGATATATGAGAATTTGGAAATCTACATATAAAGTAAAGTAATTTTTTGGGTCCAAATACATATTAAAAATCTTTATATTGAACCTCATTCTTCCTCGCGTGTGTATTTATGAGTTTATAATTATTTTATTTTGGATTATATTTATGTGTTTTCTGATATTATAATATTATTATTTTTTACGTTTTATTGTAAAACTTTTGATTATTTTATTTGTATCTATTTTGACTTTCTTCATATAAAAGTTACATTTATTATTTATATTTTGTACATTAATCTTGATATTCTTCTTCAATATATGTTAAAGAAATAATGGTCTTTGTTGTTTGTTTTTTAATTTCTTATTATTATATTTTTATTTAAAGTGTTTTCTATTTTATTTTTAGACTATATTATTTGTATTGTCTTCGGTAATATAATATTGATCATTTCATCTTTTCACCAAAAATTTCTCTTTACTATTTTTTGTATCGATTTTTGTTTTTCCCCTTTACATTAAAGTTATATATTTTAAATTTTATGGTTAATTCGTAATTAATATTACTCTTTAATATAGTTAAAATAACTATTGAATTTTATTATATGGCGTTGGTTTTATTTTTTGGGAATTTTTTTAAAGGTAATGTTAACAAAATTGTTCTTTTGATTAGTATGTTTATTATTCTTCATTTTTCCATGAAGTGATTTTATTTTTTCTTGATTTCATATCTAAAATATTTCTCTTTTTTCTTCATAGACCTGACACTTCTTTTACGTATATTTACATGTATATTTATTTTGCCGAAATATTTTAGTTCGATCTAATTTTAAAAGTCAATAATTTACTTTCTCCATTTTGTTTGTTCAAAGTTGTAAGAAGTTAACATTTATTCACATACATATAATGTGACAAAAGGTATAATTTCATACATATTTAAAAAATATATACAATGTTGCAATATCAATATTTTAGTACAACAGTGACCATGTTCATAGGCGTTTTGGTCTCAAGTACTGTCATGCTTTGTGTCGTCTCTAAATCTGATGGGACAAAAGCACTGATCTTTTATTTTGGTTGCATATTGGGTATAAGTTTTGTCTTTGATGCAGTTTGCATCATATATGGCATGCTCCTATCGTATGGTGCGGTCTATACGCTCTGCATTATATGTACCCGGAAGATTTGTAAAGTCCTCATTGAATATGGAATATGGGCTGCGAAAGAAAGCATGAAAACAAAAACACCAAACTTATTCAGTTCTTGTAATCGAAGGAGAGGATCTTTTTAACAACCTGATAGTCAACACACGCCACTTTTCCAGCTAATTGGACTACTTGAAGAATCTTATGCTTCTAGAATTCTAAGCTTTTGTTATTCCAGCTACATATGATGGTCCTGAAACGTTCCTGTCCAGCAGTATCCCACTGAAGAGAACAGAAACAGTAAATGATTTAACACATGATTACCTGTAACATATTATAAAATGAATCATTGGAAGATCAAAACTCACAATTTGTAGCTTAATCGTCTTCCCATCCAGCTCAATCGTCCTAATTTTCTGCCATTTGAACCACATTATAAGTAAATTTGTGACAAACAACAATCAAATCACATCTAAGATTGTCAAGAACTCCTCTAGGCAAAAAACGAAAGACCAGGATCACTTACATGAGTCGTAAGAAGCTCATCCTTGTAGTGCTTGTATTGGGATCTCTTTTGTTTTAATTCTGTTGACCAGAGTGAACGTTCAGGTGGCAAGTAGCCAAGCAAAAGCTGCCAAGATAATCAAGTTTCAAATTTTGCATAGTAAGATTTTTCATGCACATCAGATAATATCCTATAATCTCAGTTCTATGCATTGCCAAGAAACAGATTCACACCTTCCATACTGTAGAACGGATCCCAGGAGAATCCGGCAAGCTTTGTAAAGCTAGACTCCTCAATTCCTTCATATTAATCACCTTCTTCGATAACTAAATCAAGAAAAAATCCAGACTAAAACAATCTGAAACCGTCCCTTTAATCACGGACTTGTTATTAGGGTTCGCTTCGTTAAACTCCCTTCGGAAACCGTCCCTTTAATCATTCACCAGTGACGAAGATTAATCAGCAAAATTTGAAAGAAAAAAATGTGAATTGAAGAGATTCTGAGATTTACAAGAACACGAAGAAAGCACTTGTGAATTGAGAGATTCTGAGATTCTCAACCTCCTCGCCATCAAAACGATTTGTGATTTCGAAGAAAAACCCAAGTATCATCATCTTTGTAGGCCTCAAGTAGTGAACGAAAACAATATGCATCAGATCATTGTTGGTAATCTGCTAATAAAACTGAGATACAATTTCTTGTTAATTTTGTTTACAGAGAAGTGAAAAAGGATTAAAAACACAAACCAGTTCCTGAATTTCTGTGAGTCGGAGGCGTGCCTGAGAGGTGGTTCGTGGATCTCAAATCTTTCTGCAAACGAAGGCTACATCATGGATCTCAAGCTTGCCCATGTGATCTCAAAGTACTCCTTCCTAATTTGTCAATGCCAATACGAAGACAAATTCATAATTTTTTAGTTCACGATCAATTGAGGCAAAGAGAAAATGGTGTTTAAGAATTGGAAACTTACGGATCGATGAGGGTGACGTCAGCATCCAACAGTTCTGATTTCGCGGCGAGAGAGACGCCGATTCCACCGTCAATAACCACCACCCTCCGTCCTTTCAAGAACCCAGATTCTATCCTGAATTTCAGAATCAATTTCATCTTTACCTGAATTAACCCAATGATTATCAGAATGTTTTGACAAATCAAAATCGCAAAACCCTAATTTTACTACAGAGAAGATTCGATTCGAAAACATGATTGAGATTGATGAAGAACAACGATATCTCTGCAAATTCCGAACAGTTTAGAGAAACAAATTGATTTCATACCTTGATCGTGATAGTGAGAGAGATGGAGAAGAAGGAAACCACAAGTTGTTTGATAACTGACAAAAAAAATTTGGGGAGAAGAAAGAAATGGGCGAACGTTTTTTCCAAAGAGATGGAGAGAGACAAAAAAAATTGTTGGAATAGTCATCAAAAAAATTTTTGGAGTAATAACCAAAATGTTTGACATGCTGGCAAAATGCTTTGTTTTGATTGGAGGATGGAAGACTTTTTCTCTCTGGTTACTTGTCTATGTATATTAGATGGGCTTTCAAATGATAGGTGGATCAAGAAACATCTTTAACTTTCCATTTCCGTAGCTCTTCTTCTCATTTGCTCCATTTCTCATCTCGAATCCTCTTCAGGCTTCACCGATTTGCTTTTGGTTGCCAAACACCAACGGAAAGATGGATTCGGTTCTTCCAGTGGCCATTGCATCTGTTATTATCGGTGCGTTGATCGCCGTGTTCTTCTTCGGTAGCTACTTCCGGAAGCGGACATGGGAGGTGCAATCCATGGCCAAAGCCGAGCCTCAGGATCCGATCCGCAATCCGAAATCGAATCAAGCTCAACCCAAGAAGAATCATCCCAAATCTCACGCCTCCGACAAGGTACGCTAACCTGAGTTTAGGGATCTGGAATTGAGTTGACTTTCGTTTCTTAGTTTTAAATTTCTTCCTCAAAATCAGATTAAACGGCATCATCCATTAGACTTAAACACATTGAAAGGCCACGGTGATTCTGTTACCGGACTCTGTTTCTCATCTGATGGAAAGAGCTTAGCAACAGGTTAGTTAGTGTCTTAGAATGTTTGTGTGGTTGATTATTTACATTCTGATTACGTTTCTGTGGATAGCATGTGCTGATGGAGTGATCAGAGTGTTCAAGCTAGATGATGCCTCAAGCAAAAGCTTCAAGTATTCATCTTCATATTTATGTCTCTCTTTTTTTCTTCCAACAAAACATTTTCCTTATTTTCTTTTCCATCTATCTCCAGATTTTTAAGGATAAATCTTCCGGCTGGAGGGCATCCAACGGCTGTTTCATTTGCCGATGAAGCCTCCTCTGTTGTGGTGGCTTGTCATATGTTGACTGGTTCGTCTTTGTACATGTATGGTGAAGAGAAGCAAAAGGGACAACATGCAAAGCCCGAGATCAAATGGCAACACCATAACATTCATGAGAAGAGATCAGTACTTACCTTATCGGGAGCAGCTGCAACTTACGGAACTGGTGATGGAAGTTGTGTCATTGCCTCTTGTTCCGAAGGTATGATACAATAATGCTAGATGGGCTGCAGTGTGATTTTTGATGAAAATTTATTTTTCTTCCTCAGGGACTGATATCACACTTTGGCATGGAAAAACTGGGAGGAATTTGGGACACGTTGATACAAATCAGTTGAAGAACCACATGGCAGCTGTGTCACCAAATGGACGGTTTTTGGCAGCTGCAGCATTTACTGCAGATGTGAAGGTGTGTGTTTCTTTTATTATTTCGTCAATATTATAAAATGTGATGACGGTGTATTTGTTTGTAGGTGTGGGAAATTGTGTATCAGAAAGATGGTTCTGTGAAACAAGTTTCAAGAGTTATGCAACTTAAAGGCCACAAGGTATCATTCATTATTCACTACGTATAGCAGCAGCAATCTATCTCTTCTTATTGCAAAGTCGTTTAATGTTATATGCTATGAGTATGCAGAGTGCAGTGACTTGGTTATGCTTTTATCCAAACTCAGAGAAAATCATCACCGCTTCAAAAGATGGTACCATGAGACTCTGGAACATCAATGGTTAGTAGGATTGTTACTTACTTTGATTGTTAATGAAAAGAAGAAATAATCTGAATTGAATTGTGTGGTTTCAAGTGCGGTATAATATGGACGAGGATCCAAAAACTCTGAAAGTGTTCCCTATTCCACTCTGCGACTCAAAGGGAAATCCGTTGCACTATGATCGTCTCAGTTTGTGTCCTGAAGGGAAGATAATGGTAGCAACACATGGTTCCACGTTGCAGTGGCTAAGTGCTGAAAGTGGACAAGTCTTGGAGACAGCTGAGAAAGCTCATGAAGGGGACATCACTTGCATTTCATGGGCACCCAAGGCTATTAAAATCGGTATGTGTTTCTTCATTGCACAATTGTTTATGTTACTTTGTTTTTCGTATCTTTTGAATTGTTTGTATGGTTCAGGGGAGAGAAAGGCCATGGTTTTAGGGACTTCAGGGGATGACAAAAAAGTGAAACTGTGGGAAGCTCCAAAGTTAGAGTCTTTGTAGGAGAATGTTTGAGAGAGAAGTGTAATAGGAGAGATACTACTCATTAAGTTTTGTTTTGTTTTTTTTTGAGTTATCAAAGTTGGGAGTTAAAATTAAATGGATCTTTGAGCCTTTTGTTTCCTACTTTCTCAACTTTTACAAATTTTTAAAAAGTAGTAGCTAAGCAGAAATTGTTTTAGTTTCACTAAATCTTAAAAGATGAAGTTGTAAAATCTCTTAGCTGCGTTGGATAAAAAGCATGACAATAAAACTCTATGCCGGAACTCAGGTACCAGTTTGGCTTGAGCCTCATATTTCTGGGAACCTGCTCTATTGTGGCAGGATCTTTAATAACCATGGCGAACCAACGAGAGTGATCAAGCCTGAAGAAGACATTCATTTGGAAGAGGATATTAACAAGTCTGTAAAGCTTAGCCGAGCAATTCAACTGCCATTGGTATATCAGAGCCAAATCATCACCTTATGAAGGCCTAAATGTAATCAATCATCTAATTAATAATGTCCATATTAAATCTTACAATTCAAAACTTGGTATTCGCCCGGTCATTGGTTGCAGAAACATATCTCCTTCCAATTAAACTAACTAGTTGTGATTACTCATTGATATTAATTTACTTCAAATCAGTTTTTTGGGCAGCTCCCCTTCTCCCACCATAATTAGGTTGACTCGAACATTGACCACTAGCACAGAGAGTAACAAAACAGTTTATTGCAGGAAAACTGACAAGAGAATGGATGACATGACCAAACTAGTAAGGCATGTGCCATAGGACAGCACTTAACATCAGTATAAACATAAAGCAAAAGTTCCGATCCAAATGTTACAGACCATAAGCACAACTTGTGTCTTGTTGTACACTCTAAAAGACAGGATAATGAATCTGCGACAGTAAGCAAAAAGCCCCAAGGAGTTTCGGAATTGTCTGTGTCATATCTCGTACAAATACTTCTCAAACAGTTTCATGTGCTCAGATTGGAGAGCAATGGCCACGGATAAGCTGCCATCATTTGTAGGGCTTGGTAGCACAAACGACAAACCCTCGTATGGAATTCCACCAGGTCCCATAAATATGGGCCGCCCCCAACCAAAGTCTGCATCGTAAATGGGTAATCTGACCCAGCTTGTGATTCCCAGATTTGGACATTTGTAGGTATGTGCACCGCGGACCAGGGCTGACAGATCAGGCTGCATCTCCAGGTAGTCGAGAGCTGACCTCAGATAGTTATCGTCCATGCGAACCAAAACATCATGAATCAGTCCTGCAGCATACCATGTTGGCTTTGATAGCAGATCCCCTGCAACGGCTAGTGGTGTGGCAGTGAATATCACGTTGCCAAAGTAACCAGGGGGCAGCGGCGGTTGCAGTCTTGACCTTCCATCGGTAGCAATGTACAGTTTGGTCTCTTGATCGTCTGGAAGCCCGCGCGCCTTCCCCACAGATCTCCACACATGACCTGCCAACATCTCGTACGAGCTGTAGCTTACTGTGTTGCCATCCTCCTTGGATTTAGCCTTGAGAGCAACAAGCTGGTCGCGCGATAATTTGAAGATGGAGACGGTGGTATTGCCTGATTTAGAAGGATCGAGAGGGATCCTCATGCTGGGGGCAGGCTGGTATTCAACATGATCGAAAGCCGGTTGAGGTGGGTCCCTAGCGCGGAGGAGGGTACGATCAATGAAGGGTGGAATAGTGAGGTCAAGAGCACGGGCCATATCAGACCAAGTATTGATGAAATGGAGACCAGAGAAACCATCTGCCGCATGGTGTTGCATGCCAACACCAAGGGAAGCTCCACCACATTTGAAAAAGGTCACCTACATCCAGAAAGCCCCAGTCGGATGAACAAGTAGAAACCGAAAACAAAAGAGCCAATTGTTCCGAGAAACTAACTAAACCGATTTCAGACATAATCCAACAGTATATTATACCTGCAAAACGAGAAGCGGGAAGGTATGAATGCCTGGGGAGTGATCAACATCGGGAATAAGCTGGCGGAGATTGAGGGTGGGAGCGAAGTCCCCAAAATCATCGATGATGGAGGGAGTATCGGCGACGACGAAGAGAACGCCGGCGGCGTTGCAGTCGATCTCGATACGACCATCGTCGTCCCTCTTCAAGCGGCCGGCCATGGGGTAGAAAGGGACCAAGGCCTTGGCAAGGGCTTCCTTCATGACCTGGGGGTCGAAGAAATTGGAGGCGCCGGTGGGTCTGTAGAAGTAGACGCTGGGGGTGTGGAATCTGGGGATGACGAGGTCGACGTTGGAGTTCCATAGACAAGTGGAGGGGGTCTCGGCGGCTGGCCGGACCATGGTCGAATCGCGGATGTTAATTTTCATCCCTTGATTGATACTAAACAAACACTTGAGTTTGGATTTGGATTTGGAATTTGGGAGTGGGAATAAAGAGGGGATAATATATATATAAATAAGTGGGTGAATACTTTTCATGGCTAAACGTCGTCATCCTTCACCTACCGCGCCCGCCCGCCAGCCTACTCCCTCTTCTCTTTTCCATCTGTCGATCGGCCCCCACCAACTCTCGATGGGGTTGGTAAACCCGACACTTTCGGATAAGTCACATTTTTATTTTTAGCCATCTGGGTCTGGGTCCAGTTTCCTGTTTTTATCGAAATATTAATGTTTCGTCAGCCTACAAATATCTTATAAGGCCCACACATTTGACCCATACCTTATTTGAAATCTTAATCGTCGTGGGCCAATATCATAACAATGAGATAATATACAAAACTAAACCGTAGCATAAGCCTAACAACACCAAGGACATCAAAATAAGCATTTTTGGAGTGCCGGACACTTTTAACAGTTTGTAAATTTTAAACCTAAATGTACATTTCCATCATTTTTATTCGGTTAAATGTAGACTAATTTGTGTAGGTAGTTTCGTTGGACTAATGGACTTAAAAATTCCATCCAAAAGGTGGTAAGTTAAGCAAGTTGTTAGATTATTAATTATCTTTCTTTAGTAAGAGAAAATGCAGTTCTAAATCTTTTTTCAGACCCGACAACACTCCTAAATCTTTGATAGTTCTTATTTAAATATGTCTTTTGATCCAAGTAAGAGAACAAGTTGTAAAAAGTAACTTTTTTCTTTGAGTATAATTTAACATTAGATTCAAAAAAAAAAGAGAAAATGCAGTTGTGTAGTACCAGGAAAAAATGGAAAGATGCTGGGGTTTGAAGGATCTATCATCTATATGAGAAAAGGGGACAAAACATGTTTAGTGGTGTAAGAAAGAGAGATTACAAGATTAGGTAGGAAACAAAAAATCTTGCTGTAAACAGTATGGTAGAGAAACCTCTGTGGTATGTCTTAAATCGATCCATTATAGTGCCACAATTAATGAAAAACCTTGCTACACACAACCCGTGATAGACTAAATAAGTAATTTCCTTAAGGTGAAATATTTAAACAAACGGCAAAATTCGTTACTTGTGGACCAAGCAATAATGGAGGCTATGCTGTTGGTGCTTGTTTCACCACCTTTCTGGTGAACTGTATAGTGGCGTGTAACTGTGCCATGAGCTGCCTCTGCTTCAATGGTCTTTCCATCAGGACAAACCTACAATATTCGCATCTGTTGGGTTATGACTTAATGATGTTAGTTGTGGCCCGAACAGGAGAACGACCTAAGAGACGTCGTAATGATCGAGACGAGTCTGAGCTGAGCTGACTCGGTTCTAAAAGGTTGTTGAAGACGGTTGGAGTTTGAGTTGAGCTGATTAGCTTTAGAGATTGTTACAACTCGTTAGATAGATATATATTGTTCATTGGGTGGTCATGTTCTTGTATCTTTGTCAATCAATTTCTAGAGAGAGAGCGTTGATTGTGTAACAGAGAGTGAGGTTGTACTTTCAAAGTTCTTTTCTTCGTCGGAGTTAGTGGATTTCCGGGGACGGTCCCGGCCTGAATAGGCTGCAACCATTCCGGTTGTGGAGGCTGAACACGTTAACAGATTGTGTGTTCTTTACTTTACGCATCTTTCATTTCTTGTTCAAATCGATCGCAAACAATCATCGAGTGTTCGTGAGCTTAATCCGATTAGGAACTTTGGTTTGGATCGTTTCTAGACAGTGAGTTTCCAACAAGTGGTATCAGAGCCTCGTTAGAGGAACATGCGATTAAACTCGATGGGGTCATCTAAGCACGAGATTGAGAAGTTCAACGGAACTGGCGATTCGTTATGTGGAAGGAGAAGCTTCTTGCTCACCTGGATCTCCTGAATCTTTCATGCGCGTTGGATGAGGAGAAGGTTGCTGATGATGCAAAAACGGACCAAGATGACAAATCTGACAAGAAAGTAGATCGCGTGGAAAAGGAAAGAAAGGCTAGGAGCACGATCATTCTGAGCCTGACGAACAATGTTCTGAGGAAAGTGATCAAAGAAAAAACTGCACTTGGTATGCTTAACGCTCTTGATGAACTGTTTAGTCCTCATACTTTGACAAGTAGGATTCATCTAAAACAAAATTTATTCGGTTTTAGTATGAAGTCTAATCTGTCTGTTGAGAAGAATGTTTATGAGTTTCTGAAGTTGATTGCGGATCTTGAGAATGCTGAAGTGATTGTGTCTGATGAGGATCAAGCAGTTATGCTCCTGATGTCACTACCCTCACAATATGCTGGTCTCAAGGATACACTGAGATATAGCAAAACATGTTTGACTATGAAGGATGTGATCTCAGGAATAAAGTTAAAAGAACTTGAGCTTGGACTAAATGGAAAGGATCAGAAGTCAGTGGCTGAAAGTCTCTATGTAAGAGATAAGTCGTCTCAGTATCAGTCAAAGTCAGAAGGGAAAACTCAGTCTACTGGTTCAAAGAAACAGAAAGGTAAAGACAAAGAGAAGGATAAGTCCAAGAAATCTTGATGGCTGTGTGGAGAGAAAGGACACTTCAAAATGCAGTGCCCAAAGAAGAATGATCAGAACTACAAAGGGAGACAATCACATGGGGAAACATCTTTTGTTGAAAATGGTGAAGATGGTGATGTTGATGTCTTGTGTGTTGATGAAGTTCTGAGTATAACTGACACAGACTTAAGGTCTAGGTGGGTTATTGATACTGGCTGCTCTTTCCACATGTCCTGGAGAAAGGACTGGTTCATGGATTTGGGTGAGCAGAAGTCCGGATCTATGAGGATGGCAAATGACACCATGTCAGAGGTAAAAGGTGTTGGCTCAGTAAGAATCACAAATGAAGATGGTTCAGAGGTTATTCTGACTAATGTCAGGTACATACCAGGGATGAAAATGAACCTCATCTCCCCTGGTATACTGGAAGAACAAGGTTGTAACTACTCGTCAGAAGATGGTCTTCTAAAGATAAAGAGGAATGGAAAAGTGATTCTACAAGGTAGAAGAAATCAGTCTTTATACTTCATGTGTGAGAAACGTTTTGAGAATACAGAGATGGTCTGCTCCAGTGTTGTGAATGGTGATGACACAAGGCTATGGCACAGTAAGCTGGGACACATGAGTCAAAAGGGCATGGATCTTCTGGTGAAAAGAGGTCTACTGGATGGTAAAAGGGTCACTCAGTTGGGTTTCTGCGAAGATTGTGTTTTTGGGAAAGCTCATAGGCTGAAATTTAAGACAGGCAAGCACACATCAAGTGGGATCCTAGACTACATACATTCAGACTTATGGGGCTCTTCTTTTGTTCCAAAGTCTCTTGGTGGATGTCAGTACTTTCTAAGCATCATAGATGATTACAGCAGAAGAGTCTGGATAAGGTTTCTGAAGTCTAAGGATGAGGCTTACACAAAATTCAATGATTGGAGAATCATGGTGGAGAATCAAACAGGAAAGAAAATCAAGATGTTAAGGACTGATAATGGACTTGAATTCTGTAACTTCCAGTTTGATTCTATGTGTAAGGAACAGGGAATTTCCAGGCATAAGACTGTGGCTTATACCCCTCAGCAAAATGGGGTAGCAGAGAGAATGAACAGGACAATAATGGACAAGGTAAGAAGCATGTTAAGTGAGTCTGGTTTGTCAAAATCTTTCTGGGCAGAAGAAGCATCAACTGCAGTTCATTTGATTAACAAGTCTCCTTCAACAGCCATTGGTTTCAAGTTACCTGATGAGGTATGGTATGATAAAGATGGTCTGGATTATTCTTACTTGAGACGGTTTGGTAGCATTGTCTATGTTCATTCAGATGATGGAAAACTTAATCCAAGAGCCAAGAAAGGAGTGTTTGTGAGTTACCCAGACGGTGTAAAAGGTTACAAGGTGTGGCTGCTAAATGAGAAGAAGTGCATTATAAGCAGGAATGTCATCTTCAAAGAAGACCAGTTGTATAAGGATTGTAAGGCAACAGGGTCTCAGTCCTGCAAAGCTCGAAGAAATGAAGATCTGGTAGAGCTAGAGGTGAGTGATAGACATGTCACTGACACTGAAGAAACTGAAAACAATGACGACTCTGTTGATAATCTGGAAACTGAGGAAGAGGCTCAGGAAAACAATATGCAGGATCAGGAAGCTCAGGATCATGATCAGCAGGATCATGAATATCAGGAACAGGATCATCAAGATCATGATTTTCAGGAACAGGATCATCAAGATCATGATTTTCAGGAACAGGATCATCAAGATCATGATTTTCAGGAACAGGAACAACAATACCAAGAGGAGTATGAACAGGAATTGCAGGAACAAGAGTTAGAAGAAGACAATGGTATGGGTTCCTATCTTCTTACCAGGGATAGAGTCAGGAGGGAAATACATCTGCCAATAAGATACAGAGATAATCACATGGTGGAGCATGTATTCTTGACTACAGAGGAAGGAGATAAGCTGGAACCAGAGGGTTACTTGGAAGCTTCTAAAGATGCAGACTGGAGTTCATGGAAGGAAGCTATGGCTGAAGAGATAGAGTCTTTATCTAAGAATAAGACTTGGGACCTGGTTTAGCTTCCTAAAGGTGCTAGAGTAATTGGCTGCAAATGGGTTTACAAAAGGAAAGAAGGAGTTCCTGGAGTTGAAAAACCACGTTTTAAAGCTAGGCTCGTAGCTAAGGGCTTCTCTCAGAGAGAAGGCATAGATTACAATGAAATATTTGCTCCTGTGGTCAAGCATGTGTCAATAAGAGTTCTTCTGGAGATTGTGGCATATGAGAATATGGAACTTGAACAGCTTGATGTTAAGACAGCGTTCTTGCATGGTGAGCTAGATGAAACCATATACATGTCTCAGCCACAGGGTTATGTTGAAAAAGGAAAATCTGAGCATGTTTGTATGCTAAAGAAGTCACTGTATGGCTTGAAGCAGAGTCCAAGACTATGGAATCAGAAGTTTAATGATTTCATGATGAAGCAAAACTTCACTAGGAGCAATCTGGACAGTTGTGTTTATGCTAAGAAGCTTGCTGATGGAGCATATATCTACTTGCTATTGTATGTAGATGATATGCTTGTGGCTTCTAAAAACAAGTCAGAGATTAAACTCTTAAAGGGGAAGCTTGGTGAAGTGTTTGAAATGAAGGATTTGGGTAATGCTAAGAAGATTTTGGGCATGGAGATAAGCAGGAACAGAATTGAGCACAAGTTGGAGTTATCTCAAAAGAGCTACATTGAGAAAGTCTTGAAGCTATTTCAACTTGATCAAGCCAAGCCGGTTAAAACCCCTTTGGGTATTCATTTCAAACTGAGAGCTGCAACTGATAAGGAACTGGTGGAGCAAGGTGAGTACGTGAGTTCAATTCCATATGCTAGCGCCTTTGGAAGCATTATGTACTCTATGGTAGGTACACGACCCGATATAGCTTATCCTGTTGGTGTGGTGAGTCGGTTCGTGGCAAAACCCTTGAAAGATCATTGGCTAGCTGTGAAATGGGTTCTGAAATACCTTAAAGGATCAGTTAACAGTAGGCTTGTGTTTCAAAGAAGAGAGAATCTGGCCTTGAAAGGTTACTGTGATGCAGATTATGGCTCTGATTTGGACAAGAGAAGGTCTATCACAGGATGGGTGTTTACGTTGGGAGGTACTGCTGTTAGCTGGAAGTCTGGACTACAGAAGATTGTGGCTTTATCAACAACGGAATCAAAGTATATTGCTCTGACTGAGTGCACAAAAGAGGCGATATGGCTCATAAATATTCTAAGGGATTTTGGGTATAGGCAGAAGCAGGTTGAGCTCCACTGTGACTCGCAGAGTGCCATTGCACTTTCCAGAAACAACATATATCACGAAAGGACTAAACACATGGCAACTAAGATGAGCTTTGTTCGAGAGAAGGTTGAGGAGAAGGTGATTAAGATCACAAGGATATCGACTCTGACGAACCCAGCTGACATTTTCACTAAGGTTCTACCAGTGAACAAGGAGAATGAAGCACTCAAAATGCTTCATCTCGAAACCGAGTAGAAGGTTTCAAAATCCGGGACCGCGGGAAGCTGTTGAAGAAGAAGAGATGACTTGGAACAGAAGACACAATGACCCTTAAGTCATTGGTGGAGTTTGTTGGGTTATGACTTAATGTCATTGGGCTCAGCTGTTTTCGCGCATGGGCCAGAGGATGTTAGTTGTGGCCCGAACAGGAGAATGACCTAAGCGACGTCGTAATAATCGAGACGAGTCTGAGCTGAGCTGACTCGGTTCTAAAAGGTTGTTGAAGACCGTTGGAGTTTGAGTTGAGCTGATTAGCTTGAGAGATTGTTACGATTCGTTAGATAGATATATATTGTTAATTGGGTGGTCCTGTTCTTGTATCTTTGTCAATCAATTTCTAGAGAGAGAGCGTTGATTGTGTAATAGAGAGTGAGGTTGTACTTTCGGAGTTCTTTTCTTCGTCGGAGTTAGTGGATTTCCGGGGACGGTCCCGGCGTGAGTAGGCTGCAACCATTCCGGTTGTGGAGGCTGAACACGTTAACAGATTGTGTGTTCTTTACTTTACGCATCTTTCATTTCTTGTTCAAATCGATCGCAAACAATCATCGAGTGTTCGTGAGCTTAATCCGATTAGGAACTTTGGTTTGGATCGTTTCTAGACAGTGAGTTTCCAACAGCATCTTTCAGATTATAGGAAGATTCATAAGAGACATATTAACAAGACAAAGACCAAATTTTGGCTCATGCCCGTGTCATTTCATACCAACACCGACGTCATCAGTCCCAGATATCCATATCCTGCCGCGGACAGCAGAAACATTGTTTCATAAGGAGAAATAAAATTGGTGTTTCTGTCCCCATTCTAATCACATGTTAAAGAACCATGATCCAAGACCAATAATGCATTTTCTTAGATAGAAGCACAATTATTGATGGAAAAGAAAACCTTGAAAGTGGATCAATCTTTCTTAGTATTATTGATCATCAATGTTAAGGACTGTTCTTATTGTTGCAGGTTTGACAACAAGATTGAAAGTCTCTGTAAAATCCACTCCTTGTTCCTGAGATTTCCCATTTGCAACAAGCCTTGCTTTGTGTCTGTTTAACACTCCATCTGCATCATATTTATGTTTGAATAGTCACATAGATCTCACTATATTGACCTTATGCGGTTTAGGCACCAAAGTCCATATCTTAGCCTTAAACATAGCATCAAGTTCATCAGTCATAGCTGGATTCCAATTAGGATCCGATAATGCCTCATTATGTCCTCTAGGAATAGGCGTTTTGGATGAGGTGACAAGAGAAATGACCTTTTTGGTTTGTCTATCTGAGATTATGATATGGTGTGAACACGAGGAGCTTGTGTTTCAGCTGAAGGAGCGAGCGATGAAGTAGCTTGTGCACGTGCTCGAGTAACATGAGCAGTAAAAGATATGCAATATCTAGTCTTAGTCTGCGTCATTCAGTTGAGATGGAATCTCCAATAATGTAGGATCGGTTGTAACTGTACGTATGATATAATCTCTGTACATTGTTCATTGTAAAGGTAATGAATTGAAATACACTTTCATGATATCAGAGCCTCTAAGCTTCTGATCCATATTTCTTTCTTCTTTTTTTTTTCTCTCTTCTCGTTTCTTCATCTCTTCTCTACTCCTTGATTCAGTCTCTCTTTCTCTCCGCTTTTTAATGGCTGCTCCTGTTATTCCTCCTGTCGAAAGGGTGTATGGTGTCACCAACATAAAAACACACATACCCCTCATTCTTGACAGTGATGAACACAAATACGATGCTTGGAGAGAATTGTTCCTGATGCACTGCAACTCTTTCAATGTCTTAGGACATGTTGATGGTACAAACACTGCGACTGGTGATGATGACCAGGAATGGGTCAAGTGTGATGGTATGGTGAAGCTTTAGATCTATGGAACTCTAGTGCCTGCACTGTTTAAATCAACATTCAAGACTGGTGGTACGGCTCGGGATGTCTGGCTGCGGATCGAGAACATGTTTCACAACAACAAGGATGCCAAGATCATACAAATCGACAATGTTCTTAGAACCCTGGAAATCAGTGATCAATCAATCCGAGACTACAGTCAGCAACTGAAGTCCCATGCCGACCTCCTCTCGAACCTCGATGCTCCGGTTAGTGAGAGAAACCTTGTGATGTACATGTTAAATGGTCTCAATGAGAAATTTGACAATATCATCAATGTCATCAAGCATCAGAAGCCCTTCCCATCCTTCGAGGATGCCAAATCAATGCTCCTTGATGAAGAATCTCGCTTGAAGAAAACCAGCAGATCTATTGCTTCTCATAATGATCATGCTTCCTCATCATCGGCTCTCCTAGCTACGGCTTCACCTTCGTCTGCTCAACATCAACAAATGCGATCAAACAACAACAATCGTGACAAAAACAAAGGTGGAAACTGTGGACGTGGACGCAATCAAAACTACCAGCCTCGTCCATCTTATGGTTGGGTCCTCCTCCATTCTGGAACCCATTCATGACTTGGCCTAACAACGCCAATACTTGGAATCAGTTTGCTTCAGGAAATCAGACCCGCGGCATCTTGGGAGCATCTCCTTCATCTCAGTCCCCTGGTTTTGCAAATATTGCTGAAGCTGCACAACCGACAAGAGACTTTGCTGAGGAATTTAACACTATGACGCTCTCCGATCCTACCTCTGCAGGATGGTACATGGACACTAGTGCTACGGCTCACCTTGCTTCATCACCAGGTAAGCTTCAATCTGTTATCAATCCCGGCATTGGAAACTCTGTCGTAGTTGGTAATGGCTCTTCTCTTCCTGTTCTCATGTCTGGTTCCTCTTCTCTTCCTCTTACTTCACGCTCATTTCGTTTAAATAATATTCTTATCACTCTTCAAATCATTAAGAATCTTATTTATGTTCAAAAATTCACTAGAGATAATTCTTGCTCTGTTGAATTTGACCCGACTGGTTTTTCTGTGAAGGACCTTTGAACCAGGAAACTCATACACCGCAGTGATAGTGATGGTAACCTTTATCCTGTGCTGCCTCCTTCTGCTGAATTCTCTACTCAGTCCTACGCTCTCACTGCAGTTTCGTCGTCATTGTGGCACAATCGTCTTGGTCACACGAATAAAGAAACTCTTCGCTTTCTAATCTCTTCTAAACTCGTTTCATGTAATAATGACAAGATGTCTTCTTCCTGTATTGCTTGTCAAACTGGGAAACACCTTAAGCTTCCATTTTTTAAATCAAATTCAGTTTCGTCTCACCCATTTGATCTAATTCACTTTGATATTTAGACGTCTCCAATTAAATGTATCAGCGGCATTCACTATTACATACTGTTTCTTGACGATTTTTCTCATTTTTATGGGTTTATCCTCTTCGTCGCAAAAGCGAAGGTTTCTCTAAATTTCTGCATTTCAGTGCTTATGTCAAGAATCAGTTCAACAAAGTTATCAAGGCCTTTCAATGTGATAACGGAGGCGAATATGTAAATGCTCTGTTTCGGTCACACTTTGATAACAATGGAATACAACCTCGCTTTTCTTGTCCATACACGTCCTAGCAAAACGGTAAGTTTGAACGAAGGATCCTTACGATTAACAACACTATTCGTACACTTTTGTTTCAGGCTCATCTTCCTGCGACATAATGGGTAGAGGCGTTACATGTCTCAGTTCACATTCTAAATATTCTTCCCTCTTCTTCCATTAATCATAAGAGCCCATTCTTTATTCTTTTCAACAAACAACCCACTTATGATCATCTCCGTGTTTTTGGATGCCTTTGCTATTCAAACACAAACCAATCCACAAACCACAAACTATCTCCTCGTTCTACACCTTGTTTATTCCTTGGTTACCCTTCTCAGCACCGTGGCTATCATTGTCTTGACCTTCAATCAAATAAGATCATCATATCCATGCATGTCATATTTGATGAGACATCATTTCCAGATGCTTCTCCAAAAACTTCTAAATCCGCCTCTTATCAGCTTTTGGATTCGTTAGATGAGCCGCATTCAATGTTTCGGGACATTCTTCAGTCTCCGGTGCCTATCACGGCTGCTCAGCCTCTTCCTCCTTCAACGATCCCTTCTCAGCCAACCATCATTGCTCAACCACCTCGCATTCCTATACCTCCTCCTTCTTCTCGGCCACACATGAGAAGTCACAGTGGGATTTCAAAGCCGAAAAAGATAGCATCTCTTCTCACTTCTGCTATCTCTCCTTTACCAAATTCGCACCATAAAGCTCTTCTACGTCCTTGATGGAAACCAGAAATGTTAGAAGAGTACGATGCTCAGATTGATAATAAGACCTTGAGCTTAGTACCTCGTCCTAATGGAGCTAATGTTGTTAACTCTCTTTGGTTGTTTAAGCATAAACATGATGCAGATGGCGCTTTAACGCGATATAAGACGCGACTAGTGGCTAATGGTAAGACACAGGCTGAGGGCATAGACTACGACGAGACGTTTGCACCGGTTGTCAAGCCTGCAACGATCAAAACAGTCTTACACATAGCTGTCTCCTGCGGTTGGGAAATCAATCAACTCGACGTTAAAAATGCTTTCCTGCACGGGACTATCTCTGAAGATATATATGCTTCAGCCGCCTGGTTTCGTAAGCACAACTCATCCACACTTTTTTTGTAAGCTACACAAAGCAATTTACGGACTGAAACATGCTCCCCGTGCTTGGTACTCCCGGTTTACAACGTTCTTGTCTTCGATCGGCTTTGTCACAAGCAAATGTGATCCCTCACTCTTCGTCTATAAGAGAGGAAATTCGATTGTTTATCTTCTTCTATACGTTGACGATATTATTCTCACGGTTTCTACTAGTTCTCTTATATCATGGATTACAACATTGCTCAAACGTGAATTTCCAATCACTGACATGGGGCGCTTACGATACTTTTTGGGAGTAAAGGTTGACTATAACAAGTCTGGCATTCTTCTAACTCAGAGTCAATATGCCAAGGACATTGTGTTGCGTGCAGGAATGGGAACTTGCAAACCATTATCCACACCGGTGGATGTTAAGTCAAAACTATCGGCTGATGATGGTGACCCGATTGCAAACCCGACAGACTATCACAAATTGGCTGGCGCACTGCATTACTTGACGCTGACGAGACCATACCTTACATATGTCGTACATCAGGTCTGTTTGTTCATGCACGGTCCAAGAACGACCCATCTTCAAGCCCGTAAGCAGATCATCAGATATCTACAAGGCACTCTGCATCATGGACTGCAATTTTATCGGTCCAAGTTGACGAAGATCACAGCTTATTCTGACGCGGACTGGGCCGGCTGTCCTGATACGCGACGTTCAACTTCAGGGTACTGTGTTTACCTTGGGGATAATCTAGTCAGTTGGTCGTCTAAGAGACATCAATCTGTTTCACTCTCCAGCGCAGAATCCGAGTACAAGGGTATCGCTAACACGGTTGCTGAGACTTGCTGGATACAAAATCTTCTCTTGGAGCAACCTCTACCTGTTAAGACGGCCACGCTAGCCTATTGTGATAGCATAAGCTTGGTTTACATGTCCAACAATCCAGTTCAACATCAACAGACTAATCATATAGAGATTTATCTTCATTTATTCGAGAGAAGGTGGCTCTAGGGCATGTTAAGGTGCTTCATGTTCCTTCTGCATTTTAGTATGCATGCATATTCACTAAGGGACTTCCGACTACACTGTTTAATGACTTTAGACACAGTTTAAACGTTCGATGCTGAAGGAATTTCTAGCAGTTCTAATCACATTAGGCAACCCTAGGTATAAATTCCATAGCCTAGGATCTAGGGTTCATGTTTATAATTGAATCTACAGAGAATCTCGAATGTACCTGGATGATTATGCAGCGGATAGTGAACAGGGATTCGAGATTGAATAGCGCCTCAAGTGTTGCGCCTCTACTGGTATCCACACGCACACAAACTGGAACGGACGGGATGCTAGTGCCGTAGAAATCAGATCTCTTAGAGGTTTCTCTGTTTCACCGAGGTGGCTGTCAATTGAGTACTGTTGCTGTAAAAGTCGACCATATTTCATATATATGGGCTTTTACCACGACCTAATTAACCAAGGATCAAACCGTAGTTAATTAAGTCATAAACCAAAATCGTTATTGTGGTCCGCGATCTGTGTCGATCGATGCACCTGTTGTGTCGATCGACACTGCCTCAGAAACTCGTTATTGAATGCATATCAAATATACATTCACCAGATCATTACACTAATGATCAACCCCATATTCTATATCTAGTTTGCTACACTAATGATCAACCCCATATTCTATATCCAATTTGCTTAGGTGTGTGACCCTGTAAGATCATATAATACTAGCAACGAGTTCTAAACTCATTGATCATAAGTGGCTTCTAGCAAAGCATTATGATTGCCTAGTATTATATGACTGTCTCATCTCGACAATACAACTTTCACTTAGAGTAAGTACAGTTGATTTCAGGACATTCCCAACAATCTCCCACTTGTACTGGAATCATCTATTCCTTTAATCCCTTTGTCACTATATCTCGATCTGGCATAAGGCAAGAACTGTGTCATCCGTATTAAGCTAGATCATGTTTATCGAACTCTGATTTATACTGATAAAACAAACGACTGACAATCACCTCGTTTGAGCGCGGCCACGCATTTCTCAGTATCAAATCTTCGATAGGCCCTGAGATATTTATCTCCTGTTATATAGGAGGTACAAATCCCATATTGTTCCATCCATGTTCCTTTCACACTTCATGATACGCCCAATCAGTGTCTTTATAGTCACCTGTTACGGCTTACGTTTGACAAAGTCAAGACGGACCAATTCATATGTAAGAAATCATGAAGAACTCAGGTCTAAGGACTATACTCTATAGTCGTAATGAGAAGCTCTTATGACACTCATATAACTATCTTGTAGAGTTCTCATTAACGGGTCAAGTCCGATACTATGTTCTCTAACATATATCTATGTGATTGACTTTAATACTCTTATTAAATGACTCCATGAAACTTAGTCATCAGTCACCTCACATACTAGTCTCACGCGGTCGTTAATGTCCCACTTTAACAACCTTGACCAGGGACCAACATAATTTATGTCATTTATTACTTATAGGGTTTCATGATCAAGTCACATACTTGATGACCTATAAAATGTCATAAATTAATTTGGGACTATTATTTAATAACACAATTAAATAATACTGAAACAAATTTCATTAAAATAATATAACCATAGTATGTTTTCATGAACACCATATCATAACTAAAAAACCAAAAACAACTCCCACTGAAATCAAGATCATATCTTAAGAAATCTAATGCCTATTGCAGTAGTATGACTCTCATGCTTAGGCCTTGGGAGAGGCTTAGTCAAAGGATCAGCAACATTCTCATCCGTCGGGACTCTGCTGATCTTCACATCTCCTCTATTATTGATATCACGGATAAGGTGATACCTCCTCTCTATATGTTTGGACTTCTGGTGTGACCTAGGTTCCTTCGCCTGCGCAATGGCTCCATTGTTGTCACAATATAAAGTCACTGGCTCAGAAATACTAGGAACCACACCAAGTTCAGAGATGAACTTCTTAATCCAAACAGCCTCTTTTGCCGCTTCAGAAGCGGCGAGGTACTCAGCTTCGGTCGTGGAATCTGCTACGGTGTCCTGCTTGGAACTCTTCCAACTGACTGCACCGCCATTCAGACAAAAGACGTAACCAGATTGTGATCGGAAATCGTCTTTGTCCGTCTGAAAACTTGCGTCTGTGTAACCACTTACTACAAGATCATCACTTCCTTCGTACACCAAGAATTTATCCTTAGTATTTTTCAAATACTTCAGGATGTTCTTGACAGCTGTCCAGTGACTTTCACCTGGATCAGATTGGTATCTACTCGTCATGCTTAAAGCACAAGCAACATCTGGACGAGTGCAAAGCATGGCATACATGATGGATCCTAGAGCAGAAGCATAAGGAATCCGACCCATGCGCTCTCGCTCAGCAGGTGTCGAAGGACACTGTTTCTTTCTAACAGTAATGCCATAAGACATTGGTATGAAGCCCTTCTTGGAATCATGCATACTGAACCTATTTAAGACCTTCGATATAAGTATCTTCACACAATCCAATTAACTTGTTCAATCTATCTCTATAGATTCTTATTCCAAGAATGTATGCGGCTTATCCCATGTCTTTCATTGAAAAACAACTTCCGAGCCAAGTCTTAACAGACTGAAGCAGTGGAACGTCATTTCCGAGAAGAAGTATGTCATCTACATACAATACGAGAAATGCGACTGCGCTACCACTAGTCTTCTTGTAAACACACGGTTCCTCTTCGTTCCTGATGAAATCAAACTTTTTGACCGCTTCATCAAAACGAAGATTCCAACTCCGAGAGGCTTGCTTCAATCCATAAATGGATCGATGAAGCTTGCATACCTTCCTAGCAGCATTAGGATCGATGAAACCTTCATGTTGTGTCATGTACACATCCTCTTCCAGAATTCCATTAAGGAAAGCTGTTTTCACATCCATCTGCCAGATCTCATAATCATAATGAGCCGCGGTTGCTAGGAGAATCCGAATAGACTTAAGCATAGCAACTGGGGAATAGGTTTCTTCATAGTCAATACCATGAATTTGCTTGAAACCTTTTGCCACCAACCTAGCTTTGTATATCTGAATAGTACCATCCACATCAATTTTCTTCTTGAAAATCCATTTACACTCAATGGCTTTTGCACCATCGGGTAAATCAACCAAAGTCCACACTTGGTTCTGTGACATGGATCCCATTTCAGATTCAGCGGCTTTCAGCCACATTTCGGAGTCAGGGCTCATCATCGCTTCTTCAAAATTCACAGGCTCGTCACTGTCAATGATCAACAGATCATGACAATTAGTTACGAGAAATCCATATCTCTCGGGCTCGTGACGGATCCTTTCGGATCTGTGAACTTCAGGCTCCACAAGTGTGGTTTCTACAACTCTTTGTAGATCCAACTGATTCTCTTCCTCAATGGGTTGAGCGGTCTCATGTGGTTCTCGAACTTCTTCAAGTTGTACTTTACTCCCACTGTTCTTCTTGGAAAGAAACTCTCTTTCAAGAAAGACGCAGATCCGAGCAACAAACACTTTGTTCTCGGATTGGTTGTAAAAGTAGTAAGCCTTGGTTTCCTTAGGATAACCAACAAAGTAGCATTTATCAGATTTTGGTTCGAGCTTATCAGTGATTAACAGCTTAACATAAGCCTCACAACCCCAAATCTTCAGGAAAGACAAGCTTGGAACATTTCCAGTCCACATCTCATGTGGTGTCTTTGCAACTGATTTTGATGGAACCCTATTTAGTGTAAACGCAGACGTTTCTAGAGCGTATCCCCAGAAGGATAATGGAAGAGATGAGTGACTCATCATTGATAGAACCATATCTAATAAAGTCCGATTCCTCCTCTCTGACACTCCATTCCATTGGGGTGTTCCAGGAGGAGTGAGTTGTGAAACAATTCCACAATCTCTCAGATGATCACTGAATTCTTGGCTTAAGTATTCACCTCCACGATCTGATCGAAGAGCTTTAATACTTTTGCCAAGTTGATTCTGTACTTCATTAGATAGACATAGCCATACCACAGCCGGTATCCAATACCCAAGAAGTAGAACCAGAAGTAGTAACATTTACTTCTATAACATGAATACCTGAAGATGAAGTATCGAAAGTCTTCTTCTTCTTCTTCTTCTTCTTCTTCTTCTTCTTCTTCTTCTCTTCCAAGAATTTGTTGCAGTTTCTCTTCAAATGCCCAAGCTCATTACAGTAATGGTACTTATAAGTCTCAGATGGGCCGGGCTTGGGTTTGGATGAAGACACATGCTTATCCTGATTCGCAATCTGGACGGCCTTGCCCTTTCCCTTGTCCTTGCTAAGTTTCTTAAACTTCTTACCCCCTTGTACCATAAGTACATTTGGAGTGCCCTTCTTGATATTAGGCTCAACTGTTTTGAGCATGCCATGCAGTTCAGTCAACGTCTTCGTCATGTTGTTCATGTTATAGTTCATAACAAATTGATCATAGCTTGACGGCAGTGACTGCATGATGATGTCAGTAGCCAACTCTTGGCTAATGGGACAATCCAGTTTCCTCAGGTTATCAATATAACCCATCATCTTTAAGACATGAGGACTAACCGGACCGTCCTTTGGTAGCTTTCATTCAATGAGAGACTTAACCGTTTGGTATCTCTCAGTTCGTGCCTGCTCCTGAAACATACTTTTCAGGCTAGTGATCATCTCCATTGGCGATTCCACGTTCTCGAATTGCTTATGCAAGTCCGAGTTCATGGTAGCCAACATGAGACAACTCACATCGACCACATCATTATAATGCTTATCCCAAGCACTCCTTTCTGCATGTGCGGCATTGGCCCTCGGTTTTTCAGGGATAACATTTTCTAGGACATAGTCCCTTTTCTCCTGCTTGAGAACAATTCTCAAGTTCCGATACCATTCGAGAAAGTTCGATCCATTTAACTTGTCCTTCTCAAGGACGGATCGCAGAGAGAAAGTGTTTTGATGAGTGTTAGTCATAGCTGAGATGAAAGAAAGGAAAAAGGTTTAGGTATGATGTTCAAGAATTGAGAAATCTTAACTATTAAGAAAACTCGCATTATATTCAAACAATGTTTCCTCAAGTGAATATAATGATCCAAGACCCATACTTCACTAAAACTTGAGTGAGCTTTGGCTCATCGCCCAAATTTCAGCTATTTAGGTAAGCAACAACTTTGCTAGTTATATCCAATATAACTCTTGGTTGTGGATTGACATCTCATGTCCAATCCACCCGATGTCTCTGGGCCCAAAACGATTTTGATGGCTCAGTCAAGTAAACCAATCTCTTAAGTCATGTAATTGTTGATGCCTTGCACTGCAAAATCATCAACACGATTACCTCCTGCCTTACTCATGTAATTGTAGACACCTTGCACTGCAAGTCTATCGCACAATGAAACGAGTCTTGACAGTTGACAAAATTGGAAAGACATCAAGGATTACTTGATATTTAGTTGAGGAACGGAACTGTTTAAAACAACTAATTTTATGAAGTTTTAATTATTCTAAGAATTGGATATATTTTGGTTTGGTTCTGTGATTTCAGGTTCAATAACTGAAACCATCGGATCCTGTGTCGACCGACACTACTTTAGTGTCGATCGACACAATCCTACCATAACCAAATTGCGATAACCGATCAATCCAATTGACCCGGTTTCGATAACCGGTCAGTGTCGATCGACACTACATTAGTGTCGGTCGACACCAACCAAATAAAACCAATCGCAATAAAACGTTCTAAGCGGTTTAACCAATTTTAACCAAGCTCGATAACCGGTCCAATCCAATTGAACCGATTAAACTTATTCGCAAGGTCTGTGTCGACCGACACAACTCTTGTGTCGATCATCACTATAGGGCAAAACCTAAAGTTTTATTCGGGTTATCATTCTGTGTCGATCGACACCGGATTGGTATCGATCGACACAATGCGGAAAACCCTAGAATCGTTTTCGAACAAAAAACCCTAAACGAGATTATTTAGATCAAAACTCGATTTAGCATGCATATATCATATATACAACGATCCGGATTCAACTAATCTAATCAACATGCTATAGATTCAATTGGAACCCTAAGGCTCTGATACCACTGAAGGAATTTCTAGCAGTTCTAATCACATTAGGAAACCCTAGGTATAAATTCCATAGCCTAGTATCTAGGGTTCATGTTTATAATTGAATCTACAGAGAATCTCGAATTTACCTGGATGATTATGCAGCGGAAAGTGAACAGGGATTCGAGATTGAATAGCGACTCAAGTGCTGCGCCTCTATTGGTATCCACACGCACACAAACTAGAACGGACGGGATGCTAGTGCCGTAGAGACAGATCTCTTAGAGGTTTCTCTGTTTCACCGAGGTGGCTGTCAATTGATATATCATGGTTTTTACCCAGTTTAGACCATGATATAGTTGTGTTTTTAGTGTCTTTTGTATTCGTTTAGAGTCTTTTACAGGTTTAATCAAGTTTGGAGCTAATTGGAGATATTTGGAGCATTTTGGGACTTTTGGGACGTTTTGGCCGAGAGCTTGAGTCACTGTCCGATTTATTGATCATGCATCGACCGACACACCTTGTGCATCGGTCGACACACTAGCAAGATGGGCCGTACACGTCGGTTTAATGAAGATATGAAGATTTGCAAAGAAGCCCAAGATAGTTCCAGTATTTACACAGAAGCCCCATCCGAGATTATACCTATATATACTAGTTTTTGGTGTTTATTTTACCTACGCTTGATACGCTTTACTTTAGTTCTATTTTTATTTCAGAAAGCCTGAGGGGCTGATCCTGATCTCGAAAGAGACTTGATTTTGAACCCCAGTTCTTATTTGATTTTATGATATTTGGTTTTCTACTTATGATATCTTCTGTCTCTATGAACATGTCTGAGTAGATTACCTGTAAGGTTGAAGGATTCTCATTAGGGATTTCAGAGAATTATAGTTTAATTAATATATAGGGATTCATATCTGCTAGTTCTTTATCTAAGTTGTTCTTAATGCCTAATCTGAAGTAGCTAATCAGAATTATGATGTTAGGTTGATTAATGCAGCGGAAGTTGGTTAATTTAACTAGAAAGAATTTAGATAAGCAATTAAACTGTTCGCAAACGAAAGTTTGGTTCAGGTTAATTGTGAACATATCAAACTTGGAATTAATGCTAGTTTAATCTGTTAGTTCTCGCAAACGGAAGTTTGGTTTGCTGCACTTAGACTTAGAGAATTATCGCAAAGGAATTTGGTTAATTCTATATCAATGTTTGAGTTCTAGAATAGTTATTGATTGGATCTAGATAGATTGATTGCTTGCGTTCCTGATTTCCTGAGAACTCCTGAAACCTAACGCTTCGCCTTCTTGCTCGCAAACTCACTTGATTTACTTTGCTATTTCGTTTACTTTTTTCACATCTGCTTCGCTTAATTTAATCTGAACTGCTATTGATCTATTGTGTGACTGAGAGTCCTCGTGGGATTCGATACCTTATATACTACGATTGCATTAACTGTGCACTTGCAGTAGAATAGGGAAAACTATACAACCTATCATCAATTTAGTACGGTTGCTGTAAAAGTCGACCATATAACATATGTATATGGGCTTTTACCACGACCTAATTAACCAAGGATCAAACCGTAGTTAATTAAGTCATAAACCAAAATCGTTATTTTGGTCCGCGATCTGTGTCGATCGATGCACCTGTTGTGTCGATCGACAATACCTCAGAAACTCGTTATTGAATGCATATCAAATATACATTCACCAGATCATTACACTAATGATCAACCCCATATTCTATATCCATTTTTCTTAGGTGTGTGACCCTGTAGGATCATATAATACTAGCAACGAGTTCTAAACTCATGAAGGATTGTTTAGTTGATCCTGATTCAATTCTTAGATTCATATCAACCTAAACATGCGGATCTAGGTTCTTCTCAGAATAGAAACAAATGATGATCTCACCTTATACCTGTTTGCAGCGGAAAGAGATGGTATGTCTGAGATCAGAGAAACACCGAGGGATGAATCCTCCAAAGGTTCACACACGCGATCACAGAAAACGGCTGCTAGACCACAAGGAGCTCGGCGCAGAGAGAGAGAGAGTTTTCGGCTGGGTGGCTAGGGTTAATTGTTCAGAAACTCGAGTTTTACCTTATAAAACTTGTCCGATTCCGTTTGGGCCATTTGGCCCAAACACCAATTAACTCGACGGCATTCGCGCACTGTGTCGACCGATACACCTTGTGTATCGATCGACACACAGTAACTAAACCGTTTTATTCTCTCTAAGTACAGTAAATGCCTAGCACTTTTACCGTACTTCTGCTAAACCGTTCCTACACATTTTCCTGTTAGCTTAGGCATGTGACCCATATGGGATCATATAATAAAGGCAATAAGTCCAAGACTTATAGATCATGAGCGGACTCTAGCAAGCCATCATGACCCCCAGTATTATATGACTTATGTCTGATCATTGACATACTCTTACTTTCTAGAGACAGTACTGAGATTACTGGACACAATTCCAACAATCTCCCACTTGTACTGGAATCTCTGTATTCATAATCCTTTTGTCACAATATCTCGATTAGTCATAAGGCAAGATTGGTGTCATCCTTATAAAGCCTAATCTTGTTCATCGGACTCTGATTCGATACTGACAATCCAAACGACTCGGGACAGTCCGTTTGAGCATGGCCATGCATTTTCCAGTATTCAAATCTCCGATTGGCCTAGAGATATTCACTCCATTTATATTGGAGGGACAAATTCCATCTTGTTCCATCACTAAAAACTACTCATTTCATAATGTACCCAAACAAGGTCCTTATAACTATCGCAGAACGATAGCGTTAGACAATGATCAAAGTGCATCAGTCCATGTGCAGTCACATGCATGCGAACTCAGGTCTAAGGACTATACTCTATAGTCGTAGTAAGAATCTCTTATGACACAGATATAAATATCCTGAAGAGTTCTTATAAGCGGGTCTTGTCCGGTCGTATGTTCCCAAACATATACCTATGTACTGACTTTGATGCCGCGCATCTATGACACACTGAGACTTTGTCATAAGTCACGTACCAATCCAGTCTCACACGGTTGTTGGTGTTCCAATTTCAACAACCTTCGACTAGGGACGGGATGATATAAAACATCTATCAAATATAGGGTCTCATGATCAAGCTAAATGACTTCGATGACTCAAGATCAAATCATTTACTTCGATGACCTATAAAATGGTTCATATCATTTTGGAACGATTATTTCATCACAGTTAAAATAATCTTGAAATAATAATTTCATTAAACATAAGAATGTTTTACAAGAACATATCAAATAACTAAATAAAAGCCCTCAAACTCCCACTCAAATTTAGATTACATTTCAATGTCTCTAATGCCTACAGCTTCAGTCAGAAACTCGAGCTTAGGCCTTGGGAGTGGCTTTGTCAACGGATCAGCGACGTTATCATCTGTCTGAACTCGGCTGATCTTGACTTCCTTTCTATTAATGATGTCACGTATCAAGTGAAATCTTCTTAGAACATGCTTGGATTTCTGGTGTGATCTTGGTTCCTTTGCCTGAGCTATAGCACCATTGTTGTCACAAAACAGTGCCAGAGGCTCAGCCGCATCTGGTATCACACCTAGTTCAATAATGAACTTTCGTATCCAAACAGCTTCCTTCGCAGCTTCTGAGGCGGCGATATATTCAGCTTCTGTAGTGGAATCAGCAACGGTGTCTTGCTTGGAGCTTCTCCAACTGATTGCACCGCCATTCAGACAAAAGATATAACCGGACTGTGACCGGAAATCATCTTGGTCTGTCTGGAAACTTGCGTCCGTGAATCCACTGACTTCAAGCACATCACTTCCACCGTACACCAAGAACTTATCCTTAGTATGTCTTAGATACTTCAGGATATTCTTGACGGCAATCCAATGGTTTTCACCTGGATTTGACTGGTATCTACTCGTCATGCTCAATGCATAAGCAACATCAGGACGAGTACAGATCATGGCATACATGACAGATCCTATTGCAGATGCATAAGGAATATTCTTCATGCGCTCAAGCTCAGCAGCCGTCGTAGGGCTCTGCTTCTTGCTTAGCGTTGTGCCATGTACCATTGGCGTGAAGCCCTTCTTGGAATCTGCCATGCTGAATCTATGCAGGACTTTGTCAATGTATGAATCTTGACACAAGCCTATCAGCCTTTTAGATCTATTTCGGTAGATCCGGATTCCAAGAACGTATGCGGCTTCACCCATGTCTTTCATGGAAAAACAACTTCCAAGCCAGTCCTTTACCGACCGCAGCATTGGTATGTCGTTTCCGAGAAGCAGTATGTCATCGACATACAGAATAAGAAATACAATCTTGCTCCCACTAGATTTCTTATACACGCATTGTTCTTCTTCGTTTCTGATGAAGTCAAATTGTTTGATCGCTTCATCAAAACGAAGATTCCAGCTCCTCGATGCTTGCTTCAATCCATAAATGGATTTATGAAGCTTGCATACTTTTCCAGCATTCTTTGGATCTATGTAACCGTCAGGTTGTGTCATATACACATCCTCTTCCAGAATACCATTCAGGAAGGCGGTTTTCACGTCCATCTGCCAAATTTCATAATCATGAAAAGCTGCAGTTGCTAGTAGAATCCGAATAGATTTCATCATAGCCACTGGTGAATAGGTTTCATCGTAATCCACACCGTGAACTTGTCTGAAACCTTTTGCCACCAACCTGGCTTTATAAATCTGGACATTTCCATCCACGTCAATCTTCTTCTTGAAGATCCATTTGCACTCGATGGCTTTTACACCAGCGGGTAAGTTAACCAACGAAAACACTTGGTTGACCGACATGGAGTCCATTTCGGAATCAGTGGCCTTGCGCCACTTAGAGGAATCTGGGCCCATCATGGCTTGATTGAAGTTCGATGGTTCATCACCATCAATGATCAAAAGATCATGACAGTCAGTCACGAGGAATCCTTGATATCTCTCGGGTTCGTGACGGATCCTCCCGGATCTTCGAACTTCAGGTACTACAGGTTCAGGCTCTACAATTTCTTGTAGGTCCTCCTGCTGCTCTTCCTCATTAGGTTGAGCAGTATCCTGTTCATCTTGAATTTCTTCAAGCAGTACCTTACTCCCACTGTCTTTCTTAGAGAGAAACTCCCTCTCAAGAAAGTTACAATCCCGGGCAACAAAGATCTTGTTCTCGGAACGTAGATAGAAGTAATAAGCCTTGGTTTCCCGTGGATAACCAATGAAGTAGCATTTGTCAGATTTTGGTGTAAGCTTGTCTGAGATCAATCTCTTGACATAGGCTTCACAACCCCAAATTCTGAGATAAGACAGCACTGGAGCTTCTCCAGTCCATAATTCATATGGTGTCTTTGCTACTGCTTTCGATGGCGCTCTATTTAGAGTGAACACTGCTGTTAGCAGAGCATATCCCCAAAGGGATATTGGAAGGTCTGTGTGACTCATCATAGATCGAACCATATCCAATAAGGTCCGATTTCTCCTCTCAGACACACCATTCCATTGAGGTGTTCCGGGAGGAGTGAGTTGGGATACGATCCCACACTCTCTTAGATGATCACTGAATTCTTGGCTTAAGTATTCTCCTCCTCGGTCGGACCGAAGAGTCTTAATGCTTTTGCCAAGTTGGTTCTGTACTTCATTTTGGAATTCTCTGAACTTCTCAAAAGATTCAGACTTATGTTTCATTAAATAAACATATCCATACCTACTGAAATCATCAGTAAAGGTAATGAAGTACTGATAGTTTCCTCTTGCATTTGTGGACATTGGGCCACACACATCAGTGTGTATCAGGCCCAATACGTCACTGGCCCTCTCGTTAGGTTTATTAAAGGGGGCCCGTGTCATTTTGCCCATCATGCAGGATTCGCATTTTTCACATGACTCAAAGTCAAATGAGCCAAGAAGTCCATTCGAATGGAGCCTCTTGATGCGTTTCTCGCTGATGTGCCCTAAACGACAATGCCATAGAAACGTTCGGTTCTCCTCATTAGGTTTGAACCGTTTGGTATTAATGTTATAAATTGGCGCGGATTGATCGAGTATGTAAAGCCCATTCATAAGAGGGGCAGAACCATAGAACAAATTGTTGCGATTGAAGGAACATAATTTATTCTTAACTGAAAAATCATAACCTTCCAAATCCAACAAAGAAATTGAAATAATATTTCTGCTTATAGCAGGTACAAAATAACAATTATTGAGTTCTAAAATCAATCCCGAAGGTAAAGACAAAAAGTAAGTGCCTACAGCTAGCGCTGGAACTTTCGCTCCATTCCCAACTCGTAGCTCCACTTGTCCTTGCTTCAGCCTTCTACTGTTGCTGAGTGCCTGCATATTAGTACAAATATGAGCCCCACAACCAGTATCCATAACCCATGAGGTATTATCAGAAGTAGGTGTATTAACTTCTATAACAAAAATACCTGTTGAAGAAGTCTCAAAAGTCTTCTTCTTCAATTCCTTTAGACCTTCCTGGAATTTCTTACATTCTCTCCTCCAATGCCCTGGTTCTTTACAGAACCTGCATATGTCAGTTGGCCCAGCCTTGGACTTGGGCTTGGGCTTTGGCGTGTCCTTGTCCGCGACTTGGACAGCCTTGGCCTTTCCCTTATCCTTAGCAGAGGATTTCTTAAACCCCTTGCCCTTCTGCACCATAAGCACATTGGGGTCCTTGGCGGTTTTCCTCAAATTGGGCTCCGCAGTCTTGAGCATTCCGTGAAGCTCAGGCAATGTCTTACTCAAGCCATGCATGTTAAAGTTCAGAATGAACTGATCATAGCTTGCAGGTAATGACTGCAGAATGATGTCGCAGGCAAGTTCCTGGCTGATTGGGCAGTCGAGTTTCTGAAGATGATCGAGATAACCCATCATCTTCAAGACATGAGGACTCACTGCCGCATTCGCAGCCAACTTGCAGTCCAAGAGGTTCTTAACTGTTTGAAACCTCTCACTCCTAGCCTGCTCCTGAAAAAGCGATTTCAGGCTTGCCATTATCTCGATGGGTGACAATACACTCTCGAACTGTTTTTGCAGCTCCGGAGTCATTGTCACCAACATCAGGCAATAGGCATCATTTTCATCTGACGAATGCTTTTCCCAAGCATTATGCAGAGTCCTGGCGGCATTGGCAGGAGGCCTCTCGGGGAGAGGATCACGAAGGACATAATCCTTCTTCTCCTGCTTGAGGACTAGCCTCAAGTTCCTTGACCACGTCAGGAAGTTCGTTCCAGTCAGCTTCTCCTTCTCGAGAACAGACCGGATTGAGAATGTATTTTGTGTGCTTGTAGTAGTCATAGCTGAAATATATAGATAAAAAGGTTATTAGTTAAAATGTTCAATATGATTAATCTCGTATTAAATTTAATATGATTAATCACGCATTATATTCAATAACATAAGTTACCCTCAATAGAATATAATGATTCCAAGATCCACATATAACTAAGATTAAAGTGGGCCACTGGCCGTCACCAAACCTTAGCTTATATCGGTAAGCCCTATATCGGCTAATTATATCCGTGATATAACTCTTGGTTGTGAATCTGGGCTCGAGGCCCAATCCACTCTGATGTCTCAAGGCCCGGGACTCCCGATGGCCCAGTCAAGAAAACCAGACTATACAGTCATGTAATCATTAATGTCTGGGACTCCCAATGACATTTATGAATCACAAACCGTCTTATCCACGCAAAAGCAGACACCCTCACACTGTAAGGCCATGAATACAATTGAATGGGCTTCGACAGCTGACATAGAATGGACAAGACATCCAACGCTTGATATTATTTGAGGTTCGTAGATTTATTTAAAAATTCATTCCCAAAATAGAAGATTACTATTTCGGGAAACTTTCCATTTTTGGAAACCTACTATTTTTGGAAACTTTCTAAAATTGGAAACTTTCTAAAAACGGAAACTTTCTAACTTTAGAAATTTCTTTAAAATCCAAAACCCGCAAATCCAGAAACTTCTAATTTAAGAAACTTTCTAATTTCAAAATTTCGGAAACTTTAATTTAAAATCGACTTTATAATTTTATAAAATAAATTTTAAATTAATCTGAAGAAAGACTCAAATAATTGGCCCAATTGTTTTAACTTCTTGGCCCGAGGCCCAAGAATTTGTCCATGTCCAAGACATGACCCAATTGTCCAATTAAATGACATAACCGGTCTGGTTCATTAAAATTGGTCTAACCAAATTTTAATTACTACGATGACCACAATTGTCAACCGGTTATTTACTAAACCGGATTTTCTCAATTTATTTGGTCCAACCAAATCAAATTAGAAAATCCTGGTTTAGGCACTAAATCCAATAATTCTTTCGACATTGGATTTCTTGTCCCGGTTTAACCAGACTTAATAAAATTATTAAATCTGTTTATTAAACCAGGACGAATTAATTTTAATCAAAATTAAACCGAGCCTTAAACCAACCATGTCGATCGATGAACCAACCGTGTCGATCGATCCATCAACCACATCGGTCGATGCTCTCAGCATCGATCCTGCATCGATCGTGCATCGATCCTGTATCGATCGATGCTCTCACGCATGCACTGAACCGAGTCAAAACCCTAACCGTGTCGATCGATGCACCAACCGCATCGGTCGATGCACCAACATCGAACCTGCATCGATCCTGCATCGATCGATGCTTTCACGCGTTAACTGGTTTTGCCGATAGACTGTATCGACCGATCCATGCGATCGTATCGATCGATCCATGCGATTCTGGCCGATACTGACTTTTGAAAATCGCATTCTACCAAGTCAATATAGCTTGGTTTCTGCGATTTTAGGTGTGTTTAGGTTTTAATTCTTGTTGCTTAAGTGATTTCTCTTATCAGTAGTTGATTCAAAACACTTTTAAACAAGAAAAACAATCCTAAACTTGAATCTAAACAAGAAAAACCAGAACCTGGCTCTGATACCACTGAAGGATTGTTTAGTTGATCCTGATTCAATTCTTAGATTCATATCAACCTAAACATGCGGATCTAGGTTCTTCTCAGAATAGAAACAAATGATGATCTCACCTTATACCTGTTTGCAGCGGAAAGAGATGGTATGTCTGAGATCAGAGAAACACCGAGGGATGAATCCTCCAAAGGTTCACACACGCGATCACAGAAAACGGCTGCTAGACCACAAGGAGCTCGGCGCAGAGAGAGAGAGAGTTTTCGGCTGGGTGGCTAGGGTTAATTGTTCAGAAACTCGAGTTTTACCTTATAAAACTTGTCCGATTCCGTTTGGGCCATTTGGCCCAAACACCAATTAACTCGACGGCATTCGCGCACTGTGTCGACCGATACACCTTGTGTATCGATCGACACACAGTAACTAAACCGTTTTATTCTCTCTAAGTACAGTAAATGCCTAGCACTTTTACCGTACTTCTGCTAAACCGTTCCTACACATTTTCCTGTTAGCTTAGGCGTGTGACCCATATGGGATCATATAATAAAGGCAATAAGTCCAAGACTTATAGATCATGAGCGGACTCTAGCAAGCCATCATGACCCCCAGTATTATATGACTTATGTCTGATCATTGACATACTCTTACTTTCTAGAGACAGTACTGAGATTACTGGACACAATTCCAACAACTCATTGATCATAAGTGGCTTCTAGCAAAGCATTATGATTGCCCAGTATTATATGTCTGTCTCATCTCGACAATACAACTTTCACTTAGAGTAAGTATAGTTGATTTCAGGACATTCCCAACAGATGCTTCCACGTTTTAACTGAGGGAGGGTAAAAGATATGCAATATCTAGTCTTAGACTTAGTCATTCAGTTGAGATAGAATCTCCGATAATGTAGGATCTGTTGTAACTGTACGTATGATATAATCTATGTCCATTGTTCATTGTAAAGGTAATGAATCGAAATACACTTTCAAGCAGTACACGGAATGATGGTGTTTGGAGCAAGAATGAGATGTGTATCAGGAGTATGACACGGGCTTTGTTCGATTTGAGTAGAGGATTCAAGAATCTTTCGAAAAACATGAGGTGTATCATCAACATTGTCAAGGAACAAATACGATGTTGTTTTGTTTAGCTTTGGTTCTACACCAGTGAATTTATCCTCATCGAAGTAAACATGACGAGAAACAATGATTTTCTTTGTTTTCAGATCAAGGCACCGATATCCTCAGTGATTTGATGGATATCCAAGGAAGAGGCAGGGAGTTGATTAAGGAGCTAATTTGTGCAGGTTGGAATGATTCAAGCTAGGAAAGCATAAGCATCCAAACACTCTGAGATGATCATAAGTAGGTTGCTTTTGAAAGAGAAGCTGGAAAGGGATTTAATTTTGGATCGAAGAAGATGGAAGAATGTTTAGCAAGTGAACAACAGTATGCAACGCCTCAACCCAAAACGTGTCGAGAGATGCGCCTGATACAGAAGCGATCGAACACACTTGTTTATTGTTCTGATCATTCGTTCTGATTTTCCGTTCTGTTGAGAAGTATGAGGGCATGAGAATCTGAAAGCAATGTTTTGTTTATCAAAATGGTTTTGGAAATTGGAGTTTTTTGTATTCCCCTCCATTGTCACACTGAAAGTTTTGAATTTGAGATTGGAGCTGAGTTTTGATATAAGCTAAGAAAGGTAAGAATTTTGAAAAGAGTTCACTCTTCCTTCGAAGCGGATATACCCACGAGAAATGAGTAAAATCGTCGAGGAACAAAGCATAATACCGAATTTTACTTAGACTTGGGACTGGAGACGTCCAAACGTCTGAGTATATGATCTCGAAAGGCTTTGTGACAATGGATTTCGATAAATGAAAAGGCAATTTTTGTGTGTTTTCCCATTAAACAAGGCTCACAAGTCTGATCGAAATGATCTTTATTTCATGAAGACAAACCAGAATGAAAAACAGACCGAACAAGAGAATTATTAGCATGGCCGAGTCGCTTGTGCCATAGACTTGGCGACGAAGCGAGAATAGCATAAGACTGAGAAGGATTTTATTGAGTGAGGCTGGAGCAGAGTAGAGGTCGCCCAAGCTGTTACATCAGAGCAGAATTCTCCGAGTTTGAATGTCCTTCACAGAAAAACCAAGAGGATCAAACTCAACGGTACACCAATTTTCTGTCGTGAATTTACGAACAAATATCATACTTTTAACTATGTTAGGAGAACCAAGAACATTGTTTAAAGAGAGGCTTTTTGTAGGAGTAAAAAGGGAAGAGGGCCTACTGAGGTTTCCAGAATGTTGGAGCCATTGCCCACTATGACTGACTGTAAGATATTATGTTTAAGAGTAGACATGAGATTACCTGCCATAGACGAGAGATGAGCTGTTGCACCTTAGTCCATATACCAATCTGCGCCATTCATCGGAGTCAGTGTCTCAGTCGAATAAGCCTGTGCAAATTGATTTGCAGGTTGAATTTCCATTAACTTAGCTTGAGCTGGAGCTTGAGTAGTCTGCTGAGGAGAGAAGCTCGAGCGACTGTATCCTCCAGAAGGTATTTGAACCCAGTTTCCAAAATGATTTGGGTAGAAATGATTCGGTCTGTTCCAGAACTGAGGCATAGGAGACCAGTTAGAGTTGTTGTAAAACTAATTGTTCCTTCCACCGCGGAACCTGTTGTTACGATGATTCCCTCGGAAGTTGTTGTTCCGACGTTGCTGTGTTTGTTGTTGAGCCGCATCATTACCTGACGGAGCCAAAGCAGTAAGCACTATCGGAGAAGAGGAATGATCCGAATGTGAAGCAACAACACAATTTGGTTTCTTGATCCGCGTTTCTTCCATTTCAAGCATGGACTTAGCACTATCAAACGCCAGGAAGGGATATTTGTGTTTGATGACGTTGATTATGTTGTCAAAGCGTTCATTAAGTCCGTTGAGCAGACACATCACCAACGTTTTCTCGTTAACACCAGCATCCACGTTTTCCAGAAGATCAATGATTGATTTGATTTTCGCACAGTATTCTTAAATACTCAGGTCTCCGATCTCCGTTGTACGGAGCTCATTGTCGAGCTGAATAGCTCTCGCCTCTTTATTGTTTCTGAACTGATTCTCAACACGAATCTATACATCACGAGCAGATGCACTAGGCTTGAATGATGAGCGGAATATGGGTGGTGCAAGCGTCCCATAAATCCACAATTTCACGAGACCGTCTCGCTTATACCAGGCCAGATCAATAGCATCAGTTGCAACCAATGTGCCATCGATATGACATAAGATATCCAAGGTAAGGCAATGAGTCAAAAATAACTCACGCCACGCGTCGTAATTGTGATCATTTAGATCGAGAATCAGCGGAATATGAGATTTGATGTTGGTAATCCCATTGCATCGCTCTTTAACGACATGGGCTGGAGCCGCCATTTAAACGAGAAAAAGAAAGATAAACGAGAGAAGAAGGAGAAGAATAGAAGACTAGAAGATAAAAGAGGAAAGATCGATTAGGGTTCATGAGCTTTTGCTCTGATACCATGAAAGTGGATCAATCTTTCTTAGTATTATTGATCATCGATGAAAGCCTTTAATATGCAGTTTAGTTACAGCGATCCTACTTTACAGGGAATTCAAAGTACGAGGAAATATTTACAGTATCCTAACTAGTAACAGAATATCCTATTCTATCAAACCTTGGGCTCGGAAATCACTCTGCGCATCTCCACCCTAGTTCTTGCAAGCCTAAACGTAACCCCCTCGCTTTTCATGGCATAAGTAACCATATCATATATCAGACGATGCTCATACATTAACTCTATAAATAATGTTTTCATGGTGTATTGGAAGAGAATGTAGCTAATAACATGCACATCCCACCATATCCCATCAACTTCAAACTTGGATCTCCAGTTTCTTGTTGGAATATATCCTTGTACCTTGAGACAACCCAAAAACGTAATGTCATGGGCAGAATGACTAGATACCGAATTAAAACACTAACAATAAGCATAGAGGTAAGCTAATGCACACTCGTCATATGTTTTGAGGATTCCATGGTTACCTTTTTGTTGTTGTTAATCGAATGCTGGTGTGTTGTGGAGCTCGTCACGTCTAAGTAGCACGTGACTAGTTATTTGTACTTGATTTTTATTTTGGGTTCAGGCGGGATTATTAGATTGGTATCAGCCTTAGTTGGGAGCTATCACACTGGGTAATCTTAGATTGCTCATTAGAATCTTTTGTGTTTTTCAGGTTTGGCGTAGCTCGGCGGACGCGTAGGACACTCTGAGTAGTATCGGGCTGGCATTGGGTATCATTTTGTTATGCATTTTGGCTTATTTTCGGTTTCAGATTTTGTTGAGAGCTTGCTAAATGATTTGTATTTGACCGTATATTGTTATGAATAAGATTTATCTTTTTAAAGTAATAAAAACGGAATAATTCCCTGATATACGGTTTAGTCCGAACCGAACACAACTCGCGGAAGCGGTACAGGTTAAAAACCCTCGTATCGTGGAAACGAGGTAAACAGAGTCAAATGTGGTTTGGTTCGAGCCTTTGTCTCAAACCGAACTGTCTCTGACTTTCGTATTGTGACAAACTCTTCTCGTATGACTGCTCGGGTTCGATCGGTCATGTTCTTGTTTGATTGTTGGCCGGTCAGCTCGTCGATCAGCGGAAAACAGGAAGGGGGCGTTACAGACCCCATCTGCGAGCCATGGGGAGATTGAACCATCATCTTAAATAAGCACGTCACCAGGACGATCATCATTATCCGCGTTTCTGTCGGTCCCCATCGCTCGACGAATCATGTCCATTTGACTTGCTCGGATAACACGTTTGAGAGTAAAGTGCCGTTTCCAATCCGTATTCTTGTCCTGAAGTGTCCTGATGAGAGCAACCAAGTGTGGTGGGCACGTCAAGCATCCCTCGCTGAAATTTTAATAACAAACAAATATTATTAGAAGATCGGCATGAGATAGAAATAAACGATGAAGATGACTGAGTCCGCTACCAAGTCTTCCACATTTCGATATCATCAATGGAATGCAAGCACCTTCAACGGATGCCTCGTCGATCAAAACATAGAAAAAATGGTACCACCATTGGCGATCATGGTTTAAAAATCCGAGACAACCGTCCGATACTGATAGGGCCGGAGGTAATGATCGAAACCACATGCATCAAGTTCTGAAGATGTAACACCCAAAGATCAACTCCGCACTCAAAACTGCGGACAAATATGCCGATCAAATGCCTCAAGCTTTGAGGAGTAATCTGCGTAAGAGCCAATCCATGGCGTCGAAGATGACGGACGATTAGCCCATGAATCAGAAACCAGAGAAAACACGATTCGAAGAAGTATCCGTATACCGAAAAGTACCCCTTTTGTGGAGAGATGACTCTGTCACTTGGAGATGGTATCTTGATCGTCACGTTTTCAGGAATTTTGAAATCGCGCCGAAGCTTCACAATCGACTTTTCCAAAGATAATGTTGAACGAACAGGGTTTGGGGCCTGCCTCTTTTTCCTCGGACGAGCCACCTTCGGCTTCTCCGGAGAAAGATGCCAATAACGCAAGGCTTCTTCCTGACTAACACGGACGTCCTCGAATTCTTCTTTAATCGTAGCACCAAAATATTGGCCGTGTTCTAGAGATATGGCATCTGCTGCGGCCGAGGGACAAGGTGGACTAGCACGAGACCTAGTCGACTGCCAAACCCCAAAAGACTCTCCCTCGGAAGAAAAATTCTCATAACCACGATTCGACGCATGATTCGTCATCCTTACGAAAACGCCGCAGAACAAAAAGTCCAAACTTGGAAAAGATCCAAAGCTTCTAAACTCACAAGAACAGAGCAAGAAATTTTGGCAAAACTCACAAAAGCTAAGAAGAAGTTGGAGAGAGAAGTTACCTATGAGTTATTTTCTGTGGAGAGAAAAGTGAAAAATGAGGTGTGAAGAAGTGGATACTTATAGATTTCATCAAGGCATGGGGCTGTGAAATGATTAAGCTTGAATCATTCTGTCTTAAGCATGCTCGAGCGAATCATGATAGAACAAATCATGATTAGGCATGGTGTCGAATTGATTATACATAGAAAAATCAATTACGGCCGAAGTACGACGTTTCGTACAATTTTTTTTACCTCGAATACGAAATAAGCTCGCCATCATCGCACTCGAGTTTGACGAGTTGTGGGACTAACTATTGGGGTAGAAAACCCCTCGACGAAAATGATAGCCAAAAACAAGATCGGACAATCGGGCACTGACAAATGTCAATTTCAGACAAACAAAAGTTCCGTATGAATGACAAGTTATACGAGGTGTCGATAACTTCGTACGAATAATTATATACGAAAAGAGTCAACGGACAACATTTCATACGAAACGGACGACACTTCATACGAAACGGACCATACTTCATACACAACGGATCAATCAGACAAACTCATCTCTCGACATAGATTACGGATTAACGAAACATCTAAACAAACAACAACCGAGCTTGGAACCGAGCTAAACCAGCTCATATTTTCCGAGCAAAATCCAGCTCGGAATTTCCGAGCTGAACTAGTTCGGAACTAGCTAAACTAGCTCAGAAATTCCGAGCTGAACCAGTTCAAATTCGAGCTGACCCAGCTCGGATCCGGATGTTCCCTTTCTCATTTTCGGAAGTTCCAAGCTGAATGCATCTCTTGGTAACTTCCGAGCTTGTTTTCGCTTCTCCAAACTTTCCGAACATATAGCGTATGTTCAAAAATTTGCCGATGTCTCATTCTATGGATGCGCAACTAGCCGCAATCCATCTTCGAAAACATCGACTTATATTTTCTTGGTCGTTAAACCAAATCCTCGGATAAAGTTAGAAGGACTACGAATTTGGCCCAAACATTTAATATTCGTATGTCCGAAAGTTTGGGCCAAATAAAGAAGTCTAGACACAAACAGACTCGGACCGTCCGTTTTCGGCCCATTCGGCAGATTGGTCAGGCCGCAGAAAGATAATTGTCGAAGAAAGAAGATAAACTCGAATATGTGAAGATGAAGATATCTCCGAGCCAAAGAGGAAAATCCGAGATAAAAATGTAAATCTCAACGAAAAAAGTAAGGAGATAACAACATGAAGATTTCCGCAAATCTTGCGGAAAATATCCTCGAAGCCGACTTGCCGCAGTCATATAAGGAGATGATAGTCATAAGATTTAGATATAGTAAAAAAACCCTAGCATCTAGACTTAAGAACTTAGCAATTTTCTTAAGCTTTTCCGTTCTTTGTACTCTCTTTTCCAATCTCTTATCAATAAAATACCTGGGTTTACTATTTCGGTACGTTTACTCGTGAAATTTCTGTTCCGTAAAATTTTGCTCTACATGTTTTGACAGTGCGAGTTTTGACTCTCACAAGAGTAACCTGAAATGCTTGAAACTGAGGGGATCTAGCTGCCACTACAAGAAAACAGGGAATTACCGACTACGTTTTACGACTAATATTTCATTCGCTAAAAGTACCGACTACTTTGCGACGCTTTTGCGACTAAAAGCAGCAGTCGCCAATCAGTCGCAAATTTCCGACTGAATTGCGACTGAAAACCAGTCGGGAAACCATCAGTCGCAAATCGGTCGTTAAAAGTAGTTATAGGACCACATGTTTCTTGTTTGTAGGTCAGTGTAACTACTTATTGCGACCATTGCTAGTAGTCGCAAATCAGTCGTTAAGGAGTCGCAAATCAGTCGTTAAAAGTTCTATATATTTAGACCTCAGATATCTCCTCCTCATTCTCAACCACTCACAACACAAATAGTATAAACACCGAAATCGAAAGAAAAAGTTGCCAAAAAAGAGAAATCAAAAGAAAAACGAGTTGTTCTATACTCATGATATGTCGGGAAATTACAATTATAGTAATTCTCGGGAGTGGATGTATAGGAGGATCGATAAAGCGACGAAATTTTTTTCCGAGGAGTTCGAAATGGGGATGGAGCAGTTCATGGCATTTGCAAACAACCAGCCTCTAGCGCAGAGTAACGGCGGTAAGTTTCACTGCCCTTGTAAGGTTTGCAAGAACGAAAAAACGATAACCTCCGGAGAAAAAAAATTGGAGTCATCTGTATGGTAAAGGTTTTTTGTCTGATTATTATGTTTAGTATAAGCATGGAGAGGAAATCAGTATGGATTTAGGAACGAGTTATGCGTGTAGCACACATTTTAGTGGGAGTGAAGATGTTGGTAATGTAGTAGAAGATAGATATGTGGATATAGTGAATGATGCATTTCGTGATAACGAGAATTTTGATAGCTATTACGAGGATCTTAGTTATCAAAATTTGGAAGAACTTAACCGCAATCATTCAAAAAAGTTTTACGACTTGTTAGAAGGAGCGAAAAATCCACTATATGATGGTTGTCGTGAAGGTCACTCGCAGTTATCTTTAGCTGCTCGAGTCTTGCAAAGAAAGGCAGAACACAATATGAGCGAAAGAGCAGTGGATTCGATATGTGAAATGTTAACCGAGTTTTTACTTGAAGGAAACCAGGCACCCGGTTCACATTACGAGACAGAAAAACTGATGCGCAATCTAGGTCTCCCCTATTATACAATTGATGTTTGCATCAATAATTATATGATCTTCTGGAAAGAAGACGAAAAGGAAGATAAGTGTCTGTTTTTCCAAGCACCAAGATGGAAGCCTAATGAGAGACAACGGAGAACCAATATACCATATAGTCGTATATGGTACATACCCATTGTTGACAGGCTGAAGAGAATGTACCAAAGCGAGAAAACTGCCGCGGCAATGAGGTGGCATGCCGAGCACCAAGTAAATGAGGGAGAAATGTGTCATCCGTCTGATGCAGCGGAGTGGAAATGTTTTCAAGAGCAACATCCCCGATTTGCCCAACAACCCCGTAACGTTTATCTTGGATTGTGTACAGATGGGTTCAATCCATTTGGCATGTCTAATAATCATTCATTGTGGCCAATCATATTGACTCCATATAACTTACCCCTTGGTATGTGCATGAATATAGAATACTTGTTTTCAAAAATTCGGAATTCTGGGCCAAATCATCCGTGAGCTAGTCTTGATATCTTCCCCGACCTCTTATTGAGGAGTTGAAATAATTATGGTCTTCTGGAGTCGATGCGTACGATGTACCCTTGAATCAAAGTTTTAATCTAAAAGTAGTGCTGCTTTGGACGATAAGTGACTTTCCGGCGTATGGAATGTTATCAGGATGGACGACGCACGGTACACTATCTTGTCCAATTTGTATGGAAGATACAAAAGCTTTTTATCTGCCGAATGAAAGAAAGGTGTGGTTGTTTGATTGTCACATGATATTTCTTCCTCATGGTCCTCCACTAAAGAAGAATAAAAAGGACTTTTTGAAGGGAAAAGATGCTTCAAGAGAGAGTCCTCCTCTGTAACGCCCCCTTCCCGTTTTCCGCTGACCGACGAGCTGACCGGCCAACAATCAAACAAGAACATGACCGATCGAACCCGAGCAGTCATACGAGAAGAGTTTGTCACAATACGAAAGCCAGAGACAATCTGTTTTGAGACAAAGGCTCGAACCAAATTATCTTTGACTCTGTTTACCTCGTTTCCACGATACGAGGCTTTACAACCTGTACCGATTCCGCGAGTTGTGTTCGGTTCGGACGAAACCGTATATAAGGGATTATTCCGTTTTTATTAATTGAAAAACATAAATCTTATTCATAGCAATATACGGTCTAATACAAAACATTTAGCGGGATATCCCAACAAAATCCGAATCCGTAAATAAAGTCAAAATGCTTACAAACCCTAGCCAAAAGCCAATCCGAGACTACTCTGAGTGTTCTATGCGTCCGCCGAGCTATGCCAAACCTGAAAAACACAAAAGAGTCTAATGAGTAATCTAAGATTACCCAATGAGACGGCTCCCAACTAAAAGCTGCTAATAATCTAATAATCCCACCCAAACCCAAAATAACAATCAAGTATAATTCTGATCACGTGCTACCAAGACGTGATGAGCTTCACAACACACAAGCATTCAAATAACAACACAATCATCAACGAAGGGAATCGAGAACAATGCGGCACATGTTCTTGATTAGACTCGATCTATCTATCGCGGCACTACACAACTCCACGCCATCTGCGCCCACTTTGCGAACTCGGTAACTTCCACGGGAACACTTAGCTGCTGCCATAGTAGCTAAAACCTCTCACAACTCCTAGACGATAACACAAAGTCCAACGGCTAGGACACCGTCTCCGTCCATCGATACGCGGTGACTCAAGTTACCCCCGGCAACCCGAGTTTCCATGCAGTCCGGCCCTAGGACGCGACCCCGTATTCTCCGGAACACACACCTACAGACGTCACTCCCTAGGTTAACATATGCAAGAACCACTACCGAAGGTACGTGTCCGATCAGGTAACTACCCGAAGATCCAATCGGGTCGAAAGTACCGGAACGCCATCTCTAGACTTGCGGGATCTAACACGCCCTATAGAGTCCTAATAACAGCAATGTAAACAAGCAGACTCACTGAGACTCTAACACGCAATACCAACAAGGTCAAATAGAACCACTATCTTAATCCTCAATCCATCCCGCAAGTCCTATCACCAACCTCCACATCACCCAAACTTACTCGGTCCCGCACCATAGTAAGTATCTACCAGTACAGTCTACTCGGCCCAACACCGAAGTAGATAACAATCAAGCAATCTGTCTACTCGGCCCAACACCGAAGTAGATACACAATCACACAATAAAAAATCACAACATCACACAAACAATTATTTAAGTTTATTAGTCTTTTAATATTTCCTTAACCTTTACTTATTCAACCCGCTACCTTGGGATTAGTGGATTACTAATCCCGTAGACGGTTTATCAATCACACCACTTCTTAACTTATCACTCCCTAATTATTTTTAATACGTTCCCGATCTGTCGGTTTAGAGTTAGTAAGATTACTAACTCCCCGACATCTCATTATTCATTAACTTTCATTCATTAATCCACCCGTTATTATATTCTAAGTGTGTTATGTCTCTTAACCGTATTTTAATCAACTCATAATTTCCCGTGTATAGATTCTTAGATAAGTTTTTAAATACTTATATATGCATATATGTCCTAGAATGCCGTTCTATATGTATGCATCACCCAATCAAGCAATCAACGAACTATCAATCAACTAATGCAACACCCAATCAAGCAATCAACTAACTATCAACGATTACGGATATAAGCTAACTAGCATGCATCCCTTAACCTAACCATTTAATTAATTAACCGAGTTACTAATCAACCTAGCCGTTCTAACCAATTTAATCAATTGGGTATGCAACCTAAACTACGGTCTATCAATTCCGGATCTATATGATTCTAACTAAATGCAACACACAATTTGGCCGACTCAAAGTGTTTTTATGATGACGACGGATGGATGGATTGACGGACCCCCCCCCCGAGACCCGAACTAAACCCGCTGCTACCCCGAAGCCTTCCCGAACCTCCGACCTTAACCCGCACTTGACCGAACCGTTGAACTAATGATTCTAATGGAGCCTCTGGACCATCTTCTCTCTCCTATGGTTCTCTCTCTCTTTCCTCCGGTTCTCTCTCTCTCCTCCGGTTCTCTCTCTTTCTCTTCCGGTTCTTTCTCTTCTCCGGTTCTCTCTCTCTCTCTCTCCTCCGGTTCTCTCTCTTTCTCTTCCGGTTCTCTCTCTTCTCCGGTTCTCCCTCTCTTCTTCTCATCTTCACGCCTCTCTCTCCCTTCTTCTTCCTCTCCTATCTCTTCTTCTTCCTCCTCCGGTCCTATTCTTCTCTCCTTCTCCTTCTCCTCTGGTTCTCCTCCTTTGCTTTCTCCTCTCCGGTCTTCCTCCATCTCTCTCTCTCTCTCTCTCTCTCTTTCTCTCTATCTCTCTCTTTCTCTCTATCTCTCTCTCTCTCTCTCTCTCTCTCTCTCTCTCTCTCTCTCTCTCTCTCTCTCTCTCTCTCTTCATGCTTCTTCATCTTATCCCTCACACTTCTCTTCTTCTTCTCTCTCTTCTCCTTCTTCACGCTTCATCTTCTTCCTCCTCAAGCTTCATCTTCTCTCTCTCCTTCACGCTTCTCCTCTCTCCATCTTCTTCTTCTTCAAGCTTCATGCTTCTCCTCTCTCCATCTTCTTCAAGCTTCACGCCTCTCTCTTTCTCTCTTCATCTTCTTCTTCTTCAAGGTTCACGCTTCTCCTCTCTCCATCTTCTTCTTCTTCAAGCTTCACGCCTCTATCTCTCTCCTCTCTCTTCTCTCGCGTTCTTCCCTTCTTCTTCTTCCTCTTCTTCTTCTTCTTCTTCTTATTCTTCTTCTTCTTCTTCTTCTTCTTCTCCTCCTCCTCCTCCTCATCCTCCTTCTCCTCCTCTTCCTTCTTCCTCTCTTCTTTCTGTCTTCTTTCTCTCTTCTTTACTCTTTGTGAGTTTGGTGTGAAGAAAATGGGAGGGGAAGTTCTCCTTATATAGTAAAAGTGGAGTGATCCCCACCCTCCATTTGTCTTCTCTTCTTCATCCATATTGTGCCACGACCTTGCCACCAAAATCCATCCAAAACAATGCATTTGATCATCCACCATCCACTTGTAGCCTCCTCCATGCAGCCCTTGGATTAATGACAACTCAAAAACTTAGATTCATGCACCTAAAATATCAAGAAGCTTCTTAATTTCTTGGACAAGATTTCGTGGTCCATTCTTCATACTGAGCTGGATTTAGGTCCAAATTATCCTTAGTAATCAGCCCTGAACACCCTGGTCCAAACCCAAGCTCCTATGAATTTATTTTGAATTTTTAGCCACTAATTACCTCTTAATAGTCTAAAAATTATAACTTGATCCAGGGATCAAATATTGCTCAATACTTTTAACCATAGACTCTCCATAATTTAATGGAGATGTGGTGAAATTTTCATAATTTATGGAGCATGTTTAGAGATGTTTCCGTCTTTTTCTCGGTTTTGTCGGTTTCCATTCCCGACAGTCCGTTAAAAGTCTTTAAAACTTCGTAGCCTCTGAAATAAATCTTCCAAGCTTCTTTTTAAAATACTAGACTCTTTTATAAGAATTTATCAAGTCGTTTAGCCTCAATCGGACTCCCGTAGCTCCCGTAATGAATTTTACAAGTTTTATTGGTTTTATCGGTTTCCTTACTTGATAGTCCGTAAAACTAGATTAATCTCCGTTTCTTCTATTTCTGGTATTCTAAATGTTCTTTATGGACAAAAGAAGATCACTTGGCTTATTTCCACTTCCGGCTCGCATTTTGGTAAAATTACCAAAATGCCCCTTAACTTCTTAAAGTTACAAAACTGCACTCCGTTGATTTTTCTGCTGCCCGTAGACCATTTCTTGGAACATGATATTACATTCTTCCCCACTTACTGGAATTTGGTTCCCGAATTCTCCGTTACTGAAAAACTTTGAATAAATAGCAAATCCAGTAAGTCGCCACTCTGGTACTGATTTGCTCCCACGCTCGGACTCTAAACTAATTGAAATGTACTCCCGATGCTTACTGACCTCCGAAATACTGTCTTGAACAGAACCCCAATTGTCGACACCTTGAACTTACCCACTTTGCTTCGAACTCCTCGAATGGCACAACAGCGACTCTCTCTCTATTCTCGATACTTGTTCCATCTTTAGTGCTTCTCGCTCCCCATCGACATTATGGTAATATTGATGTTCCTTCTTACAAACTAAACCACCATGCTTATACACGCCTCGAACTTTCTCGATCACTGAACTCCACGCTTCATGGATATCAAACCGCCTTTCCCTTGATAACCTCGAGCTGATCCAAAACTGTCACGGATACTTCTGAATTCCTTTGCTAACTTATCATACCCATCTATGTTGGTTCCTCCTATCACTGATACCCACTCTGGTGATGAAACTCCACTGACTCACTTGCAGGCTTAGGTTAAACTGTTTCTTGTAACACCATCTTGTCTCTAGGGTTCGGGTTCAGTCTCGTGTCCACGCCAAATCGTCCATCATGTCCTACATCAGCAACCTAAAAAACACATGAACGGTTATACCTCCTTTAACTTAATCCCGATATCACTTCCTCATAGAAATATGGTTACTTAGTCATGTACCTTACGGTCACACATGGCTAAATAACAATATCCTATCTTCCGCTCAATCTCGAATAAGTTTTCTAAAAACCGCTTTATTAATTCTGAGCTTACCAAAAACAATTCTACCCAAGCAAACCAAACGATCTCGCTAATTAAAATAAAAAAATCACTTTCTAGCAACCTAGCGATTAAACGAAATGCAGAGATTCAAAATCAAAAACTACCAACCTAGCGAGCAATCACAGCAATTCACAATTCTAACAACCTAGCAAGGCAATCAATCACGCACAACCAATCAATCAAGCAATCCGACGTTTGCAGTTGTCTCTTAGGGTTCTGATGGAAACCGTCTGCTCGGACCATCATCTATTTTCACATCGTAACTATATTGCATTCACAACCATCTTGAGTATGCAATTTAACCACTCCGCTACTCAGAACGACAACCGAGATACTCCACATCCAGTATGTAAATAAAACATCTATTCACCGCATAGAGTTTTAGATACGTAGGTCCGTCGGAGTCTACATACTAGCGGTTCCCAATCTGTCCCAAAAGAAACACCGCTACATACAACCGATATACACACATCAAAGAGTGAGTTAGAGCCATTACTTACCTGGGCCTAATCTATTTCCTAATCTACAACATGAGCGGTACAACTCATGTGGATCATTACCGGCAAGTGCGCCAGGAGGATGGAATGAGTGTGGTGGTAGTGGCGGAGCGACACGATCTCGATCATATCATGAAATGAGCGCAGTGCACTTCTCGGCCGACAGGAGATGTGCTGGTGGTGACGACGACTGATACTTATGGGCAACAACGGCGGTAATAATGGAGTAACATCCGGTGGCGGTTGATAGGTCTCTAAGTCTTAATCCTATTCTACTGCAAGTGCACAGTTAATGCAATTATAGTATAAAAGGTATCGAATCCCACAGAGACTCTCGGTCACGATAGATTTTAGAACAGTCAAGTTAAACTAGGAGAAAGTAGTGAGAAACTAAAAAGCAAACAGAAAAGTAAATCAAGTAGCAGGAGTGGTTTGTAAGCAATCAACTAAAAGCGCTAAGTCTAGGGAGTTCTAAGGAAATCAGACAAGCAGATTAGATAGCCAGTCATGATCAAATTAAGTACGGTTATAGAACTCAAACACGGATATAGAACTAACCAACTTTCGCTGTGAGAGTTCTCTAAGTCTAATAGCAGAAATCCAAATTTCTTTGTAATTCACAATTCAACTAGCCTTAAATTCACGTTCGATATGTTCACAATTCAATTAAACCAAATTTCTTTGCGAGTAATTCAATTGTTCAACCTAAATAGTTCAGATTCTAAATCACACTTTCGTGTCAATCTAACAACCTAGCGTCTAGATTCTAAGTGATCAAGTTAGAAACTAGTGTTAAGCACAATTTAGGCTGAAGAACAATTATGATATGAATCCTTAACTGAAATAAATAAATTTAGCAAGTCCTGAAATCTCTAATGAGAATCCCTAAACCTAATTATGAATCTACTCAGACATAGATAATGAAAACGTAATCAATGAATAATTAGATTGCATAAAAGAGAGTATAGAAATAAAGGGGTTCGAAATCTTCTCCAAAAGCAGGAAGCAATACAGGGTTCAGACCAGCCCCAAAAAGCTCTAAAAACTCTCAGCTCAAAGTATGAAAGCGTTCCTAAAAACTGTTGTAAAAACCTAATTATATAAGCCTAATCACGTCTTGGGGCGTCTTTGTAAATACTAGAACATCTGGGCAAATCTGCAATTTCAGCATTCTTCATTAAACTCGCAGAGAAAGGCCCATCTCGCTCGTGTGTCGATTGATGCACAATGTGTGTCGATCGATGCAATCCTCTATTTTGGACAGTGAACTCTATCTCTCGGGTCAAATCTCCAAAATGCTCCAAAATGCTACATAATCTCCAATTCCGCTCCAAACGTGCATGTGCCTAATAACACCTGTAAATGACTCTAAAGAAACACGAAAAGACTCTAAAACATACTTATATCATGGTCTAAAACCGGTGAAAACCATGATATATCAACTCCCCCACACTTAGCCTTTGCTTGTCCTCAAGCAAAACAGAGAACTATAATGTAGTGAAGAGGTTTGAAAACTTTCAGAAACTCTTTTCATCCTAGAAGCAGCAACACTCAGATTACCCTTAGTAAGCCACATGAAAGATTCAGCTGCAAGATATCAAGACAAAAATATACTTCCCCCACACTTAGCAACTGTCCTGAGTAAACTCCACAATCACATTCAAGCATTCAAATTCACCCTACTGACTTCTATAAGCTATTAAGTGCGGTCTCACCTAAGGATTATCGATCAAAGGGCACATGGATTCTTACTCTGTTAGTTCTAGACCACCATACTATCTTTTTCTGGTTCCTTTCTTCTCTTTTCCCTTCCTCAGCAACTGATTTTTCCCCATTGGGTATCATTTTTTTTTATCAGTGCTCTTCCCGTTATGGGGTGTACTTTGGACATGTTTCCATGGATGCACAGGAGGTAATAGGGGTCTCTACCACTCCCGCGACCACTTCGGAGCTACTAGCTCATCCTCAGTTTATTATTCTATTTTTTTTTACTTTACTTTAGAGAAGGGGAGAAGGGAACCTTACTCGGACAGGTTTACAAGCTGTGCCAGAACTAACAGAGGAATCCGAGTCAAGGTATACCAAGCCCTTAGGTGAGAAAATTAAGTCAAATTAATGGTGAAGTCAGTAAAGGATCCTCTGATACCTGAAGTGATGTGGATGTTCTCAGTAGGCAGATATGTGTTGGGTTTTCTAATAGTCATAGATCATCTGCAAGCTCATCCCAATGGTCACTTAAGTTCCTGCAAGTGTTGTTAACTTCTCAAAAATTCACTGGTTCTTACTTAAACCGTTTTGACTCAATAAAACAAATTTTTGAAAAACAGGACTGACTCTAAGAAAACAGAAAGATAAAAGTCAGTACCACCTCCCCCACACTTGAAACACACTGTCCCCAGTAGTGTCAAGCTAAGGATCGGTAAAAGAAACTAAAAATGTTAAGGGATGAGTTAAGTTCTGTCTGTTTTTACCTGTCTCGCTCATGCATCGATCGTTACGCATAAATGCGACGATCGTTGCAAGGCGATTGCGATATGAGTCGATCGTTGCTCAGGTCCGCAACGATCGCTGCAATGCAATTTTCGTGTTGTGACGATCGACACACAGGACCGTGTCGATCGTTGCATTGCGATTTCTCGGATCAGTTAGCAGGTTAGTCTGTGAGAAAATCTCAAATCTCAAACCTGAAAGCTAGAAAACACCGCGAACAAGCAAAATCAAAGCAACAGATAGTCTAAAATCAAGAATAACATTCCAAATATAAGAATCCTAAGAAAAATCAAAAGAAAAATGCAAAAGAAAAAGTGAAAAATAAATACAGAACCGATGTCTGAAAATGAGATCAATCTCACTCAAGGGAATCGAAGGAACTGGATAAGGACCAATATCATGGGTAGCAACAGCAGTCTCGGATGCAGGCGCAAAGGAGGAAGAAGCCCGTGTGGAAGGCTCGCCTAGAGGATGAGCCATCGTAGGTATACTGCGCCGATCGTTCCTAGGAGGATCGAAACTCAATGCAGCCAATGTGTCAATCCTGGTCAGACTGTCAGCAGGAAGCTCCACACCATGCTTCCGCTCGTGTGTGTCATAATAGACCCAAATGCGTCTCTCTTTTAGCCAAGTAGCATTCTGCAGGTGCGTCAAATCCATGAATACCTCCCTGTCATCACACTCCAAACCCTGAAAAGGGATCCTGCAGTGATGAAAGATATGAGTAAGCAGCTCCCTATTGTCTCAGAGCTCTTCCCATCCAATGCCTTCTTCGTCAATGAGCACAAGTGATGAGCAAACACAGCTTCTAAGTTGAGATCCCTAGCAGGATCTCTCAAGTCAGTACCATCAAACAGCTCCTTCAATCCAATGAAAAGTACCTCCAGCTCAATCTTCCGCATCTTGTTTGCCTCAGCTTTGCATAACAGCGAGTACCCCAAGATGCGTATCACATACCTCAGAACTGGGTGCCTTACAACAATCTGCTTCGTGGTCCGTGAGTCGTATGGGCCACTACCAACATGGTCCCAAAAATACTGTGCCTCCTGCCTATCCCACTCAAGAGCCATAGTGCAACGTGTAGGCTCAACTCTAAACCCATAAATACGGCAGATATCTAGAAATGAAATCCGATACCTGGCACCCATACACCTGAAAGTAAAGATACCCCCTGAAGCTCTCCTGCAGTCAGGATCAGGATAGTAGACTCTACAGGTAGCCAGCACCTGTATCACCAGATCAGGGTAAAGCGGATAATACTGCGTAGGCATCGTCCCTAATCCAACAGCCTTAACCAATGTGTTCACCTGCTCATCAATGCGTAAGATCCTGCAGGTCCGATAATCAACGAATTTGGTTGGCTGGATGTCCATATCCAACCAACTGTTGTAGAGCAGTGTATCATAGTAATCCCAGTGCTCTGATATCGGCATGTTGATGAAGTCTGCATCCTTAGCCAGATCCTTATGCGCTTTACCCCATTCCTTATCTGTCGAAATCCTGGCTCCTTCTACCTTAGGCCAAGGCAGCTGTAAGGCTTCACAGTCTCGTTGATACGGCTCAGGCTGTGGAGAATCTCGTGTGAACCACTTGGGTGGTGGAAGTGTCTGATCTGCAGCACCTGTAGTAGCTCTGTGTTTACGAGGCTGTCCGCGAGGAGGCATTTGCAACAGAAAAATAAACTACATTAGTCACGCAGATCTCTCTGTGAAATCGCAGTGCAATGACCGTTGCATAAATTCAGCGATCGTTGCAAGGCGATTTCACAGTCGCCATATAATCCTTCAAATCGTGCAAAATCAGTCCCACCATCTCATAAACAACATAATTTCATCACCAATCAACCTAAATCAAGCCTATAACAGTACGAAATCATCATCTTAAAGCTAAAAATCTCTAATTTCAAAACCCTAAAACCGAATCCGAAAATGGTGAATTTGAGAGCCCTTACCTCGGAATTGCTTCGATTAGGTTGTAGAAATAGATAGAGCGTGTAAAAACAAGAAGAGTAGTGATTTGAATCAATGAAAATGATGGAGATTTGAGTGATTTAGGTGATAGGAGATTCGGGTGTACGGACGGACGAAATGGGGAAGAAGAGAAGAGAGAAAAGGTTAAAGGCACTTACATGTTTCGCGAATGCAACGACCGTTGCAGATAAGCAACGATCGTTTCTAGTGAACCGAATTGATTCCGGTTTAGCGCACGTGTACCTTTAATTTGCAATTTGAACCGGATGCAACGACCGTTGCTCAGGACCACAACGATCGTCACAAGGCGATTTCTTCCTTGTCAAATCCCTCTGCAACGATCGTCACAACATGTGCAATGATCGACACAGATCTCCAAAATCGTATTCTATAATGAAAACACAACAAAAACAAACCGTGAAATCCTAAGAAAAACACCAAAAATAATATGTACAAACCAAACAGTGGGTTGCCTCCCACTCAGCCCTTTTTTAAGGTCATTAGCTTGACCGGATGAACAAGATCAAGTTCCTGGAGGTCTCGACAGAGACTGTGACTGCCTCTGCGCAAGTCTCCTCATCCAAGGTGGAGAGTAAGCTGTGTTGGTATGAGCTCGTCCAAGAAAATAAGGAATGTAATGTTCTCCAGGATCTTAAACCAAAGTGTCACTCGTCCGCTCTCCGTTTCCATCCTCAGTCCTAAAGGTTTTCCCATCAATCTGTGGCCTGCGCAGCATATCCATCTCAAAGTGTAGAGGCTCATCTCCCAGATTGAGATCAATCAGACTGTTCCTTACGTCGATCACTGCTCCAGTCGTGGCTAAAAATGGTCTTCCCAATATCAGAGCATCATCCTGCTCACTGTCGTACTTAAGCACCAAGAAGTCTGTCGGAACTAAGTAGTTTCCAACTCTCACTGGGACGTCCTCAAGAACTCCCTCCGGAATCCTTATTGACTGATCAGCTAGAACAAGAGAGGTCCTAGTGGGTGAAAAATCTGTCGTCCCCAGCTTCTCTGTCACAGAGTATGGCATGAGACTTCCTGCAGCTCCTAAGTTACACAAAAAAACGCTTGAAACCATCCTCAAAAATAAAACAACTCAGCACAAATATACCAGGATCAGGTAGCTTCTTAGGAATATGAGTTAGCAGCACATCACTGACCAGTCTAGGGACCACTATCACCCAATCTTTCAACATTTCGTCCATTGGCAGCATCTTCTCCAAGTATCTCTGCACTGTTGGGATTATGTCCTGAAATCACATTGTACTTACTCTAAAGATAGTTGTATTGTCGAGATCGGACAATTCATGTGATACTGGGCAGTCATAATGTTTTGCTAGAAACCGCTTATGACAAATGAGTTGTAACTCATTTCTAGTATCGTGTGAACCTACAGGGTCACACACCTAAGCAAGCTGGATACACTTTGCGTGGAATTGATCATTGGTATATGATCTGATCGATGTGTATTGGATACACATTGAATTGAGTTTAGAAGAAGTGTGTCGATCGATGCAATGAGTGAGTCGATCGACGCAGGTTTTCGAATTGGTGTGTCGATCGATACAGTATGTGTATCGATCGATGCACATTGGGCCTCAAGACTTAAACGAATCGGGTTTGATCCGCATGTCGTTTCCGTCATCCCAGATCGATATATAATGTCTTATATGATCGACCTGAGCCCCAAGTGGTTAGTGTCGCTGCTCAGAGAGAAAGCAGAGACACAGAAACTCAAAATCCACAGGAGATCCGATCACCGGTACTAGCATCCCGGCGGATTCCAGCTTGTTTGCGTGTGGACTACGATAGAGGCGCAGCGATTGAGGCGCTCTAGATCTCGTTTACCTGTTCCAAATTCCGCTGCCAATCTCCAGGTAAACACGAGGTCAGTTCTTAGATTCAATAACCTAGACCCTGGATCCTAGGGATTCCTTCAATGGTATCAGAGCCATAGGGTTTAATAGATTGAATCAGTAGCCTAGAATTCGATTAAATGGCATTTTGATTGAATTGATGCTAGCTAGGATTCGTTTTGTTAATAAGAATCTCGGATTTGTTAATATCGAAAACGAAGAACTGTGTTTTCGCACAGCATCGATCGATGCACTGTATGTGTCGATCGATGCAACGCGAAGACGGCAAAACAGATTTAGGGTTTTCGCACAGCATCGATCGGTGCACTGGGTGCATCGATCGATGCAGCGCAAAAATTCAAAAGCAATTGTGTTTTCTCATAGCGTCGATCGATGCACCGCGAATTCGCCTAATTAAAGAATGGTTTTCGATTTAGAAATCGCACTGTGTCGATCGACACACTGGGTGCATCGATCGACACAGGCTGTGCGAAAGGATAGATCGGTTCAATTGGATTGAACCGGTTATCTCGCATGGTTATGACGGTTTAATTCGATTAAAAATTCCCTAATACCCTACTATGTCGGTCGACACAGGCCTTGCGATTGGTTAATCGGTTCAATTGGATTGAACTGGTTATCATGCTTGGTTAAGATAGATCAGATCGGTTTAAATTGGATGAATTGATTCAATTGGATTGAATTAGTTATCTCAATTGGAATAAACCGATTTGATTGGTTAAGATCAGTTTGATTGGATAAGTCGGTTCAATTAGATTGGACCGTTTATCGCAATTGGTCTAAGACCGGTTATAGGGTTGGCAAAGGTTGCATATCAAATGTTGACCAAGTGTGTCAGTCGATGCGCATGGTGACGATGCGAACCGTAATCGTTTAGTTTTGAACCAGATGATTGAAAAACCGAACCATATGACCTAACCCACTTAAATTAGAACAAGCAAAACTCAATTGAAATTGAAAGTAAAACATGTTCTAAATCTATCTGGTACACATTGGATGTGTATTAGATCAAAAGGTCAGTTTTCAATATGGTCAACTGTCAAGACTCATTTGGTTGTTGTGATAGTCTTGCCAAGAGCTTGGTGTCCACAATCACATGAGTAAGGCAGGTAGTAGTGTTGATGGTTTTGCAGTGCTTGACATCAACTATTGCATGACCTAAGAGATTGAATTACTAATCTTTTGAAAGTTCCATTTCCTCAACTAAATATCAAGTGATCTTGATGTCTTGCCCAATCTTGTCTACTGTCAAGACTTGTGTCATTTGTTGGATAGTCTTGGAGTCCTTGGTATCCACAGCAACATGAATAAGGCAGGTGGTCATTGACAGATTTGCAGTGCAACTGTCAATGATCACAAGACAGAAGAGATTGGTTTTACTTGACTGAGCTATCAGAAGTTCTGAGCCCAGAGACATCAGAGTGGATTAGACATAGTTTGTCTCATCTACGACCAGGAGTTGCACTGAGTACAATTAGCAATGATTTGCTTACCTAGATTACTAAAATTTGGATGGCGAGTCGCCCACTCTAATTCTAGTGATCTGAGGATCTTGGTTCATTATATTCATAGAGGAAACATTGTTTGAATATAATGCGATTTTTCTTATTGAATAAGATTCCTCATTTCCTGAAATCATAACTAAAATTTTCTTTGATTAAAATTTTCAGCCTATGCTAAAACTACCTTCTCGTTACGACCCGTCCTTGAGAAGGACAAGTTAAATGGGTCAAATTTCCTGGATTGGTATCGCAATTTGAGATTAATCCTCAAGCAGGAGAGTAAAGACTATGTCCTTGAGAAAGCTCTTCCAGAAAGGCTTGGGACCAATCGCTCGAATGCAGTATATGATGCTTGGAATAAGCATTATATTGATGTGGTAGATGTGCGTGGTCTGATATTGGCTAACATGAACTCGGACTTGAAGAGTTAATACGAGAATATGGAGTCGCCAATAGAGATGATCACCAGCCTGAAACTGAAGTTTCAGGATCTGGCACGAGTTGAGAGATTCCAGATGGTGAAGTCTCTCACTGGGTGCAAGCTACCAGAGGATGCTCCAGTAAGTCCTCATGTCATTAAACTGATGGGTTACATTGATAACCTGGAATGTCCTGTCAGCTTAGAGTTGGCCACTGACATCATTCTGCAGTCACTGCCGTCAAGCTATGACAAGTTTATTAAGAACTATATCAAGAAAGGCTTGACGAAGACGTTGGCTGAGCTGCATGGCATGCTCAAAACAGCAGAGCAAGACATCACAAAGGGTAAAAGATTTGAGAAATCTTGTGTTGGCAAGGGTAGAGGCAGGGCCGTCCAGATTTGGAATCATGATAAGCCTGTGTCATCTAATAAGCCCAAGTCAGGCCCGTCTGGTGTTAGAAAGTGCTTCCACTGCGATGAGTCAGGGCATTGGAAGAGAGATTGCATTAAATTCTTGGAAGATTCACAAGAGATGAAGGAGATGTATGGTACTTCTTCTTCAGGTATTGTGTTATTAAATCAAGTTCTACGTAAGTATTGGATACTAGTTGTGGTACTGATATTTTTGAAATATGCAGGACCTAAGCAACAGTAGAACGTTGAAGAAAGGACAAGTGGAACTGCGTGTCTGGTATGAAGCAATGGTTGCTGCATGAGCCGTAGAGATTCTCCACTTGTAGGAGCCTTTCATACTTGGTTTTAGAAATTAAGTAATTGCTACTATGTATCTGCTTTATGCAGAGATGTCTTTCAATTTCTTGTAAGAATTTGGATGTTTTTCATTCTGATAAAATACAAGTTTTGCTCTTTTGATCTTAATGAAATATTCTATGGTAGCACCCCGTTTAGAATGGGTTTTATATCTTAAACCAACATGTTCTTGAATATAACATAAATACCAAACGGTTTAAGTCTGATGCCTTGAAATCTTCAGTACTTCATTATCTTATTGATGGCTTCAGTAAGTATGACTGTGTTCATTTGATGAGACACGAGTCGGAATCCTTTGGAATGGTCAAAGGAGTTTCAGAATGAAGTATAGAACCGATTTGACAGAAGTATTGAGATCCTCGATTGAATCGCGGAGGAAAATGCCTGAGTCAAGAATTGGGTGATCATCTAACAGAATGAATCGGATCTTATTAGATATGCTCCGATTGATGATGAGTCACAGGAATCTTCCATAATCTTATAAAACACGCTCTAAAATGAATATGTTTACGCAAATTAAGTTTCTATCAAAATCAGTTGAAAGACACCACATTGGATGTGGACTGGGTGATTTCCAAGTATGTTTTACTGATTAATTGGGATTGCAAGGTTTGTGTAAGGCAGTTGTCTACAAACAAACTTGAACCTAAATCTGATAAAGGCTGCTTCGCCGGTTGTCCTAGGGAAACCAAGGCTTGGTACTTTTGCAACCAATCCGAGAACAAAATTTTGTTGTTCGGAACTCTGTTTTTCAAGAAGAACAGTGGGAGTAAAAGTACAGCTCGAAGAAACACAGGAGGCTGTTCAACCAGTTGAGGGAAAGCAGCTGTTGAATCTACAGAGTGCTGTAGGATCCACACCTGTGGAGCCGGAATCTCGCTGATCCTGATGGATCCGTCACTAAACCGAGGGTGATTCCTCATGACCGATTGCCGTGATCTGATGATCATTGAATAGTGACGAGCATGCGAAATTCAAAGAAGCGATGGTGAGCCCCAACTCCGAAAATCTGCTAGGTATGCATGTTAGCTTCACCGATCTATTTATAGATTGAAGCAAACATCTTGGAGTTGAAATCTATGTTCAGTTAAAACAGTCAAAGGCTTTGACTCGATCAGGAACGAATAGAAACCGTGCGTTTACAAGTAAACTAGTGGGAGCGTAGTTTGATAGGTCGAGTTTTAATCCCTATTCTAAACTGCAAGTGCACAGTATAGTCAATGTAGTATATAGGGTTATCGAATCCACAGGGACACTTGGTCTCAAGAGAATCAAACCGTAGGAATTAATACTAGAAATAAGCAAGTAGTGATTGTAATGAATTGCGGTGCAAGAAAGTAAACAGTAGCAGGAAATCGGTTTGTAAGCAATAAACTAAAAGCGTCAAGCCTAGGGTATTCTCAGGAAATCAGACAAGCAGACAAGTTAATCAGTCAGGATCAAATTAAACTCAGTTCTAGAACTCAAATCACGAAAATAGAATTAACCAAATCTCTTTGCGAAAACTCTCTAAGTCTAAGTGCAGTAATCCAAATCTCTTTGCAATTACTAACAAATTAAACTAGCATTAAGTTCAAGTTCGATATGTTCACAATTAAACTAAACCAAATCTCTTTGCGAATAATTCAATTGCTCAACCTAAATAGTTCAGATTCCTAAACCCCACTCTCGTGACGTATTTAGTAACCTAGGATCTAGATTCTAATTGATCAGGTTAGAACTAGCTTTAAGCACAATTTAGTTTGAAGAACATTCTAATCATATGAATCCTAACTGAATTAAACAAGTCTAGCAAGTCATCAAACCCTAATGAGAAACCCTAAACTCAACTATGGATCTACTCAGACATGATTGATGAAAACATAATCATAGAATAAATAGATTGCATATAAGAAATTAAAATATCAAAGGGGTTCGAAATCTTCTCCAAAATAAATCAATACAAGGAAAATAGATCAGCCCCAAAAGCTCTAAAAATCTCTTAGCTCTAAGTATCAAAGCGTATCTAAATTAAACACCAAAAACTAGTATATATAGGCATAATCTCGGCTGGGGCTTCTGTGTAAATACTGAAAGTATCTTGGGCTTCTTTGCAAATCTTCAATACTTGTTACGCCGACGCGTACGGCCCATCTCGCGACTGCATCGACCGATGCACAATGCGTGTCGATCGATGCAACATCAAATAATCGAACAGTGAATAAAGCTCTCGGCCAAAACGTCCCAAAATGCCCAAAATGCTCCATATATCTCCAATTAGCTCCAAACCTGATTTAACCTGTAAAAGACTCTAAACTAATACAAAAGACTCTAAAAACACAACTATATCATGGTATAAAGTGGGTAAAAACCATGATATATCAACTCCCCCACACTTAGCCTTTGCTTGCCCTCAAGCAAAACAGAGAACTAAAATGCAGTGAAGAGGTTTGAAAACTCTTCAGAAACTCATTTTGTCATAGAAGCAGCAGCATTCAGATTCCCCTTAGTAATCCACATGAAATAATCAATCTACAGACATCAAGACCAACATGTACTTCCCCCACACTTAGCAACTGTCCTAAGTAAACGCCACAATCACATTCAAGCATTCAAATTCACCCTACTGACTTCTGCAAGTATTTAAGTGCGGTCTCACCTAAGGAGTATCGATCTAAAGGCACATGGATTCTTACCTTGCCAGCTCTAGACCACCATACTATCTTTCTCTAGTCCCTTTCTTCTCTTTCCCTTCTTTAACAACTGATTTTTCCCCACTGGGTATCATTTTTTTTTTTTATCAGTGTTCTTCCCGTTATGGGGTGTACTTTGGACACATTCCATGGATCACATGAGAGATAATAGTGTTTGCTACTATTCCCATGACCACTTCGGAGTTACTAACTCATCCTCAGTTATTTATATTTATATTTTTTTACTTTACAGAAGGGGAGAAGGGGACTAAATAGGACAGGTTTACAGGCTGTGTCAGAACTAACAGGGAATCCGACATAAAGCATACCAAGCCCTTAGGTGAGAAAAATTAAAGTCAGTATTAAGGTGAAGTCAGTAAAGGATCCTCTGATACCTGAAGTGATATGGGTGTCCTCAGTAGGCTGATCTGTGATGGGGTTTTCTAATAGTCATAGATAGATCTGCAGCTTCATCCCAATGGTCACTTAAGTTCCTGCAAATGCTGCTAATCTCCTCCAAAAATCATTGTTTCTTACTTAAACCAATTTTGACTCGAAAAACAAATTTAACCTGAAAAATTTAACTGACTCTAAGAAAACAAAAGAAACTAATTAGTAGAACCTCCCCCATACTTAAGACACACTGTCCCCAGTAGTGTCAAGCAAGGGATTGGTTAAAGAAAAGAAAAATTAAAATAGTTGAATGGTTAGTTCTCTCGGGTTTTACCTCTGTCGCAGTCAGGCATCGATCGTTGCACTAGGTGCACCGACCGTTGCTGTGCGATTTCTGTTGTAACGATCGACACAAATGTGTGTCGATCGACGCAATGCGATTTTCACGAACCCTGCAACCAAAAACTCACCAAACAGAAACAAAAACGTAAAATCTAGAAAAAATACTAAAATCAAAATGCAAAAACGAAAACAGTGGGTTGCCACCCACTCAGCGCTCTTTTAACGTCAATAGCTTGACCGGACGGGTGGGAATTTTCAGGTACCAGGAGGTCCTGACAGAGACTTTTTATGTCTCTGTTCAAGTCTCCTCATCCAGGGTGGCGTATAAGCATTCGGATCATGGGATCTCCCAAGGAAGAAACCAACAGAATCAGGGCGGGAGCGAAGCTTAGGTGGGGTAGGATGTTGTCCTGCATTCAAAGTAATGTGGTTAGGATGTTTAAGCTTAGATGATTTGTGCCTAACCTTTGGTGGAAATAAGATGTCTGGAGCTTTCTGCTTATGAGCAGTTGCTGGCGCTTAATATGTCAGAGCAGGTTCAAGAGGAACCGCCATCTTCTTCTCTCCAATCTCAGCTTCTAATTCTGTATCAATGCTGAAACTCTGTCCATCAATGGTGGGTTTCTTCAATTTATCCATCTTAAACTGCAAAGGCTCATCTCCCAGGTGGAGATCAATCAATCCATGGCGTACATCAATCACAGCCCCAGCAGTGGCTAAAAAGGATCTACCAAGCAGTAGAGGATCGTCAGGCTCAACCTCATACTTCAGTACCACAAAGTCCGTTGGAATAAAGTAATTTCCAACTCTAAGAGGGATGTTCTCAAGAATTCCTTCTGGATGTCTCCTTGATCGATCAGCTAGGACTAAAGAGATCCTAGTAGGTTGGAAGTTCAGTAGTCCCAATCTCACAGCCACAGAGTACGGCATGAGATTTATACTTGAGCCGAGATCACATAATGCCCTCTGAAATCTGTCTCTATAGATAGAGCAGTTTATCATAAAACCTCCTGGATCCTTTAGCTTCTCAGGAACCCTACCATTAGCAACAGCATCACATACTTCTGAGACCATCAAGCATCCTTCTTCTCCAGTCATGTTGCTAGAGAGGATGTCCGTAACACATGTCTTCATCATGGGATTTGTCTTAGTGGCATCAATCAATGGAGTGTCAGTTAGCTTTTCTCTTATTATCTCCATGCATTTTTCCAACTTAATCTCTTGCTTGGACTTCCTAGAGAAAGGAATCTTCGGTTTGTAGGCTCTTTCTGTATCAGCTTTCGGTTTCTCTGGGAAATTTGGCTGCTCACGCCCATGGTGTCGATCGTTGCTGAAATGGTGACGATCGACATTGACTCTCGCAGGATGTGTCGATCGATGCACATTTGTGTCGATCGATGCAAGGCGAACATTCTGAATTTTTCTCGGATTTTCCAGTTCCAGAACTTCAGTTTCTCGATTCTGCTCAACTTCTTTTTCTGCCGAAGCTGCCTTAACATGCTCTGTCTGTATACTGGTTTCCACTTGCGTCATCCTAGCATCCAGATTGTCAACTCTGCTTGTCAAAGATTCCAATTTTCCACTCAGATCCTGATACATGAAGTCCATCTTTCCATTCATATCTTGCGTCATCTTGTTCTGTCCAAGTAGTAGCTGCTCAAGCATAGACTCAATCTTTGTCTGCTCTTTAGTGGGAGGAACTTGGTGAGGTGAATAGCCATTCGATCTCGGAGCTTGTCTCTGTTGACTTCTAGATGTGTGTTCATGAAAATCAGCTTCATTAATATAATTCACTTCTACAAATTCTCCAGCTACTACCATGTTGTGGATATAATCCACCTTGTCCCTCAAATCAGCTATCTGCAAGCTATCATCTCCGCAACTAGATCTCTGCCTTTCCTTGTCAGCATTCTTGACACTAATGCTAGTCATCAAGTTCTTAATAAGCTCTTTAGCTTCTTCTGGGGTCTTGGTATAGAAGTTTCCATCACTTCCTGTGTCCATAGCTCTCTGATACCAAAAATCCAAACCCCTGAAAAAGGCACTCAGAAGCTGTACCTCAGAGAATCCATGGTGTGGACAATCTCTCTGGTACATCTTGAATCTCATCCAAGCTGCTTTAAAAGGCTCTGTAGGCTGCTGTTTAAATGTCAGGATATCATGTCTAAGCTGCTCAGATAACGCATCGTCATAAAAATGTCTAAGGAACTCCTTCTTGACTGCTTCCCAAGTGGTCAAAGATCCTGGTTCTAGCTGTCTCAGCCAGTAAGCTGCATCTCCTTTAAGAGAGAATGGGAAGAGCTTACAGAAAATATAATCAGAAGAAACTCCTTCAGCCGTGATACTGCTAGCCAATTCCTCAAATGTGTCTATGTGATCCATAGGATGCTCGCTTGAAAGACCATGGAACTGATACTGTCCAATCAATGCGTAGTACTCAGGTTTCAGCTTAAACTCAGCTCTGGTGAACGGAGGTGGTCGAATCGCAGACCGATTAGCATAGAATATATCTGGTCTGTTATAATCAGCAAGTGTCTTCTCGTGACCATCCTCTCGTCGATGTTCCGCGCCCACGGCAACATCTGGTGTGATGAGGTTTCCTTCCCCATCCAGTTTCTGACCCTTCGCGTTACATATGTGACCTTCCTGGTCTCGTAGAACTCCGTTCTTGCCGCGAATCAGAATCACAGGCTTCATCAAGAAATACCCAGCTAAATGCTCAAGCTCTCGGCACCACTGGTTTCGCCTTGAGTCGATCGATGCAAGAGAAGCGTCAATCGATGCAGGCTCGATGATGTGACGATCGACACTCAGGACTGTGTCGATCGATGCAGGGCGATCAGGCGTACCTGAAACGCAAGAAAAAGAAAAAGTAGTAAACTAAACCAAAAATAAAAATCCTAGTAAAAACCCTAAGTTCGAAGCTATCGAAGACTCAAAGAGTCCCCGGCAACGGCGCCAAAAACTTGATAGGTCGAGTTTTAATCCCTATTCTAAACTGCAAGTGCACAGTATAGTCAATGTAGTATATAGGGTTATCGAATCCACAGGGACACTTGGTCTCAAGAGAATCAAACCGTAGGAATTAATACTAGAAATAAGCAAGTAGTGATTGTAATGAATTGCGGTGCAAGAAAGTAAACAGTAGCAGGAAATCGGTTTGTAAGCAATAAACTAAAAGCGTCAAGCCTAGGGTATTCTCAGGAAATCAGACAAGCAGACAAGTTAATCAGTCAGGATCAAATTAAACTCAGTTCTAGAACTCAAATCACGAAAATAGAATTAACCAAATCTCTTTGCGAAAACTCTCTAAGTCTAAGTGCAGTAATCCAAATCTCTTTGCAATTACTAACAAATTAAACTAGCATTAAGTTCAAGTTCGATATGTTCACAATTAAACTAAACCAAATCTCTTTGCGAATAATTCAATTGCTCAACCTAAATAGTTCAGATTCCTAAACCCCACTCTCGTGACGTATTTAGTAACCTAGGATCTAGATTCTAATTGATCAGGTTAGAACTAGCTTTAAGCACAATTTAGTTTGAAGAACATTCTAATCATATGAATCCTAACTGAATTAAACAAGTCTAGCAAGTCATCAAACCCTAATGAGAAACCCTAAACTCAACTATGGATCTACTCAGACATGATTGATGAAAACATAATCATAGAATAAATAGATTGCATATAAGAAATTAAAATATCAAAGGGGTTCGAAATCTTCTCCAAAATAAATCAATACAAGGAAAATAGATCAGCCCCAAAAGCTCTAAAAATCTCTTAGCTCTAAGTATCAAAGCGTATCTAAATTAAACACCAAAAACTAGTATATATAGGCATAATCTCGGCTGGGGCTTCTGTGTAAATACTGAAAGTATCTTGGGCTTCTTTGCAAATCTTCAATACTTGTTACGCCGACGCGTACGGCCCATCTCGCGACTGCATCGACCGATGCACAATGCGTGTCGATCGATGCAACATCAAATAATCGAACAGTGAATAAAGCTCTCGGCCAAAACGTCCCAAAATGCCCAAAATGCTCCATATATCTCCAATTAGCTCCAAACCTGATTTAACCTGTAAAAGACTCTAAACTAATACAAAAGACTCTAAAAACACAACTATATCATGGTATAAAGTGGGTAAAAACCATGATATATCATAGTTGCAATTCTCAAAGACTGTATGTTTATAACATACTTAATCTCATAATCGACGTTCCAACGCTAAAGTCTTGTCAAGATTTGGGTCGGAAGTCAAATTCAACAATAGACATGGGAGAAGCCGCGAAAGTTCTTGGAATATGAACCCATTGAGATGGATCAGAAGAGCTAATTGGATCGGGTCAGAATCCTTATGATTACAAGGTATTGGACAGATCCAATATGCATGATTACAAGAACAGCTTTATACCAAAGGTCTTATGGCAATGATCTTAGCAAGATGAAGTGTCTTGGACACTGGCTGAGCTAGTATCTATGAGTGTGATTACTTTTGCTTTTTGCAATAGAATCCATCATGAATGCCATGTTTTGCGCTCATATAGATGCAGATTACGCATATAGCATGACGAGAAGATACCAATATGTTCCGGTAAGAGTCATTGGACAGTTGTAAGGAATATCCCCAAGTGTTTGAGAAACACTAAGGATAGGTTCTTGTACAAGTGAGGAAATGACGAATCTGTTAAGAGTAGTTAAACGGACAAAGATGACTTGAATTTCCGGTTCCCACCTGGTTATGTCTCTTTGTCTGTGTAGCGGCGCTATCTGTTGGAAAGTTTCCAAGCAGTGGACCGCATAATAGTGCTTATTAAAGAATAGCGGTGTGGTTTGTTGGAATGGCTCCAAGCAAGAACACCGCAGCATCTCTCACAACCTCAGCATGAGCTTCATGCTGTTGCTGTAGGTACTAGGTATCTGAAGACGTGGTCTAGATTCTAGTGGGAGTTATGTTAGTTATGATGTTCAGATAGACATGATGTAGTCATGTTTAAGAAAAACTGACTTCAGCATTATTTGATTATTGATTAATTAAATAATGGTCCCAAAGTATTTTGTGTTCATTTTATAGGTCATCAAGTTGAGGACTTGATCATGAAACCCTATAAGCGAAAGATAACATAAAATTATGTTTGTCCGTGGTCGTAGGTTGTTAAAGTGGGACACTAACAACCGTTAAGACTAGCATGTGAGTTGACTGTTGACTAAGTTTCATGGAGTCAATGATATGAGTATCACAGTAAAGTCACATAGATATATGTTGGTGAACATATGATCGGACATGACCCGCTAATGAGAACTCTACAGGATAGTTATATCTGTGTCATGAGAGTTTCTCATTACGAATATAGAGTATAGTCCTTAGACCTGAGTTCATCATGCTTTCTAGCATATGAATTAGTGCGCTTTGACCTTGTCAAACGTCGTTCCGTAACTGGCGGCTATAAAGACATTGCTTAGGCGTATCATGAAGTGTGTGTAGAAACAAGGATGGAACAAGATGGGATTTGTCCCTCCTATATAACAGGAGATAAATATCTCAGGGCCATCGAAGATTTGATACTGAGAAAATGCATGGTCGTGCTCAAACGAGGTGATTGTCAGTCGTTTGTTTTATCAGTATAAGATCAGGAGTTCGATGAACATGATGATGGCTATAATAAGGATGACACAGTTTCTTGCCTTATGCCATATCGAGATATAGCGATAAAGGGATTATGGGAATAGATGATTCCAGTACAAGTGGGAGATTGTTGGGATTATGTCCTGAAATCACATTGTACTTACTCTAAAGATAGTTGTATTGTCGAGATCGGACAATTCATGTGATACTGGGCAGTCATAATGTTTTGCTAGAAACCGCTTATGACAAATGAGTTGTAACTCATTTCTAGTATCGTGTGAACCTACAGGGTCACACACCTAAGCAAGCTGGATATACTTTGCGTGGAATTGATCATTGGTATATGATCTGATCGATGTGTATTAAATACACATTGAATTGAGTTTAAAAGAAGTGTGTCGATCGATGCAATGAGTGAGCCGATCGACGCAGGTTTTCGAATTGGTGTGTCGATCGATACAGTATGTGTATCGATCGATGCACATTGGGCCTCGAGACTTAAACGAATCGGGTTTGATCCGCATGTCGTTTCCGTCATCCCAGATCGATATATAATGTCTTATATGATCGACCTGAGCCCGAAGCGATTAGTGTCGCTGCTCAGAGAGAAAGCAGAGACACAGAAACTCAAAATCCACAGGAGATCCGATCACCGGTACTAGCATCCCGGCGGATTCCAGCTTGTGTGCGTGTGGACTACGATAGAGGCGCAGCGATTGAGGCGCTCTAGATCTCGTTTACCTGTTCCAAATTCCGCTGCCAATCTCCAGGTAAACACGAGGTCAATTCTTAGATTCAATAACCTAGACCCTGGATCCTAGGGATTCCTTCATGCACACAAGGGTGATATGGTGGGTCATCAGATTGTGGCTCTTCTTCCAACTTCTCATCCATCTCTCCCAGCTGTCTGGCCTCATCAATCTCCTGCTGAGTTATCTCAGACACTCCAGGGAATAGTCTAATGAGCTCTTGATCCGTCTCTTCATCAATGCCATGAGAAACAAGTGAGGCTGTCTCTCCACGACTTGCAACGATCGTCTCACAAGATGCATCAATCGATGCAACAAAATTTTCACAGATTCCACCCGAGAGTTTTTCTCTAGTTTCGTATTTCTCAGCTTCTTCCACCAGTTCAGCTGTATTTAACTCAAATTTTCCCCCTTGGTATGATCCATCATCAAAATACACTGACCAAGCCTTGATGTGGGTGTCCATGACATTATTTCCCTTAACTGAGCTTGAAATTTGGCTCACCTGTGTGTCCAACTGCTTCACATGTGTACTTAAGGACTCAAATTTCCCATTTAGGTCCTCATACACAGCATCTAACCTCCTGTTGAAGTCCACAACAGTCTTAGTCTGCCCTTCCAGCAACTGTTCCATCATGGCCTCCATCTTGATCTCATGAGCATTAGCAGCAGCAGGTGTCTGGTAAGAATATGATGTTGGGAATGTCTTAAAATCATACTTGTAATCACTCTAGAGATAGTTGTGTTGTCGAGATTAGACATTCATATAATACTAGGTGATCATAATATTTTGCTAGAAGCTACTTGTGATCTGTGAGTTATGAACTCATTGCTAGTATTATATGACCCTACAGGGTCACATACCTAAGCAAACTGGATATACTTCATGTGGGAATGATCATTAATGTAATGATCTAATTAATGTGTATTTGATACACATTACATACGTGGTTTGAGGGTGTGTCGATCGACACTAAGAGTGGCATCGATCGACACAAGGCGTAAATCGAAATACTAATTTCGGTTTAATGACTTAATTAATCTCGGTTTGATTCAGTGATTAATTAGGTTTTCTCAGGTCTATATATATGTGATATAGCACGACCTGGAGCTAAAGTTTGAGCCTAATAACAGCCACCTCTCAGAAACACAGGAATCCCGAAGAGATCCGATCTCCCGGCACTAGCATCCTGGCGGATTCCAGTTTGTGTGCGTGTGGATACCAGTAGAGGCGCAGCACTTGAGGCGCTCGTGAATCTTAAATACCTGTTCATCTTCCGCTGCTAATCTCCATGTAATTTCGAGACCCTTATGATTCAATAAACCTAAACCCTAGATCCTAGGCTATGGAATTTATACTTCGGGTTGCTTAATGTGATTAGAACCGCTAGAAATTCCTTAAGTGGTATCAGAGCCTTAGGGTTTATCCTATTGAATCTAACAGCATGATATTCAAATTAGATGAATTTAAATCGATATATGTGATATATGCATGCTAGATTGTATTTGGTTCAAAGAAATCTCGTTTTAGGGTTCTTGTTCAGAAACGATTCTGTGGTTTCACATAGTGTCGATCGACACCAATCTGGTATCGATCGACACAGTATGGAAACTCGAATAAAATTTTAGGTTTCGATCATAAAGATAGAAGTTCCTGATTCCCCATCGTATCGATCGACACAAATGTTGTGTCGGTCGACACGGACCTTGCGAATGGTTTAATCGGTTCAATTGGATTAGACCAGTTATCGCGCTTGGTTAAAATTAGTTAAATTGGTTCAATTGGATGAATCGGTTCAATTGGATTGGACCGGTTATCGCAATTGGTTAAAACCGGTCTGACCGGATAATTGCGGTTTGATTGAATTAGGTTAATGTCGACCGACACAAGTGTTGTGTCGATCGACACTAACCGGTTATCGAACCGGTTCAATTTGATTAACCGGTTATCGCAATGGTTTTGTTTTAGTTGTGTCGATCGACACATAAGGTTGTCTCGGTCGACATACCACTTGGGATTTTGGTTATTGAACCAGAAATCGCAAAACCGAACCAAAGACTTAACCCCATTTCTTAGAAAGACTAAAACTCAGTTAGATTAGTTGTTTTAATTAATTGTAATCCTTCTAAGATACATATATGATATGCATACTAAATTAAAAGTTTCGTTCCTCAAACTAAATATCAAGTAATCCTTGATGTCTTCCCAATCTTGTCAACTGTCAAGACTCATTTCATTGTGCGATAGACTTGCAGTGCAAGGTGTCCACAATTACATGAGTAAGGCAGGAGGTAATCGTGTTGATAGGCTTGCAGTGCAAGACGTCAACAATTACATGACATAAGAGATTGGTTTACTTGATTGGGCTGTCAAAATCGTTTTGGGCCCAGACAGCGGGTGAATTTGACATGAGATGTCAATCCACAACCGAGAGTTATATTGGATGTAAATAGCAAAGTTGTTGCTTACCTAGATAGCTGAAATTTGGGCGATGAGCCAAACTCACTCAAGTTTTAGTGAAGTATGGGTCTTGGATCATTATATTCATTTGAGGAAACATTTTTTTGAATATAATGCGAGTTTTCTTAATAGTTAAGATTTCTCATTTCTTGAACATCATAACTAAAACTCTTTCCTTTCTTACTCCAGCTATGTCTAGCACAAACCATCACAACAATTTCTCCCTGAGATCCGTCCTTGAGAAGGACAAGCTAAATGGATCTAATTTTCTGGAATGGTATCAGTGTTGGAATTATGTCCAGTAATCTCTGTACTGTCTCTAGAACGTAAGAATATGTCAATGATCAGACATAAGTCATATAATACTGGGGGTCATGATGGCTTGCTAGAGTCCGCTCATGATCTATAAGTCTTGGACTTATTGCCTTTATTATATGATCCCATATGGGTCACACGCCTAAGCTAACGGGAAAATACGAAGGAACGGTTTAGCAGAAGTACGGTAAAAGTGCTAGGCATTTATTGTACTTAGAGAGCATAAAGGGCCTGATTAAATCCATGGGATTTAATCAGAACTGAGAATTGGGCCCAAAAGCCCATGAGAACTAAAGGGAGTTTTAATGAATAAAACTTGACCTAAAGCTCTCTAATTCTTCTCAGTATCTGCGCCTCCCTTAGCCTCTCTCTGCGCCTCCTCTCTGTCTGGTCTAGCAGCCAATTCCCGAGCGTGCGTGTGTGAGCCTTTGGAGGATCCATCTCTTGGTGGTTCTGCTGATCTCTGACCATTACCTCCTCATTCCGCTGCACAAAAAGGTAACAGGTGAGATCCATTAAGTTTCTAAATAAGAGAACCTAGATCTGCATGTTTAGTAGGATGAATCAATTGAGAATTGAATCAGGAAACACTAAACGATCCAACAGTGGTATCAGAGCTATTGGTTCTGTGGTTTTTCTTGTTTAGAATCATGTTTTAGGATTGTTTAAGAAGTGTTTTGAATCTGAGTATTGCTTGAATCTGATTTGTAAAACACTTAAGAAACAAATTAAAAACCTAAAACCCTAACTATGAAATCGCATGGACCAAACAAGGTTTGGTATGCGTCGGCCGATCGTTTTGATGCACGGATCGATCATGGATCGATCGCGTGATCATGGCCGATCGATCGCTTGCGTGCGAGGATGGACCGATCGGATCGATTGGATCGATCGCAAGGATCGCGTCCCGTTGCCTCGTCGTCCCGCTCGCGTGTGTTGCTGTCCCGATCACTCGGCGATCGTGTGAAGCCAACGACCCGACTCGACGATCACGCTCCCGTCCCGATCACAAGCCGAGCTCGTCCCGATCACAAGGCTTGCGGCTGTCCGGATCATGCACGATCGCGGTATGCTTGCGGCCATGACCTAATGGTCGGTTCGTTTTGGTTTTTGTGATGGTTCGGTTTAAGTCAATTAAAAAATTTTACCGTCACGGTTTAATAAACAGACTTAATAAAATTTATTAAGTTCTGGTTAAACCGGGATAAGAAATCCAATGTCGAAACAATTATTGGATTTAGTGCCTAAACCAGTGGTTTTCTAATTTGATTTGGTTGGACCAAATAAATTGAGAAAATCCGGTTTAGTAAATAACCGGTTGACAATTGTGGTCATCGTAGTAATTAATTTTGGTTTAGACCAATTTTAATGAACCAGACCGGTTATGTCATTTAATTGGGCAATTGGGTTATGTCTTGGACATGAACCAATTCTTGGGCCTCGGGCCAAGAAGTTAAAACAATTGGGCCAATTATTTGAGTCTTTTCATCAGATTAATTTAAAATTTATTTTTATAAAATAATTATAAAAATCGATTTTTAAAATTAATAAGTTTCCAAAATTTTGAAATTAGAAAGTTTCTTAAAATTAGAAGTTTCTAGATTTGCATGTTTTGGATTTTAGGAAATTTCCATTTTTAGAAAGTTTCTGATTTTAGAAAGTTTCCAAAATTAGTAGGTTTCCCAAAAAGGAAAGTTTCCCAAAATAGTAATCTTCTATTTTGGGATGAATTTTTTAATAAACCTACAAACCTCAAATAATATCAAGCGTTGGATGTCTTGTCCAGTCTATGTCAGCTGTCGAAGCCCATTCAATTGTATTCATGGCCTTACAGTGTGAGGGTGTCTACTTTTGCGTGGATAAGACGGTTTGTGATTCATAAATGTCATTGGGAGTCCCAGACATTAATGATTACATGACTGTATAGTCTGGTTTTCTTGACTAGGCCATCGGGAGTCCCGGGCCTTGAGACATCAGAGTGGATTGGGCCTCGGGCCCATATTCACAACCAAGAGTTATATCACGGATATAATTAGCCGACATAGGGCTTACCGATATAAGCTAAGGTTGGGTGATGGCCAGTGGCCCACTTTGATCTTAGTTATATGTGGATCTTGGAATCATTATATTCTATTGAGGGTAACTTATGTTATTGAATATAATGCGTGATTAATCATATTAAGTATAATACAAGATTAATCATATTGAACATATTAACTAATAACCTTTTTATCTATATATTTCAGCTATGACTACTACAAGCACACAAAACACATTCTCAATCCGGTCTGTTCTCGAGAAGGAGAAGCTGACTGGAACGAACTTCCTGACGTGGTCAAGGAACTTGAGGCTGGTCCTCAAGCAGGAAAAGAAGGATTATGTCCTTCGTGATCCCCTCCCCGAGAGGCCTCCTAACAATGCCGCCAGGACTCTGCATAATGCTTGGGAAAAGCATTCGTCAGATGAAAATGATGTCTATTGCCTGATGTTGGCGACAATGACTGCTGAGCTGCAAATGCAGTTCGAGAGTGTATTGTCACCCATCGAGATAATGGCAAGCCTGAAATCGCTTTTTCAGGAGCAAGCAAGGACTGAGAGGTTTCAGACAGTTAAGAACCTCTTAGACTGTAAGTTGGCTGCAAATGCGGCAGTGAGTCCTCATGTCTTGAAGATGATGGGTTATCTCGATCATCTTCAGAAACTCGACTGCCCTATCAGCCAGGAACTTGCCTGCGACATCGTTCTGCAGTCTTTACCTGCAAGCTATGATCAGTTCATTCTGAACTTTAATATGCATGGCTTGAGTAAGACATTGCCTGAGCTTCACGGAATGCTCAAGACTGCAGAGCCCAACTTGAGGAAAACCGCCAAGGACCCCAATGTGCTTATGGTACAGAAGGGCAAGGGCTTTAAGAAATCCTCTGCTAAGGATAAGGGAAAGGCTAAGGCTGTTCAAGTCTCGGACAAGGACACGCCAAAGCCCAAGCCCAAGTCTAAGGCTGGGCCTACTGACATCTGCAGGTTCTGTAAAGAACCAGGGCATTGGAGGAGAGAATGTAAGAAATTCCAAGAAGGTCTAAAGGAATTGAAGAAGAAGACTCTCGAGACTTCTTCATCAGGTATTTTTGTTATAGAAGTTAATACAACTACTTCTGATAATACCTCATGGGTTATGGATACTGGTAGTGGGGCTCATATTTGTACTAATATGCAGGCACTCAGCAACAGTAGGAGGCTGAAGCAAGGACAAGTGGAGCTACGAGTTGGGAATGGAGCGAAAGTTCCTGCACTAGCTGTAGGCACATACTTGTTGACTTTACCTTCGGGATTGATTTTAGAACTCAATAATTGTTATTTTGTACCTGCTATAAGCAGAAATATTATTTCAATTTCTTTGTTGGATTTGGAAGGTTATGATTTTTCAGTTAAGAATAAATTATGTTCCTTCAATCGCAACAATTTGTTCTATGGTTGTGCCCCTCTTACGAATGGGCTTTACATACTTGATCAATCCGCGCCAATTTATAACATTGATACCAAACGGTTCAAACCTAATGAGAAGAACCGAACGTTTCTATGGCATTGTCGTTTAGGGCACATCAGCGAGAAACGCATCAAGAGGCTCCATTCGAATGGACTTCTTGGCTCATTTGACTTTGAGTCATGTGAGAAATGCGAATCCTGCATGATGGGCAAAATGACACGGGCCCCCTTTAATAAACCTAACGAGAGGGCCAGTGACTTATTGGGCCTGATACACACTGATGTGTGTGGCCCAATGTCCACAAATGCAAGAGGAAACTATCAGTACTTCATTACCTTCACTGATGATTTCAGTAGGTATGGATATGTTTATTTAATGAAACATAAGTCTGAATCTTTTGAGAAGTTCAGAGAATTCCAAAATGAAGTACAGAACCAACTTGGCAAAAGCATTAAGGCTCTTCGGTCCGACCGAGGAGGAGAATACTTAAGCCAAGAATTCAGTGATCATCTAAGAGAGTGTGGGATCGTGTCCCAACTCACTCCTCCTGGAACACCTCAATGGAATGGTGTGTCTGAGAGGAGAAATCGGACCTTATTGGATATGGTTCGATCTATGATGAGTCACACAGACCTTCCAATATCCCTTTGGGGATATGCTCTGCTAAAAGCAGTGTTCACTCTAAATAGAGCGCCATCGAAAGCAGTAGCAAAGACACCATATGAATTATGGACTGGAGTGGCTCCAGTGCTGTCTTATCTAAGAATTTGGGGTTGTGAAGCCTATGTCAAAAGATTAATCTCAGACAAGCTTACACCAAAGTCTGATAAATGCTACTTTATTGGTTATCCGAAGGAAACCAAGGCTTATTACTTCTATCTGCGTTCCGAGAACAAGATCTTTGTTGCCCGGGATTGTAACTTTCTTGAGAGGGAGTTTCTCTCTAAGAAAGACAGTGGGAGTAAGGTACTGCTTGAAGAAATTCAAGATGAACATGATACTGCTCAACCTAATGAGGAAGAGCAGCAGGAGGACCTACAAGAAATTGTAGAGCCTGAACCTGTAGTACCTGAAGTTCGAAGATCCGGGAGGATCCGTCACGAACCCGAGAGATATCAAGGATTCCTCGTGACTAACTGTCATGATCTTCTGATCATTTATGGTGATGAACCATCGAATTTCAATCAAGACATGATGGGCCCAGATTCCTCTAAGTGGCGTAAGGCCACTGATTCCGAAATGGACTCCATGTCGGTCAACCAAGTGTTTTCGTTGGTTGACTTACCCGCTGGTGTAAAAGCCATCGAGTGCAAATGGATCTTCAAGAAGAAGATTGACGTGGATGGAAATGTCCAGATTTATAAAGCCAGGTTGGTGGCAAAAGGTTTCAGACAAGTTCACGGTGTGGATTACGATGAAACCTATTCCCCAGTGGCTATGATGAAATCTATTCGGATTCTACTAGCAACTGCAGCTTTTCATGATTATGAAATTTGGCAGATGGACGTGAAAACCGCCTTCCTGAATGGTATTCTGGAAGAGGATGTGTATATGACACAACCTGACGGTTACATAGATCCAAAGAATGCTGGAAAAGTATGCAAGCTTCATAAATCCATTTATGGATTGAAGCAAGCATCGAGGAGCTGGAATCTTCGTTTTGATGAAGCGATCAAGAAATTTGACTTCATCAGAAACGAAGAAGAACAATGCGTGTATAAGAAAACTAGTGGGAGCAAGATAGTATTTCTTATTCTGTATGTCGATGACATACTGCTTCTCGGAAACGACGTTCCAATGCTAAAGTCGGTAAAGGAATGGCTTGGAAGTTGTTTTTCCATGAAAGACATGGGTGAAGCCGCATACGTTCTTGGAATCAGGATCTACCGGGATAGATCTAGAAGGCTGATAGGCTTGTGTCAAGATTCATACATTGACAAAGTCCTACAAAGATTCAGCATGAAAGATTCCAAGAAGGGCTTCACGCCAATGGTACATGGCACAACGCTAAGCAAGAAGCAGAGCCCTACGACGGCTGCTGAGCTTGAGCGCATGAAGAATATTCCTTATGCATCTGCAATAGGATCTATCATGTATGCCATGATCTGTACTCGCCCTGATGTTGCTTATGCATTGAGCATGACGAGTAGATACCAGTCAAATCCAGGTGAAAACCATTGGATTGCCGTCAAGAACATCCTGAAGTATCTAAGACATACTAAGGACAAGTTCTTGGTATACGGTGGAAGTGATGTGCTTAAAGTCAGTGGATTCACGGACGCAAGTTTCCAGACAGACCAAGATGATTTCCGGTCACAGTCCGGTTATATCTTTTGTCTGAATGGCGGTGCAATCAGTTGGAGAAGCTCCAAGCAAGACACCGTTGCTGATTCCACTACAGAAGCTGAATATATCGCCGCCTCAGAAGCAGCGAAGGAAGCTGTTTGGATACGAAAGTTCATTATTGAACTAGGTGTGATACCAAATGCGGCTGAGCCTCTGGCACTGTTTTGTGATAACAATGGTGCTATAGCTCAGGCAAAGGAACCAAGATCACACCAGAAATCCAAGCATGTTCTAAGAAGATTTCACTTGATATGTGACATCATTAATAGAAAGGAAGTCAAGATCAGCCGAGTTCAAACTGATGATAACGTCGCTGATCCGTTGACAAAGCCACTCCCAAGACCTAAGCTCGAGTTCCTAACTGAAGCTGTAGGTATTAGAGACATTGAAATGTAATCTAAATTTGAGTGGGAGTTTGAGGGCTTTATTTAGTTATTTGATATGTTCTTGTAAAACATTTTATGTTTAATGAAATTATTATTTCAAGATTATTTTAACTGTGATGAAATAATCGTTCCAAAGTGATATGAACCATTTTATAGGTCATCGAAGTAAGTGACTTGATCTTGAGTCATCAAAGTCATTTAGCTTGATCATGAGACCCTATATTTGATAGATGGCTTATATCATCATGTCCCTAGTCGAAGGTTGTTGAAATTGGAACACCAACAACCGTGTGAGACTAGATTGGTATGTGACTTATGACAAAGTCTCAGTGTGTCATAGATGCGCGGCATCAAAGTCAGTACATAGGTGTATGTAGGGTACATACGACCGGACAAGACCCGATTATAAGAACTCTTCAGGATATTTATATCTGTGTCATAAGAGATTCTTACTACGACTATAGAGTATAGTCCTTAGACCTGAGTTCGCATGCATGTGACTGCACATGAACTAATGCGCTTTGATCATTGTCTAATGCTGTCGTTAAGCGATAGTTATAAGGACCTTGTTTGGGTGTATTATGAAATGAGTAGTTTACAGTGATGGAACAAGACGGGATTTGTCCCTCCAATATAAATGGAGTGAATATCTCTAGGCCAATCGGAGATTTGAATACTGGAAAATGCATGGCCATGCTCAAACGGACTTTCCCGAGTCGTTTGGATTGTCAGTATCAAATCAGAGTCCGATAAACAAGATTAGGCTTTATAAGGATGACACTAATCTTGCCTTATGACTAATCGAGATATTGTGACAAAAGGATTATGAATACAGAGATTCCAGTTCAAGTGGGAGATTGTTGGAATTATGTCCAGTAATCTCTGTACTGTCTCTAGAACGTAAGAATATGTCAATGATCAGACATAAGTCATATAATACTGGGGGTCATGATGGCTTGCTAGAGTCCGCTCATGATCTATAAGTCTTGGACTTATTGCCTTTATTATATGATCCCATATGGGTCACACGCCTAAGCTAACGGGAAAATACGAAGGAACGGTTTAGCAGAAGTACGGTAAAAGTGCTAGGCATTTATTGTACTTAGAGAGCATAAAGGGCCTGATTAAATCCATGGGATTTAATCAGAACTGAGAATTGGGCCCAAAAGCCCATGAGAACTAAAGGGAGTTTTAATGAATAAAACTTGACCTAAAGCTCTCTAATTCTTCTCAGTATCTGCGCCTCCCTTAGCCTCTCTCTGCGCCTCCTCTCTGTCTGGTCTAGCAGCCAATTCCCGAGCGTGCGTGTGTGAGCCTTTGGAGGATCCATCTCTTGGTGGTTCTGCTGATCTCTGACCATTACCTCCTCATTCCGCTGCACAAAAAGGTAACAGGTGAGATCCATTAAGTTTCTAAATAAGAGAACCTAGATCTGCATGTTTAGTAGGATGAATCAATTGAGAATTGAATCAGGAAACACTAAACGATCCAACAATCAGAACTTGAGAATTGTTCTCAAACAGGAGAAGAAGAACTATGTCAATGAGAAAGTTCTCCCAAAAAGGTACCGACCCAATGCCTGGCAGTCAGAGAAGGATGCTTGGGATAAGCATTCTAATGATGTGGTCGATGTGTGTTGTCTCATGTTGGCTTCCTTGAACTCGGATTTACAGAAACAATTCGAGAACGTGGAGTCGCCAATAGAGATGATCACTAGCCTGAAAAGTATGTTTCAGGAGCAAGCACGAACTCAGAGATACCAGACGGTTAAGTCTCTAATTGAGTGCAAGCTACCAAAGGACGGAACAATTAGTCCTCATGTCATTAAGATGATGGGTTATATTGATAACTTGGGGAAACTGGATTGTCCCATTAGCCAAGAGTTGGCTACTGACATCATTCTGCAGTCACTGCCGTCAAGCTATGATGATTTTGTTATGAACTACAACATGAACAACTTGACAAAGACTTTTACTGAGTTGCATGGGATGCTCAAAACTGCTGAACCTAACATCAAGAAGGACACCCCAAATGTCCTTATGGTACAAAAGGGTAAAACGTTTAAGAAAATTGGTAAGAACAAAGGTGATGGCAAGACGAGCTCGATTGTGAATCCAAGCCAGTCTAACCATGCTCCTAAGGTTAAAACTGGTCCTTCTAAAGATGATAAGTGCCATTATTGTAATGGTTATGGGCATTTGAAAAGAAACTGCAATAAATTCCTGGAAGATAATGAGAAGCTGAAGAAGACGCACGAGACTTCTTCTTCAGGTATTTATGTTATAGAAGTAAATGTTACTATCTCTGGTCCTACTTCTCGGGTATTGGATACCAGCTGTGGTGCTCATATTTTGTACAAATATGCAGGGCCCAAGCAACAGTAGGACTTTGGAGAAAGGACAAGTGGACCTGCGCGGTGGAAATGGAGCAAGAGTTGTTACATTAGTGATGCGAGCTCGGAATCACTCTGATTCTTACGATCACAAGCTATCGAAGATAACAAGCTTGTTGCGGAAGTGGGTGTAGGTTGAGATGGATGATGGAGGTAATTGATCGAATCTCACGATCAATTTGCGAACAAGAGAGCTTGCTTCTCACAAACAATCTTAATCCACCAAACAAAAGAGCAAGTGTTTCTCACACAAAACTCAAATGAACAAGACAAGAATATTCAAAGGCCTATGCTTTGAACAAAAACAATATGTTTATTATTTCTAGTAAAATGATTCGTGTCCTACAATGATAATAGAACTAATTATATGTAGAGTTCCTATTTTATTCTCTAAAGGTAATAAAATACAAAAGAAAAGGAAAATATGATCTCAACATAATTGTGGAAAAAGGGCCGTTGGTGGTAAATGTGACTAGGCCATAATAGGAAATTGGATGCTCCTCTTGTAATGATAATGACGTGATATGCTTGCCAAGTCCAAGTAATAAATGTCCTAGCCTTTGGGTCTTAAAGAGGATATGTAGTCTTGGCCAAATATGGTAAGTGTGATCTCCCTTGTACTTGGATGCAAACCGTAGTCTTCTAAAAGGTTTATTATTCAACTTGTGGGTCTTCAAAATGTGATCAAACCAAATAGGAAAATGTTGTTGTGTCGTGAACTCCAATGGTCTCCTCAACTTCATGCTCTCCTCTCCAAGTCTCCTGATTCCTTGTTCCTTGGTTGATGATGATTTGATGTCCTCATCATACTCTCCCTCTTGAAAAGGTTTCGACCTCGAAACTAATCCTGCACCAAAACAAAAAAAGTTAGCTTTCATTCTATTTTGTGATCTTAGGGTCTTACCTTGATATGTTTTTGGTTTGGTTATTTGTGCGGAATCTGGGGTTTTCCTTTGAGCAGATAAGATAGGATTACTCCACTGCCATGGCTTGGTCTGTTGGTGCTCCCTTTAATTTGATGAACCATTGTAACCTTCACCACCTTGTTACTCTCAATATTGTTCATCATTGGTTGTGATTTCTTCTTAATATGAACTCGATCCATCAACAAGTTCTTCTCTAGTGGAAATTCTTTGCTTTTAATATCCTTAATGTTGGGAATGTCCTGAAATCTATTGTACTTGCTCTAAGTGATAGTTGTATTGTCGAGATGAGACAATCATATAATACTAGGTAGTCATAATGCTTTGCTAGAAGCCACTTATGATCAATGAGTTTAGAACTCATTGCTAGTGTTACATGATCCTACAGGGTCACACACCTAAGCAAACTGGGCGTTAAAGACGAGGTTGATCATTAATGTAATGATCCAGTGAATGCATATTTGATATGCATTCGATATCAATATTCTGGGGCATTATCGATCGTTGCAGTAGTGCATCGATCGATGCAACTCGCGGATTAATCAGATTAATTCGGTTTAATCGATGGTTAATTCCGTTACGGTTTAAGTCGACATATATAAGATATATGGTCGACCTAAACTGTTAGCTAATCTAATTGACAGCCACCAGAACTTGAATAGAAACCTCTGAAGAGATTGGATCTCTATAGGCACTAGCATCCCTGCTGTTCAGTTTGTGTGCGTGTGGATACCAGTAGAGGCGCATCATTTGAGGCGCTCTAGATCTCGATTATCTGCAAATCTTCCGCTGCTAATCACCAGGTAAATCTGAGATCCCATAGATTCAATTATATGAACCTTAGATCCTAGGCTCGGAATTCAGACTAGGGTTGCCTAATTGGATTAGGAACTGCTAGAAATTCCTTCAGTGGTATCAGAGCTTTAGGGTTCCATTGAATCGGTAGCATGTTGATTAGATTAGTTGAATATGAATCTGTGTATGGTTGATACAAACATGCTAAAATTCGTTTTCATGAAAAACCTAGTTTAGGGTTTGTTCGAAAAATGTCTTAGGGTTTTTCGCATGGTGTCGATCATTGCCAATCCGGCATCGATCGACACAGGGCGAAAACCCTAATGAAATTTAGGGTTTTTCGCATGGTGTCGATCGATGCCAATCCGGCATCGATCGATGCAGGGCGAAAACCCGAATAAACCTTAGTTTTCGCCTAGTGTAGATCGACACAAGCGTTGCATCGATCGACACAAACCTTGCGAGATTGATGAATCGGTTCAATTGGATTGGACCGGTTATCGAGCTTGGTTAATAATGGTCGAACATTGTGAATGGTTTAATTGCGATTGGTTTGATTAGGTTGGCATCGACCGATGCTAATGTAGCATCGATCGACGCTGACCGGTATTCAAAACCGGATCAATTGGATTGATCGGTTATCGCGAAATTGCTTTGGTTATTCTGTATCGATCAACACTATAGTAGTGTCGGTCGACACAAGATTCGATGATTTAGGTTATGGAACCTGAAATCACAGAACCAAAGCAAGATAAATCAATTAATTAGAAGAATTAAAACATAATAAAACTGAACGTTTTAAATGGTTCTGTTCCTCAATCAAATATCAAGTGATACTTGATGTCTTTCCAATCTTGTCAACTGTAAAGACCCATTTAATTGTGTGATAGACTTGCATTGCAAGATGTTCACAATTACATGAGTAAGACAGAGGTAATCGTGTTGATGGATTTGCAGTGCAAGACATCGACAATTACATGACTAAAGAGATTGGTTTACTTGACTGGGCCATCAAAATCGTTTTGGGCTCAGAGACATCAGGTGGATTTGACATGAGATGTCAATCCACAACCAAGAGTTATATTGGATATAACTAGCAAAGTTGTTGCTTACCTAGATAGCTAAATTTGGATGATAGCCAGTGGCTCACTCAAGTTTAGTGAAGTATGGGTCTTGGATCATTATATTCATCTGGGGAAACATTGTTTGAATATAATGCGAGTTTTCTTAATAGTTAAGACTTCTCATTTCTTGAACATCATAACTAAAACCTCCCTTATTTTTCAGCTATGTCTAGCACAAACCATCGTAACAATTTCTCCCTGCGATCCGTCCTTGAGAAGGACAAGTTAAATGGATCAAACTTTCTTGAATGGTATCGGAACTTGAGAATTGTTCTCAAACAGGAGAAGAAGGACTATGTCCTTGAGAAAGTTCTCCCCAAGAAGTACCGAGCCAATGCCTGGCAGTCAGATAAGGATGCTTGGGATAAGCATTCTAATGATGCGGTGGATGTGAGTTGTCTCATGTTGGCTACCATGAACTCGGAATTTCAGAAGCAATATGAGTACGTGGAGTCGCCAAAAGAGATGATCACTGGCCTGAAAAGTATGTTTCAGGAGCAGGCACGAACTCAGAGATACCAGACGGTTAGATCTCTGATTGAGTGCAAGCTACCAAAGGGCGAACCAGTTAGTCCTCATGTCATTAAGATGATGGGTTATATTGATAACTTGGGGAAACTGGATTGTCACATTAGCCAAGAGTTGGCTACTGACATCATTCTACAGTCACTGCCGTCAAGCTATGATCAATTTGTTATGAACTATAACATGAACAACTTGACGAAGACGTTGACTGAATTGCATGGGATGCTTAAGACTGCTGAACCTAACATCGAGAAGGACACCCCAAATGTCCTTATGGTACAAAAGGGTAAAAAGTTTAAGAAACTTGGTAAGAACAAAGGTGATGGCAAGACGAGCTCGATTGTGAATCCAAGCGAGTCTGGCCATGTTCCTAAGGTTAAAACCAGTCCTTCTGAAGATGTTAAGTGCCGTTATTGTAATGGTTATGGGCATTTGAAAAGAAACTGCAATAAATTCTTGGAAGATTATGAGAAGCTGAAGAAGACGTACGAGACTTCTTCTTCAGGTATTTATGTTATAGAAGTAAATGTTACTTCTTGTAGTCCTACTTATTGAGTATTAGATACCAGCTGTGGTACTCATATTTTGTGAAAATGTGCAGGGCCTGAGCAAAAGTAGGACTATGGAGAAAGGACAAGTGGACCTATGAGTGGGAATGGAGCAAGAGTTGCTGCATTAACCGTAGGAGTATTTCATTTTTTTTTTTCCTTTTATGGCATGTTTTGAACTTAAAACTGCTACTATGTAACTGCTAGGAGCAGAAAGATTATTTCTATTCCTTGTATGGATATGGAAGGATATCAGTTTTCAAATTAAGAATAAGTGTTATTCATTTGATTACAGTGATATATTTTATAGTAGCAATCCATTAGAGAATGGACTTTATGTTCTAAACCAGAATGTGCCTAACTGTAACATTAATACCAAGAGATTCAAGTCAAATGATACGAATCAAACCTCTCTCTAGCATTGTCGTTTTGGGCCACACAAATGAGAAACATATTCAGAAGCTCCATGGTGATGGACTTTTGGGCTCATCTGATTATGAATCATAATGAGTGAAGTGAATCTTGTTTGTTGGGTAAAATGACAAAGGCCCCTTTTCAACAGAAGGCAGTGTCGATCGACACAAACGGTGCGTCGGTCGACACAAGTCGCGAACGATCAAAATGAAAGGGCCAGAGGCTTGTTGGGTTTTATACATGCGGATGTATATGGGCCGATGAGCAAAAGTGTTAGAGGAAACTTTCAGTACTTCATTACCTTTACTGATATTTTCAGTAGGTACGGTTATGTCTTATTTATAAGACATAAGTCAGAATCTTTGAAAGGTTCAAAGAGTTCCAAATATTGAAGTACAGAATCAATTTGGCAAAGGTATTAAAACTCTACGATGAGATCATGGAGGTGAATACTCAAGTCAAGAATTTAGTGATCATCTGAGAGATTGTGAAAGTGTTTCACAATTCACTCCTTCTGAATCGGACTTTATTAGATATGGTTCGATTAATGATGAGTCACTTAGATCTTCCATTATCCTCCTAAGAATACGCTCTAGAAATGTCTGCGTTTACACTAAATAGGTTTCCATCAAAATCAGTTACAGAGATACCACATGAGATGTGGAATGTAAATGTTTCTGATTTATCCATCATGGAGATTTGGAGTTGCGAGACTTATATAAAACGTTTAATCTCTGATAAGCTCACACCCAAATCTGATAAGTGCTACTTCATTGATTGTCCTAACGAAACCAAGGCATGTTACTTTTACAACCAGTTCGAGAACAAATTGTTTGTTGCTCGGAACTATATTTTCTTGAGAAAGACTTTCTTTCCAAGAAGAACAGTGGGAGTAAAAGTACAACTCGAAGAAATTCGAAAATCACAGGAGACTGCTCAACCTGATGAGGAAGAGCAGCAGTTGGATCTACAAAGAGTTGTAGAACCTGCACCTGTGGTGCCTAGAGTTTATAAAGGATCTGGTGAATGTATATTCGATATACATTTAAATGGCGAGTTTCTGAAGAAGTGTCGATCGACACAAAAGTTGCATCGATCGACACAGATCGCGAACCAAATATTTATTTTGGTTTATGACTTAATTAACTACGGTTTAAATCTTGGTTAATTAGGTCGTGGTAAAAGTATACATATGAGATATGTGCACGACTTTTACACAAAACTGAAGCTCGCAGATCCGAAAGGATCCGTCACGAACCCGAGAAATGTGGATTTCTCGTAACCAATTGCCGTGATCTATTGATCATTGAAAGTGACGGGCCTGCGAATTTTGAAGAAGCAATGATGGGCCTTGACTCCGAAAATGGCTGAAAGTCCATTCAGATTCTCCTAGCAGCCACCACTCATAATGGTTATGAGATCTAGCAGATGGATGTGAAAACAGTTTTCCTTAATGGAATTATGGAAAGGGATGTGTACATGACACAACCTGAAGCTTTTCATTGATCCTAATGAAGCTAGGAAGATATGCAAGCTTAGCCGATCCATTTATGGATTGAAGCAAGCATCTCGGAGTTGGAATCTTCGTTTTGATAAAGTAATCAAAAGGTTTGATTTTATCAGAAATGAAGAGGAACCGAATGTTTACAAGATGACTAGTGGGAGCGCAGTTGCATTTCTGGTATTGTATGTTGATAACATACTACTTCTCAGAAATGAAGTTCCGTTGTTTCAGTCTGTTAAGACTTGACTCGAAAATTGTTTTTCGATAAGAAATATGGGAGAAACCGTATACATTCTTGGAATAAGAATCTATAGAGATAGATTTGATAAGCTAATTGGATTGTGTCAAGATACTTATAGTGATAAGGCCTTGCACATGTCCAATATGCAGGATTCCAAGAAGGGCTTTGTGCAAATGACTCTTGGTATTACTCTTAGCAAGACGCAGTGTCTTGCGACACACGCTGAGCAAGAGCAAATAAGGGTCAGACTACTGCTAAAGGCATTAGATGTCTTAAAATGTGATCTTAATTTTAGTGGGAGTCATTGTTATTAATTTTAGTTATGATATGATGTTCGTATAAACATAATTTGATTATGTTATTGAAATCTGACATCTGTATTATTTAATAATGGTTATTAAATAATAGTCCCAAAGTAATTTATGACATTTTATAGGTCATCAAGTATGTGACTTGATCATGAAATCCTATAGATAATAAATGACATAAATTATGATTGGTCCCTGGTCAAGGTTGTTAAAATGGGACATTAACAACCGCGTGAGACTAGTATGTAAGGTGACTGATGACTAAGTTTCATGGAGTCATTAATAAGAGTATTAAAGTCAATCACATAGATATGTGTTGGAGAACACAGGATCGGACATGACCCACTGATGAGAACTCTACGGGATAGTTATATAAGTGTCATGAGAGTTTTCATTACGACTATAGAGTATAGTCCCTAGACCTGAGTTCATCATGTTTTCTTACATGTGAATTGGTCCTCTTTAACCTTGTCAAACGTCAGCCGTAACTGGTGACTATAAAGGCACTGATTGGGCGTATCATGAAGCGTGTGAAGAGACAGGGATGGAACAAGATGGGATTTGTCCCTCCTATATAACAGGAGATAAATATCTCAGGGCCCATCGAAGATTTGATACTGAGAAATGTGTGGCCACACTCAAACGAGGTGATTGTCAGTCGTTTGTCTTGTCAGTATAAATCGGAGTTCGATGAACATGATCTTGGCTAAATAAGGGTGACACAGATCTTGCCTTATGCCAGATCGAGATATAGTGACGAAGGGATTATGGGAAGAGATGATTCCAGTACAAGTGGGAGATTGTTGGGAATGTCCTGAAATCTATTGTACTTGCTCTAAGTGATAGTTGTATTGTCGAGATGAGACAATCATATAATACTAGGTAGTCATAATGCTTTGCTAGAAGCCACTTATGATCAATGAGTTTAGAACTCATTGCTAGTGTTACATGATCCTACAGGGTCACACACCTAAGCAAACTGGGCGTTAAAGACGAGGTTGATCATTAATGTAATGATCCAGTGAATGCATATTTGATATGCATTCGATATCAATATTCTGGGGCAGTATCGATCGTTGCAGTAGTGCATCGATCGATGCAACTCGCGGATTAATCAGATTAATTCGGTTTAATCGATGGTTAATTCCGTTACGGTTTAAGTCGACATATATAAGATATATGGTCGACCTAAACTGCTAGCTAATCTAATTGACAGCCACCAGAACTTGAATAGAAACCTCTGAAGAGATTGGATCTCTATAGGCACTAGCATCCCTGCTGTTCAGTTTGTGTGCGTGTGGATACCAGTAGAGGCGCAGCATTTGAGGCGCTCTAGATCTCGATTATCTGCAAATCTTCCGCTGCTAATCACCAGGTAAATCTGAGATCCCATAGATTCAATTATATGAACCTTAGATCCTAGGCTCGGAATTCAGACTAGGGTTGCCTAATTGGATTAGGAACTGCTAGAAATTCCTTCACTTAATTCCTGCAATGATCTCAACACTTTGGACAAGAAACAAGTGAGTTATATCCGAATTTAAAAGCATAGGGGTAGACCGTGTGAAATTTAAACTCACAGTGAGTGATTTCGCAAGATGCAATATGTTTGGCTCTTTAATTGCTTGAATGTCATGGTTGTTGCTTTCTTCTAGTCTAGAGATGATTAAAGCTCTTCCAGGGCTGTCAACATTTGAGGAAGACTCTTGAGATGCTAGTTTGTGTATAACAAGAGTAGCTAGCCCATGTTTCTTATCTAGCTTCGGTTGTAGTGGAAATGCCTCGGATTGCTCATCTTCTTTCTCTTTTGGACAACTTTGGTGTGTTTTGGGTTGTTCTTCACCTCCACGTGTATGTCCTTCTTCTTGCCTTATTCCTGGATCAAAACTCTTTGGCAAAGACAAGTGTATAATCCTAGAATTGGGAATTAGAAGATCAGCTTGAACTAAACTATCACCTTTAATCGTTTCCGGTTTTAGTTTTATTGATGGTGTCTTTAATAATTTCCTACTTGGACAAGTGGCAGCAAAATGTCCTTTTCCTTGACACCTATAACATATTACCTCAAGAGATGACGAAATAGAAGACTTACCTTGCATTTGTGTGCCTTGTTGTTCACGCAATGGTACCAAGCTTAAACTTTGTTGAATCGTCTTCGTCCGAGTTGTAGGTGGGTGTTCTTGTGGCTTCACCGAGCTGTTTAGGTCACCTTCTTTTTGGCAGAGCCGTGGTAGGCTTGGGGTTGCACAGCTTTTGGGTTCGGTGTTATCCTTTGAGTCCTTCCCTTAGATTCCGCATGGTATTTACGACTTGTGTTGTGGCTGCTTTGGTCTTGGGCATTCTTCACGAACTCATTGTTCATGAGCCATGCCATTTCGTACAAAGAAAATACGGGTTCATTTTCTCGGATCCGATTAGCCTCCACTTGTCTCCACCACTGATATATCATGGTTTTTACCCATTTTATGCCATGATATAGACGTGTTTTAGTGTCTTTTGTGTTCTTTTTAGTATGTTTACAGGTCTAGACACGTTTGGAGCCTAATTGGACGTTTTGGGAGCGTTTGGAGCAATTCTGCACTACTTAGAGATTTCACAGAGTTCACTGGCTGCGTTTTCGCAGTGCAACGATCGTTGCAGTCTGTGCAACTGTCGTTGCAGTTCTGAGCCCAAAAATCTGCATTTTCCAGAAATTACAGTTTTTGCCCAGAAACTTCCCAGACTTGCAAAAAGGCCCCCAGCCGACTTTAGACCAATATATTAGGGTTTTTAAGCCATTGTTTAGGCTACGCTTTTACTACGCTTTATTTTATTTTCAGAGAGCCTTAGGGGCTGATCTTGCTCTCGAAAGAGAGAGGATTTCGAACCCCAGTTCTTTATTTGATTTTATATTATTTGGTTTTCTATTCAAGATGTTTTCTGTTTCGATGAACATGTCTGAGTAGTTTACCTGTTAGGTTGAAGGATTCTCATTAGGGATTTCAGAGAATTATAGTTTAAATCAATCTGTAGAGATTCATATCTGCTAGTTCTTTATCTAAGTTGTTCTTAATGCTTAATCTGAAGTAGCTAATCAGAGTTATGATGTTAGGTTGATTAATTCAGCGGAAGTTGGTTAATTTAACTAGAAAGAATTTAGATAAGCAATTAAACTGTTCGCAAACGGAAGTTTGGTTCAGGTTAATTGTGAACATATCAAACTTGGAATTAATGCTAGTTTAATCTGTTAGTTCTCGCAAACGGAAGTTTGGTTTGCTGCACTTAGACTTAGAGAATTATCGCAAAGGAATTTGGTTAATTCTATATCAGTGTTTGAGTTCTAGAACAGTTATTGATTAGATCTAGATAGATTGATTGCTTGCGTTCCTGATTTCCTGAGAACTCCTGAAACCTAACGCTTCGCTTCCTTGCTCACAAACCACTCTTGCTACTGATTTACTTTTCTGCTTTGCTTTAGTTTAATCACCTTTGCTTTCTCCTAGTTTAATCTTTACTGTTCTTAATCTATCGTTGACCAGAGTCCCTGTGGATTCGATACCCTAAGTACTACAACTACATCACTGTGCACTTGCAGTTAGAATAGGGAAAACTATACACCTATCAAGTTTTTGGCGCCGTTGCCGGGGACTCTTTGAGTCTTCGATAGCTTCGAACTTAGGGTTTTTACTAGGATTTTTATTTTTGTTTAGTTTACTACTTTTTCTTTTTCTTGCGTTTCAGGTACGCCTGATCGCCCTGCATCGATCGACACAGTCCTGAGTGTCGATCGTCACATCATCGAGCCTGCATCGATCGACGCTTCTCCTGCATCGATCGACACAAGGCGAAACCAGTGGTGCCGAGAGCTCGAGCATTTAGCTGGGTATTTCTTGATGGAACCTGTGATTCTGATTCGCGACGAGAACGGCATTTTACGAGACCAGGAAGGTCACGTATGTAACGCGAAGGGTCAGAAACTGGATGGGAAAGGAAACCTCATCACACCAGATGTTGTCGTGGGCGCGGAACATCGACGAGAGGATGGTCACGAGAAGACACTTGCTGATTATAACAGACCAGATATATTCTATGCTAATCGGTCTGCGATTCGACCACCTCCGTTCACCAGAGCTGAGTTTAAGCTGAAACCTGAGTACTACGCATTGATTGGACAGTATCAGTTCCATGGTCTTTCAAGCGAGCATCCTATGGATCACATAGACACATTTGAGGAATTGGCTAGCAGTATCACGGCTGAAGGAGTTTCTTCTGATTATATTTTCTGTAAGCTCTTCCCATTCTCTCTTAAAGGAGATGCAGCTTACTGGCTGAGACAGCTAGAACCAGGATCTTTGACCACTTGGGAAGCAGTCAAGAAGGAGTTCCTTAGACATTTTTATGACGATGCGTTATCTGAGCAGCTTAGACATGATATCCTGACATTCAAACAGCAGCCTACAGAGCCTTTTAAAGCAGCTTGGATGAGATTCAAGATGTACCAGAGAGATTGTCCACACCATGGATTCTCTGAGGTACAACTTCTGAGTGCCTTTTTCAGGGGTTTGGATTTTTGGTATCAGAGAGCTTTGGACACAGGAAGTGATGGGAACTTCTATACCAAGACCCCAGAAGAAGCTAAAGAGCTTATTAAGAACTTGATAACTAGCTATAGTGTCAAGAATGCTGACAAGGAAAGGCAGAGATCTAGTTGCGGAGATGATAGCTTGCAGATAGCTGATTTGAGGGACAAGGTGGATTATATCCACAACATGGTAGTAGCTGGAGAATTTGTAGAAGTGAATTATATTAATGAAGCTGATTTTCATGAACACACATCTAGAAGTCAACAGAGACAAGCTCCGAGATCGAATGGCTATTCACCTCACCAAGTTCCTCCCACTAAAGAGCAGACAAAGATTGAGTCTATGCTTGAGCAGCTACTACTTGGACAGAACAAGATGACGCAAGATCTGGATAGAAAGATGGACTTCATGTATCAGGATCTGAGTGGAAAATTGGGATCTTTGACAAGAAGAGTTGACAATCTGGATGCTAGGATGACGCAAGTGGAAACCAGTATACAGACAGAGCATGTTAAGGCAGCTTCGGCAGAAAAAGAAGTTGAGCAGAATCGAGAAACTGAAGTTTTGGAACTGGAAAATCCGAGAAAAATTCAGAATGTTCGCCTTGCATCGATCGACACAAATGTGCATCGATCGACACATCTTGCGAAAGTCAGTATCGATCGTTACCATTTCAGCAACGATCGACACCATGGGCGTGAGCAGCCAAATTTCCCAGAGAAACCGAAAGCTGATACAGACAGAGCCTACAAACCAAAGATTCCTTTCCCTAGGAAGTCCAAGCAAGAGATTAAGTTGGAAAAATGCATGGAGATAATGAGAGAAAAGCTAACTGACACTCCATTGATTGATGCCACTAAGACCAATCCCATGATGAAGACATGTGTTACAGACATCCTCTCTAGCAACATGACTGAAGAAGAAGGATGCTTGATGATCTCAGAAGTATGTGATGCTGTTGTTAATGGTAGGGTTCCTGAGAAGCTAAAGGATCCAGGAGGTTTTATGATAGACTGCTCTATCTATAGAGACAGATTTCAGAGGGCATTATGTGATCTCGGCTCAAGTATAAATCTCATGCCGTACTCTGTGGCTGTGAGATTGGGACTACTGAACTTCCAGCCTACTAGGATCTCTTTAGTCCTAGCTGATCGATCAAGAAGACATCCAGAAGGAATTCTTGAGAACATCCCTCTTAGAGTTGGAAATTACTTTATTCCAACGGACTTTATGGTACTGAAGTATGAGATTGAGCCTGATGATCCTCTACTGCTTGGTAGATCCTTTTTAGCCACTGCTGGGGCTGTGATTGATGTACGCCATGGATTGATTGATCTCCACCTGGGAGATGAGCCTTTGCAGTTTAAGATGGATAAATTGAAGAAACCCACCATTGATGGACAGAGTTTCAGCATTGATACAGAATTAGAAGCTGAGATTGGAGAGAAGAAGATGGCGGTTCCTCTTGAACCTGCTCTAACATCTTTAGCGCCTGCAACTGCTCATAAGCAGAAAGCTCCAGACATCTTATTTCCACCAAAGGTTAGGCACAAATCATCTAAGCTTAAACATCCTAACCACATTACTTTGAATACAGGACAACATCCTGCCACACCCAAGTTTCGCTCCCGCCCTGATTCTGTTGGTTTCTTCCTTGGGAAATCCCATGATCCGAATGCTTATACGCCACCCTGGATGAGGAGACTTGAACAGAGACAGAAAAAGTCTCTGTCAGGATCTTCTGGCACTTGAAAAATCTTGCGCGTCCGGTCAAGCTATTGACCTTAAACAAGCGCTGGGTGGGAGGCAACCCACCATTAGGTACTAGTGTTTTTCTTTTTAATTTTTGGTGTTTTTGTTAGGATTTTACGTTTGTTTTTGTTTCTGGTGCAGTCATGTTTGCAGGTCTCGGATTAAATCGCAGTGCAGCGATCGATGCATTTCTGCATCGATCGTCACAACACGAAAGGAATCGCATTGCAGCGATCGTTGCGGTCCTGAGCAACGATCGACCATACACGAAAAAAGTCGCCAGGTAACGGTCGATGCACATAGTGCAAAGTGTGGGGGAGGTGCTACTGACGGTCGTTGCTCGTGCGACAGAGGTAACCCGACAGACATAAACTCACCTTTTCACTGTTAGTTCTGACACAGCCTGTAAACCTGTCCAATTTAGTTCCCTTCTCCCCTTCTATAAAGTAAAAAAAAAAAAGATAATAAACTGAGGATGAGTTAGTAACTCCGAAGTGGTCATGGGAATGGTAGCAAACACTATTTTCTCTCATGTGATCCATGGAATGTGTCCAAAGTACACCCCATAACGGGAAGAACACTGATAAAAAAAATAAAATGATACCCAGTGGGGAAAAATCAGTTGTTAAAGAAGGGAAAGAGAAGAAAGGGACTAGAGAAAGATAGTATGGTGGTCTAGAGCTGATTAGGTAAGAATCCATGTGCCTTTAGATCGATACTCCTTAGGTGAGACCGCACTTAAATACTTGCAGAAGTCAGTAGGGAGAATTTGAATGCTTGAATGTGATTGTGGAGTTTACTTAGGACAGTTGCTAAGTGTGGGGGAAGTACATTATGGTCTTGAGTTCTGTAGGAAAGTTTTCAGTGGATTACTAAGTGAATGTGATTGTGAAAGTTCCTAGGACGAAATGAGTTTCTGTGTTTTCAAACTTCTTTTCTTATGCTTTGGTTCTTTACTTGCTTGAGGGCAAGCAAGAGCTAAGTGTGGGGGAGTTGATATATCATGGTTTTTACCCATTTTATGCCATGATATAGATGTGTTTTAGTGTCTTTTGTGTTCTTTTTAGTATGTTTACAGGTCTAGACACGTTTGGAGCCTAATTGGACGTTTTGGGAGCGTTTGGAGCAATTCTGCACTACTTAGAGATTTCACAGAGTTCACTGGCTGCGTTTTCGCAGTGCAACGATCGTTGCAGTCTGTGCAACTGTCGTTGCAGTTCTGAGCCCAAAAATCTGCATTTTCCAGAAATTACAGTTTTTGCCCAGAAACTTCCCAGACTTGCAAAAAGGCCCCCAGCCGACTTTAGACCAATATATTAGGGTTTTTAAGCCATTGTTGAGGCTACGCTTTTACTACGCTTTATTTTATTTTCAGAGAGCCTTAGGGGCTGATCTTGCTCTCGAAAGAGAGAGGATTTCGAACCCCAGTTCTTTATTTGATTTTATATTATTTGGTTTTCTATTCAAGATGTTTTCTGTTTCGATGAACATGTCTGAGTAGTTTACCTGTTAGGTTGAAGGATTCTCATTAGGGATTTCAGAGAATTATAGTTTAATTAATCTGTAGAGATTTATATCTGCTAGTTCTTTATCTAAGTTGTTCTTAATGCTTAATCTGAAGTAGCTAATCAGAGTTATGATATTAGGTTGATTAATTCAGCGGAAGTTGGTTAATTTAACTAGAAAGAATTTAGATAAGCAATTAAACTGTTCGCAAACGGAAGTTTGGTTCAGGTTAATTGTGAACATATCAAACTTGGAGTCAATGCTAGTTTAATCTGTTAGTTCTCGCAAACGGAAGTTTGGTTTGCTGCACTTAGACTTAGAGAATTATCGCAAAGGAATTTGGTTAATTCTATATCAGTGTTTGAGTTCTAGAACAGTTATTGATTAGATCTAGATAGATTGATTGCTTGCGTTCCTGATTTCCTGAGAACTCCTGAAACCTAACGCTTCGCCTCCTTGCTCACAAACCACTCTTGCTACTGATTTACTTTTCTGCTTGCTTTAGTTTCTCATTGCTTTCCCCTAGTTTAATCTTAATAGTTTTTAATCTATCGTTGACCGGAGTCCCTGTGGATTCGATACCCTAAGTACTACAACTACATCACTGTGCACTTGCAGTTAGAATAGGGATTAATTCTTGACCTATCAACCACTTGTAAGCTTCTCCATCAAGTGTATTAATGACATAAGCAACTCTCTCCTCCCTTGGAACATTGTTAAACTTAAAAATCCCTGTCAGGACCTTTTCCCATCGTTGGTAAGCCTTTGGACCTTCGCTATGCCCCGAGAAGGATATAAATGGTAAATCAAAACTATCTTGCTGGTCACCATGGTGGTTCGGTGTTCTGTCGCGGACGGGATTGGATTTCATTCGGCTTGACACAATTCCATGATAGTAAATCTTCTCGTCACGCTTATGAAAATTGTTGTAGTGGCATTCATCCTCTGTTTCATCTTCACTGTCATAGAAACTTGAACTTTCGTTTTGATGCGTCTTGGTCCATGGCTCGGTGAGACTTTGGATCATGGAATATCGATCTGGTGGCTCCGGTTCAAGCTCTACACCATCGGGATCTTCTTCAAAATTAGTGTCATAGTAGTCCTCATGCGATGGCTCATCTCCATAGGTGTCTTCTCCATTGGCCACGACTTGGTGCTCTTCGTCACGGTCAAACGACTCCTTCCAAGATTCTTGGCTCAAATCATCTCCCCAATCTATCTCTGAGGTATCGTATTCATTGCCTTCTTCCTCAGAATCCATCACCTCTGGTGGTATCTTTGTGATTAGTACCTTGCAAAGACACAGAACAGGCGAATCAATTGAGATCGAACGAAGGAAACAAATACTTCGATAGTGGCAATTACGGGATACGATGATGCCAAAAATGAATTAGATTGAAAACTTTTTTTATTTTTAAGATTTTCGTTTTATAACAATGAGAGATGAAGAACTTAACTTGATGACTAACAAACTCCACGCAATTATAATAAAGACTTAAACGATGAGAGAAGAAGAACTTAACTAGGTGGAAGCAATTTATTATTATTATTATTACTACTAAATGAAACTAAGATTCAGTAACAAAACAAGACAGTTTATACATTTTTTTTTAATGATTTTTTTTTCTTAAGACTAAAATAAATAAAAATGCAAAACAGAAAATTAAAAGAGATAAAAGAAACGAGTACACCTGGGTAGATAGGAGCTTTTAGATCTGATACCAAATGATGTGAGATCGAAGGCGGGTGGTCGATAGAAGATGGTGGTACGGTGGTCGGACGATGGTCGGATGGGACAGAGCTGCTGGCCGAAGGCGCTCTTAGCTAAGTCAATGGATGGATTGATGAAGTAAATGAGCAGAGAGCACGAAATGGTCACAAGAGAGCAGAAACAAGATACAAGTCTTCGATCTTCAAGGGGAAACCGCACGAGAAGAAAGAGATTTGCGCCGTCGAGGCTAAACACTAGGTTTTTAGGTTTAATCTTGCTTAACTTTATTGAAAACAAAGAGTGGCTTTAAATAGCCAAAGTACTAGGGTTACAAATCTTAAAAATGGGCTGTAAAGAGGCCTGGTCGAAACTACTAAAATAGAAAACAAGAAAGAAGTTTGGACGGGCCATATTCTCCTTCTCTTGAAGCGGGCCTTGGTTTACCTCATTAAAAACCTTAGTGGGAAAACTCACTTGGGATAAAACCACAGTTAAGGGAAAAAGAGTATAAAACAATGCCCAAGGAGATGTTGCTCGTACTCCTGGTCGGCATACATAAGTCTGAAGCCCACTAAGTCCGTGAGCTTCCAAATAAGGCAGGTCCAGCAACCTTCGGATTTGATCTTGCATATCTTCTTGGTCCGAACTGGTATTGGTGTGATTCTAACTCTCATGCATTTCCTGATGAATCAAGAATCCAGAACAAGATTCTTTACTCTTTGACTCATCCTGGTTCGTTCTTAGCACTCCAAAATGTGCAAGTCGGTATTTATCGTGTTCGCTGAAAATCACCTGTCTTGAAACGGGAATAACTTCTTGATAGACAATTTTCTTGATGTTATTCAACTTCGTGCAGATTCCTTGGTGAGTCAGGTTTCCAGAACAGGTTGAGTTGCAGCTTGAATCCTCATGGTTGGGTAGATATGATCCAAAACGTGCACCTATGTCCCTAGTGTGATCAAGCTGCTTCTCTCCAAGGGCATATACTGGCTCGGTGAGCCATCCTATGGTCTGCTTGACTGATGATGGCTTGATGTCCTCATCAAGCGGACTAGAGAGAGTAAGTATTCTGATTGATCTGTGCAAGGATTTTCGTGATATACGCCTTTTGTTTATCGTGCTGACCCAAATCTGTTTTATCTGCAGATCGACCTGTTTTGGATGACAGTTCTACCGCCAGTACCCCTTCTTTCGAAAAGATGTCGCAAAGATCGAGAAGCCGTCGGAACGGGAAGGATCCCGTTGATTTGGCGAAGAAAATGAAGGCCGGTGACTTGAGCAACGCCCTTCTTTTCACCATGGGTGAAGGGCCTCCTCCTCCTCCTTCAATCCCTCCTCCCAACCCTGTCCAGGTGTCTCTCCCCTTGGCCACAGTATCCATAGAGGCTAGCATGGAGGTGGAGAATTTACCTCCTCTTTTGGCCGGGCGAGAATTGGTTCAGGTCCCATCTGGAGAGCCTGCTTTGCGCAACTCCAGGTCGAATGGCTCGAGAGGGTCGAACGGTCGGAGTCGGGGCGGCCCTCCTCCGGCGGCAAAGCGTCAAAGAACCGACCCGGAAGTGAGCTCGAGAAGATCGAGCCAGAATGTGGAAGTGAGCTCCGGATCTTTCAACTGGTGCTTCAGGCACCAGAACGAATGTCCTATTGCGGATGACCCGATGGGTGTTGCCTATCTGCTGAGGCATTTTAAGCCCGCAGGTGTTCAGCTCCCGGCTGTTGGGGATATGGCCCTCGGTGATTCTTACACCGAGATGATGGCTGCTGCCGGGAAGGTAACGATTTCCCTCCTTCGCTTTCTTGATTTGTTTCATGCTTAATTTTAAGTCTTTCTTGTAGGCCTTGGAGGTTGCAAACAAGTTTGTGGCTAGGGCTGAGTGTGAGCTGCGAGAAATACCACAGCCGAGTGAGCTCGAGACCGTCGAGAAAACGGTTAGTGGCCTGAAAGCGCAGTTGCATGGGGGCTTGGCTCGGGAGGATAAGCTACGGAAGGCGGTGGGCGACCTGGATGCGCAGTTGCAGGGCGCCTTGACTCAGGCTTCAGTCGCAGAGGAGGCGAGTCGAACTGCGGTCGAGGCAGGTCGGGTTGCGGATATGCGGGCTGCGCAATGTCAGGCTGATTTGGACAAGGCTCTCGCCGACCGAGAGCTTGACATCAAGGTGGCGGCCATGAGGCGAGGAAGGGGCTAAACGATGAGTACCTCAAGATTCTCGAGGGAATTGCGGCGAAGGAAAGCCAGAGGAAGGTTGCCGTGAGTGCTGAGATAAGGCTCCAAGAGGCCTTGGCCAATATTGCGCTTATTGCCGGTTTGCCTCCGGCGAATTGGATTTGACCAAGGAGGTGATGGACTTGGCTGAGAAGAAGCGATTAGCTATGGAGGAGATGATTGATGAGGCAGTGTCGGACTTCAGCATCAGCAAGCTCAATTTGCCGGTGATGTCGGACGATTCGGTGATCTTTGCGCGTCCTTTAAACCAGGTTGCTTCTCGTCTTGATCAGTATGGGTCGAATCTCCCAACCGGAGTTAGCTCGCGGGCTAGCGATGAGGCTGAGGGTCGACTCTAGGAGGGAGGGACTACCGGCGATCATACAGAGGATCGGGATGAGGCTTCGTCTCCTTCCAAGCAGTTCTAATAAGTCTTAATCGTGGCTGCCTTGAGAGGCTTTTATTTCCTTTTTAGGACTTTTAGTTGCCCAAGGGGGCTTTTTTTTTTTTTTTTTTTGGTGTTTGCCTTTAGCGGGCTTTTGCAACATTGAGGACGTTAAGTCCTTGTTTTATTTACGAGTTGTCTTCAAATCTTTCATGCATTAGCATAGATTTTATTATTTTAATGCCTTAGCATAAAGTTTGGCCGTAGCGGCAGTTCGAACCTCTCCCGAGAGGTCGAATAAATAACTTGGATCAAATTGTCTTAGGAAATTCACGATGAACCTTTAATTCGAAAAAACTTGAGTCCGAGTTCCTCTTCGGGTATGCTCGAAGTCCAACTTTTTCAAGGTCCGGAGTTCAAGTTTGGCGTTCGATGGAATTTTCTAAGTATATGATAAGTCAAAAATGGACTTACACATATCTTGGATGTGTGTGGAGGCCTTTTTTTGTGTGAGCAGCTGCCTTGTCTTATCAGTCTTGGTGTTGACTCGACCTCGTTGTTTTGTTTAAAGGGGAGGGGGTAGCCCCCCAATTCTTCTAAGCTGCATAAGGCTGGAAGAATTTTAGGTTATCGAGGGATCATTTCGGATCGCTTGCTTTGGGACGACCATTTCAGTTCGTTCTGCTGAAGGATTGTTTAGTTTATCCTGATTCAATTATTCATTGATTGATCCTACTAAACATGCTTGGATCTAGGTTCTCTTGCTGAATCATAAAAGATCTCACCTAATACCTTGTTATGCAGCGGAAGAGAGGTATTGTCAGAGATCAGCAGAACCGCCAAGAGACAGCTCCTCCAAAGGTTCACACACGCACACTTCAGGAAATTGGCTGCTAGACCACAGGGAGGGAGGCGCAGAGAGAGAGAGAGAGAGGCGCAGACTTGTGAGAAAAATTAGAGAGCTAGGTCAAGTTTTATTCATTAAAACCCCTTTTAGTTCTCATGGGCTTTTGGGCCCAAGTCTCAGTCTGATTAAATCCCTGAGATTTAATCAGGCCCTTTTATCTCTCTAAGCACAGTAAATGCCTAGCACTTTTACCGTACTTCTGCTGAACCGTTCCTTCATAGTTTCCTGTTAGCTTAGGCGTGTGACCCATATGGGATCATATAATAAAGGCAATAAGTCCAAGACTTATAGATCATGAGCGGACTCTAGCAAGCCATCATGACCCCCAGTATTATATGACTTATGTCTGATCATTGACATACTCTTACTTTCTAGAGACAGTACAGAGATTACTGGACATAATTCCAACAATCTCCCACTTGTACTGGAATCTCTGTATTCATAATCCTTTTATCTCAATATCTCGATTAGTCATAAGGCAAGATGAGTGTCATCCTTATAAAGCCTAATCATGTTCATCGGACTCTGATTTGATACTGACAATCCAAACGACTCGGGACAGTCCGTTTGAGCATGGCCATGCATTTTCCAGTATTCAAATCTCCGATTGGCCTAGAGATATTCACTCCTTTTATATTGGAGGGACAAATCCCGTCTTGTTCCATAACTGTAAACTACTCATTTCATAATACACCCAAACAGGGTTTTTATAACTATCGCTTAACGACAGTGTTAGACAATGATCAAAGTGCATCAGTTCATGTGCAGTCGCATGCATGCGAACTCAGGTCTGAGGACTATACTCTATAGTCGTAGTAAGAATCTCTTATGACACAGATATAAATATCCTGAAGAGTTCTTATAAGCAGATCTTGTCCGGTCGTATGTACCCCAACATACACCTATGTACTGACTTTGATGCCGTGCATCTATAACACCATGAAACTTGGTCATAAGTCACATACCAATCTAGTCTCACGCGGTTGTTGGTGTTCCAATTTCAACAACCTTCGACTAGGGACAGGATGATGTAAGCCATCTATCAAATATAGGGTCTCATGATCAAGCTAAATGACTTTGATGACTCAAGATCAAGTCACTTACTTCGATGACCTATAAAATGGTTCATATCATTTTGGAACGATTATTTCATCACAGTTAAAATAATCTTGAAATAATAATTTTATTATTTAAACATCTCAAATGTTTTACAAGAACATATCAATAACTAAATAAAGCCCTCAAACTCCCACTCAAATTTAGATTACATTTCAATGTCTCTAATGCCTACAGCTTCAGTCAGGAACTCGAGCTTAGGTCTTGGGAGTGGCTTTGTCAATGGATCAGCGACGTTATCATCTGTCTGAACTCGGCTGATCTTGACTTCCTTTCTATTAATGATGTCACGTATCAAGTGAAATCTTCTTAGTACATGCTTGGATTTCTGGTGTGATCTTGGTTCCTTTGCCTGAGCAATAGCACCATTGTTATCACAAAACAGTGCCAGAGGCTCAGCCGCATTTGGTATCACACCTAGTTCAATAATGAACTTTCGTATCCAAACAGCTTCCTTCGCTGCTTCCGAAGCGGAGATATATTCAGCTTCTGTAGTGGAATCACCAACGGTGTCTTGCTTGGAGCTTCTCCAACTGATTGCACCGCCATTCAGACAAAAGATATAACCGGACTGTGACCGGAAATCATCTTGGTCTGTCTGGAAACTTGCGTCCGTGAATCCACTGACTTCAAGCACATCACTTCCACCGTACACCAAGAACTTATCCTTAGTATGTCTTAGATACTTCAGGATATTCTTGACGGCAATCCAATGGTTTTCACCTGGATTTGACTGGTATCTACTCGTCATGCTCAATGCATAAGCAACATCAGGACGAGTACAGATCATGGCATACATGACAGATCCTATTGCAGATGCATAAGGAATATTCTTCATGCGCTCAAGCTCAGCAGCCGTCGTAGGGCTCTGCTTCTTGCTTAGCGTTGTGCCATGTACCATTGGCGTGAAGCCCTTCTTGGAATCTGCCATGCTGAATCTATGCAGGACTTTGTCAATGTATGAATCTTGACACAAGCCTATCAGCCTTTTAGATCTATTTCGGTAGATCCGGATTCCAAGAACGTATGCGGCTTCACCCATGTCTTTCATGGAAAAACAACTTCCAAGCCAGTCCTTTACCGACCGCAGCATTGGTATGTCGTTTCCGAGAAGCAGTATGTCATCGACATACAGAATGAGAAATACTATCTTGCTCCCACTAGTTTTCTTATACACGCATTGTTCTTCTTTGTTTCTGATGAAGTCAAATTGCTTGATCGCTTCATCAAAACGAAGATTTCAGCTCCTCGATGCTTGCTTCAATCCATAAATGGATTTATGAAGCTTGCATACTTTCCCAGCATTCTTTGGATCTATGTAACCGTCAGGTTGTGTCATATACACATCCTCTTCCAGAATACCATTCAGGAAGGCGGTTTTTACGTCCATCTGCCAAATTTCATAATCATGAAAAGCTGCAGTTGCTAGTAGAATCCGAATAGATTTCATCATAGCCACTGGGGAATAGGTTTCATCATAATCCACACCGTGAACTTGTCTGAAACCTTTTGCCACCAACCTGGCTTTATAAATCTGGACATTTCCATCCACGTCAATCTTCTTCTTGAAGATCCATTTGCACTCGATGGCTTTTACACCAGCGGGTAAGTCAACCAACGAAAACACTTGGTTGACCGACATGGAGTCCATTTCGGAATCAGTGGCCTTACGCCACTTGGAGGAATCTGGGCCCATCATGGCTTGATTGAAGTTCGATGGTTCATCACCATCAATGATCAGAAGATTATGACAGTTAGTCACGAGGAATCCTTGATATCTCTCGGGTTCGTGACGGATCCTCCCGGATCTTCGAACTTCAGGTACTACAGGTTCAGGCTCTACAATTTCTTGTAGGTCCTCCTGCTGCTCTTCCTCATTAGGTTGAGCAGTATCCTGTTCTTCTTAAATTTCTTCAAGCAGTACCTTACTCCCACTGTTTTTCTTAGAGAGAAACTCCCTCTCAAGAAAATTACAATCCCGGGCAACAAAGATCTTGTTCTCGGATCGTAGGTAGAAGTAATAAGCCTTGGTCTCCTTCGGATAACCAATGAAGTAGCATTTATCAGACTTTGGTGTAAGCTTGTCAGAGATCAATCTCTTGACATAGGCTTCACAACCCCAAATTCTAAGATAAGACAGCACTGGAGCTTCCCCAGTCCATAATTCATATGGTGTCTTAGCTACTGCTTTTGATGGCGCTCTATTTAGAGTGAACACTGCTGTTAGCAGAGCATATCCCCAAAGGGATATTGGAAGGTCTGTGTGACTCATCATAGACCGAACCATATCCAATAAGGTCCGATTCCTCCTCTCAGACACACCATTCCATTGAGGTGTTCCAGGAGGAGTGAGTTGGGAAACTATCCCACACTCTCTTAGATGATCACTGAACTCTTGGCTCAAGTATTCTCCTCCTCGGTCGGACCGAAGAGCTTTAATGCTTTTGCCAAGTTGGTTCTGTACTTCATTTTGGAATTCTCTGAATCTCTCAAACGATTCAGACTTATGTTTCATTAAATAAACATATCCATGCCTACTGAAATCATCAGTGAAGGTAATGAAGTACTGATAGTTTCCTCTTGCATTTGTGGACATTGGGCCACACACATCTGTGTGTATCAGGCCCAATAAGTCACTGGCCCTCTCGTTAGGTTTATTAAAGGGGGCCCGCGTCATTTTGCCCATCAGACAGGATTCGCATTTCTCACATGACTCAAAGTCAAATGAGCCAAGAAGTCCATTCGAATGGAGCCTCTTAATGCGTTTCTCACTGATGTGCCCTAAACGACAATGCCATAGAAACGTTCGGTTCTCCTCATTAGGTTTGAACCGTTTGGTATTAATGTTATAAATTGGCGCGGATTGATCAAGTATGTAAAGCCGATTCGTAAGAGGGGCACAACCATAGAACAAATTGTTGCGATTGAAGGAACATAATTTATTCTTAACTGAAAAATCATAACCTTCCAAATCCAACAATGAAATTGAAATAATATTTCTGCTTATCGCAGGTACAAAATAACAACTATTGAGTTCTAAAACCAATCCCGAAGGTAAAGACAACAAGTATGTGCCTACAGCTAGTGCAGGAACTTTCGCTCCATTCCCAACTCGTAGCTCCACTTGTCCTTGCTTTAGCCTCCTACTGTTGCTGAGTGCCTGCATATTAGTACAAATATGAGCCCCACAACCAGTATCCATAACCCATGAGGTATTATCAGAAGTAGTTGTATTAACTTCTATAACAAAAATACCTGATGAAGAAGTCTCCAGAGTCTTCTTCTTCAATTCCTTTAGACCTTCCAGGAATTTCTTACATTCTCTCCTCCAATGCCCTGGTTCTTTGCATAACCTGCAGATGTCAGTAGGCCCAGCCTTGGACTTGGGCTTGGGCTTTGGCGTGTCCTTGTCCGAGACTTGAACAGCCTTAGCCTTTCCCTTGTCCTTGGCAGAGGATTTCTTAAAGCCCTTGCCCTTTTGCACCATAAGCACGTTGGGGTCCTTGGCTTTCCTCAAGTTGGGCTCTGCAGTCTTGAGCATTCCGTGAAGCTCAGGCAACGTCTTACTCAAGCCATGCGTATTGAAGTTCAGGATGAACTGATCATAGCTTGCAGGTAAAGACTGCAGAACGATGTCGCAGGCAAGTTCCTGGCTGATAGGGCAGTCGAGTTTCTGAAGATGATCGAGATAACCCATCATCTTCAAGACATGAGGACTCACTGCCGCATTTGCAGCCATCTTACAGTCCAAGAGGTTCTTAACTGTCTGGAACCTCTCAGTCCTTGCCTGCTCCTGAAAAAGCGATTTCAGGCTTGCCATTATCTCGATGGGCGACAGCACACTCTCGAACTGCATTTGCAGCTCAGGAGTCATGGTCGCCAACATCAGGCAATAGACATCATTTTCATCTGACGAATGCTTTTCCCAAGCATTATGCAGATTCCTGGCGGCATTGTTAGGAGGCCTCTCGGGGAGGGGATCACGAAGGACATATTCCTTCTTCTCCTGCTTGAGGACCAGCCTCAAGTTCCTTGACCACGTCAGGAAGTTCGTTCCAGTCAGCTTCTCCTTGTCGAGAACAGACCGGATTGAGAATGTGTTTTGTGTGCTTTTTGTAGTCATTGCTGAAATTTAAGATAAAAAGGATTTTTAGTTTATATGTTCAATATGAGTAAACTCGCATTATATTCAATAACATTAGTTACCCTCAATAGAATATAACGATTCCAAGATCCACATATAACTAAGATCAAAGTGGGCCACTGGCCGTCACCCAACCTTAGCTTATATCGGTAAGCCCTATCTCGGCTAATTATATCCGTGATATAACTCTTGGTTGTGAATCTGGGCCCGAGGCCCAATCCACTCTGATGTCTCAAGGTCCGGGACTCACGATGACCCAGTCAAGAAAACCAGACTATACAGTCATGTAATCACTAATGTCTGGGACTCCCAATGACATTAATGAATCACAAACTGTCTTACCCACGCAAAAGATAGACACCCTCACACTGTAAGGCCATGTGTACGATTGAATGGGTTTCAACAGCTGACATAGACTGGACAAGACATCCAACGCTTGATATTATTTGAGGTTTATAGGTTTTCTTAAAATTTCATTCCCAAAATAGAAGATTACTATTTTTGGAAACTTTCCATTTTTGGAAACCTACTATTTTGGAAACTTTCTAAAATTGGAAACTTCCTAAATTGGAAACTTTCTAACTATAGAAATTTCCTATAATCCAAAACATGCAAATCTAGAAACTTCTATTCTAAGAAACTTTCTAATTTCAGATTTTGGAAACTGATTAATTTAAAATCAAAATTTAATTATTAAATGAATTTTAAAATAATCTGAAGAAAAGACTCAAATAACTGGTCCAATTGTTTTAACTTCTTGGCCCATGGCCCAAGAATTGGTCTATGTCCAAGACATAACCCAATTGTCCAATTAAATGACATAACCGGTCTGGTTCATTAAAATTGGTCTAACCAAAATTAATTACTACGATGACCACAATTGCCAACCGGTTATTTACTAAACCGGATTTTCTCAATTTATTTGGTCCAACCAAATCAAATTAGAAAACCACTGGTTTAGGCACTAAATCCAATTTTACGACTTTGGATTTCTTATCACAGTTTAACCAGATCTAATAAATTTTATTAAATCTGTAATTATTAAACCGTGACGATTAAGATTTTAATTATTTTAAACCGAACCATCACAAGTCAAAACCGAACCGACCATTAGGTCACGTGAACCGATCATTATCGGATGCAAGCTTCACGCGATTGAGGAACGATCGGGACAGCCGCAAGCCACGCGATCGGGACGAGCTCGAGTTGTGTGATCGGGACGGGACGGGACGCGATAGGCGAGCTCGGGTCGTGCGATCATGACGCGATCGGGACGAGAGCGGGACGAGAGCATGTTGCGATCGCGTCCATGCGATCCGCATCGCGGATCAACCCATCTCTCGCGCCTCACCGCTGACCGGTACGACCACGCGACACGATCCACGATCGGTCCGTGCGTCATTCCGATCCGATGATCCGACGCATACCGATCCTCATCGATCGGTTCATGCGATTTAGTTTAGGGTTTTAAACTGTTTCTTAAGTGTTTTCTTATCATATTTGATTGATTCAAACACTTCTAAACAACCTAAACATGATTCTAAACAAGAAATCCTAATTGAACCAATGGCTCTGATACCACTGAAGGATTGTTTAGTTTATCCTGATTCAATTATTCATTGATTGATCCTACTAAACATGCTTGGATCTAGGTTCTCTTGCTGAATCATAAAAGATCTCACCTAATACCTTGTTATGCAGCGGAAGAGAGGTATTGTCAGAGATCAGCAGAACCGCCAAGAGACAGCTCCTCCAAAGGTTCACACACGCACACTTCAGGAAATTGGCTGCTAGACCACAGGGAGGGAGGCGCAGAGAGAGAGAGAGAGAGGCGCAGACTTGTGAGAAAAATTAGAGAGCTAGGTCAAGTTTTATTCATTAAAACCCCTTTTAGTTCTCATGGGCTTTTGGGCCCAAGTCTTAGTCTGATTAAATCCCTTAGATTTAATCAGGCCCTTTTATCTCTCTAAGCACAGTAAATGCCTAGAACTTTTACCGTTTTTCTGCTGAACCGTTCCTTCATAGTTTCTTGTTAGCTTAGGCGTGTGACCCATATGGGATCATATAATAAAGGCAATAAGTCCAAGACTTATAGATCATGAGCGGACTCTAGCAAGCCATCATGACCCCCAGTATTATATGACTTATGTCTGATCATTGACATACTCTTACTTTCTAGAGACAGTACAGAGACCATTTTGGGTCGCTTATTTTCGGGAAGACTATTTCAGGTCGTTCAATTTTGGGGCGATCATTTCAGTCGCTCGATTTGGGGGAGACCGTTTCGGGTCGCTTGAAGGGATAATTTCATATCACTTGGGTTTGAAGGGATAATTTCATATCACTTGATTTCGGGGGAAGCCATTTCAGGTCTCTCGAGGAGGATAATTTAATATCGTTTGCTTCTGGCGAGATAATTTCATATCACTTTAATTTTTGCAGAGATAATTTCATATCACTTTGCAAAATGTAGTGGCGAAGTATTTCGCAATGACTCTGACTTTTACAACAGAAAGAGACATTGATTGCGGGACTTATTTTGATTTCACAAGGATAAGCTAGTACGACTTCGTTTGAAGTCGCCGAGCTAGGTAAGAGCGATGTGTTGGGGGGGGGAGGGGGGCTGCGCTCGAAGTCGAGCTGCCTACGTACCCTTTTAAGGGGATCAAGCCATTTTGTAGTTCGATTATGTTGCGTACTTTAGTGAAAGTACTTTTTGAGGTTGATGATGTTCCAAGGCCGTAGTTCAGACTTCTGGGTTTCCACCGACTTGAGTCGGTAGACCCCGTCCTTCACAACGTCGGTGACCTGGTAAGGACCTTCCCACTTTGCTCCTAACTTTCCAGCGTGTTCTTCCTTTTTATGGTCGAACACTTTCCGTAAGACGAGCTCCCCTACCTGAAACCTTCGAGTTTTAATTTTGGAATCGTAGTAGCGAGCTGCGGCTTGTTGGTAGTTCTGGATCCGAGCTAGTGCGAGATTTCTCCTTTCGTCGACGAGATCAAGATTGTCCGTTATCATCTTGTTAAGTTCCTCTTGACGTGGGAATTCTTATTTGCGGATGCTTGACACGAGGATTTCGGCTGGTACTACCGCCTCAATTCCGTAAGCTAGCGAGAAGGGAGTTTTGCCGGTGGATTTGCGAGGAGTTGTCTGGTGAGCCCAGAGTACGGCTGGGAGCTCGTCGCTCCAGCTCGTTTTGCACTCATTGAGTCTTTTCTTAAGGCTGTTCATGATCGCTTTATTAGCTGCCTCTGCTAGTCCGTTTCCTTGAGGATAACGGGGCGTAGAGTAGGTCAGCTTTATGTTCCAGGTTCTACAGAATTCCTTGAACATGTTTGATATGAATTGCGGTCCGTTATCGGTGACGATCTTGTGGGGTAGCCCATGTCGGCACACGATGTTTCGCCAGACGAACTTCTTAATGTGAACGTCTTTAACCTTTTGGTATGACTCCGCTTCAATCCACTTAGTGAAGTAGTCTGTCATTACTAATAAGTGTGTAGCTTTCTTTTTTCCGGATGCGACTAAAGGTCCCACGATGTCCATTCCCCATCGCATGAATGGGTATGGTGATGAAATAGAGTAGAGTTTCTCCGATGCTTGATGGATAATTGGGGCATGCTTTCGGCACTTGTCATATTTACTAGAAAAAGATTCGCATTCGGTGGCCATTGTTGGCTAGAAATAGCCTTGCCTCTTGATTCGTACGGCCAGGGCTCGTCCTCCGGAGTGGCTTCCGCAGGATCCGTCGTGGGCCTGAGTGATCACGGCTAGAGCTTGCTTTTTATCGAGGCATTTGAGGTAAGGTCCGGAGAGACTTCTTTTGAAGAGCTCTCCTTGCGTGACGCAGTACCTTGCACTCTGAGTCTTGAGTTTCCGCGCCTCCCGTTTGTCGTCGGGGACTTCGCCGTTTGTAATGTATCGAATGATCGGAGTTCTCCAATCCCCATCATCGTTAGGATCAGGTCCTCGACTAGTGGATGCGGCTTGGATTGGTCCATCGGGGACGTTCGCGACGTAAACGGCGGTTCTTGGATCGAGATCATCATCAATCTCGATGATGTCGCGACCGGTTTCCTTGGGACGTTCCTTGTGTTTGACCCCATCCTTTATGGTGGGCTCATCCTCTTTCAAGGATAGAGCTTTCAGGGGTATGTCGATACTTGTTTTTCGATCCCCTCGACTGGTATGATCCTTTTTAGATTAGAATCTGATGTCCACGCTAGAGCGGCCAGGGCATCGGCTGCGGTGTTTTCCCCTCGCGGGATCCGTGTTAGATCAAAGGATTCGATCTGTTCGGCGAGAGTATGGACTACCTGTAGGTATGCTTTCATGCGTTCGTCTTTGGCCTCGTAGTCTCCATGATATTGGCTCGTGACCAATTTGGAATCACTGAAGGCGTCTACTTCTCGGGCTCCTATCGCTATTGCTAGTCTGAGCCCGGCTATTAACGCTTCGTATTTTGCTTTGTTATTTGATGCGGCGAAGCCCAGTCTGAACGACTGTTCTAATACTTCACCTGTGGGGGAGACCAGTTTTACTCCGACTCCGGATCCTTGCCTCGAGGAAGCTCCATCGACGTAGAGTTTCCATTTCTTGGCGGAGGTTGGGTTGAGTTCTATGGTCGGGGGAGCTCGATTATGAAATCTGCCAGCACTTGCGCTTCTTGGCACGTCCGAGCTTTATATTCTTTGTCATACTCACTAAGTTCGATAGCCCATTTGACCAGTCGACCTGACTGGCTCAGACTGTGAAGGATGGTTCTCAGTGGCTGAAAGGTCATCACTATGACTGAGTGCGATTGGAAGTATGGTCGGAGTTTCCGTGCTGCTGTGACCAGCGCTAAAGCGAGTTTTTCCATGGCGGGGTACCTGGTTTCAGCATCGATTAAGGTCTTACTGATGTAGTACACCGGCCGTTGTTCGGTAGTACACCGGCCGTTGTTCGTTTTGTTCTTCGCGAACTAGGACTCCACTTACTGCTGCCGTGGAAACAGCTAGGTAGAGGTAGAGGGGCTCCCCTTCTACTTGTTTCGCCAGTATAGGTGGTTCGCTTAGGTAAGACTTGAGCTGGGTGAATGCTTCTTCGCACTTTTCGTCCCACATGAACTTCTTGTTCGCTTTGAGCAAGTGATAGAAGGGTAGACATTTATCAGTTGACCTCGAGATGAAGCGGTTCAAAGCAGCTATTTTGCCAGTCAGGCGCTAGACTTCTCGCATTGTTCTGGGATATTTCATCTCTATAAATGTTGCGATCTGTTTGGGGTTCGCTTCGATCCCTCTTTCGGTCACTAGGTAACCAAGGAATTCTCATGAGGGGACCCCGAATGTGCTCTTCGTTGGGTTGAGTTTCATCCCGTATTTATTGAGAATAATAAAGCATTCTTTTAGCTGTGGATATGGTCTTCATACCTAGAAGATTTGACCAGCATATCGTCAATGTAGACTTCCATGGTTTTACCCAGGAGTCCGGAAAACATCTTGTTGACGAGGCGTTGGTAAGTTGCTCCTGCATTTTTCAATCCGAAGGACATGACTTTGTAGTAGTACGTTCCTCGATCAGTTATGAACGAAGTCTTTTCTTGGTCCTCAGGGTTCATTAGTATTTGGTTGTACCCCGAGAAGGCATCCATGAAGGATAGTAGTTGGTGTCCAGCGGTAGCTTCGACCAGTCGGTCGATGTGCGGGAGTGGGAAGTTGTCCTTCTGACATGCTTTGTTGAGATCTGTGAAATCTACACAGACTCTCCACTTCCCGTTCTTTTTCTTGACCACTACGGGATTTGCAAGCCAGTCGGGGTACTTGACCTCTCTGATCGATCCGATTTTTGATAACCGATCGACCTCGTCGTTGACGGCTTGAGCTCGTTTCGGGCCTAGTTTCCGACGCTTTTGTTTTACCGGTTTGTAGGTTGGGTCGACATTCAGCTCGTGGCGGGTTACATCGATATTGATCCCTTTCATGTCTGCTGAAGACCAGGCAAATGAGTCGACGTTCTGTTTAAAAAAAGAGACTAATTCTTTTCTAACAGGCTCCGATAGGTCGATTCCAATGCCAACAAGTCTTTCGGGATGAGCATCGTCTATGCAGACTTGGGTCGTGAGGTCCTTTGGGGGTCCTATTTGACTTGGGTCGTTCGACCTTTTGGTCTGCATGGTGGCGAGCTCCTCCTCTTTCCGTAATTGCTACGCGGGGGATTTCTCAATTGGCTTGTATCCATTCATGTAGCAATGACGGGAAATCTTTTGACTTCTGTAAACGGTGTTTAATCCTTTGGGAGTTGGAAATTTTACGCATTGATGGTAGGTCGACGGTACTGCTTTCATGTCATATATCCATGGTCGACCAAGAATTGCGTTGTAGGGAGCTGGCCGATCTACTACGACGAACTCTGTCATTCTTCGAACTCCTCCAGCTATTACTGGGGCGAATACAGAGCCCATTGAGTATTTTGTTTCCCCAGCGAACCCTACCAGTGGTGTCTTTTCCTCGACGATCTCGGAGTAGTTGAACTCCATCTTTTTGAACGCGTCGTAAAAGAGGACATCCACCGAAATTCCTGTGTCGATCATTATCCTAGAGAGTTCGACATCTCCCACTACTAGACAAATGAGGAGAGCGTCGTCGTGTGGTTTGTCCAGATTACTTGTCTCGCTCTCATGGAAAGTGATTTCGTGGTCTGGACCCAACATTGGGATTTCCCTCCTTTGTCGTTCTCGACTCTTCTCTGAAGAGCTTTGATTGAATTGACCGAGTCTCGGCAAAGCTTGGAGCCACCGAAGATGAAATAAATTCGTTTAGGGGGTATAGCCCGTACACCCACCACCCCCCCCCCCCCCCCCCCCCCCCCCGTAGAGACGAGGGAGATTGATTCACGAGCGTAAACTCTTACTAGGAGCTGGTGGTGGAGATAATGCTGAGCCTCCCGGGGTGCCGCACAGGCTGAGTTCGCTGAGGATGACCTCGACTTTCTTTCGCGACCCATGGGGGAGGGTATCGGGAGATTCTGCCTCCTTAGACCGTTCTCGTTTTTTTGAGAAGGCTTCTTGGTGTTTGACTATTTGGTCAGTTTACTTTCCTTTTTGTCAGATGGAGTTTCTTCCTCGATTTCTGACTCTTTTTTGTTTTCGGACTCTCGCTTTTGAGCCTCGGCTTTAGCTCGAGTGTAGCACTCTTCAGTCGAATGTCCTCTTTTGTTGTGAAATTCACAGAATTTTTCCTTGTCGAATTCGAATTTCTTCGAGCTCTTCGGGCTCTCGACCGCATTGACGTTTCCTGATTTACGGGAATCCTTTTTCGAGTTCGAGTTCTGCGAGTCCGACGGGTTCTTTTCTTTTCGATGCTTTCTATGAGGGTCGTAGTTTCGTCCTCGAGGCGAGCGAAGGCCGATGCGCGATGAAGGGCGTCATCGAGTGTTTGAGGTTCGCGGACTATTATTTCCTCGCGGAATCTGGTCGAATACCATAGTCTGCGTCTCAGTGCTTCTATTGCAGCTTCGTTGTGGGTTTGCGATTTTGGATTTTATTTCCTTAAATCGGTCGATGTACAAGCGAAGTGTCTCGTCGGGTTTCTGGGAGACGCCAAAGAGGGCTGCCTCAGTAGTCTTTTCCTCGATAAAGACGGAATATTGTTTGAGGAAAGCCGTCATGAACTGGGTGAAGTTGTCAATGGACCTTTCTTCCAGTCCGGCGAACCATTCTATGGAGGAGCCTGATAGGTTTTCGGCGAAGAGCCTGCCGAAAGCCGGCTCTCTCTCCTCATCGGTAAGGTATACCCTTGTCATTGCTAGTCGGAATCCCCTGATATGGGCTTCCGGGTCCGATTTTCCAGAGAACTCCGGAAATTTTGTTTTCTTGATTTCCCGGATTCTTGCAAAGGCGATCCGGTCTGTGAACGGCGTTTGTCGCGTTTCTTCGATCATTCGATCGATGTCGGGCGCCGCGCTTGTTGCCATGTGAACTTTGGAGCTTAGACTAACGAACTGGGCCTTAGCTTGTTCAATGTATTGTCTAAGCATATCGTGTTCATCGCCTACCGTAGGTGCGAACTGGGCTTGTGCCCGATTGGATGGTTGTTCCGGGAAAACGGGGTCGAGGAGATCGATTGTTGAGATCGATCTCGTCTGGTCGACCTGCGGCGTTTGGAACTGTATCATATTTGACCTGTTAAGGTGTCCTGCGCTCGAGGCGAAAGCAGAGCCTCCTAGTTGCCTTGGTCGGATATTAGAGTTATTCGGGAAAGGTGGTGGCCCGGGTAATGGTCGGTTTCCCGATCCGGGTTGATCTGTGACCATTATACTTGAACTGAACGGGGTCGGTATCGTGATAGGTGTCATTATAGGGCGGAAGCCGCTACTTAACGTATTAGCGAAATTTCCCGACGCTCCTGGGAGAGTTATTACCTGGGAGAAGTCCAATCGTGTACACGTTGGAGGACATATGGGGGTTCGTGGATCTCGTGTTGATCTCCCCTCCCGCTTTTGACTGGCGAGCTCTTCAAGACGGGCGTTAATGAGCCGTTCCTGTTCATCGAGCTGCGCTGCTAGAGAACGGTTTGCGATCTCTTGGGCCCGTGCACTTACCTCGTTTTTTCTCGTTCGGTTTACCAACAGGCTTAACATCGAACGGATTTCAGCGAGGTCATCTGGGCCTTGTCGCTGCGGAGCAGAAGGCAGAGGCGAATTAGGTCTGGTTATTCCAGACCCCTCATCCACACCCAGTTTCTGCTCGGATCGTTAGTTCCTGACAAAACATTTGGCGGAGTCTGGCTCGTCGCGATCGTTTGAGCGACTGAGCCGGGTGGTGCCGAAGTCGTGGAGACTGAGGCAGAGCTCGTCAACACGCCATCGGTCTGACCCATGATTCTTACCCCAGTGGTGTTCTGAGGAACGTTGTCAGCCGTTTGAGGGTGGTCGACTGGTGGTGTGGTGCTGGGAGAGCCAGATTAGTCGGGATTCATCTCGATCTATCGGATCTAGGATCTGATTCTTAAGACAGGAAAAACTATAGATAGTCCCCACAGTCGGCGCCAAATGTGAGATCTGAGATTCACACCAAGAATTTGTAATCGTGGATTTGGACTTTTGTATATAAAAATGGTATAGATTTCCTATGAATCAAAGACTTTATTGAGATTGATCGTCGAGATAGAACAAACACAATCGAAAAGAGAGTACAAAGTATGATGATCGAGCTATCTAGTCGAAGTGTTCTTAGCTAGGGTTGGAATGTCTTGAATTAATCACCACTTCTTCTTTAAATACTCTCGACTTTGATCTTCTTGTTCCGATATTTCGGCCTCGCCGTCGTAACGATCTCCGAGATTCGCGTGGATCAGTTGAACTGACGAAGACCGGGTTGCTCTACCTTCGCGTCGTCTCCTGCCGAGCTCGAGCTCAATCAATTCCCACTTCGGCATTGTTTGGGCCTTGTCAAGAAGTCGATCGTGTAGGACCAACAGAGGACAACGACCGATCTCTCTCTGTCTTGATATTGGAGCAGGCTCATAACTTTGGGCCTTTGTTTTATTTTTTAATGGGCCGGATTTCCTGAAGCGAAATCCAGTACCAACAGATATGAGGTCCAAGACCTCCACGGTCAGACATCCGAGCATCAGAAGTGGTTGTACTCTTCTTTTTCGCTTCATCAGTGTCCCAGTAAGCAGTCATCTCTTCCCAGATAGTGTCCGTAATCCACTTTGGTTGCACTCTCGAGGTTCTTGCGGTGCTAATCATATCCTTCATTCGCCTTTGACATATATTTTGAAAGTGCTCTTGAATCACACATGTTATTAAAAAATCCCATGTATGGGTTTTCTACAAGAACAATACACAATATAAGTGTTAGTGATCATAAAAGCAGAAGTAAGTAAATTCAAACAAAAAACAGACTAACTAACAAAGTAGTGCTCCTGTCTCTCCCGTAGCACCCAAGTCCAGCTGTAATATGGGCCATCGAACTTGTTGGTGAAAATTTTAGTGAACTTCCGGGTCAGTGACGACTTGTCAGGACCAAACCTACAAAGATAAAAACAAATCATCAAGTCAGAAGTAAAGCATATTCAAAGAAATAAGAAAACAGAAGCTAGGACAAAAACTAAACAAGGCTAAAAAAATCAGACACAATAATATCTGACATATTAGATTCACGTACAAAGTAGCCAGACACATTAGTCACTAAACATTGTTTCCAGTAACAAATCAGAAACTAAACAATGGTAGAAACATATCAGACACATATCAGAAACTAAACAAGGCTAGAAACAAACTAAACTAAGACTAATAAGAATCACTAGCCTCAGAATCGAACAATGTTATAAGACACATTAAACTCACAGACATATTAGACTCATAGACACAATTAACAGACACATTAAACTCACGTTATATGAATCACAAGACTTGAACAAAGAATTGTCAGACACATTAAACAATATTATCAGACAGAACAAAGAATCATAAAACTATGACAGAGTTCAAAACAAACTATATATAACCATAGACACAATAATCACAGACAGAACAAAACATACAATATTAAGAACCTAACAAAAATCACAGACAGAACAAAACAATATTCAGAACATAACTATATTCAGAAAATAACTAAAAGGGTTGTTGAGTTTGGTTTACAAAACATTCAATATTCAGAATCATAACAAAACTTAGGACATAAACTTTACCAAGTCGTGTTTGGTTTAGGGATTAGAGACAACACAGTGGTGTACTCTTCTTGTCCTGGCTTCATGAGGAGAGCAGTAAGAAGAGCCATCTGGTCTGGTTCAAGACTCGCATGGGGAATTTCTACGCCTTCCACTACTTCTCCACTGTCAGCAGAAGAGCCTGGTTGAGTTGCTGGAGCTTGAGAGTGCTGGGAAGAGCGAGGTAGAGACAATGGAGATTGAGTCTCCATAGGTTGAATAAGCGGAGGAGGTGGAGAAGCGCGAGATTGAGATGCCATTTTTCTAGGTCGAGATTCCAGAAATGATCGGCGTTGAGTCGCCGTTGCTTGATTTGTCGTTGCTTGAGTCGCTCTCTCCTGGGTCGGCGGTGGATGAGACAACGAGCTTTGGAAGAGGCGTTTGGGAGGTGGATAATCCTTCACAGTCGGTGTAGGATTTCGGACGGGGATTTGCGGCGGGGAGGCGGTATCGGTTGCCGGCGTGAAGGTGTAGTTACTTGGCAGGGGCGACGGAGTCTTCGCTTTCACCAGGCTTCTTCCGAGATCCTCGTTGATTTTGCTTCTTTCTACCACCGGCCATCTTAGGTCTTCGATTTGAAAGGATTATATGGTTATGCTGGCCGGAGAAGACGATTCTAGCAATGGAAGAAGAGAATCAGTCGGTGATGAAAGATGAACGAAGGAGAAGAAGATGTGAGAGATAGAGCGATTAGGGTTTCGAGAGAGATAACAAATTTGGGGCTTTTGATTTTGTGGGAATTATGAAACATTTAGGCGACTTAACCAAAATTTTAGCGGTTTAGAGAAATTTTGGAGCGGTTAAATTAAACATTTAGTCGGTTAAACGAAAATTGTTGGGTGAGATTGGATACTTGGTTAATTGGTTTATGGTTTTCTTTTATGGGTTTACTGTTTTTTGGGGTTATGGTTATTTTTTTGCTTTAATTTGATTAATCAGTGTAATTTCGGGATGAAACGAGAAAAAATTAGTTTTTGGTTTATGATTATTGGGTAATTCGTTCAATTTAAATTGTTTAATAAGTTTAGTTTCCTGATGAAACAAGATAATAGTACAAATATAGTTTAGAGAATAAGTTATTTTCGAGTACAAACGTAATATTACATTTTGATTAGTACGGTTCTTCGTCGTCGTCTTCATCATCAGAAGACGATAAATTACACTGGAATTCATCTTCTGGTTCCGCATCATCAATATCTTAGTCGAGCGTTATTGGGTTTACAGCTTGCACCAAACACTCGACAACAATATCTTCAACTGTAGTCAGCATTACCGAATTGTCATTATCTTGTTGCAAAAGAGTAGGTTCCGCGTCTTCATTCTCCGGAATTATTTCCCCTCGGATTGACTTTCACAACATTTAGCCACAAGTGTTTCGGTTTCTTCGTGTAAGGATATGGGATAAAACAGACCTGACGCTTGCGAAGCTATATAAACCAAAATATAGTAGTTATATAATCATATATATATACGATACTATACACAAACGTACCTAAGATAAATGTTTCATATTTGTAGTATTTTCTCGATGAAAGAACGTCTACAATGCCACCATTCCTCCTACGAGTGCCTCTACCGAGAATAGGGTCGTACCACTTACACTTAAAAAGTGTGATTCTCAAATTAACCATCCCTTCATACTCCAGTTGTATGATATCAGTTAACATCCCGTGGAAAGAAGTTTCATCAGATGCATCATTGTAACTCTCTCCTCTAACACAAACTCCATAGTTGCATGCCTTTCTTCCTTCGTCGTGACTTTGTGTATGAAACAAATACCCTCGTGTAAAATATATAGGCCAATTTTTCACCTTATTCACGGGTCCATGCACTATATCAAGAACCCAAGGAGGAAAAGGATGTGTAGCTTTCCAGTACTCAACCTGCAGATAGAAAACAATATAAAATCTAATACTTGAACATATTGCTTAAAATATCATATAGACTTACATATTCTTTGACCCAAGTATGATATTCGTTAGCTCTTTGTGTGGATAGTTCTTTTTCGGAAAGATCTGGGTATTTTGCAGAAATATAATCCTCGAACATACTGTTTTAAACCAAAACAAACATGAGACAAACATGAGCAAATATAGATAGGTCTAAAATAAATTTAACATACAAATCAGTTTTCACCTTTCAAATGGCTGAAAGTAATCACAATTTCGTAAAACATATGCATGTGCGCATCGATAGTCCTTCTCGGAAAGCCAAATTTCATGCATTTCTCCACTTGGACGACCAACATGAGTAAATATATCAGTACCTCAACATAATATACGGGGACTTCGCCTTCATCAAATCTTGTTAACCTGACCAAAAAATTCATTTTAAGTAAACGGTCTCCTCATGCTATGAGAATAATTTAAATGATTACCTTGATCTTGTTTTTATACTCGCAGCAAAGTAATGCTCTGAGAAATAAGCTATCTCCTCATTGATATATGATTCAACAATCGACCATGCAACATATTTTTTGTTCTTTGCTTTCCCTTTTAACTTTTTAGAAAACCTTTTGAACGGTTACATCCATCTATATTGCACAGGGACTCCTAACTCTGCTTCGTAGGGAAGATGAATAGGCAAGTGCTCCATCACGTCAAAAAATGATGGAGGGAAGATCTTCTCCAAATTTCATATGATTAAAATTATGTTTTATTTTAGGACTTCGAAGTGAATTTTCTGCGAAGGTCTCGAACAGAAGTCTCGAAAAAATCCTCCAATCCCTACAATAATAAAAGTGACATGTCATGGTAAATTTAAATTAACTTAACCATTTTCCGTAACAAGTATACAAAAAGTACTATAAGTGTGGCCGATAACAGAATTACACTTGATAATGCAATATGGACGTTCCGGTCTAGAAGTTCTGCAAAGATAAATGGAAGTAATCGTTCCATAAAAACATGATAGTCATGACTCTTCATCCCCGAGAACTTTCCGTTAGTCAAATCTGAACAACTCGCTAAGTCAGAGGCATACCCATCTGGGAATTTGACCGCATATTTTACACATTCCAATAAACGTTTTTGGCGTTTTCTGTCAATCTGTAGGCGGGAAAAGGAGCTTTACCCTCATCGTCAATGTGTAAGTGTGGCCGAGAACATAATCGTACAATATCTAATCTTGACATGACGGTGTCTTTTGATTTACCCTTCACATTCGTAAGAGTCTTCATGATATTGTAAAAAACATTCTTCTCAACATGCATCAAATCAAGATTATGCCGGAGATTGAGGCCTCTCCAGTACGGCAGCTCCCAGAAAATGCTCTCCTTGTGCCAGTTATGCCACTTCCCATAACCAGGCTTCTTTTTTTTCGTTACCGTTTCCACCGCATTCTTTTGTTTTTGGTGGATTTACACCTTGATACCGCTCGCAATAAACTTGCTCACCAGAAGAAGACAGAGGATGTAATATCCTGTTCCAAGAAATGGTCAACGGGCAGCAGAAATGTCAACAGAGGGCAGTTTTGTAACTTTACGAAGTTAAGGGGCATTTTGGTAATTTTACCAAAATGCGAGCCGGAAGTGGAAATAGGCCAAGTGATCTTTTTTGTCCATAAAGAACATTTAGAATACCAGAAATGAAAGAAACGGAGATTAACTAGTTTTACGGACTATCAAGAAAGAAAACCGATAGAACCAATAAAACTTGTAAAATTCATTACGGGAGCTACGGGAGTCCGATTGTGGTGAAACGACTTGCTAAATTCTCCTAAAAGAGTCTAGTATTTGAAAAAGAAGCTTGTAGGATTTATTTCAGAGGCTACGAAGTTTTAAAGATTTTTAACGGACTGTCGGAAATGGAAACTGACAAACCCGAGAAAAGACGTAAACACCTCTAAACGTGCTCCATAAATTATGAAAATTTTACCACATCTCCATTCAATTATGGAGAGTCTATGGTTAAAAGTATTGAGCAATATTTGATCCCTGGATCAAGTTATAATATTTAGACAATTAAGAGGTAATTAGTGGCTAAAAATCCAAAATAAATTTATAGGAGCTTTGGTTTGGACCAGGGTGTTCAGGGATGATTACTAAGGATAATTTGGACCTAAATCAATCTCAGTATGAAGAATGGGACAGGAAATATGGTCCAAAAAATATAGAAGCTTCTTGATATTTATCTAAGTTTTTGAGTTGTCATTAATCCAAGGGCTGCATGGAGGAGGCTACAAGTGATGGTGGATGATCAAATGCATTGTTTTGGATGGATTTTTGTGGCAAGGTCGTGGCACAATATGGAGGAAGAAGAGAAGACAAATGGAGGGTGTAGATCACTCCACATTTACTATATAAGGAGACTTTCCCCCTCCCATTTTCTTCACACCAATATCTTTTATGCTCAAATGCATTGTTTATGGATGGATTTTTGTGGCAAGGTCGTGGCACAATATGGAGGAAGAAGAGAAGACAAATGGAGGGTGAAGATTACTCCACTTTTACTATATAAGGAGACCTTCCCCCTCCCATTTACTTCACACCAAACTCACAAAGAGTAAATAGAAGTAAAGAAGAGAGGAAGAAGGGAGGCGTGAGATAAGAGAGAGGAGAAGAAGAAGATGGAGAGAGAGAGAGGCGTGAAGCTTGAAAAAGAAGAACATGGAGAGAGGAGAAGCGTGAAGCTTGAAGAAGAAGAAGATGAAGAGAGAAAGATAGAGGCGTGAAGCTTGAAGAAGAAGAAGATGGAGAGAGGATAAGGGAGAAGCTTGAAGAAGAAGAAGATGAAGAGAGGAGAAGCGTGAAGGAGAGAGAGAAGATGAAGCTTGAGGAGGAAGAAGAAGAGAAGCGTGAGGGATAAGATGAAGAAGCATGAAGAAGAGGAAGAGAGAGAGAGATGGAGGAAGACCGGAGAGGAGAAAGCAAAGGAGGAGAATCGGAGGAGAAGGAGAAGGAGAGAAAAAGAGGACCGGAGGAGGAAGAAGAAGAGAGAGGAGAGGAAGAAAAAGGGAGAGAGAGGCGTGAAGATGAAGTAGAAGAGAGGGAGAACCGGAAGAGAAAGAGAGAGAACCGGAGGAGAAAGAGAGAACCGGAGAAGAGAAAGAACCGGAAGAGAAAGAGAACCGGAGGAAAGAGAGAGAGAACCGGAGGAGAGAGAAAATGAGGAGAGAGAAGATGGTCCGGAGGTTCCATCAGAATCATTAGGTCAACGGTGCGGTCAAGTGCGGGTCATGGTCGAAGATTTGGGAAGGGTTCGGGGTAGCAGCGGGTTTAGTTCGGGTCTCGGGGGGTCCGTCAATCCATCCATCCGTCGTCATCATAAAAACATTGTGAGTCGGCTAAATTGTGTGTTGCATTTAGTTAGAATCATATAGATCCGGAATTGATAAACCGTAGTTTAGGTTGCATACCCGATTGATTGAATTGGTTAGAACGGCTAGGTTGATTAATAACTCGGTTAATTTATTAAATGGTTAGGTTAAGGAATGCATGCTAGTTAGCTTATATCTGTATTCGTTGATAGTTCGTTGATTGCTTGATTGGGTGTTGCATTAATTGATTGATAGTTCATTGATTGCTTGATTGAGTGATGCATACATATAGAACGGCATGCTAGGACATATATGCATATATAAGTATTTAAGAACGTATCTAAAAGAATCTATATACGGAAAATTATGAGTTGATTAAAATAAGGTTAAGAGACATAACACACTTAGAATATAATAAAGGGTGGATTAATGAATGAAAGTTAATGAATAATGAGATGTCGGAGAGTTAGTAATCTTACTAACTCTAAACCGACAGATCGGGGACGTATTAGAAGATACTTAGGGAGTGATAAGTTAAGAAGTAGTGTGATTTATGGACCGTCTACGGGATTAGAAATCCACTAATCCCAAGGTAGCGGGTTGAATTAGTAAAGGTTAAGAAAATATTAAAACACTAATAAACCTAAATAATTGTTTGTGTGATGTTGTGATTTTTGATTGTGTGATTGTGTATCTGCTTCGGTGTTGGGCCGAGTAGACTGATTGCTTGATTTTTATCTACTTCGGTGTTGGGCCGAGTAGACTGTACTGGTAGATACTTACTTTGGTGCGGGACCGAGTAAGTTTGGGTGATGTGGAGGTTGGTGATAGGACTTGCGGGATGGATTGAGGATTAAGATAGTGGTTCTATTTGACCTTGTTGGTATTGCGTGGTAGAATCTCAGTGAGTCTACTTGTTTACATTGCTGTTATTAGGACTCTATAGGGCGTGTTAGATCCCGCAAGTCTAGAGATGGCGTTCCGGTACTTCCGACCCGATTGGATCCTCGGGTAGTTACCTGATCGGACACGTACCTTCGGTAGTGGTTCAGGCAAGTGTTAACCTATGGAGTGACATTTGTAGGTGTGTTGTCCGGAGAATACGGGGTCGCGTCCTAGGGCTGGACTGCATGGAAACTCGGGTTGCCGGGGGTAACTTGAGTCACCGCGTATCGATGGACGGAGAATGGTGTCCTAGCCGTTGGACTTCGTGTTATCATCTAGGAGTCATGGGAGGTTTTAGCTACCGTGGCAGCAGCTAAGTGTTCCCGTGGAAGTCACCGAGTTTGCAAAGTGGGACCAGATGGTGTGGAGTTGTGTAGTGCCGCGATATATAGATCGAGTATAATCAAGAACATGTGCCACAGTGTTCTCGATTCCCTTCGTTGATGACTGTGCTGTTATCTGAATGCTTGTGTGTTGTGAAGCTCATCACATCTTGGTAGCACGTGATCAGCTATTATACTTGATTGTTATTTTGGGTTTGGGTGGGATTATTAGATTATTAGCAGCTTTTAGTTTGGAGCCATCTCATTGGGTAATCTTAGATTACTCATTAGACTCTTTTGTGTTTTTCAGGTTTGGCATAGCTCGGCGGACGTATAGGACACTCGGAGTAGTCTCGGGTTTGCTTTTGGCTAGGGTTTGTAGGCATTTTGACTTTATTTTCCGATTCGGATTTTGTTGGGATATCCTGCTAAATGTTTTGTATTAGACCGTATATTGCTATGAATATGATTTGTGTTTTTCAAGTAATAAAAACGGAATAATACCTGATATATGGTTTCGTCTGAACCGAATATAACTCGTGGAAGCGGTACAGGTTGTAAAAGCCTCGTATCATGGAAACGAGGTAAACAGAGTCAAAGATAATTTGGTTCGAGCCTTTATCTCAAACCAGATTATCTCTAGCTTTCGTATTGTGACAAAATCTTCTCGTATGACTGCTCTGGTTCGATCGGTCATGTTCTTGTTTGATTGTTGGCCTGTCAGCTCGTCGGTAAGCTGAAAACGGGAAGGGGGCGTTACAATAAGTTGGTATCAGAGCATGGTTCGTCATGGGTTCAAATATTCCGGTTTTTCAACATTTTCAATTTTTTATCGAGTCAAATGTGTCGCCAATGCAACCGTTAGGAATCCGAGTTGCGTCCGTCAAAATTGGGGAATGGGTATTTTATTAGGATTGTGCTAATCATTTTTTGTTTTGTTGCAGTCACGCAGCAGAGTTGTCCTAGGGGGATTGGTGTGTGTGCGCGGTTGCAACGACATTTGAAGCGACATCCGTATTGGCGACTTAGGCAAACATGATGGTGGACTGTTTCCTCAAGCTCGCGGAGACTCAGAAGTTCGGGGTCACTCAGCAGTAGCCACCGCTGATAATATCATGGTTTTCACCGGTTTTAGACCATGATGTAAGTATGTTTTAGTGTCTTTTGGTGTTTCTTTAGAGCCATTTACAGGTGTTATTAGGTACATGCACGTTTGGAGCGGAATTGGAGATTATGGAGCATTTTGGAGAATTTTGGAGATTTGACCCGAGAGATAGAGTTCACTGTCCAAAACAGAGGATTGCATCGATCGACACACGAGCGAGATGGGCCTTTCTCGGCGAGTTTAATGAAGAATGCTGAAATTACAGATTTTCCCGGATGTTCTAGTATTTACAAAGAAGCCCCAAGACATGATTAGGCTTATATAATTAGGTTTTTACAACAGTTTTTAGGAACTCTTTCATACTTTGAGCTGAGAGTTTTTAGAGCTTTTTGGGGCTGATCTGAACCTGTATTGCTTCCTGCTTTTGGAGAAGATTTCGAACCCCTTTATTTATATACTCTCTTTTATGCAATCTAATTATTCATTCATTACGTTTTCATTATCTATGTCTGAGTAGATTCATAGTTAGGTTTAAGGATTCTCATTAGGGATTTCATGACTTGCTAGATTTATTTATTTCAGTTAAGGATTCATATCATAATTGTTCTTCAGCCTAAATTGTGCTTAACACTAGTTTCTAACTTGATCACTTAGAATCTAGACTCTTGGTTGTTAAATTGACACGAAAGTATGATTTAGAATCTGAATTATTTAGATTGAGCAATTGAATTACTCGCAGAGAAATTTGGTTTAATTGAATTGTGAACATATCGAACCTGAACTTAAAGCTAGTTTAATCTGTTAAGAATTACAAAGAAATTTGGATTTCTGCTATTAGACTTGAGAACTCTCACAACGAAAGTTGGTTAGTTCTATATCCGTGTTTGAGTTCTAGAACCGTACTTAATTTGATCTTGACTGACTATCTAATCTGCTTGTCTGATTTCTTGAGAACTCCCTAGACTTAGTGCTTTTAGTTGATTGCTTACAAACCACTCCTGCTACTTGATTTACTTTTATGTTTGCTTTTTAGTTTCTCACTACTTTCTCCTAGCTTAACTTGATTGTTCTAAAATCTATCGTGACCGAGAGTCTTTGTGAGATTCGATACCTTTTATACTATAATTGCATTAACTGTTTACTTGCAGTAGAATAGGATTAAGACTTAGAGACCTATCAAGTTTTTGGCGCTGTTGCCGGGGACTCTTTTGAGTCTTCGATAGATTTGAACTTAGGGTTTAGACTAGGATTTTTGTTTTTATTTTTGGTTACTAATTTATCTGTTTTTCTCTGTCGCAGGTCCGATATTTGCTTAGCATCGATCGTTGCGTCCTTTTAAATGGATCGTTGTAAGGCGACTGGAGTTGAATCGATCGTTGCATCCTAGCATCGATCGTTGCACTGCTATTACAGACAGTTTATGCAGACGCGTGATACCAGAGGTAATCCGAACTCGAATCTCATTAATATCAGACTTGAGGAGCTTGCTAGAATAGAGTGAACTAACAGGAAAAGTCAACGAGAAAGGATGGTACAAGAACGTTTGATTCTGATACCCGATCCTCAAGGTGTCCTAAGGGACGGACAAAACAATCCGTACAATGCTGTTGGGCAAAGGATTGATGCTGAAGGGAATGTGATCCCTGAACCTGAGCCTGAACCGCGACAAGAACAAGGACAAGGCAAAGGACAAGGTCAGAGGCAGATGGTTGTTCATGAGAGGACTCTTGCTGACTATAACCGTCCGGATGAGTTTCATGCTAACCGGTCATCAATTGTACCTCCTGGTTTTGAGAGGAATGACTTCGAGATCAAGACCATCTACTACTATATTCTGAGTCAGAATGCCTTCCATGGTTTCCTGAATGAGCAGCCAATGGACCACATTGATGAGTTTGAGGACATAGTCCCTGGGATGAAGTATGATGGAGTGAACTATGATTATCTGTTTCTCAAACTCTTCCCCTACTCTCTCGCTGGAGATGCTGCAGCTTGGCTGAAACAACTTTCACCTAGGAAGTTTACTACTTGGGATGCTGTGAAGATTGAGTTTCTGAGGCACTTTTATGATGATGCTCGCTCTGATCAGTCGAGACAGGACATTCTCACTTTCTCCCAAGGCCCTACAGAGCCTCTTAAGACTGCTTGGATGAGGTTTAAGAAGTATCAACGAGACTGTTCTCATCATGGATTCACTGAAGTGACACTGCTGGGCATTTTCTTTAGAGGTATAGATCTCCATTACCAGACTGCGTTGGATAATTCCAGCAATGGAAATTTCAACACAAGGACTCCTGAGCAAGCTAAGCAATTGATAGATAACTTGGTGAGCAGTAATAGCTGCAAGACTGCTGATAGGCGAAGGAAAGAGTCTGGTGGAAAGATAGATAATCTGGAAATTGCTGATATTATGACTAAGTTGGACACAGTTTGTAATTTGTTGGCTGGGAAGAAAGCTGTCCATTTAGCTCAGAAAGTTGAAGTGTTTGGAGTTGAAGAAGAACACCAGGAAGAGGATGTGAACTACATTGGAGGATCTGGATTTCAATGGAATAGGTTTGGTAATCAGCAAGGTAATAGGTTCTTAAATGGTGGATAGAAGAGTGCTTTCACAAGCAACCAAAACTCTTTTGGATTCGGACAGACTGCTGGTTTTCAGAAACCTTTTCAGCAAGGTAATCAGAGAACCTATGGATCATATTAAGGAATTTCTAGCGGTTCTAATCATATTAGGCAACCCTAAGTATAAATTCCATAGCCTAGGATCTAGGGTTTATGTTTATTGAATCATAAGGATCATATTACCTGGAGATTAGCAGCGGAAGATGAACATGTATTCAAGATTCACGAGCGCCTCAAGTGATGCGCCTCTACTGGTATCGACACGCACACAAACTGGAATCCGCCGGGATGCTAGTGCCGGGAGATCGGATCTCTTTGGGATTCCTGTGTTTCTGAGAGGTGGCTGTTCTTAGGCTCAAACTTTAGCTCCAGGTCGTGCTATATCACATATATATAGACCTGAGAAAACCTAATTAATCACTGAACCAAACCGAGATTAATTAAGTCATTAAACCGAAATTAGTATTTCGATTTACGCCTTGTGTCGATCGATGCCACTCTTAGTGTCGATCGACACACCTTCAAAAAACGTATGTAATGTGTATCAAATACATATTAATTAGATCATTACATTAATGATCATTCCCACATGAAGTATATCCAGTTTGCTTAGGTGTGTGACCCTGTAGGATCATATGATACTAGCAATGAGTTCATAACTCATAGATCACAAGTGGCTTCTAGCAAAACATTATGATCACCTAGTATTATATGAATGTCTAATCTCCACAACACAACTATCTCTAGAGTGATTACAAGTATGATTTCAGGACATTCCCAACAATCTCCCACTTGTACTGGAATCATCTATTCCCATAATCCCTTCGTCTCTATATCTCAATCTGGCATAAGGCAAGATCTGTGTCATCCTTATTAAGCCAAGATCATGTTCATCGAACTCTGATTTATACTGACAAGACAAACGACTGACAATCACCTCGTTTGAGTGCGGCCACACATTTCTCAGTATCAAATATTCGATGGACCCTGAGATATTTATCTCCTGTTATATAGGAGGGACAAATCCCAACTTGTTCCATCCCTATTCCTTCACACACTTCATGATACGCCCAATCATTGCCTTTATAGTCACCTGTTACGGCTGACGTTTGACAAAGTTAAAGCGGACCAATTCACATGTAAGAAAACATGATGAACTCAAGTCAAAGGACTATACTCTATAGTCATAATGAAAATCTCATGACACTTATATAACTATCCTGTAGAGTTCTCATTAGCGGGTCATGTCCGATCATGTGTTCTCCAACACATATCTATGTGATTGACTTTAATACTCTTATTAATGACTCCATGAAACTTAGTCATCGGTCACCTCACATACTAGTCTCACGTGGTTGTTAATGTCCCAATTTAACAACTTTGACCAGGGACCAACATAATTTATGTCATTTATTACTTATAGGGTTTAATGATCAAGTCACATACTTGATGACCTATAAAAAATGTCATAAATTACTTTGGGACTATTATTTAATAATATAATTAAATAATACTGAAACAAATTTCATTAAAATAACATAACCATAATATGTTTATATGAACATCATATCATTACTAAAACCAACTCCCAATAAAACCAAGATCACATCTTAAGAAATCTAATGCATGTAGCATTAGTATGACTCTCATGCGCTCTTGCTCAGCATGTGTCGAAGTACACTGCTTCTTGCTAAGAGTAATGCCATGAGACATTGGTATGAATCCCTTCTTGGAATCATGCATACTGAACCTGTGTAAGGCCTTATCAATATAAGTATCTTTACACAATCCAATTAGCTTGTTCAATCTATCTCTATAGAGTCTTATTCCAAGAATGTGTGCGGCTTCATTGAAAAAACAACCTCCGAGCCAAGTCTTAACAGACTGAAGCAATGGAACGTCATTTTCGAGAAGGAGTATGTTATCTACATACAGTACAAGAAATGCAAACACACGGCTCCTCTTCATTCCTGATGAATGCAAACGTTTGACCACTTCATCAAAACGAAGATTCCAACTCCGAGATGCTTGCTTCAATCCATAAATGGATCGATGAAGCTTGCATACCTTCCTAGCAGCATTAGGATCAATGAAACCTTCAGGTTGTGTCATGTACACATCCTCTTCTAGAATTCCATTAAGGAAAACTGTTTTCACATCCATCTGCCAGATTTCATAATCATAATGAGCGGCGGTTGCTAGTAGAATCCGAATGGACTTAAGCATAGTGACTGGGGAATAGGTTTCTTCATAGTCAATACCATGAATTTGCTTGAAACCTTTTGCCACCAACCTAGCTTTGTATATCTGAATATTACTTTCCACGTCAACTTTTCTTCTTGAAAATCCATTTACTCTCAATGGCTTCTGCACCATCAGGTAAATCAACTAAAGTCCATACTTGGTTCTGTGACATGGATCCCATTTCGGATTCAGCGGCTTTTAGCCAATTTTTAGAGTCAGGGCCCATCATTGCTTCTTCAAAATTCGTAGGCTCATCACTGTCAATGATCAACAGATCATGGCAATTGGTCACGAGAAATCCAAATCTCTCGGGTTCGTGACGAATCCTTTCGGATCTGCGAGCTTCATGCACCACAGGTGTAGGTTCTACAACTCTTGTAGATCCAACTGTTGCTCTCCCTCATCAGGTTGAGCAGTCTCATGTGATTCTCTAATTTCTTCGAGTTGTACTTTACTCCCACTGTTCTTCCTGGAAAGAAAGTCTCTCTCAAGAAAAAATACAGTTCCGAGCAACAAACACTTTTTTCTCGGACCGGATGTAAAAGTAATATGCCTTGGTCTCCTTAGGATAACCAACGAAGTAGCACTTATCAGATTTGGGTGTGAGCTTATAAGAGATTAAGCGTTTTGCATAAGCCTCACAACCCCAAATCTTCATGAAAGACAAATTAGGAACATTTCCAGTCCACATCTCATGTGGTGTCTTTGTAACTGATTTTGATGGAACCCTATTTAGTGTAAACGCAGACGTTTCTAGAGCGTATCCCCAGAAGAATAATGGAAGATCTGAGTGACTCATCATTTATCTAACCATATCTAATAAAGTCTGATTCCTCCTCTCAGAAACTCCATTCCTTTGAGGCGTTTTCAGGAGGAGTGAGTTGTGAAACAATTTCACAATCTCTCAGATGATCACTGAATTCTTGACTTGAGTATTCACCTCCACGATCTCATCGTAGAGCTTTAATACTTTTGCCAAGTTGTTTCTGTACTTCATTCTGGAACTCTTTGAACTTTTCAAAAGATTCCAACTTATGTCTCATTAAATACACATAACCATACCAACTGAAATCATCAGTGAAGGTAATGAAATACTGAAAGATTCCTCTAGCACTTGTGCTCATCGGGCCACTCACATCAGTATGTATAAGACCCAATAAGTCACTGGCCATTTCTTTATTTGTTAAAAGAGGCCTTAGTCATTTTGCCTAATAAACAAGATTCGCATTTCTCACATAATTCATAATCAGATGAGCCCAAAAGCCCATCACTATGGAGCTTCTGAATCTGTTTCTCATTTATGTGGCCCAAACGACAATGCAAGAGAAAAGTTTGATTCGTGTCTTCTGACTTGAATCTCTTAGTACTAATCATATATATAATGGGAGACTTATTTTCTCTCCTCTTAGCGCGCCACGTCAGCAATCTATGTGGCATTTTTTTAATTTTTAATTCATTTAATTCTAAAATAATTTTCAAACTTATTCCCATAAAAAACAGAAAAAATCAAAACAATACAAACCATAACTAACGCTTTTAAATCAACCTAAAAAATGGATACATCTGGAAACCTCTCCATACCCTTACCTTCTCCAACCTCTCTCTAACAGAGCCACTCTCTAGATCTTCTACTTCCAAATTCTCATCTTCACCCTAATGCATCCACTCAGCTTTCTTCGTCTGCAAAGCTCATCCACTTCCACCTCATGACAACTCTGGCTATCCAACGTAACCGTCGCCATTAAATTCAGAAAATCTCTCTTCGGCCCCCTTAATGCCTTAAACTCTCGCTCTCAACCTCATTCAATTTTCCTAGACCTCTCGCTTACCCATCCCCTTAAGTTGTTATGATTCTCGGCACTATAAATGCCCATCATCCAGAAATTGTGTACGGCAAAATCCAATGGCTGTTCTACACCGATTGTTTTGGGCAGGTCGAGCATGGCGCGGATCTCTCTTTCATCCTATATTCATGGTTCCGTCGAACTCGCCGGGACAAGAGCTTCGTGGATGTTTCCATCCCGGTACTTCACCATTTACTCTATTTTGATTCATAATCTGCGAATTTCTTATGAATTTGGTGATGCTCTTTAATTTCTTGATGGGTTTCGATCGAATCCATTTAATTGGTTTAAAAATGGGGACTTTAAAAAAAAAAAAAAAAAAGAACATGAGAAGCAGATTTTGCTTATGATCCCTTACATACAAAAAACAACTTCCTATGCTCTTATCTACTCATTTAGTATACTCTTAGCACAATATTGATTTGTATATCAGTGTATGTTTGTTTTCAGAGACTTTGCAATACACACATGTGTGTAAGTTTACGTGCTCTGAAGAAGTACCCGAGCTATAAGACATGGGAGGTCCAGTGGAAGGTCATTCATATGAAAATAACTTCACATTTCCCCTTCCTAAACTCCGCATAAATGGTTATAAAAAGTAGATGAAATTGTTTTAGGACAGGTTGATCCATTGGCTGGATCGAGCATTGTGGATACAAATTTTGCTTTGGGAACCATATTTGGGGTTTGGCCTGGAGATAAGTTAACCGGAGTAACGGGAGGAGATCAAGTGGCAGCAACTATGGGAATTTATGGTCCACGAACCACTTATGTTCTGGCTGTTAAAGGATTTCCATGAACTCATGAGTTCTTTCTTCTTGATGAAGGTATTCCTCTGCTTTTGGTCCAATCAAGATTCAATCTTTGGTAGCTTTAGAAGCTCAAAATTTATCTCAGGGAAATGGCGGCATGTTAAGGCAACAGAGATCAATGAATGGGAAATGTTCTCACCAAGAAACTTGAGAGGCACATTTGACAATTCCGAATACAACAAGGTTCTTGCTTTTGATCAATCTGACTTTAACTTTGCTTGAATCTAATCCCCAATCTATTAATCTCTGAATACCTTTCTTCTTCTTCTTTTACATTAATTAGACTGTGAAAATCAGCTGATTGATTACTACGTGAAAGAGAAGTACACACTGAGATGCACAGGAGGAATGGTTCCTTACGTTAACTAGGTTCTCTTTTTTTTTACTGACATTTTAAACCGAATTTCCTCTTCTGAATGAAACTTATTTGTTTGTTTGTGGCATTGTACATTATTGTGAACGGGAAAGGAATCTTCACGAAGGTGACTTCTCATACGGCTAAGGCAAAGTTAAGACTGTTGTTCGAAGTGGCTCTTAGACTGCTCATTGAGAATACTGGTGGATTCAACAGTGATAGATATAAGTCTGTGCTCGACAAGACCAACGTCAACCTCGACGATAGAACTCAAGTTGCTTTTAGCTCAAAAAACGATATCATCCGCTTCGAAGAAACCCTTTACGGAACATCAAGACTCATGAGTGTTCCAATTGAAGTTACTGCTTAGAAACCCTTTAAAACCAAGAAACATGTATTTTCATATGGGATAATTTACTTTTCTATTGGGTTATATGAAAAGCAACAAAATTATTATCAAACTCTACTGTGCTAAGCCTCAAAAACAAAAATAATCCTTTGCTATGAATATTTATCAGTTTCATGTTTCAAGATTAGTAAATTTTTGGAATGAGTATCATTTGCTAATTTTGGGTTTAATGTTTTGTCTTTCAGTCTGTTCTAATTTATTTAATGTAAAACTGTTTTATAGGCTAAATTTGTATTTTTACTATTTTTATAGTTTTTATCTTAACTTCACTTTGCATATATTAAAGTTTTAGTTATTGTAGTTTTCCAAATAGACCAAATCTTTATTTTCTTATTAAAATGTATATTTTAGATTATTTAAATAAATAATTATTATCATACTGTTCATGATTATTTTAAATAAATATGACTGTTATATATTATTTTATGAAATTGTAAAATAGATTCTATGTTATAATAAGAATATGTCAAATTTTATGATATATACATGTAAATTTTTTTTGTATATACATGAAATATCTAGAAATAAATATATAAACCAAAATATGCACTCAACAAAAATCTTTAAAATGTCAACATCACCCCGCGCATCGCGCGGGGGTACGATCCTAGTGTTATAGAATGGTACACTTTGGTTTAGAACATAAAGTCCATTCTATAATGGACCACTACCATAAAATATATCATTGTAATCAAATGAACAACACTTATTCATAATTGAATACTGATATCCTTCTAAATCCAAACAAGGAATAGAATAATATTTCTGCTTGTAGCAGGTACATAGTTGCAATTATTAAGTTCTAAAACCATGCTAGAAGGTAAATACAAAGGAATTCCTATGGTTTGTGCGAGTCTGAGATTTAGCGTTGGAGTCTTTGTCAGAAGGCTAATAGCTTTAGCTGCATTTTTTCAATTCTTCATTTTTTTCATTTTTCTTGCGAATTGCCGATTTGCCTTTTTTTATTCTTCTTCTTTGTTTCTAGTTCTTGTGGCACTTGATTTCGTGTCTAGTGTTTTTTTACAGGAATCAATTACCATGGAGAGTGAAGAAGAAGACGTGGCTGAAGATAAAGTGTGTTTTGTTGGAGGACCAATTCAATTTCAATACAACTCTAAACTGAAGGATCATTCCTATGCTGAAGGAGAAGACTATGAGCAGCATAACCTCTCTTTTTCAGGTCTTGAAAAAAACCCAGAGGCATATCTAAGATGGGAGAGAGGCTTGGAAGATTGGTTTTGGTATCACAAAATCCCGAAGGAGAAGAGATTATCTCATGCCATCAATGCACTTGTTGGAGAAGCTTCTATATGGCGGATACGAGAAGAAGCTCTCAACTACTACCATAACCCGATTACTACTTGGGGCGTTTTAAAGCAACATATGTACAAGGAGTTTGTACAAAAGTCCTACAACAGTAGATACATTCCCAAGAGGCTTATGATGAGATCATCTTCACGAGTTTGGATGCCAACACCAAAGAAGGAGATTGTTTTGGGTCAACAACCCAACAAGAGCCAATCTAATGAGCAAGGTAAGTATCTAAATGTTGGAATGTTTAGATAAATCCTGATTCAATTCAACAGATTCAGATTATCCTAAACGTGCTGATCTAGGTTCTTCTTGAATAGAAACATTAGATTGATCTCACCTTATACCTGTTATTGCAGCGGAAGAGATGGTATTGGTCAGAGATCAGAGAGCCACCGAGAGATAACTCCTCCAGAGGTTCACACACGCACACCAATCAGGAAGCAGGCTGCTAGGCCACTGGGAGAAACCGGCGCAGGGGAGAGAGAGTTGACGGCTCAGATTAGGGTTATTTTGGTTCTGAACTCGAGTTTTATTTATAAAACTTGTTCGGTTCCGTTTGGGCCATTTGGCCCAAATGCCAATTAACTCGAAAGCGTTTTTGCACTGCATCGATCGTTGCACCTTATGCATCGATCGATGCACAGTGGCTAAACCTTTTATTCTCTCTAAGTACAGTAAATGCCTAGCACTTTTACCGTACTTCTGCTAAATCGTTCCTACACATTTTCCTGTTAGCTTAGGCGTGTGACCCATATGGGATCATATAATAAAGGCAATAAGTCCAAGACTTATAGATCATGAGCGGACTCTAGCAAGCCATCATGACCCCCAGTATTATATGACTTATGTCTGATCATTGACATACTCTTACTTTCTAGAGACAGTACCGAGATTACTGGACACAATTCCAACAATCTCCCACTTGTACTGGAATCTCTGTATTCATAATCCTTTTGTCTCAATATCTCGATTAGTCATAAGGCAAGATTAGTGTCATCCTTATAAAGACTAATCTTGTTCATCGGACTCTGATTTGATACTGACAATCCAAACGACTCGGGAAAGTCCGTTTGAGCATGGCCATGCATTTTCCAGTATTCAAATCTCCGATTGGCCTAGAGATATTCACTCCATTTATATTGGAGGGACAAATCCCGTCTTGTTCCATCACTGTAAACTACTCATTTCTTAATGTACCCAAACAAGGTCCTTATAACTATCGCAGAACGATAGCGTTAGACAATGATCAAAGTGCATCAGTTCATGTGCAGTCACATGCATGCGAACTCAGGTCTAAGGACTATACTCTATAGTCGTAGTAAGAATCTCTTATGACACAGATATAAATATCCTGAAGAGTTCTTATAATCGGGTCTTGTCCGGTCGTATGTTCCCAACATACACCTATGTACTGACTTTGATGCCGCGCATCTATGACACATTAAACTTGGTCATAAGTCACATACCAATCTAGTCTCACACAGTTGTTGGTGTTCCAATTTCAACAACCTTCGACTAGGGACAGGATGATATAAAACATTTATCAAATATAGGGTCTCATGATCAAGCTAAATGACTTCGATGACTCAAGATCAAGTCATTTACTTCGATGACCTATAAAATGGTTCATATCATTTTGGAACGATTATTTCATCACAGTTAAAATAATCTTGAAATAATAATTTCATTAAAACATAAAATAATGTTTTACAAGAACATATCAAATAACTAAAATAAAGCTCACAAAACTCCCACTCAAATTTAGATTACATTTCAATGTTTCTAATGCCTACAGCTTCAGTCAGGAACTCGAGCTTAGGCCTTGGGAGTGGCTTTGTCAACGGATCAGCGACATTATCATCTGTCGGGACTCGGCTGATCTTGACTTCCTTTCTATTAACGATGTCACGTATCAAGTGAAATCTTCTTTGAACATGCTTGGATTTCTGGTGTGATCTTGGTTCCTTTGCCTGAGCTATAGCACCATTGTTGTCACAAAACAGTGCCAGAGGCTCAGCCGCATTTGGTATCACACCTAGTTCCATAATGAACTTTCGTATCCAAACAGCTTCCTTCGCTGCTTCTGAGGCGGCGATATATTCAGCTTCTGTTGTGGAATCAGCAACGGTGTCCTGCTTGGAGCTTCTCCAACTTACTGCACCGCCATTCAGACAAAAGACATAACCGGACTGTGACCGGAAATCATCTGTGTCTGTCTGGAAACTTGCGTCCGTGAATCCACTGACTTTAAGCACATCACTTCCACCGTACACCAAGAACTTATCCTTAGTATGTCTTAGATACTGATATTCATACATTTTCATGCATTTAGGCTTGTATATGATTCTTGTTTTGAGTTCTTTTCCCCATCATTCGTACCTTTTTGTCGAGTCATTGTCACATCTAGAGTCTAGAGTTGTTTAGGACTAGGATTAGGCATTCTAGGCTTGCATTTGGAGTGTTTCTTGTGTTTTGCAGGTGAATGGAGGCATCTAGGAGCATTGGTGAGCTTGAAAGTGGAGTCTTGAGCTCAGAAGACCAAGGAAGAGCCAAAGAAGGACCATATCGGTCTGAGTATCGGCCAGGCGGGCCGATACAGCCCCTCGTCAAAGTTTCGGAGAACAGTATCGGCCACCATATCGGTCCACCCGACCGATATGGACTCTCGGATTAATTTTCGAGGGTTCATATCGGTCCACATATCGGTCAGGTGGACCGATATGCTTCAACCCAGAAAAATCCGAGGCACCATATCGGTCACCATATCGGTCTGCTTGACCGATATCGACCCCAGAGATTCACTTGGGTCCGGGTCAACACCCGGTTTGTTCCGGGTTGACCCGGCTCGCACCCTTTAGATTATTTAAGCCAAAAACCTATTTTATTTTGTTTCTTATGCAGTTTTTGATGTTCTAAACTCTTTTGTAAGAACACATAAAAATCCTTTGATCAATCTAGATTTCTATTACTATTCCATCAACAAATCTTTCAATCTCTCACTAATCTACCATGATCAACTCTATTTGTATGAGTTTTGTTGATCTAGTTATGATTTGTGAGTAGTTCTCCGTAGGCTTGTGGGTTGGGTAGGATTAGGTTGATTAGGGGTGATCAATGAAATTCTAGTAGTTAATTGTTCAAATCTCATCTAGCAAAGTGCTCTTAATGCCTAGTTAATCTTGATCACATTGATTAGGATGTTTAGAATTTCTTGTTCACAACCTGTTCGATGAAATTCCAGTAATTAGCTTTGTTAGAACTTTCATATTCTAGCGCATGAGAATGTATGTCTAGAGTGACTGGTTGCTAATTGGAACTTGTTTGAATGCTCGTTTGATTTTGATTCACAAATGATGATTTGTTCTTGAGTTAAGATTAAATGAAGAATTGGTGTTAAGAGATTAAACCAATTGGCTTGCGTGTTCCTTGCTAAGAGATTAGCTTGTTTGAAGTTTGAATTAGGATCCCTTGATCATCCCGAGTCACCTATCCGTTGACCCTAACCCTTAGGCCTTATTCTTGTCATTGATTGAATCGTTTGTTTACTTGCTTTTGTTTACTTCTATTTGATTTGCAACCGTTAGGATCGTTAGAAATTGAAAACCAAATTGTTAGATTTGACTCTGAAGGTTTAGTGTATACTTATTGGTCTTATCCGTCCCAGAATAGGTTCGATACCTCAAAGCTACTTCGATAAGCTTGAGGAATTGGTACCTCAAAGGATTGCAAAATCCTAGTTATCAATTTGGCGCCGTTGCCATTTTGGGATTCTGGATATATCAATTCGTTTTCTATTCCTTTTTAGTTCAAGTTATTGTTACTAATTTGCCACTTTCTTTCTTATTGATGCTAGGTGTATGAACTTGCGCAGCAAAGGGACTACAAACTTAGTTGCAAGAGTTTACGACATCAAAGCACACGAGAGGAGACTAGCAAGGGAACGACGAGCACAGGAACGAGCTGTTTCAGTTGAAAGTGTTGAGCAAACAGTTATGGATAACCACGAGGATGAGCAGCAGCAACAGCAGCAGCAACAGCAGCAACAACAGCCGGTTAGAGCTATTGGTGATGGAGATACACCTGACACAAATGCTAACCGGAGAGGAATCATTCCACCAGCGGTGAACAATAATAATTTTGAGATCCGCGCTATGGTGATGAACATGGTGCAGAACAATCAGTTCCATGGGTTAGCATCTGAGGACCCGCTGCAGCACTTGGACACCTTTGACAAGATTTGTGCCACTACGAGGTTGAATGGTGTAACTGATGATGGGTTGAAAATGCGTCTCTTCGTTTTCTCTTTGGCAGACAGAGCCAAGGATTGGGAAAGTACTATCCCTCCGGGATCCATCACTACTTGGGGTGACCTGAAGAAAGCTTTTCTGAAGAAGTTTTTCTCACCTACTAGGACTGCCCGTTTCCGCAGTGAATTATCCGGGTTTGTGCAGCGCAACAATGAGAGCTTCGCTGAAGCTTGGGAGAGGTTTAACAAGCTCACCACTCAGTGCCCACATCATGGTTTTACCAAGGAAACACTACTCAGCAACCTCTACCGTGGAGTACTTCCTAGAATGAGGGCGATGCTTGATTCATGCAGCAATGGACACTTCCTAGGCAAGGGAGTAGAGGCAGCTATGGAGCTGATTGAAAATCTCGCGCAAAGTGATGACAACTACAATGAAGATTATGAGAGGACTAATAGAGGATCATCAGTTTCAGATGAGAAGTATGAGAAAGAGATAAAAGCTTTGAATGAGAAGTTGGACAAGATGATCTCCATTGGCCAAAAGAACATCAGCTTTGTGGGACACCAGGAGGATTCTAAACCTCAATTTTATGATGATGATGAGGATTTAACTCAAGAGGAGATTAACTTCATTGCTGGCCAAGGTGGTTTCAACAAGGGCTTCAACCAAAACTATAGAAACCACCCAAACTTCTCATACCGCAGCAACAATGTAGCCAATCCTCAAGACCAAGTTTATCCTCAAGCTCCATCCCAAGGACAAGCTCAGCCACAAGTTCAACAAGGTTTTCAACAACCTCAACAGCAAAAGCCATATGTCAACTACAACAACCAACAAGGTTTTGTAAACAAGCCTCAGTTTCAAGGTCAACAAGGCTATGCTCCCAAGCAACAATACCCACCTGGTTTTGGTCAACAACAACAACAAACTTCTTCTAACTCGGGAGTTGACAATGAGCTGAAAAGCATGATGCAGCAACTCCTTCAAGGACAAGCCTCAGGGGCTATGGAAGTACGTGACCTCAAGAATGAGCTTCAGAGTTTGACATCAAGGGTAACAAACATGGAAAACAAGAATGCCTCTACGTCCCGCACGCAAGGTACTTTACCCGGAAAATCTGAGCAAAACCCAAAGGAGTATATCAGCGCTATCACCTTGAGAAGTGGTAAAGAGTTGCAACAAAGTCAAGTGCCCAAGCCTAAGATGCCATCTACACTCAATGAGGACATTGAAGTTCAAGAAGGGGAGGAGAATTCTGAAAATTCTGCTCTAAACAAAGAGAGTGATAGTGACATGGCTAAGAGGAAAGGAAAGGCTGTAGCTGAAGAAGTAGTGAATGATACACTCAAGAAGAAGGATAGTGTGTTTGTGCCACCACCCTATGAGCCCAAGCTACCCTTTCCGGGCAGGTTTAAGAAGAATCTTCTAGAGAAGTACAAAGCTCTATTTGACAAGCAGATGAAGAATGTTGAGTTGACCATGCCTTTGATTGATGCCTTCTTGCTAGTTCCTCAGTATAGCAAGTTTCTCAAGGATGCAATCAAGGAAAGAACCAAGGAAGTGCAAGGGATGGTTGTGTTGTCTCATGAGTGTAGTGCAATCATCCAAAGAGATATTGTTCCAAAGAAACTTGAAGATCCTGGCAGTTTTACTCTACCATGTGCTATTGGTCCATATCGGTTTGAGGGTTGTTTGTGTGATCTTGGAGCGAGCGCAAGTTTGATGCCCTTCTCAGTAGCCAAGAGGCTGGGTTTCTCTACCTACAAAGCATGTAGGATCTCCTTGGTTCTTGCAGATAGATCAGTGAGATACCCAATTGGTCTCCTAGAAGATCTTCCGGTTAAAGTAGGAGGATTTGAAGTGCCAACAGATTTTATTGTGCTGGAGATGGATGAAGAACCAAAGGATCCTCTAATTCTTGGGAGACCTTTCCTTGCCACAGCTGGTGCGATTATCGATGTCAGGAAAGGGAAGATAGACCTCAACCTTGGGAAAGACATAGTGCTCAAATTTGACATCAACAAGGTGATGAAGAAGCCAACCATTCAAGGTCAAATATTTTACATTGAGACTATGGATGAGCTAGCTGATGAACTCCTTGAAGAGTTGAACATGGAGGATCCTCTAGAGGTCACCTTGACCAAGGAATGTGGGGAGTATGGATATCTTCAAGAGGAGAGCTGGGCTTACATGAGAGCGCTTGATTCACACAAGCCTTTGTTAGAAGAGGTTGAGTTCATTGAGCTGGGATCAGATTCAGTGTGTGAGGAGCTGGAGGTGTTTGCTGTTGACATGGGCACCGATGGCGCCAAAGGAGTGGAGCTGTGCAAGGAGCAGCTTGTAGCTGACGATTGGAGCGAGCTTAAGGCGCCAAAGGTTGAGTTAAAGCCCCTTCCGCGGGGGCTTCGGTATGCATTCCTTGGCCCTAACTCTACTTACCCTGTCATTGTGAATGAGTTGCTGAATGATGATGAATTGATTGCTTTGACCACTGAATTGAAAAAGTTTAGAAAGGCAATAGGATATTCACTTGATGACATAAAAGGATTGTCGCCTAGCTTGTGTACCCATAGGATCCACCTTGAAAATGAATCCATGTCTTCTATTGAGCACCAAAGGAGATTGAATCCTAACCTTAAAGAGGTAGTCAAGAAAGAGATTCTAAAGTTGCTTGATGCAGGGATAATCTACCCTATCTCGGACAGCACCTGGGTTTCACCCGTGCATTGTGTTCCAAAGAAAGGGGGGATTACTGTGGTTAAAAATGACAGCAATGAATTGATTCCAACTAGAACTATCACTGGGCATAGGATGTGTATTGACTATAGAAAGCTAAATGCCGCGTCTAGGAAGGATCATTTTCCATTACCGTTCATTGATCAAATGCTAGAACGCCTTGCTAATCATCCTTTCTATTGTTTTCTTGATGGATACAGTGGGTTCTTTCAGATTCCGATACATCCTAATGATCAGGAGAAAACGACATTCACCTGTCCCTATGGTACCTTTGCTTATCGAAGGATGCCATTTGGCTTGTGCAATGCACCGGCTACCTTTCAGCGGTGCATGATGTCCATTTTCTCAGATCTTATTGAGGATATTGTGGAAGTTTTCATGGATGATTTTTCTGTGTATGGTTCTTCTTTCTCCTCCTGTTTGCTGAACTTGTGCAGGGTCTTAAGGAGATGTGAAGAGACGAACCTCGTGCTGAATTGGGAAAAGTGCCACTTCATGGTAACAGAAGGGATTGTGTTGGGTCACAAGATTTCAGAGAATGGTATTGAAGTGGATAAGGCAAAGATAGAGGTGATGACAAGTCTTCAGCCACCAAACTCAGTGAAGGGGATCCGAAGCTTTTTGGGTCATGCAGGTTTTTACCGGCGATTTATTAAGGACTTCTCAAAGATCGCTAGGCCACTTACACGTCTGCTGTGTAAGGAGACGGATTTTGTGTTTGATGATGAATGTTTGGCAGCATTCCACATGATCAAAGAAGCCTTGATCAGCGCCCCGATAGTCCAAGCTCCCGACTGGGAGTTGCCTTTTGAGATCATGTGTGATGCAAGCGACTATGCAGTGGGAGCAGTCCTTGGACAGAGGAAAGACAAGAAGCTCCATGTCATATACTATGCTAGTAGGACATTGGACGATGCTCAAGTGAGATATGCAACAACTGAGAAGGAGCTTCTAGCTGTGGTATTTGCCTTTGAGAAGTTCAGATCATACTTGGTTGGGTCTAAGGTTGTAGTGTACACGGATCATGCTGCGTTAAGATATCTTCTTGCCAAGAAAGATGCCAAGCCAAGACTTCTGAGGTGGATATTGTTGCTGCAAGAATTTGACTTGGAGATTAAGGACAAGAAAGGCATTGAGAATGGGGTAGCAGATCACTTGTCAAGACTGAGAATTGAGGATGCTGTTCCTCTAGACGACTCTCTCCCTGAGGAGCAGCTAATGGCTTGCAAAGCTGTTAAGGATGCTCATGATACAAGAATGAAGATCGAGGAAGTGAACTCTATTGAAGACAAGGAACCGTGGTATGCTGATATAGTCAATTTCCTAGCTGTTGGGAAAGAACCACCGAGCCTCGATAGCTACCAAAGGAAGAAGTTCTTTAGAGATGTCAACAGGTACTATTGGGATGAGCCTTACCTCTACACTTTGTGCAAGGATCAGCTCTATAGAAGGTGCATAGCTGATGAAGAAGTGGGAGGCATTCTACTACATTGTCATGGGTCAGATTATGGTGGTCACTTTGCCACTTTCAAGACGGTTCAAAAGGCTCTACAAGCTGGTTTTTGGTGGCCTACAATGTTCAAGGATGCCCAAGAGTTCATTACTAAGTGTGATCCTTGTCAGAGAAAGGGGAATATCAGTAGAAGGAATGAGATGCCTCAAAACCCCATCCTTGAAGTTGAAGTGTTTGATGTGTGGGGCATTGATTTCATGGGACCCTTTCCATCTTCTTACGGGAATAGCTACATCTTGGTAGCTGTGGATTATGTTTCCAAGTGGGTAGAAGCAGTGGCAAGTCCAACTAATGACGCCAAGGTTGTGATAAAGCTGTTCAAGAGCATCATCTTCCCAAGATTTGGAATCCCGAGGATTGTGATCAGTGATGGAGGCTCACATTTCATCAACAGGCTATTCGAGAGCCTTTTGAAGAAGTATGGAGTGAAGCATAAGGTTGCAACACCATATCATCCTCAGACAAGTGGCCAAGTTGAAGTGTCCAATAGGCAGATCAAGGCCATTCTAGAGAAGACTGTTGGAGCTTCAAGGAAAGATTGGGCTAAGAGACTTGATGACGCACTGTGGGCATATAGGACTGCTTTCAAGACTCCATTAGGCACTACACCATTCACCATGCTGTATGGTAAGTCATGTCACTTACCGGTGGAGGTGGAATACAAGGCCATGTGGGCTGTCAAGTTGCTGAACTTTGACATCAAGACCGCGACCGAGAGGAGATTGATTCAGCTGAACGAACTTGACGAGATACGGCTTGAGGCTTTTGAAAGCTCAAAGATCTATAAGGAGAGGACCAAGCTTTTTCATGATAAGCTGATCCAGAAGAAGGAGTTCAAAGTAGGAGATCTTGTGTTGCTTTTTAACTCCCGGTTGAAGCTGTTTCCCGGGAAGCTCAAGTCTAGATGGTCGGGACCGTTTAGAGTGAAGGAGGTGAGACCATATGGAGCAGTGGTACTTTTTGGAAAATCTGATGAAGAGTTCACGGTCAATGGCCAAAGACTCAAGCACTACTCCGTCTCAGAAGTAATAGATGAGGGAACTTCCATTCCACTCTCTAGCCCTCCCTCAGCCTGAGATCACGGTTTGCAAAGTCGAGCTTAACGACTTTAAATAAAAGCGCACTTGGGAGACATTCCCATGTTTATCCTTGTACATACGTCTTTTGCTTGTTATTTTTGATGTTTTGCTTTGAGTTTTGTCAGGTCTTGGCTTAAGGACGAGGTTGTATATCAGTTGGAGTTGAGCAAAGACCGCAAAAATGAAGAAAAATTTTGCAGGAGCCAATATCGGGTTCTGTATCGGTTGGCCAGACCGATACGGTTCTGGTAAAAATAATCCGAGGCTCCATATCGGTCACCGTATCGGTTGGCCAGACCGATACGGATTACCCAGAACGATCGATATCGGCCCCCGTATCGGTTGGCCAGACCGATACGGGCCTTCGGAGTGAGCAGATATCGGTCCCCGTATCGGTTGGCCAGACCGATACGGGGTGCACGAATTAAATCCGAGGCTCGATATCGGTCGGCGTATCGGTTGGCCAGACCGATACGCCCTTCGCCCAGGTAAGTCCAATCGAACCTAAACCGATTTCAAACCGTTTCTGACCGGATTTTAACCCAAAATCGATTTAATGAACCGGTTTGAACCGATTTCCCCCTTGCTTTCTCCTCCAAGTCGCGACTCTCTCTCTCTTTTCACTCACTTTTGCGATTTCAACAAGAGATTTTCAAAGCACTTCAAACTCTTCAATCTCTATCAATTCTCAACGGATTTTCGTGATTCAAGGCTCTGTGTTTCTGATTTTTCGACCACTATCTTGTTATCCCCTTGTTCTCTCATCCTCTCATCCTCCAAACAAGGTAAAGCTCTCCAAATCCGAGTTTATGGTTCATGCAAGAAGATTTTCGATTTCTTCTAGAACTCGAATTTCTGGTTGTTGCTTGATGATGCTTGTTAAAAACCTTTGCTAGGCTGTTACTAGATGATTACCCAACTCAATTTCACCCTAGGAATGAATGAATTTGATCTTTGGTGAATTAGGGTTCTTGAGAAATTTGGAATCCGAAAATATTGGGGGTTTTCTGATTGGATGGTTTCTAATGATGCATTGGATTGATAAAGGCTTGACTTTGTGATACTACTTGATTTGGATGAGTTTTGTTTCACAAAAAGTTTCAAAATGTGCATTAAGGACCTTTGGTTGATGAGGTTGTGAATTGATCAACAAAGTGATTGATTGTTGAACTAGAAATGAGTTTGGTTAAGATGTTTAGGCTTGCTTGCTCCATTGAAACTGAAAAAGTATGCAATTGTTAAGCTCCCACAATTGTTGATCATGGATGTCTCAAGCTATTATTCATTGTGTGGTTGGATTGCGATCTGTGCTGATTCACTTTATGAGTTGTCTTTTGTAGGACAATGACGAGAAAGCGTGCCAACCCGAAACCAAAAGCACAAAAGCCGGTTGAAAATGTGGGAACCTCATCGAGAGGAAAAGGGGTAGCTGTTGAGGAAGAGGCACCCGAGGCTCCAGGGAAAGTAATTGAGAACCCACAAAAGTTCACCGCTTCTGAGATATGTGACAAGCTGGAGGGGATACCGTTCTTGTCAACCCGATACCCTCACATCCCGACACTGACTGCACTTGGGCTACTAGATGACTACAACGAGATTGTAGAGAACATGGGTCTTAAGGAGTTCTTCAACCTTGCCAGTGACTCCTATCAGAGCTCGGCATGTCAGTTCCTCTCAACCATGCAAGCAACGGTCAATATGAGAAGAGCAGCTTTAACAGGGGAAGTGAGCAAGGGAAAGATTGATTTCCAAATGGGCAGAAAGAAGTTTAGCATGACGTATGAGGACATAGCTGCTGTCTTTGACTTTCCAGAGAATGGTGCTCAGCTGGGGACTTTTATCCCTATTGATAAGGACGACCTCGAGGGTGTTTGGCAGATGATAGCTGATGGGCCCTTTAAGCTGGGGGGTATGAAAGCTGCAAGGATCAGACATCCGGCTATTAGATATGTGCACAAGGCATTGGCACACACGTTCTTTGCTAGGAAGGAGGCCAACCAAGTCCACGAGCAGGAAATGAAGATGTTGTACATTGGGCTGCAGCCACTCCTGCTCACTTATCCCAACGGTCAGCCCATACCACCGGTTGAGCGCCTCCCGAGCTACACTTCCATTCTGATAGAGCAGTTTGTTGTCCACAGAGAGTGGGCTATGTCAGTAAGGGACTCTAACCCGAAGTTCAGCATGGCTGGTGTGATCACACCGTTGCTTGTGAAAAAGAAGATAAAACTGGAAGGAAGCCTGAACGAGAAGACATTTGGGGAAACCACACCTGTTGCATGGATGGATATCCAATACCTTACCCGAACTCACTACCTTGCATCCAGGGCGCCTCCAGAGCGCCATCTCTACCGGATGTGCTCAGGCACCACCCATGAAGAAGGGTACCTCCTCCCAAACCCCGACATTACAAGCTTTGCCAACAGAGCTAATATCAGATTCTTACCGGGAGTGGAGCATGTGTTTGGACCTCACGGGTCGCAGAGAGCAGCTGCAGCAGAGCATGATACTTCCGACGCACCTGCTGGGGTGTATGGGCTGCACAGGTACCTTATTGAGCCACTAGATGATCCTATCGAGAACAGGACGATCAGGGCATTGAGAGACCAGAACCGGAGCCTCCAGAAGCAGAGTAAATGGCACGGTAGGAACATTAAGAAGATGGCCTCCTGTTTGAAGAAGGTGACCAAAGTGCTTAAGATGATTGTTGGGAAGAAGGACAAGAGTGGCGCAGCAGGAGCGGCTTCCACATCCAGAGAGGCTCAGGCCGGTGCAGATGAGGAGATTCAGGCAGCTACCGAGGAGGTGATAGCTGAAGCTGATGTTCTGGTTGAGCAGGCTGAATTGGAGCAGGGCAGATACTCGGTTGCTGGACACGAGACATCAGGATCTGCACGCATGGCCCATGACTCCTACTATGAGGATCCTCACCGCCACTCTACCCGCGAGAACCGGAAGAAGAAGAGGAGAGCCATGAAGACACCTTCCTGCTCCTCCTCCAACCCGACCTACTCCATGGGGGATTCATCACCACCATTTCTCCACTACTAGCCAGGTTACACTCCACCCTTGTACATAGTCTTGTTTCTTTTCTTTGTTTGCTTTTTATTTGTTTTCGGTCTTTCTTCCTCACTAAGATCACACAAGGGACCGTGTGATTTAAGTTTGGGGGAGAGACCATTTACTAATCTTGAGTCTCATGCATTCATGTAAGGCATAGAAAAAACCAAAAAAATCAAAAAAATTTCAAAAAAAAATTTCACAAAAAGAAGCATGTAGGATTGAGTCTAGTTAGTGTTGTAGGATTCATGCATTTGGGAGCAATGATTGAATTTCCTTGTAAAGTTTAATTGGGTGAAAATGGTTTCGAATGCTAGCTTGTTTAGCTAATTGAGTGCACTAGGATTGTATCCCGAGTTAAGCATGAAAGCTAGAACGAACCTTGCTTGGAACGCTAATATTCAGCCTTGTTTTAAAACTGAAGCAAAATGTGAATTGATGCTAGCTCTATTCAAAGTGAGAACCTTAACTTGACTTGTAATTATCCTCCTCCTTCTTGGTGTTTTTAAACTCATGGATACCCCAAAATATTCAAGCATTCTTTTCCCTTTAACCACTCTTGTTTGCTTGAATAGATTCCACACCCTTCACCACCTTTCCTTCAAACCCACAAACACTCTAGTTGAGAGGTAGGCCTCTTGGAATGAGCTAAGTAAATGGTGTTGAGTTTGAGGCGACTAGTTGAAAATTTCCGTATAGATGCAAGCTTGACCACCTTTTGCTTGTATTAGGCTAAGATTGAAGTTTGGGGGAAGGGATTTTGAGAGGGAAAGGATAAAAGAGAAGTTAAATGGGACCTTGTATTTGTTGGCAAAATGTTTAAAAAGAAAGAGCTCATTTGTGTTTTCAAAGAAAAAAAAAAGGGGTACCTCATGTTTTGAAAAGAAAAGAAGCCAAAGTGCTCAGTTTAAAGAAAGAAAAAAAGGGGTTCATGAAAAAGAGGTCATTACTAAAGAAAGAAGGATTTGAGCTAAGTTGAAAGAAAAGAATTGCCATTGTTTTGAAAGGTTTTAAATGATCCTTGGGGAGCTTCATGGGAAGTGTTTTGATTGAGAAAGATGGATAGGCAAGAAAAGCCTTGATAAAGGGTAGACTCAAACTAGGTGGGTTAGAGTAAGAGTGGAGGTCTTTGGGGCGATGGGTAGACGGAAATCGATGCTAGTACGCACCAATTGCTTCTATACTCTTAGCCTTTTACTATAAGCTCATTCATTCCTTCATGAGAGAACCTAAATGAATGTGGAGAAACCCCTCTTCGTCTTGATTGAGATCATCTTTATCTCAAAACCTTAACCCTTGCCAAATGAGTTTGAACACTTGGTTGCGAGTAGGATCCACTTGAAATTGCTTAATCAATGTCAAAGAGCTAGTTGATATGAATTCTTGTGTAAGTTGAGAAATGGGTTGGAGAATTGGCCTTGATGAGTATGGCTAAATCCTTGGAGTAAGCTTGACTTGGTTACGTCTTAGTTGCATGAGCTTTAAATGAAACTTGTTGATCTTGATTGAACTTTTGGATATGAGCTCCCGCTTTCAAACCTTTTCCCCAACCTGTTGTGGATTGATTTATGCTTGCTTGTGGACAAGCAAGATTCAAGTTTGGGGGAATTGATATTCATACATTTTCATGCATTTAGGCTTGTATATGATTCTTGTTTTGAGTTCTTTTCCCCATCATTCGTACCTTTTTGTCGAGTCATTGTCACATCTAGAGTCTAGAGTTGTTTAGGACTAGGATTAGGCATTCTAGGCTTGCATTTGGAGTGTTTCTTGTGTTTTGCAGGTGAATGGAGGCATCTAGGAGCATTGGTGAGCTTGAAAGTGGAGTCTTGAGCTCAGAAGACCAAGGAAGAGCCAAAGAAGGACCATATCGGTCTGAGTATCGGCCAGGCGGGCCGATACAGCCCCTCGTCAAAATTTCGGAGAACAGTATCGGCCACCATATCGGTCCACCCGACCGATATGGACTCTCGGATTAATTTTCGAGGGTTCATATCGGTCCACATATCGGTCAGGTGGACCGATATGCTTCAACCCAGAAAAATCCGAGGCACCATATCGGTCACCATATCGGTCTGCTTGACCGATATCGACCCCAGAGATTCACTTGGGTCCGGGTCAACACCCGGTTTGTTCCGGGTTGACCCGGCTCGCACCCTTTAGATTATTTAAGCCAAAAACCTATTTTATTTTGTTTCTTATGCAGTTTTTGATGTTCTAAACTCTTTTGTAAGAACACATAAAAATCCTTTGATCAATCTAGATTTCTATTACTATTCCATCAACAAATCTTTCAATCTCTCACTAATCTACCATGATCAACTCTATTTGTATGAGTTTTGTTGATCTAGTTATGATTTGTGAGTAGTTCTCCATAGGCTTGTGGGTTGGGTAGGATTAGGTTGATTAGGGGTGATCAATGAAATTCTAGTAGTTAATTGTTCAAATCTCATCTAGCAAAGTGCTCTTAATGCCTAGTTAATCTTGATCACATTGATTAGGATGTTTAGAATTTCTTGTTCACAACCTGTTCGATGAAATTCCAGTAATTAGCTTTGTTAGAACTTTCATATTCTAGCGCATGAGAATGTATGTCTAGAGTGACTGGTTGCTAATTGGAACTTGTTTGAATGCTCGTTTGATTTTGATTCACAAATGATGATTTGTTCTTGAGTTAAGATTAAATGAAGAATTGGTGTTAAGAGATTAAACCAATTGGCTTGCGTGTTCCTTGCTAAGAGATTAGCTTGTTTGAAGTTTGAATTAGGATCCCTTGATCATCCCGAGTCACCTATCCGTTGACCCTAACCCTTAGGCCTTATTCTTGTCATTGATTGAATCGTTTGTTTACTTGCTTTTGTTTACTTCTATTTGATTTGCAACCGTTAGGATCGTTAGAAATTGAAAACCAAATTGTTAGATTTGACTCTGAAGGTTTAGTGTATACTTATTGGTCTTATCCGTCCCAGAATAGGTTCGATACCTCAAAGCTACTTCGATAAGCTTGAGGAATTGGTACCTCAAAGGATTGCAAAATCCTAGTTATCAGATACTTCAAGATATTCTTTACGGCAATCCAATGGTTTTCACCTGGATTTGACTGGTATCTACTCGTCATGCTCAATGCATAAGCAACATCAGGACGAGTACAGATCATGGCATACATAACAGATCCTATTGCAGATGCATAGGGAATGTTCTTCATACGCTCGAGCTCAGCAGCCGTCGTAGGGCTCTGCTTCTTGCTTAGCGTTGTGCCATGTACCATTGGCGTGAAGCCCTTCTTGGAATCTTTCATGCTGAATCTTTGTAGGACTTTGTCAATGTATGAATCTTGACACAAGCCTATCAGCTTCTTAGGTCTATCCCGATAGATCCTAATTCCAAGAACGTATGCGGCTTCACCCATGTCTTTCATGGAAAAACAACTTCCAAGCCAGTCCTTTACCGACTTTAGCATTGGAACGTCGTTTCCGAGAAGCAGTATGTCATCGACATACAGAATAAGAAATACAATCTTGCTCCCACTAGATTTCTTATACACGCATTGTTCTTCTTCGTTTCTGATGAAGTCAAATTGCTTGATCGCTTCATCAAAACGAAGATTCCAGCTCCTCGATGCTTGCTTCAATCCATAAATGGATTTGTGAAGTTTGCATACTTTCCCAGCATTCTTTGGATCTATGTAACCGTCAGGTTGTGTCATATACACATCCTCTTCCAGAATTCCATTCAGGAAGGCGGTTTTCACGTCCATCTGCCAAATTTCATAATCATGAAAAGCTGCAGTTGCTAGTAGAATCCGAATAGATTTCATCATAGCCACTGGTGAATAGGTTTCATCGTAATCCACACCGTGAACTTGTCTGAAACCTTTTGCCACCAACCTGGCTTTATAAATCTGGACATTTCCATCCACGTCAATCTTCTTCTTGAAGATCCATTTGCACTCGATGGCTTTTACACCAGCAGGCAAATCAACCAACGAAAAGACTTGGTTGACCGACATGGAGTCCATTTCGGAATCAGTGGCCTTGCGCCACTTCGAGGAATCTGGGCCCATCATGGCTTGGTTGAAGTTCGATGGTTCATCACCATCAATGATCAGAAGATCATGACAGTCAGTCACGAGGAACCCTTGATATCTTTCGGGTTCGTGACGAATCCTCCCGGATCTTCGAACTTCAGGTACCACAGGTTCAGGCTCCACAATTTCTTGTAGGGCCTCCTCCTGCTCTTCCTCATTAGGTTGAGCAGTATCCTGTTCATCTTGAATTTCTTCAAGCAGTACCTTACTCCCACTGTCTTTCTTAGAGAGAAACTCCCTCTCAAGAAAGTTACAATCCCGGGCAACAAAAATCTTGTTCTCGGAACGTAGATAGAAGTAATAAGCCTTGGTTTCCCGTGGATAACCAATGAAGTAGCATTTGTCAGATTTTGGTGTAAGCTTGTCTGAGATCAATCTCTTGACATAGGCTTCACAACCCCAAATTCTGAGATAAGACAGCACTGGAGCTTCTCCAGTCCATAATTCATATGGTGTCTTTGCTACTGCTTTTGATGGCGCTCTATTTAGAGTGAACACTGCTGTTAGCAGAGCATATCCCCAAAGGGATATAGGAAGGTCTGTGTGACTCATCATAGACCGAACCATATCCAATAAGGTTCGATTTCTCCTCTCAGACACACCATTCCATTGTGGTGTTCCAGGAGGAGTGAGTTGGGATACGATCCCACATTCTCTCAGATGATCACTGAATTCTTGGCTTAAGTATTCTCCTCCTCGGTCGGACCGAAGAGCCTTAATGCTTTTGCCAAGTTGGTTCTGTACTTCATTTTGGAATTCTCTGAACTTCTCAAAAGATTCAGACATATGTTTCATCAAATAAACATATCCATACCTACTGAAATCATCAGTGAAGGTAATGAAGTACTGATAGTTTCCTCTTGCATTTGTGGACATTGGGCCACACACATCAGTGTGTATCAGGCCCAATAAGTCACTGGCCCTCTCGTTAGGTTTATTAAAGGGGGCCCGTGTCATTTTGCCCATCATGCAGGATTCGCATTTCTCACATGACTCAAAATCAAATGAGCCAAGAAGTCCATTCGAATGGAGCCTCTTGATGCGTTTCTCGCTGATGTGCCCTAAACGACAATGCCATAGAAATGTTTGGTTATCCTCATTAGGTTTGAACCGTTTTGTATTAATGTTATAAATTGGCGCGGATTGATCGAGTATGTAAAGCCCATTCGAAAGAGGGGCAGAACCATAGAACAAATTGTTGCGATTGAAGGAACATAATTTATTCTTAACTGAAAAATCATAACCTTCCAAATCCAACAAAGAAATTGAAATAATATTTCTGCTTATAGCAGGTACAAAATAACAATTATTGAGTTCTAAAATCAATCCCGAAGGTAAAGACAACAAGTATGTGCCTACAGCTAGTGCTGGAACTTTCGCTCCATTCCCAACTCGTAGCTCCACTTGTCCTTGCTTCAGCCTTCTACTGTTGCTGAGTGCCTGCATATTAGTACAAATATGAGCCCCACAACCAGTATCCATAACCCATGAGGTATTTATCAGAAGTAGTTGTATTAACTTCTATAACAAAAATACCTGATGAAGAAGTCTCGAGAGTCTTCTTCTTCAATTCCTTTAGACCTTCCTGGAATTTCTTACAATCTCTTCTCCAATGCCCCAGTTCTTTGCAGAACCTGCACATGTCAGTTGGCCCAGCTTTGGACTTGGGCTTGGGCTTTGGCGTGTCCTTGTCCGCGACTTGGACGGCCTTGGCCTTTCCCTTATCCTTAGCAGAGGATTTCTTAAACCCCTTGCCCTTTTGCACCATAAGCACATTGGGGTCCTTGGCGGTTTTCCTCAAATTGGGCTCTGCAGTCTTGAGCATTCCGTGAAGCTCAGGTAGTGTCTTACTCAAGCCATGCATGTTAAAGTTCAGAATGAACTGATCATAGCTTGCAGGTAAAGACTGCAGAATGATGTCGCAGGCAAGTTCCTGGCTGATTGGGCAGTCGAGTTTCTGAAGATGATCGAGATAACCCATCATCTTCAAGACATGTGGACTCACTGCCGCATTCGCAGCCAACTTACAGTCCAAGAGGTTCTTAACTGTCTGGAACCTCTCAGTCCTAGCCTGCTCCTGAAAAAGCGATTTCAGGCTTGCCATTATCTCGATGGGAGACAATACACTTTCGAACTGTTTTTGCAGCTCAGGAGTCATTGTCACCAACATCAGGCAATAGACATCATTTTCATCTGACGAATGCTTTTCCCAAGCATTGTGCAGAGTCCTGGCAGCATTGGCAAGAGGCCTCTCGGGGAGGGGATCACGAAGGACATAATCCTTCTTCTCCTGCTTGAGGACCAGCCTCAAGTTCCTTGACCATGTCAGGAAGTTCGTTCCAGTCAGCTTCTCCTTCTCGAGAACAGACCGGATCGAGAATGTGTTTTGTGTGCTTGTAGTAGTCATATCTGAAATATATAAATAAAAAGGTTATTAGATATTATGTTCAAAATGACTAATCTTGTATTAAAAAAAAATTTAATATGATTAATCACGCATTATATTCAATAACATCAGTTACCCTCAATAGAATATAATGATTCCAAGATCCACATATAACTAAGATTAAAGTGGGCCACTGGCCGTCACCCAACCTTAGCTTATATCGGTAAGCCCTATATCGGCTAATTATATCCGTGATATAACTCTTGGTTGTGAATCTGGGCCCGAGGCCCAATCCATTCTGATGTCTCAAGGCCCGGGACTCCCGATGGCCTAGTCAAGAAAACCAGACTATACAGTCATGTAATCATTAATGTCTGGGACTCCCAATGACATTTATGAATCACAAACCGTCTTATCCACGCAAAAGTAGACACCCTCACACTGTAAGGCCATGAATACAATTGAATGGGCTTCGACAGCTGACATAGCCTGGACAAGACATCCAACGCTTGATATTATTTGAGGTTCGTAGGTTTATTAAAATTTCATTCCCAAAATAGAAGATTACTATTTCGGGAAACTTTCTATTTTTGGAAACCTACTATTTTTGGAAACTTTCTAAAATTGGAAACTTTCTAAAAACGGAAACTTTCTAACTTTAGAAATTTCTTAAAATCCAAAACCCGCAAATCCAGAAACTTCTATTTAAAGAAACTTTCTAATTTAAAAATTTCGGAAACTTTAATTTAAAATCGACTTTATAATTTTATAAAATAAATTTTAAATTAATCTGAAGAAAGACTCAAATAATTGGCCCAATTGTTTTAACTTCTTGGCCCGAGGCCCAAGAATTTGTCCATGTCCAAGACATGACCCAATTGTCCAATTAAATGACATAACCGGTCTGGTTCATTAAAATTGGTCTAACCAAAATTAATTACTACGACGACCACAATTGTCAACCGGTTATTAACTAAACCGGATTTTCTCAATTTATTTGGTCCAACCAAATCAAATTAGAAAATCCTGGTTTAGGCACTAAATCCAATAATTATTTCGACATTGGATTTCTTATCCCGGTTTAACCAGACTTAATAAATTTATTAAATCTGTTTATTAAACCGAGACGATTAATTTTAATTAAATTAAACCGAGCCAAAACCCTAACCGCATCGATCGATGCTCACAGCATCGATCCTGCAACGATCGTTCATCGATCCTGCATCGATCGATGCTCTCACGCGTGCACGAACGGTTATCAGGTTTGGCCGAGAGATTCTCGCGAGATCCATGCGATCGTTTGAACAATCCATGCGATCGCGGTCAATCTCTCGCGACTGCAACGATCGATCCTTGCATTGCATCGATCGATGCAATGCGATCTCAGTCGATGCAAAATCAGTTTAGATCACATACCAAATCAATATAGTTTGGTCATGCGATTTTTTAAACAGTTTGTTTAGGATTCAATTCTTGTTTCTTAAGTGATTTATCTTATCAGTAGTTGATTCAAAACACTTTTAAACAAGAAAACAGTCCTAAACATGAATCTAAACAAGAAAAACACAGAACCAATGGCTCTGATACCACTGTTGGAATGTTTAGACAAATCCTGATTCAATTCAACAGATTCAGATTATCCTAAACGTGCTGATCTAGGTTCTTCTTGAATAGAAACATTAGATTGATCTCACCTTATACCTGTTATTGCAGCGGAAGAGATGGTATTGGTCAGAGATCAGAGAGCCACCGAGAGATAACTCCTCCAGAGGTTCACACACGCACACCAATCAGGAAGCAGGCTGCTAGGCCACTGGGAGAAACCGGCGCAGGGGAGAGAGAGTTGACGGCTCAGATTAGGGTTATTTTGGTTCTGAACTCGAGTTTTATTTATAAAACTTGTTCGGTTCCGTTTGGGCCATTTGGCCCAAATGCCAATTAACTCGAAAGCGTTTTTGCACTGCATCGATCGTTGCACCTTATGCATCGATCGATGCACAGTGGCTAAACCTTTTATTCTCTCTAAGTACAGTAAATGCCTAGCACTTTTACCGTACTTCTGCTAAATCGTTCCTACACATTTTCCTGTTAGCTTAGGCGTGTGACCCATATGGGATCATATAATAAAGGCAATAAGTCCAAGACTTATAGATCATGAGCGGACTCTAGCAAGCCATCATGACCCCCAGTATTATATGACTTATGTCTGATCATTGACATACTCTTACTTTCTAGAGACAGTACCGAGATTACTGGACACAATTCCAACACTAAACTCTCTTAAGCTTTCTGAACCTGAATTTTCATGTCTTGGTGTAGGAAAATCTCTATTGAAGGAAACACATCGTAAAGATGGGGGAGAAAAAGTGGATAACACGCTAGATTACAATATGATCCAAGAGAGCGAAGAAGACCTTCACGCCTTGTCCAACCCTAAGGTGATCTCTGAATTTAAAAACACTGAAACCAAGTTAGATGCCTCACGAATCCATGAACTGATCCAAGCTGAGACTTGTTTAGATGTTTATGATTCCATGACTGCGATAACACACTTGGTTCTTGTCAAGAGTAATAGGGATAAAATAGGTACAAAGGTTGAGATCAAAGAAAATCAGCCCGACCCAAACCAGACTGAGAGTGTTAGTCAGGTAAGTCTTTCTTTAAAACAATTTATTTCTGCTGATTCCACAACTGCACTAAAGGATCTACTGAACTTAAAAGAAAATGAGAAATCAGAACATGATTTGAGACCACAGCTAGATCTTGGTAGGAGTACATGTTCAGCACGTTTGTACTGTCCTAAAGAACACCTAACGCACTTGTCTCTTGCCAAAGGTGTCCATATTATTGCAGGAACCAAAGAGGCGAACCGGAAAGAAGTACCACCCGACCTTGGACGCTACAAGACCGAGACCACAAGAGATGATTGTGCAGCAGCTCGTCCGTGGCGCCCAATCCAGAACACAAGCGTGATATTGAACCATCTTCTCAAAGGAGAACTGCCTGAGAGCCCTTACGTCAACAAGCCCTGGATTCATCAAGGTATGGCTGTTGGATCGTTTAGTGTTTCCAGATTCAATTCTCAATTGATTCATCCTACTAAACATGCAGATCTAGGTTCTCTTATTTAGAAACTTAATGGATCTCACCTGTTACCTTTTTGTGCAGCGGAATGAGGAGGTAATGGTCAGAGATCAGCAGAACCACCAAGAGATGGATCCTCCAAAGGCTCACACACGCACACCGGGAATTTGGCTGCTAGACCGAGCAAGAAGGAGGCGCAGAGAGAGAGAGAGTTGGCGGCGCAGGGAAGAAGGGTTGGATGAGAAAAGACTTGGTTTTAGTTTATAAAACCCTTCTTTAACTCTATTGGGCTTTTAGGCCCAATTCCCTGTCTGATTAAATCCCTTGGATTTAATCAGGCCCTTTACTCTCTCTAAACACAGTAAATGCCTAGCACTTTTACCGTACTTCTGCTAAACCGTTCTTTCGTATTTTCCCGTTAGCTTAGGCGTGTGACCCATATGGGATCATATAATAAAGGCAATAAGTCCAAGACTTATAGATCATGAGCGGACTCTAGCAAGCCATCATGACCCCCAGTATTATATGACTTATGTCTGATCATTGACATACTCTTACGTTCTAGAGACAGTACAGAGATTACTGGACATAATTCCAACAATCTCCCACTTGAACTGGAATCTCTGTATTCATAATCCTTTTGTCTCAATATCTCGATTAGTCATAAGGCAAGATTAGTTTCATCCTTATAAAGCCTAATCTTGTTCATCGGACTCTGATTTGATACTGACAATCCAAACGACTTGGGAAAGTCCGTTTGAGCATGGCCATGCATTTTCCAGTATTCAAATCTCCGATTGGCCTAGAGATATTCACTCCATTTATATTGGAGGGACAAGTTCCGTCTTGTTCCATCACTGTAAACTACTCATTTCATAATGTACCCAAACAAGGTCCTTATAACTATCGCAGAACGACAGCGTTAGACAATGATCAAAGTGCATCAGTCCATGTGCGGTCACATGCATGCGAACTCAGGTCTAAGGACTATATTCTATAGTCGTAGTAAGAATCTCTTATGACACAGATATAAATATCCTGAAGAGTTCTTATAATCGGGTCTTGTCCGGTCGTATGTACCCTACATACACCTATGTACTGACTTTGATGCCGTGCATCTATGACACACTGAGACTTTGTCATAAGTCACATACCAATCTAGTCTCACACGGTTGTTGCTGTTCCAATTTCAACAACCTTCGACTAGGGACATGATGATATAAGCCATCTATCAAATATAGGGTCTCATGATCAAGCTAAATGACTTTGATAACTCAAGATCAAGTCACTTACTTCGATGACCTATAAAATGGTTCATATCACTTTGGAACGATTATTTCATCACAGTTAAAATAATCTTGAAATAATAATTTCATTAAACATAAAATGTTTTACAAGAACATATCAAATAACTAAATAAAGCCCTCAAACTCCCACTCAAATTTAGATTACATTTCAATGTCTCTAATGCCTACAGCTTCGGTTAGGAACTCGAGCTTAGGTCTTGGGAGTGGCTTTGTCAACGGATCAGCGACGTTATCATCTGTCTGAACTCGGCTGATCTTGACTTCCTTTCTATTAATGATGTCACGTATCAAGTGAAATCTTCTTAGAACATGCTTGGATTTCTGGTGTGATCTTGGTTCCTTTGCCTGAGCAATAGCACCATTGTTATCACAATACAGTGCCAGAGGCTCAGCCGCATTTGGTATCACACCTAGTTCAATAATGAACTTTCGTATCCAAACAGCTTCCTTCGCAGCTTCTGAAGCGGCGATATATTCAGCTTCTGTAGTGGAATCAGCAACGGTGTCTTGCTTGGAGCTTCTCCAACTGATTGCACCGCCATTCAGACAAAAGATATAACCGGACTGTGACCGGAAATCATCTTGGTCTGTCTGGAAACTTGCGTCCGTGAATCCACTGACTTTAAGCACATCACTTCCACCGTACACCAAGAACTTATCCTTAGTATGTCTTAGATACTTCAGGATATTCTTGACGGCAATCCAATGGTTTTCACCTGGATTTGACTGGTATCTACTCGTCATGCTCAATGCATAAGCAACATCAGGACGAGTACAGATCATGGCATACATGATAGATCCTATTGCAGATGCATAAGGAATATTCTTCATGCGCTCAAGCTCAGCAGCCGTCGTAGGGCTCTGCTTCTTGCTCAGCGTTGTGGCATGTACCATTGGCGTGAAGCCCTTCTTGGAATCTTTCATGCTGAATCTTTGTAGGACTTTGTCAATGTATGAATCTTGACACAAGCCTATCATCCTTTTAGATCTATCCCGGTAGATCCTAATTCCAAGAACGTATGCGGCTTCACCCATGTCTTTCATGGAAAAACAACTTCCAAGCCAGTCCTTTACCGACTTTAGCATTGGAACGTCGTTTCCGAGAAGCAGTATGTCATCGACATACAGAATAAGAAATACTATCTTGCTCCCACTAGTTTTCTTATACACGCATTGTTCTTCTTCGTTTCTGATGAAGTCAAATTGCTTGATCGCTTCATCAAAACGAAGATTCCAGCTCCTGGATGCTTGCTTCAATCCATAAATGGATTTATGAAGCTTGCATACTTTCCCAGCATTCTTTGGATCTATGTAACCGTCAGGTTGTGTCATATACACATCCTCTTCCAGAATTCCATTCAGGAAGGCGGTTTTCACGTCCATCTGCCAAATTTCATAATCATGAAAAGCTGCAGTTGCTAGTAGAATCCGAATAGATTTCATCATAGCCACTGGGGAATAGGTTTCATCGTAATCCACACCGTGAACTTGTCTGAAACCTTTTGCCACCAACCTGGCTTTATAAATCTGGACATTTCCATCCACGTCAATCTTCTTCTTGAAGATCCATTTGCACTCGATGGCTTTTACACCAGCGGGTAAGTCAACCAACGAAAACACTTGGTTGACCGACATGGAGTCCATTTCGGAATCAGTGGCCTTACGCCACTTAGAGGAATCTGGGCCCATCATGGCTTGATTGAAGTTCGATGGTTCATCACCGTCAATGATCAGAAGATCATGACAGTTAGTCACGAGGAATCCTTGATATCTCTCGGGTTCGTGACGGATCCTCCCGGATCTTCGAACTTCAGGTACTACAGGTTCAGGCTCTACAATTTCTTGTAGGTCCTCCTGCTGCTCTTCCTCATTAGGTTGAGCAGTATCCTGTTCATCTTGAATTTCTTCAAGCAGTACCTTACTCCCACTGTCTTTCTTAGAGAGAAACTCCCTCTCAAGAAAGTTACAATCCCGGGCAACAAAAAATCTTGTTCTCGGAACGTAGATAGAAGTAATAAGCCTTGGTTTCTTTCGGATAACCAATGAAGTAGCATTTATCAGACTTTGGTGTAAGCTTGTCTGAGATTAATCTCTTGACATAGGCTTCACAACCCCAAATTCTTAGATAAGACAGCACTGGAGCCACTCCAGTCCATAATTCATATGGTGTCTTTGCTACTGCTTTCGATGGCGCTCTATTTAGAGTGAACACTGCTGTTAGCAGAGCATATCCCCAAAGGGATATTGGAAGGTCTGTGTGACTCATCATAGATCGAACCATATCCAATAAGGTCCGATTTCTCCTCTCAGACACACCATTCCATTGAGGTGTTCCAGGAGGAGTGAGTTGGGACACGATCCCACACTCTCTTAGATGATCACTGAATTCTTGGCTTAAGTATTCTCCTCCTCGGTCGGACCGAAGAGCCTTAATGCTTTTGCCAAGTTGGTTCTGTACTTCATTTTGGAATTCTCTGAACTTCTCAAAAGATTCAGACTTATGTTTCATTAAATAAACATATCCATACCTACTGAAATCATCAGTGAAGGTAATGAAGTACTGATAGTTTCCTCTTGCATTTGTGGACATTGGGCCACACACGTCAGTGTGTATCAGGCCCAATAAGTCACTGGCCCTCTCGTTAGGTTTATTAACGGGGGCCCGTGTCATTTTGCCCATCATGCAGGATTCGCATTTCTCACATGAGTCAAAGTCAAATGAGCCAAGAAGTCCATTCGAATGGAGCCTCTTGATGCGTTTCTCGCTGATGTGCCCTAAACGACAATGCCATAGAAACGTTCGGTTCTCCTCATTAGGTTTGAACCGTTTGGTATCAATGTTATAAATTGGCGCGGATTGATCAAGTATGTAAAGCCCATTCGTAAGAGGGGCACAACCATAGAACAAATTGTTGCGATTGAAGGAACATAATTTATTCTTAACTGAAAAATCATAACCTTCCAAATCCAACAAAGAAATTGAAATAATATTTCTGCTTATCGCAGGTACAAAATAACAATTATTGAGTTCTAAAATCAATCCCGAAGGTAAAGACAACAAGTATGTGCCTACAGCTAGTGCAGGAACTTTCGCTCCATTCCCAACTCGTAGCTCCACTTGTCCTTGCTTCAGCCTCCTACTGTTGCTGAGTGCCTGCATATTAGTACAAATATGAGCCCCACAACCAGTATCCATAACCCATGAGGTATTATCAGAAGTAGTTGTATTAACTTCTATAACAAAAATACCTGATGAAGAAGTCTCGAGAGTCTTCTTCTTCAATTCCTTCAGACCTTCTTGGAATTTCTTACATTCTCTCCTCCAATGCCCTGGTTCTTTACAGAACCTGCAGATGTCAGTAGGCCCAGCCTTAGACTTGGGCTTGGGCTTTGGCGTGTCCTTGTCCGAGACTTGGACAGCCTTAGCCTTTCCCTTATCCTTAGCAGAGGATTTCTTAAAGCCCTTGCCCTTTTGCACCATAAGCACATTGGGGTCCTTGGCGGTTTTCCTCAAGTTGGGCTCTGCAGTCTTGAGCATTCCGTGAAGCTCAGGCAATGTCTTACTCAAGCCATGCATATTAAAGTTCAGAATGAACTGATCATAGCTTGCAGGTAAAGACTGCAGAACGATGTCGCAGGCAAGTTCCTGGCTGATAGGGCAGTCGAGTTTCTGAAGATGATCGAGATAACCCATCATCTTCAAGACATGAGGACTCACTGCCGCATTTGCAGCCAACTTACAGTCTAAGAGGTTCTTAACTGTCTGAAACCTCTCAGTCCTTGCTTGCTCCTGAAAAAGCGATTTCAGGCTTGCCATTATCTCGATGGGTGACAACACACTCTCGAACTGCATTTGCAGCTCAGCAGTCATTGTCGCCAACATCAGGCAATAGACATCATTTTCATCTGACGAATGCTTTTCCCAAGCATTATGCAGAGTCCTGGCGGCATTGGCAGGAGGCCTCTCGGGGAGGGGATCACGAAGGACATAATCCTTCTTCTCCTGCTTGAGGACCAGCCACTGGCCGTCACCCAACCTTAGCTTATATCGGTAAGCCCTATATCGGCTAATTATATCCGTGATATAACTCTTGGTTGTGAATCTGGGCCCGAGGCCCAATCCACTCTGATGTCTCAAGGCCCGGGACTCCCGATGGCCCAGTCAAGAAAACCAGACTATACAGTCATGTAATCATTAATGTCTGGGACTCCCAATGACATTTATGAATCACAAACCGTCTTATCCACGCAAAAGTAGACACCCTCACACTGTAAGGCCATGAATACAATTGAATGGGCTTCGACAGCTGACATAGACTGAACAAGACATCCAACGCTTGATATTATTTGAGGTATGTAGGTTTATTAAAAAATTCATCCCAAAATAGAAGATTACTATTTTGGGAAACTTTCCTTTTTGGGAAACCTACTAATTTTGGAAACTTTCTAAAATAGAAACTTCCTAAAATCCAAAACATGTAAATCTAGAAACTTCTATTTTAAGAAACTTTCTAATTTCAAAATTTTGGAAACTTATTAATTAAAAATCGATTTTTATAATTTTATAAAAATAAATTTTAAATTAATTCTGAAGAAAAGACTCAAATAATTGGCCCAATTGTTTTAACTTCTTGGCCCGAGGCCCAAGAATTGGTCCATGTCCAAGACATAACCCAATTGTCCAATTAAATGACATAACCGGTCTGGTTCATTAAAATTGGTCTTAACCAAAGTTAATTACTACGATGACCACAATTGTCAACCGGTTATTTACTAAACCGGATTTTCTCAATTTATTTGGTCCAACCAAATCAAATTAGAAAATCACTGGTTTAGGCACAAAATCCAATTGTTTCGACTTTGGATTTCTTATCCCGGTTTAACCAGAACTTAATAAAAATTATTAAATCTGTTTATTAAACCGCGACGTTTAATTTTAATAAAATTTTGAACCGAACCATAAAACGAACCGAACCGATTGATCACGTGAACCGATCACGACCTAGCCGTGAGTTCACGCGATCACGTCAGCCGCAAGCCGCACGCGTTCGATCCATGATCGGGACGGCTGCTTCACGGGACGGGACGGGACGATCGGCGAGCTCGGGCCCGTGTGGCTTCACGCGATCGCCGAGCGATCGGGACAGCCGGGACGAGAGCGGGACGATGCTGGCTCGGCCGAGACTCGATCCATCCGATCGGTCGGCCCTTGATCACGCGATCGCGGCCGAGAGATGCATGACGAGCTCGGTTTTTGATCGGGACAGGAGGTGAGCGGGTCGATCCATGCGATCGATTGATCCATGCGATCGGTTCACCTCTCGTCTGACGATCCGACGCATACCAATTCATATAGATTGGATCATGCGATTTCTTGTTTGTTTAGGTTTTTAATTCTTTGTTTCTTAAGTGTTTTTCCTTATCAGTAGATTGATTCAAAAACACTTCTTAAACAATCCTAAACAAGATTCTAAACAAGAAAAACCACAGAACCAATGGCTCTTATACCACTGTTGGATCGTTTAGTGTTTCCAGATTCAATTCTCAATTGATTCATCCTACTAAACATGCAGATCTAGGTTCTCTTATTTAGAAACTTAATGGATCTCACCTGTTACCTTTTTGTGCAGCGGAATAAGGAGGTAATGGTCAGAGATCAGCAGAACCACCAAGAGATGGATCCTCCAAAGGCTCACACACGCACACCGGGAATTTGGCTGCTAGACCGAGCAAGAAGGAGGCGCAGAGAGAGAGAGAGTTGGCGGCGCAGGGAAGAAGGGTTGGATGAGAAAAGACTTGGTTTTAGTTTATAAAACCCTTCTTTAACTCTATTGGGCTTTTAGGCCCAATTCCCTGTCTGATTAAATCCCTTGGATTTAATCAGGCCCTTTACTCTCTCTAAACACAGTAAATGCCTAGCACTTTTACCGTAATTCTGCTAAACCGTTCTTTCGTATTTTCCCGTTAGCTTAGGCGTGTGACCCATATGGGATCATATAATAAAGGCAATAAGTCCAAGACTTATAGATCATGAGCGGACTCTAGCAAGCCATCATGACCCCCAGTATTATATGACTTATGTCTGATCATTGACATACTCTTACGTTCTAGAGACAGTACAGAGATTACTGGACATAATTCCAACAATGGCCATGGACTCACAATACCGCATGAAAGCTAACTTGCTTTCTCTTGGGGTAGGTTATACAGTTTTGGGGTCGAAACATTTTCAAGAAGGAGAGTATGATGAGGACATCAAGCCATCATCAGTCAAACAGACCATAGGATGGCTCACCGAGCCAGTATATGCCCTTGGAGAGAAGCAGCTTGATCACACTAGGGACATAGGTGCACGTTTTGGATCATATCTACCCAACCATGAGGATTCAAGCTGCAACTCAACCTGTTCTGGAAACCTGACTCACCAAGGAATCTGCACGAAGTTGAATCACATCAAGAACATTTTCAATGAAGAAGTTATTTCCGTTTCAAGACAGGTGATTTTCAGCGAACACGATAAATACCGACTTGCACATTTTGGAGTGCTAAGAACGAACCAGGATGAATCAAAGAGTAAAGGAACTTGTTCTGGATTCTTGATTCATCAGGGAATGCATGAGAGGTGGAATCACACCAATACCAGTTCGGACCAAGAAGATATGCAAGATCAAATCCGAAGGTTGCTGGACCTGCCTTATTTGGAAGCTCACGGACTTAGTGGGCTTCAGACTTATGTATGGCGACCAGGAGTACGAGCCACATCTCCTTGGGCATTTTTTTATACTCTTTTTCCCTTAAGTGTGGTTTTATCCCAAGTGAGTTTTCCCACTAAGGTTTTTAATGAGGTAAACCAAGCCCGCTTCAAGAGAAGGAGAATATGGCCTGTCCAACCTTCTTTCTTGTTTTCTATTTTAGTAGTTTCGACCAGGCCTCTTTACGGCCCATTTTTAAGATTTGTAACCCTAGTACTTTGGCTATTTAAAGCCACTCTTTGTTTTCAATAAAGTTAAGCAAGATTAAACCTAAAAACCTAGTGTTTAGCCTCGACGGCGCAAATCTCTTTCTTCTCGTGCGGTTTCCCCTTGAAGATCGAAGACTTGTATCCTGTTCCTGCTCTCTTGTGACCATTTCGTGCTCTCTGCTCATTTACTTAATCAATCCATCCACTGACTTAGCTGAGAGCGCCTTCGGCCAGCAGCTCTGTCCCATCCGACCATCGTCCGACCACCGTACCGCCATCTTCTATCGACCACCATAATGGTCGATGTATCGAAAATTTCTTTCTTTTGAAAAGAAAAAGAGGAAAGACGAAATCTCTAGAGAAAAGAGTTTCAGAAATAACAGTAAGAGCGAGAAGCAAAATCGGTAAAATAAGGAGGAAGAAATTACCTTGTCGATTTGTAGTGCGAGCAGTAATGGGAATCGTGCTAGGTAACTTCTCCTTTTAAACTGACTCATTCTACTCTACCCTCGAGATCTGTGGGATCTTTCGTATCCCGCAATCTCAACCACTCAATCGAAATTTGTAAACGATTACAAAAAAAGACCAAGACGGTTAGGATCCTTTGATTCCTTACAATCTCGACCGTAGATACAAGATCTAAAGGCAAGAGTAAGTAGTTTATGACTAAACCACCTCCGCAAGAATTGAGGCAGATGAAACTTATCAAATTCAAGAGATCTCAGCCCTCAGTAGCCGACCAGACCAACATAAGATTGAATTATACCGAGGCAACGGATACGCCAAACTTAGGTTAATTCGACCCATACGTCCATCCTTGTTCGTTGGATCAAAACAAGATCTACGAAAGGGACGAATGTAGTCATTAGGTCTGTCATGCCCGAGAATGTCCACCGCCTATTAACCTCGACTTCTCGAAATCAATAGGCTAGGGGGCTATTGTTGGTACTGGATTTCCCTCCAGGAAATCCGGCCCATTAACAAATAAAACAAAGGCCCAAAGTTATGAGTCCGCTCCAATAACAAGAAAGAGAGAGATCGGCCGTTGTCCTCTATTGGGCCTATACGATCGACTTCTTGACAAGGCCCAAACAATGCCGAAGTGGGAAGTGATTGAGCTCGAGCTCGGCAGGAGACGACGCGAAGGTAGAGCAACCTGGTCTTCGTCAGTTCAACTGATCCACGCAAATCTCGGAGATCGTTACGACGGAGAGGCCGAAATATCGGAACAAGAAGATCAAAGTCGAGAGTATTTAAAGAACAAGTGGTGATTCATTCACGACATTCCAACCCTAGCCAAGAACCCTTCGACTAGATAGCTCGATCATCATACTTTGTACTCTCTTTTCGATTGTGTTTGTTCTATCTCGACGATCAATCTCAATAAAGTCTTTGATTCATAGGAAATCTATACCATTTTTTATATACGAAATTCCAAATCCACGATTACAAATTCTTGGTGTGAATCTTAGATCTCACAATATCCACTTATCTGGACAGAAGTCTTACCTTCAAATCCAACAGGAAATGATAATTTACTAAAGAGTTTTCAATCTTTTCATTCCACAATTTCTACTTTATCATTAAATAGAATTGTCTAACAGTTTTTTTCGTGTTTAATTACAGGAAATAGAGTTGGGAAGACCGGTGAGTCTTGGTGAAGTTTTCATCAAGGCTCATACAAAACCGGATGGAACCTTTGTTGATCAAAAGCGCAGACAGTGGCACAACGTTACTCAGAGAACTTGGAAGCCACGATAGCTAACCTTGTGGCTGAGAACTCTGAGACTTCAGGAGGTGCTTCACGGAAGCTCACCGTTGACGAGGAGAATGAGATATTTTTGCGGGTAAAGTTCAATCTCTTGTTGCCATTTTATGTTTAGCCTTTATGTTAAGTATAACCACTCCATTTGATGTTGTTGTTTTTGATTATTCATTACATGATTAGTTTCATTGTTGATGTAAGATTGGAAATCACTCCACAACCTTATTCACAAATGGTTATCAAAGTGATCAACAAGCTTGATGTGGGGAAGAATGGATGAGGTATTTGAGAAACTCTCTTGCTAAGTGGCTTTGATTGACTCTTCCAATCTAAGAACAAACTATTTGAATCACTCAAAATAGTTTGAACCGAAACTCCTAAAGTATGGTGAATCATTCACTAAATTCTAAGAAGGAACAACTCTCTCTCAAAGAACAAACACTTTGAAAAGAAGAAATACTTAGAATAATTCTGAAAATGATTGAAAGCTGCTTTACAAAGAGAACGAAATTGAGCTTATATAGGAGCTCAAGTACACTGCTAATAAGCTGTTATGAAGAAAGAAATCGCAAGAATTAAATAAAACTAGCCGTTGGAAACTTTATGGCAAAATAAACCGAAATTTGTAAGTTGTGATGATGCTTAAGTCTTGATAGCTTTGGCTTGAACCCATGGTGCATAAGGAAGTCCAGATTTATTTTTTTATCATCAAAATGCAGAATCTTGGACAAAAGAGCCGTTGGTCACTTAAAGCTCCCAATGTGAATGCATCCACCAAATATGGTAAGTTTAAGAACAATAAGAGTTGCTTGATCCTCTGGTTGCTAGTGTATATAAAGATGATATCTGAATCTCCTGTATAGTTAGATGTGTCTCCGGAATGCTTATATGTCTCTCCTGGTCGCTATATATGGGTTTGAAGTGTACTGAATTCGTGAGCTTCCAAATAAGGCAAGCCGAGCATCATCTGCTTTAAAAGTTTAATAACTTCTACATCCGAAATGGGATTACCTTGATTCCAAATCTCCTGGATTCCATGATGAATCAAGATTCCAGAACAATTCACTTTGTTGATTGATTCATCCTGGTCCGATCTATACTCTCCAATAAGTGACAGTTGGTCTCCAGCGGGTTCCTTGGAAATATTCTGATTTGTAACTTGCATATCTTCTTTATCTGGAAAGCTTTTGAAACACTTACACTTCGTGATGATTCCTTGATGAGTTAAGTCTCTGGAACAAGTTTATTTGTTGCTTAAGTCTTCCTGGTTGGATAGATATGCTCCAATACATTCACATATGTCTTTGGTGGGTTCAAATTGCTTTTCTCCAAGGATCTTGGTTGGTTAATTTATGTCCTATCCATGCTCCTTGGTTGATGATGACTTGATGTCCTCATCATACTCTACCTCTTGAAGAAGTTTCGACCTCGAAACTATACAATATGCACCAAGAGAAAGCAAGTTAGCTTTCATTATGTTTTGGGAGTTTAGAACCTTACCTTGGTATAGTTGCGGTTTGATGATGATTGGCACATATGGTGGATCTCCTTTGAGCAGGAATGATAGGGTCACTCCTATGTTTTTCTATGTAGCTCTGGTGGCTGGTGTTTTGTTTGGTGGCTTTCTTTGAATGAAGATGTTGTTGGTGATAACTTGTTGTTCTTCTTCATGCCTCACTGATTTCTCCTTTTGCTTCAGAGCTAAGGTCTGACTAGTTGTGGTTTCTCTCCAGTGTTTGTACACTCCTTTGGTATCTGATTCTTCCTTGACACTTTAGGAAAGAACAAGTGTATCATACTTGAACTTGAATCGTTAAAAACAGAGTATTTGAAACTATTACCAATTAAGATTGAATTCCAATATTGAACAAGTTCATATGTTTCACTTACTAGAGTATCAAGTGTGGGGTTTGATAACATCTCTGATTTGAGATGGGTGACTTTAGGAACTAATTCAGCTGATGTTGGATGAAACTTGTTCACTACACAGGTTGTGAGGGCTGTTTCTTCAAGCTCCTTGTCTCGGTTTGTTTGGAGTAAGACTGAACATTGCTCTTGAATGTGTTTTCCAACTTCTTGATCTCTTTGATCCTTAGTGTGTCCTGCACCAACAGCTTTTGGCAAAGACAAGTGCACTATACTAGAAATAGACATTTCAGAACTTGATTGAACTAGACTATCACTAGATGAATCCGGTTTCATTTCTAGTGAATGGGAAGTATCTACTGTTCTAGTTGGACAAAATACATCATAATGACCTTTCTTATGACACCTATAACAGATTGTGATAGCTGTTTTTAAAAGTTTAGAAGGCTCACATTGCTCTATTTTGATTTGTTGTTTCAGAAATGGTTTAGGGATTCGCTTGTACTTCTCTGCTTGATGCTGGTTTGGGTTGATCTTTCTTTGCTTGAGATGCACTTCGTGCCCCTGCCTTCTCTTTACTTAGTTGTATAGCTCCCTTAGACCACTGACATGTTGCTTGAGGCTTGATCATTTGTTGTAAACTGATCCTTTGTTGAGTTACTTTCTTCTGCCCATCTTCCACTGTTGTGTATTGTTCTTGAGTGAAATTACTTCCTTAGAATTGGCTCTCTTTCCAGAAGTGTTGGACATGGCCCTCTTTGGCTTAGCCTTTGGGCTTGGTCTGCTTGCTAAGATCCATCTTCTTGGTTCTGGATTAGAATAAATCTTCACATAGTACTGCCGGTTGATCTCAGCTTCCTCCACAAACTCTTTGTGCAGCAGCTCTTTCATTTCTTCCCACGAACAATCTGGTACTTCATAATTAAGCATGAGGTTGGCGTCTTGATCCCAATGCATAAAGGCATCCTCAGTGAGAGTTTCTTCAGCATAAGATGTCTTCTCCTATTCTGGAATTTGGTTGGATTGAAACCAGTCCTCTAAATCTCTTTTCCATCTTAGGTATGCTTCTGGTCCTTGCCCATGACCTGAAAAACACATGTGGTATGACTCTTGCTTGGTCTCCTCTTCTTCAAGCTCACTTCTGAAGTCATAGCCTTGTTGAAGTTCATCTTCATTTATGGAATCATACTATGAACGTTCTTCTTCCTCCTGCCATTCTTCATGTTCTTGATAAGTTGCAGAAGTGGTGTTATTCTCCCATGTTTCCTCATTGGTTTGTTCATGCTGGAAATGAATCAATTCATCCGTTTGATGCTCCCATGGTTCTAGCTCTTCTTCGGATTCAATTTCTTCATCTGTTTGATGTTCCCATGGTTCTGGTTCTTCTGGTTCAATCTCTCCATTGAAGCCATCTTTTGTTTCTGAACCATGATCATACTCCTCTTCACAGCCTTCCTCTTCTTCTTCCACAAACCATTCTCCATGACTTGTATTTTCAATATCATTGTCTGGTGGTTCCGAATCAGGGTCTGCATTGGAGAAATCTTCAAACCAAGGATCCTCTTCATAAGAACCTTCTTCTTCTGACATGACTTCTTCCTCATATGGATCTTCTTCTTCCATGTTTTGTACCTTAAGAAGTTAACTTGGACTGGTTCAATATATTCTGATATGTCTTAGTTTAAATTATAAACCAAGCTGTATTAATGCTGCACGGTCCAACTGATTTTCGAATGCACAGAATGAGAAGATTGGAAACAAGTATATGGCTTTCCAAAAAGACTTACACGGTTTGGTTAAAAAGGAAAGTATACATTATGTGATCACAAATAAATAAAGAGGAGCTACTCTTTGATTTAAATTTCGAAAATAAGGCTCTAGAAAAGGAAAGAACATTTTTCTTTGGTTTTTATTAAAGAAAATCGAATCAAACAATAAAGAACTTCTTATTTTTGTTTTCTGGTTTTTGTTGAACTTCTGAAAAATCAAAAATCGACAAGAACACAAAACTAAGGAACTTTTCTTTTTATTTTTGGTTTAAGGATGCAAAAGATATATGCAGAACAGAACTATATTTTTTTGTGATTTTCGATTTTGAAAGGGAAAGAACTAGAAACAGAAACTACTATGCAATGAAACACTTTGTTTATGGATTTTCTTCTTTTTTTCTGAATGCAATGAATCAAATAGAAAACTAAACCGAATGAATGGATCTAAATAAAAACAGAACATGATGCAAAAACAGATTTAGAACAGAAACACAATTTTTATGGGTTTTTCGATTTTAATGAAACAAACAGAAAGATAAGGGTTGGATGAACACAACCTGATGGATAAGAGCTTTTGAAGCTCTGATACCAGATGATGTAAGATTGGAAATCACTCCACAACCTTATTCACAAATGGTTATCAAAGTGATCAACAAGCTTGATGTGCGGAAGAATGGATGAGGTATTTGACCAACTCTCTTGCTCAGTGGCTTTGATTGACTCTCCCAATCTAAGAACAAACTATTTGAATCACTCAAGAATAGTCTGAACCGAAACTCCTAAAGTATAAGTATGGTGAATCACTCACTAAACTCTAAGAAGGAACAACTCTCTCTCAAAGAACAAACACTTTGAAAAGAAGAAATATTTAGAATAATTCTGAAAATGATTGAAAGCTGCTTTACAAAGAGAACGAAATTGAGCTTATATAGGAGCTCAAGTACACTGCTAATAAGATGTTATGAAGAAATAAATCGCAGGAATTAAATAAAACTCGCCGTTGGAAACGTTATGGCAAAATAAACCGAAATTGGTAAGTTGTGATGATGCTTAAGTCTTGATAGCTTTGGCTTGAACCGATGGTGCATAAGGACGTCCAGATTGATGTTTTTGATCATCAAAATTCAGAATCTTGGACAAAAGAGCCGTTGGTCACTTAAAGCTCCCAATGTGAATGCATCCACCAAATATGGTAAGTTTAAGAACAATAAGATTTGCTTGATCCTCTGGTTGCTAGTGTATATAAAGATGATATCTGACTCTCCTGTATAGTTAGATGTGTCTCCGGAATGCTTATATGTCTCTCCTGGTCGCCATATATGGGTTTGAAGTGTACTGAATTCGTGAGCTTCCAAATAAGGTAAGCCGAGCATCATCTGCTTTAAAGTTGAATAACTTCTACATCCGAAATGGGATTACCTTGATTCCAACTCTCCTGGATTCCATGATGAATCAAGATTCCAGAAAAATTCACTTTGTTGATTGATTCATCCTGGTCCGATCTGTACTCTTCAATAAGTGACAGTTGGTCTCCAGCGGGTTCCTTGGAAATATTCTGAGTTGTAACTTGCATATCTTCTTCATCTAGAAAGCTTTTGAAACACTTCCATTTCGTGATGATTTTTTGATGAGTTAAGTCTCTGGAACAAGTTGATTTGTTTCTTAAGTCTTATTGGTTGGATAGATATGCTCCAAGATATGCACATATATCTCTGGTTGGCTCAAACTGCTTTTCTCCAAAGATCTTGGTTGGTTGATTTATGTCCTCTCCATGCTCCTTGGTAATTGTTTTACAGTCACATTTCACAAATGAAAAAGGAATTTTATACGGAGTAGGAAGCCTCAAGAGACATGTCAATGTGAAGAGGAAGTACTCGGAAGGTTCTTCCTCATTCATCAGTCTGCAACAACAATTGGAGGAAGCTAAGCGGCAGATAGAAGCACAAGCTGCTGCAAATTCTGCTAGTGAGGAAGAGCTTAAACGAGTTACTTTAATACCTTTCTGAAACTGATCCAAGATTTTTGGACTATCTAGCTGCAAACAGAGCTCCAATCCAAACTGGTACTGATCCTCAGACTTCTACTGCTACTACAGAACAATAACTAACCCATAGGATTTTCTAGGTCTGAACTTGTTTGTCTGTTTTTTGGATTTAAGGTTTCTCTTTGTTGCTGTCAATCTATTTTGTGAACTTGAATGGTTGAAATTGTTATGTTGTTTTTGAATAGACAGATGCAATGGTTAATGTTTATAAGCTCTACTTACATTTCTGTCAACCAATGTAGTTTTTATTTTGTGTATTTGAAACATGATTCAAAATGGTAAAATGCATACCAAATATTGAAACGTTGGTCAAAAGTGGTTAGAGCAATTCAGTCGTTATCCAGTCACTATTTAGTCGCAATTCAGTCGCTATTTGGTCGCCATTCAGTCGCTATTCAAACTTAAAACGTTACGACTATTATAAGACTAAACATTAGGTTGGAAAGTAGTCGTACAATCATTCGTAATTCATTCGGACATAGATACAACGTATTTGCGACTGAATTGCGACGCCTAATTGTGGTCTTGTTTGCGTCGCAATTCAGTCGTAAAATTACGATTGAATTGCGACAGTATAATTTTGCGACCAAAAATAGACAACTGAAAGGTATAGTCGTAAATCAGTCGTAAATTTTGGTTTTGCAACTGAAAACCGACTACTTTGGGTGTCACTAAAACAATGTTTTTTTGAAGTATGCAGGGATATTCCACTCACCATTCCATATAGCTCGAGATACTTTATCTTTAATGAATTTCCACATCACTCGAGTCATCTCGTCTCCTGCGTGAAACACACAATCAATCAATTGAATCCATAATCGCAATCAGTCAATTGAACACTTAACGTCCATTTTAGCAATGGGATTGGCCACCTTGATCTTCTCAAAATCCATATTTGTTTTGTCTATGCTGTTGAAAGGTTTTTGTATAGCAAAGATACGAGATTGTTTATGTTCTGTGATAAACTGCGAATCAGTATCCCTGCTCTGCCCTGAACAATTAAAAAAAAACACTGCTCTCTCTCTCCTCTATTTCTATTGGGCCAAACTCTTTCTTTCTCTCATGATTGGGTCTGGCTACCATATCACAAGGCTATTTGAATTCACAGGTTTAGTACAACAGCCCAAATGATTAAGCACATCCCGTTATTAGCTTTCGTCTGTTTTAAACCTGCCTCGTGACGTCATGAATTGGTTTTTGTTTTATTTGTTGTCTTGTCTACAATAAAGTAAATTATTCATATTTCACTTTGTGTTTTTGTCCAGTATCAATCTTGGAACTGTATAGTAGTAGGGCAGCTTTTGCAGTAATCATCAAGTTGTTTAAAATCTTACAACTGACAAAGATCCTGCTTTGGATATTTGAATAATATAATTTATGAATCTCAAATGAATTACAATCACGGGGTGGATTAGTATATTGAAAAGAAGAGTAATAAGTGTGACCACTTTCAACAAGGAAAAAAGTGGCAATGTGAGCGTAGATAGAGGGGTAAAAGCGAGTTTTAATGCATGGAGAAAAAGCAAAAGGCATCGAGAGATTATAATAATACTATTTTAAAGTTACTTCTTTAAGAGATCAGCACAAACTAAAATGAGGTGACTGACATGTAGGGAATCAGATGCTGCTTTTTCTGAATAAGAAGACTCTTCTTTCTTTCGTCCTGTCTTTTTGAAGAAATGTGATTCATGATGTTGATGGTGGAGAAAGATGATGTATCGTCATGGCCACTCCCTGCTTACTAATTTATATTAATTTCCCACCCTTCCATATTTTCTTCATATATACACATGCACATTTTCTAATTTCATTTAACAATATTGTCACAGCTGTGGTTCGTCTAAATGTGTATGTGCTACTCTGGAAATCATACTATAAGCATTTTTTAAATGCTTAATGCATGTGAAATGAAAAATGGAAAAGGTTGTATAAGATGCTCCAGTGTTATTAGTGCTTTTATTCGTTTTGTAACGCCCCGTCCCTTCGGATCCTAAGTCAACGACTCTTTGACTCCACGAGTCATAGTCCACAGAAGCGGACCAAGTCATAAACCGGAACCAACCCATAAATAGCCGAAAAGAGTCTACTTTATTGAGATGGAAAACCAAATCTTACATAAATAAGCCAACTGAAATAGTTTGAAACGTGAAAAGAAAGAATCGCATAAGTCTTATTGAAAACGAAAGAACGAAAAAGAAGAGGAGGAGTTCCCATTCCCAAAACAATGCACCACACCGTCCGTCTACCCCTGCAACACTCCAGGGTTACCTGCAAAACAAACGACGAAGGAGGCCTGAGTAATTGGTTTACACCAATACCCAGTGAGGGCGGATTCTAGGAATACCGCTATCTCTACTTTACACTAACACAACACCAAACACGAGTCCACGGTTAATAACACCTTGCACCCAACGCCCGAAGGCACAAACAACACACTCAACTACGCTACACAGAAAGGCCTCAGGGGGGGAGAAACAGAAGAATGGGGGGGGGGGGGGGAACAGAAATAGCAACCGAAGCCCGCCATTGGCCCCGGTGCCCAACTCCAACTCCAACTCCAACTTTACCCTTCGGGGAGCTCGCCGAAACTCCCCTTACGACGATACAAGGGACACGTACTTGGTGCAATGTACATGTGCCGTCACCAAACACCCTTTCGGGGGACCTAAACAGTTCTATCAAGCATAGCCTTCACACACAAGCAACGTTTTCAGTTCAAATGATAACCTAGTGTCTAAGTTCCGTTTTCGGTTTAAGCGAGATCCTAGATTCTAAGTTATTATCAATCACATCAACGAAATTCAACAACTAGATCTACACTACCTAGGAAAGATACTATTAAACGGGGATTCGAGTCCCAACACTGCAGTAGAATAAAGAAAGAGATCACGATCGGTCCTCACCTTAGCCACAACAACGAACGAATGCCTACTTGGACGGAATTGCTGCTACAACTTCGACAACACGCTTCCCTATGCTCATAAGACCTAAATCGGTTCTCCTTCAACCGAGATCTAGATCTATGAGTCCACAATGTCCCTGCCAAGTTTTGGGTCAAGAGGACCTCGTTTGCCTATCCAAATCACAGATCCAATTAACCATCACAGATTCGCAATAACACAGACACGTTTTGGGAAAACGGTCATAACTCTCAAACGGTAACTCTGATCGGATCGATTCTTACCTTTCTGGAAAGCTGAGATCCAGGGCTTTCCAACGATATGTGGTGCGTTCTGTGATTCCTTACGGATCTACGGGGAAACGCTTTGCAAGATGACGGTCAGATTGATGACGGAAATCCGAGAAATCTTCTCCGGAAAGCTTCTTCTTCGTGTCTCCAACACGATGGGGCTTCTCTCCGACAGATATACATTTGCAGGAGGTCGACGGCTGATGGCTCGGGATTCCCGCAGGGCTTCGCTTCGATTTTCTCTTCTCCTTTTTCTCTTGGTGGCTACCTCCTTTTATAGGAAAAGAGGTGGAAACCCTAGGTTAGCTAATGGGCTTTCGGGCTTTTGGGCTTCTCCTCTTTTTTTTAGAAAATTTTAAAATGGGCCGGATTTGGGCCATTACACGTTTCCCCGTTGATCGTGTGAAAGGTTGCATGTCTTTAGTTAGGCTTGCATGTTAGAGCTAATTATTCCACATTTCCTTGTCCTTTTATGTGTGAGATGCAAACTATACACATGTATGATGTCTTCATACCACAACAAGAACAACAACAAAAAAGAACTATAAACATGTCTACGGAACAATGTATGGATCGTATATTGTCACATTAATATATGTTCGTTTCGTTTAGCCTTGAATCGATATGTGAGAACAAAAGAAAGATAAAAAGTGATGAAAAAATTGGGGCATGACAGTTGATACCGTATAAGTTAATCTTGAAAACACAAAAAACCTTATACCAATATTTTATTGCTTAATTAAAAATCACTTGACCTGCTACAAAAACCTAGTTTAACCAGTTTGACACGACTTCACACTAGTGAATCGCGACTGACCAATTTCTAATCTACCCAATATCTTACTTTACAATACCAGTTGCACACCCTCTTATGATCACTCACCAAAAACTCTTGATCTTAATCTACTCGTGTGTCACACACCCCTTTTTTTTTAATCTCAAGACGGCTAACCTAATTCCCTTAGGTCATCTAGCTTATATACTATTGGCGCTCGAGTATCCTCTGCCACACGATCCCTTATTTCCATATTTAAGCATTTTTTCCATAACTTGCTTCAAATCCACGTCATGAGTCGTTGAGTTGTATCCAACGTCACACCTTGTGTTACCCTCGTCATCACTTGAATAACACATGTAGCACTCTACATCTTTGAGCTTTCAATATCCCCCTCTTTGTCTAGATGTGAGCACCATCTCACCAAACCTACCTGTCAATAAATATCGAACACAAACACAAGGTATCCAGAACACAAAGACATAAGATCATGATTTTAGGATATATAAAGCTAGAAGAAATGAAACATTCAACATCTTTAGTCTAAAGCTAAGAACCGAAATATCATATTAAGTTCACACATACCGACCGTCAAAGACCGTCACGAACAAGAGAAGAACAAAAGAAAAATGTTCGTCAAAGGCATGAAAACAAACAAAAAAGACATTCCGCTCCTAACTCTCAAGTCCTCAGTGAAGGAATTTCTAGCAGTTCTAATCAGGATTAGCAACCCTAGTCTGAATTCCGAGCCTAGGATCTAAGGTTCATATAATTGAATCTATAGGATCTCAGATTACCTGGTGAATATGCAGCGGAAGTCTTGCAAGTAGTCGAGATCACGAAGCACCTCAAACGCTGTACCTCTACTGGTATCCACACGCGCACAAACTAGACAGCAGGGATGCTAGTGCCTATAAGAGATCTAATCTCCAGAGAGGTTTCTGTCTGTGTTCTGGTGGCTGTGTATTAGGTTAAGTTGGAGTTTAGGTCGACCATATATCTTATATATGTCGACTTAAACCGCCACGGGATTAACCAGCGATTAAACCAAGTCAATCTGTTAATCCGCGAGTTGTGTCGACCGATACACTTATCTGTGTCGATCGACACGGCCCCAGAATTTCAATACCGAATGCATATCATATATGCATTCGCTAGATCATTACACTAATGATCAACCTCGTCTACAATGTCCAGTTTGCTTAGGTGTGTGACCATGTAGGATCATATAACACTAGCAATGAGTTCTAAACTCATTGATCATAAGTGGCTTCTAGCAAAGCATTATGACTACCTAGTATTATATGATTGTCTCATCTCGACAATACGACTTTCACTTAGAGTAAGTACAATAGATTTCAGGACATTCCCAACAATCTCCCACTTGTACTGGAATCATCTATTCCTTTAATCCCTTTGTAGCTATATCTCAATCTAGCATAAGGCAAGAACTGTGTCATCCTTATTAAGCCAGATTACGTTTATCGAATCCCGATTTGTATTGCTGAAAAACAAACGACTGACAATCACCTCGTTTGAGCGCGGCCACGCATTTCCAGTATCAAATCTTCGATAGGCCCAAAGATATTTAACTCCTGTTATATAGGAGGTACAAATTCCATCTTGTTCCATCCATGTCCCTTTCATATTTCATGATATGCCTGATCAGTGTCGTTATAATCACCAGTTACGGCTGACGTTTGACAAAGTCAAGACGGACCAATCCATATGTAAGAAACCATGATGAACTCAGGTCTCAGGACTATACTCTTTAGTCGTTATGAGAAAATCTTATGACACTCATATAACATCGTGTAGAGTTCTCATTAACGGGTCAAGTCCGATCATGTGTTCTCCAACACATATCTATGTGATTGACTTTAATACTCTTATTAATGACTCCATGAAACATAGTCATCAGTCACCTCACATACTAGTCTCACGTGGTTGTTAATGTCCCATTTTAACAACCTCGACCAGGGACCAACATAATTCATGACAATCTTTGTTTATAGGGTTTCATGATCAAGTCACATACTTGATGACCTATAAAATGTCATAAATCACTTTGGGACTATTATTTAATAACAAAATTAAATAATGCTGAAACAAATTTCATTAAAATAACATAACTATTATGTTTTTGTGAACATCATGACATAACTAAAACAAATACAGCTCCCACTGAAATCAAGATCACATCTTAAGAAATCTAATGCCTATACCAGTGGTATGAAACTCGTGCTTAGGTCTTGGGAGAGGCTTGGTCAGTGGATCAGCAACATTCTCATCCGTCGGGACTCTGCTGATCTTCACATCTCCTCTATTCACAATATCACGGATGAGGTGATATCTTCTTTCTATGTGTTTGGATTTCTGGTGTGATCTAGGTTCCTTTGCTTGCGCAATGGCTCCATTGTTGTCACAATACAAAGCCACTGGCTCAGAAATGCTAGGAATCACACCAAGTTCAGTGATGAACTTCTTGATCCAAACAGCCTCCTTTGCCGCTTCAGAAGCAGCGAGGTACTCAGCTTCAGTCGTGGAGTCTGCTACAGTGTCCTGCTTGGAACTCTTCCAGCTGACTGCACCGCCATTCAGGAAAAAGATGTAACCAGATTGCGATCGGAAATCATCTTTGTTTGTCTGAAAACTTGCGTATGTGTAACCACTTACTACCAGCTCATCACTTCCTCCGTACACCAAGAATTTATCCTTAGTATTTCTCAAATACTTCAGAATATTCTTGACTGCTGTCCAGTGACTTTCACCTGGATCCGATTGGTATCTACTCGTCATGCTTAAAGCACAAGCAACATCTGGACGAGTACAGAGCATGGCATACATGATGGATCCCAACGCTGAGGCATAGGGAATCCGACTCATGCGTTCTCGCTCAGCAGGTGTCTCAGGACACTGCTTCTTGCTGAGACTTATGCCATAAGACATTGGTATGAAGCCCTTCTTGGAATCTTGCATTCTGAACTTGTGTAAGACTTTATCGATATAAGTTTCTTGACACAGTCCAATTAACTTGTTTAATCTATCTCTATAGATTCTTATTCCAAGAATATACGCGGCTTCTCCCATGTCTTTCATTGAAAAACAACTTCCGAGCCAAGTCTTAACAGACTGTAACAACGGAACGTCATTTCCGAGAAGAAGTATGTCATCTACATACAACACGAGAAATGCAACTGCGCTCCCACTAGTCTTCTTGTAAACACATGGTTCTTCTTCGTTTCTGATGAAGTCAAACTTTTTGACTGCTTCATCAAAACGAAGATTCCAACTCCGAGATGCTTGCTTCAATCCATAAATGGATCGATGAAGCTTGCATACTTTCCTAGCTGCATTTGGATCGATGAAACCTTCGGGCTGTGTCATGTACACGTCCTCTTCCAGAATTTTGTTAAGGAAAGCTGTTTTCACGTCCATCTGCCAGATCTCATAGTCATAATGAGCGGCTGTTGCTAGGAGAATCCGAATGGATTTAAGCATGGCGACCGGGGAATAAGTTTCTTCATAGTCAATACCATGAATTTGTTTGAAACCTTTTGCCACCAGCCTTGCTTTATATATCTGAATATTTCCATCCACATCAATTTTCTTCTTGAAAATCCATTTACACTCAATGGGTCTTGCACCATCGGGTAAATCAACCAAAGTCCTTACTTGGTTCTGTGACATGGATCCCATTTCGGATTCAGCGGCTTTCAGCCACTTTTCGGAGTCAGGGCTCATCATTGCTTCTTCGAAATTCGCTGGCTCGTCACTGTCAATGATCAACACATCATGACAATTGGTTACGAGAAATCCATATCTCTCGGGTTCGTGACGGATCCTTTCGGATCGGCGAATTTCTGGCTCCACAGGCGCGGTCTCTACAACTCTTTGTAGATCCAACTGTTGCTCTTCCTCTACGGGTTGAACATTTTCCTGCGGTTCTCGAACTTCTTCGAGTTGTACTTTACTCCCACTGTTTCTCTTGGAAAGAAATTCTCTCTCAAGAAAAACACAGTTCCGAGCAACAAACACTTTGTTCTCGGATTGGTTGTAAAAGTAGTATGCCTTGGTTTCCTTAGGATAACCAACGAAGTAGCATTTATCAGATTTGGGTTCGAGCTTATCTGTAATTAATCTCTTAACATAAGCTTCGCAACCCCAAATCTCCAGGAAAGACACATTCGGAACATTTCCTGTCCACATCTCATGTGGTGTCTTTGCAACTGATTTTGACGGAACCCTATTAAGTGTAAACGCAGAAGTTTCTAGAGGGTATCCCCAAAAGGATAATGGAAGAGTTGAGAAACTCATCATTGATCGAACCATATCTAATAGAGTCCGATTCCTCCTCTCAGACACGCCATTCCATTGTGGTGTTCCAGGAGGAGTGAGTTGTGAAACAATTCCACAATCTCTCAAATGATCACTGAATTCTTGGCTTAAGTATTCTCCTCCACGATCTGATCGAAGAGCCTTAATACTTTTGCCAAGTTGATTTTGTACTTCATTTTGGAACTCTTTGAACTTTTCAAAAGATTCCGACTTATGTCTCATTAAATAGACATAGCCATACCTGCTGAAATCATCAGTGAAGGTAATGAAGTATCGAAAATTTCCTCTAGCATTTGTGCTCATTGGGCCGCATACATCTGTATGTATAAGGCCCAATAGGTCACTGGCCCTTTCATTTTGTTTGTTGAAAGGGGCCTTTGCCATTTTGCCTAGTAAACAAGATTCACATTTCTCACATGATTCATAATCAAATGAGCCCAAAAGCCCATCACTATGGAGCTTTTGAATCCGTTTCTCGTTTATGTGGCCCAAACGACAATGCCAAAGAAAAGTCTGATTTGTGTCATTTGATTTGAATCTCTTGGTGTTAATGTTATAGATTGGTGTGCTTTGGTTTAAAACATAAAGTTCATTCTCTAATGGGCTGCTACCATAAAATATATCATTATAATCAAAAGAACAACATTTATTCTTAATTGAAAACTGATATCCTTCAACATCCAAAACATGAATAGAAATAATGTTTCTGCTTATCGCAGGTACATAGTAGCAATTATTAAGTTTTAAAACCAAACCAGAAGGTAAAGACAAGTTATATGTTCCTACGGCTAATGCAACAACTCTTGCTCCATTCCCCACGCGCAGGTCCACTTGTCCCTTTTCCAACGTCCTACTGTTGCTTAGGGCCTGCATATTTGTACAAATATGAGCACCACATCCGGTATCCAATACCCAAGAAGTAGAACCAGAAGTAGTAACATTTACTTCTATAACATAAATACCTGAAGATGAAGTCTCGAAAGTCTTCTTCTTCTTCTTCTTCTCTTCCAAGAATTTGTTGCAATTTCTCTTCCAATGCCCAAGCTCTTTACAGTAATGGCACTTATCAGTCTCAGATGGGCTCGGCTTGGGCTTCGGGGTTGGCGCAGGCGTGTCCTGGTTCTCAACCTCGACCGCCTTGCCCTTTCCCTTACCCTTGCCAAGTTTCTTAAACTTCTTACCCCCTTGTACCATAAATACATTAGGAGTGCCCTTCTTGATATTAGGCTCAGCTGTCTTGAGCATGCCATGCAGTTCAGTCAACGTCTTCGTCAAGTTGTTCATGTTATAGTTCATAACAAACTGATCATAGCTTGACGGTAGTGACTGCAGAATGATGTCAGTAGCCAACTCTTGGCTAATGGGACAATCCAGCCTCCCCGGGTTATCAATATAACCCATCATCTTAATGACATGAGGACTGACCGGACTGTCCTTTTGTAGCTTGCATTCAATGAGAGATTTATGTTGGATTCCCTAGGATCCAGGGTCTAGGTGATTGAATCTAAGAACTGACCTCGTGATTACCTGTAGATTGGCAGCGGAAATTGGAGCAGGTAAACGAGATCTAGAGCGCCTCAATCGCTGCGCCTCTATCGTAGTCCACACGCACACAAGCTGGAATCCACCAGGATGCTAGTACCGGTGATCGGATCTCCTGTGGATTTATGAGTTTCTGTGTCTCTGCTTTCTCTCAGAGAAGCAACACTCACAACTAGGGCTCAGGTCGATCATATAAGACATTATATATCGACCTGGGATGACCCAAAACAACTTACGGATCAAGCCCGATTCGTTCAAGTCAATAACTCGAAACTTCAGTCTCGAGGCCCATGGTGCATCGATCGATGCACATACTGCATCGGTCGACACACCTAATGAAAAAGCCTGTGTCGATCGACACATTGATTGCATCGATCGACACACCTCTTCATAACTCAATTCAATGTGTATCCAATACACATTGATTGGATCATATGCCAATGATCAATCCTACACAAAGTGTATCCAGCTTTCTTAGGTGTGTGACCCTGTAGGTTCACACGATACTAGAAATGAGTTAGAACTCATTTGTCATAGGCGGTTTCTAGCAAAACATTATGACTACCTAGTATCACATGAATTGTCCGATCTCGACAATACAACTACCTTTAGAGTAAGTACAATGTGATTTCAGGACATAATCCCAACAATCTCCCACTTGTACTGGAATCATCTATTTCCATAATCTCTTTATCGCTATATCTCGATATGGCATAAGGCAAGAAACTGTGTCATCCTTATTATAGCCAACATCATGTTCATCGAATTCCTGATCTATACTGATATAACAAACGACTGACAATCACCTCGTTTGAGCACGGCCATGCATTTTCTCAGTATCAAATCTTCGATGGGCCCTGAGATATTTATCTCCTTTTATAGGAGGGACAAATCCCATCTTGTTCCATCTCTGTTTCCACACATACTTCATGATACGCATAAGCAATGCCGTTATAGCCGCCAGTTACGGAACGACGTTTGACAAGGTCAAAACGCACCAATTCATATGCTAGAAAGCATGATGAACTCAGGTCTAAGGACTATACTCTATAGTCGTAATGAGAAACTCTCATGACACAGATATAACTATCCTGTAGAGTTCTCATTAGCGGGTCATGTCCGATCATATGTTCACCAACATATATCTATGTGACTGACTGTGATACTCATATCATTGACTCCATGAAACTTAGTCAACAGCCACCTCACAAGCTAGTCTCTCGCGATTATCAGTGTCCCACTTTGACAATCTCGACTAGGGACAATCATAATTTATGTCATCTTTTACTTATAGGGTTTCATGATCAAGTCCTCAACTTGATGACCTATAATATGAACATAAAATTCTTGGGACCATTAATTAATCATCCAATGATCAAATAATGCTGATGTCAGTTTTAACTTACATAAACACTACCATGGCATGTCTATGTAAAGACTATAACATAACTGAAGTTACTCCCACTAGAATCATGATCATCTCTTTAGATATCTTATACCTACAACACTCAGAACAAATTCCGTGCTTAGGTTGTGGGAGAGACTGCGGTGTTATTGCTTGAAACAATTTCAACAAACCACACCGCCATTCAGATAAAAGCACTATTCTACGGCCCACTGGTTGGAGCCTTTCCAACAGTTAGCACCGCTATTCAAACAAAGAGACATAACCAGGTGGGAACCGGGAATCGTCTTTGTCCGTTTAACTACTTTCAACTGGTTCGTCACTTTATTAGTTCACCACGAACCTATCTTAGTGTTCCTCAAACACTCGGGATATTTCTGGTAACTGTTCAGTGACTATTATCGGAACATATTGGTATTCTCTCGTCATGATTTATGCTTAAGCTGCATATAGACGAGCGCAAAGTATGGCATTCATGATGGACTCTATTGCATCAGCATAAGCAATCACACTCATTAATACTAGTTCAGACAGTGTTCAAAACACTTCTTCTTGCTAATATTGTTACCATAAGACCTTTGGTATGAAGCCATTCTTGGAATCAAGCACATTGGAACTGTCCAATACCTTATCAACATAAGGTTTTTGACACGATCCAATTAGCCTACACAATCTATATCAATAGATTTTCATTCCAAGGATTCACGCGGCTTCTCCCATGTCTATCATTAAATTTGACTTCCGACCTAAATCTTGACAAGACTTTAGTGTCGGAACGTCGTTTATGAGATTCAAGTATGTTATCTACATACTCTGTGAGAATTGCCATTACGCTCCCACTAGTCTTCTTGTAAACGCATGGTTTCTTTTTCTTTCTGATCAAGTCAAAACCTTTGACCAATCTATCAGAATGTTGATTCCAACTTCAATATGTTTGCTTCAATCCAGAATTGGATCGATGAAGCTAACATTCATACCCAGCCAATTTTCCGAGTTGGGGCTCACCATCGCTTCTTTGAATTTCGCATGTTCGTCACTTTTCAATGATCAGCAGATCACGAAATTTGGTTACGAGAAATCACACTCGAGTTAGTGACAGATCCTTTCGGATCTGCGAATTTCAGGCTCCACAGGTGTAGATCCTACAACACTTTGTAGATCTCACCGCTGCTTTCCTTCAACAGGTTGAGCAGCCTCCTGTGTTTGTCGAACTTCTTCGATGTGTACTTTTACTCCCACTGTTCCTTTTGAAAGTATGATCTTTCTCAAAAGACACAGTTCCTAACAACAAATCAATGTTCTCGGATCGGTTATAAAAGTAGTAAGCCTCGGTTTCCCTAGGACAACCAGCGAGGTAGAACTAATCAGATTTGGGTTCAAGCTTATTAGCTATCATCCCCAAATTATCAGAAACAACTTTCTTGAAAAGACTTCCAGTCCACATCCAATGTGGTGTCTTTCAATTGATTCTGATTGAAACCCTTTTCTGCGCAAAGACAGACATTTTAGAACGAATTCTTAAATGATTATGGAAGATTCCTGTGACTCATCATGAGTCGGAGCATATCTAATAAGATCCGATTCATTCTGTCAGATGATCACCCAATTCATGACTCAAGTATTTCCCTCCGCGATCCAATCGAGGATCTCAATACTTCTGTCAAATCGGTTCTACACTTCATCTTGGAACTCCTCAAGGGATTCCTGCTCGTGTTTCATCAAATGAACACAGCCATACTTATTGATGCTATCAATAAGGTAATGAAGTACATAAGATTTCCTTTGGCACTAATGCTCATCGGGCAGCATACATCAGCATGTGTAAAGCCCAATAAGCCTTTGGCCCGTTTCCTTTAGCTCTGCTAAAAGGACCTTAGTCATTTGGCCCAGTGAGCTGAATTCATATCTCAAACGATTAATAATCAAATGAGTCCAATACTATGGAACTTCTGAATCCGCTTCACTTTATGTGGTTGAACGACTATACTAAGGAAAAGTCGAGTTCGAGTCATCAGACTTAAACCTTTAGTATTTGTGTTATATTCAAACTCACGCTGGTTTAAGATATAAAACCCATCTCAAACGGGGTGCTACCACATGATATTTCATTAAGATCTAAAGAACAAAACTTGTCTTTTATCAAAATGAAAAACATCCAAATTCTTTACAAGAAAATGAAAGACATCTCTGCACAAGGCAGATACATAGTAGCAATTACTTAATTTCTAAAACCAAGTATGAATAGCTTCTACAAGTGGAGAGTCTCTACGGCTCATGTAGCAACCATTGCTTCATACCAAACACGCAGTTCCACTTGTCCTTTCTTCAACATTCTACTGTCGCTTAGGTCCTGCATATTTCAAAAATATCAGTACCACAACTAGTATCCAATACTTATGTAGAACTTGAATTAATAACACAATACCTGAAGAAGAAGTACTATACATCTCCTTCATCTCTTGTGAATCTTCCAAGAATTTAATGCAATCTCTCTTCCAATGCCCTGACTCATCGCAGTAGAAGCACTTTCTAACACCAGACGGGCCTGACTTGGGCTTATAAGATGACACAGGCTTATCCTGATTCCAAATCTGGACGGCCCTGTCTCTACCCTTGCGAGCACAAGATTTCTCAAATCTTTTGCCCTTTATGATGTCTTGCTCTACTGCTTTGAGCATGCCATGCAGCTCAGTCAACGTCTTCGTCAAGCCTTTCTTAATATAGTTCTTAATGAACTTATCATAGCTTGACGGCAGTGACTGCAGAATGATGTCAGTGGCCAACTCTAAGCTGACAGGACATTCCAGTCTCCCCAGGTTATCAATGTAACCCATCAGTTTAATGACATGAGGACTTACTGGAGCATCCTCTGGTAGCTTGCACTCAGTTAGAGACTTTACCATCTGGAATCTCTCAACTCGTGCCAGATCCTGAAACTTCAGTTTCAGGCTGGTGATCATCTCTATTGGCGACTCCATGTTCTCGTATTGACCTTTCAAGTCCGAGTTCATGGTAGACAACATCGGACCACGCACATCTACCACATCAATATAATGCTTATTCCAAGCCTTATATGCTGCATGCGAGCGATTGGTCCCAAGCCTTTCTGGAAGAGCCTTTTCAAGGACATAGTCCTTGCTCTCCTGCTTGAGAATGAATCTCAGATTCCGATACCAATCCAGGAAGTTGGATCCATTTAACTTGTCCTTCTCAAGGACGGATCGCAACGAGAAAGTAGTCATAGACATAAGCTGAAATCCAAGAAAAACAAAGATTTAGTTATGTATATGATGAGAAATCTTATCTAATAAGAAAACTCGCATTATATTCAAACAGTGTTTCCTCTATGAATATAATGATCCAAGATCCATACGTCACTAAAATCTGAGTGGACGACTCGTCATCACCCAGAGTTTAGTAATCTAGGTAAGCAAACCTTTGCTAATTGTACCCAGTACAACTCTTGGTCGTAGATGAGACAATCCATGTCTCATCCACTCTGACGTCTCTGGGCCCAGAACTTCTGATAGCCCAGTCAAGTAAACCAATCTCTTCTGTCTTGCGATCATTGACAGTCGCACTGCGAGTCTATCAATGATCACCTGCCTTGATCAGATCACTGTGGATACCAAGGACTCCAAGACTATCCAACAATGAACCGAGTCTCTACAGTAGACTAGATTGGGCAAGACATCAAGGTCACTTGATGTTTAGTTGAGGAAACTAAACTCTGAAAGGTTAGCAAATCAATCTATTGTGTCGTGTAATTGTTGATGTCAAGCACCGCAAGTCCATCAACATAATTACCTGCCTTACCAAGCTCTTGGCTAGACCATCACACAATGAAACGAGTCTTGACAGTTGACCATATTGAAGCTAAGCTTTGATCAAGGTTTAGGTCGAGTTTGGTTTCTGTACATTCAAGGTTCAATAACCAGAATTTCGAGCACTGTGTCGATTGACGTAGACTCTGTCTGTCGATCGACAACACCAAACAAAACCGGATTTCAATAACCGGTTAATCCAATTAACCTGGTTCATCAAACCGGTCATGTCGATCGACACAACCCGTGTGTGACAGTCGACATAGACCTAAACCGAAGACAGTTTTTGATAACCGGTTCAATCCAATTGAACCGACTTATCAGATCAAACTGATCTTAACCCAATCGGTTTATTTTAATTGCGATAGTCAGTTCAATCCAATTGAACTAATTCATCCAATTTAAACCGAGCCAGTCCTGTGTCGACCGACACTCAACCTGTGCCGATCGATACAGTTGGGTGTTAGGGAATTTTAATCGAATTAAACCGCCAAAACCATGCAGGAAAACCGGTTCAATCCAATTGAACCGATATATCCTTTTGCACAGCCTGTGTCGATCGATGCACCCAGTGTATTGATCGACGCTATGCGAAAACACAATTACTTTTGCATTTTCGCGTTGCATCGATCGATGCACCAAGTGCACCGATCGATGCTGTGCGAAAACCCTAAATCAATTTTTGCCGTTTTCGCGCTGCATCGATCGACACACCCAGTGCATCGATCGATGCTGTGCGAAAACACAGTTCTTCGTTTTCGTTATTAACCAATCCGAGATTCTTACTAACAAAACGAATCCTAGCTAGCATCAATTCAATCAAAACCATTCTAATCGAATTCTAGGCAACTGATTCAATCTATTAAACCCTATGGCTCTGATACCACTGTTGGATTCCCTAGGATCCAGGGTCTAGGTGATTGAATCTAAGAACTGACCTCGTGATTACCTGTAGATTGGCAGCGGAAATTGGAGCAGGTAAACGAGATCTAGAGCGCCTCAATCGCTGCGCCTCTATCGTAGTCCACACGCACACAAGCTGGAATCCGCCGGGATGCTAGTACCGGTGATCGGATCTCCTGTGGATTTCTGAGTTTCTGTGTCTCTGCTTTCTCTCAGAGAAGCAACACTCACAACTAGGGCTCAGGTCGATCATATAAGACATTATATATTGACCTGGGATGACCCAAAACAACTTACGGATCAAGCCCGATTCTTTCAAGTCAATAACTCGAAACTTCAGTCTCGAGGCCCATGGTGCATCGATCGATGCACATACTGCATCGGTCGACACACCTAATGAAAAAGCCTGTGTCGATCGACACATTGATTGCATCGATCGACACACCTCTTAATAACTCAATTCAATGTGTATCCAATACACATTGATTGGATCATATGCCTGTTGGGAATGTCCTGAAATCTACTGTGCTATCTCTAGAAAGTTGATAAGTGTCGAGATCAGACATAAGTCATAAATACTGGGAGGTCATGATGACTTGCTAGAGCCCGCTCTTGATCTATAAGTTAAGTACTTATTACCAGTATTGTATGATCCCTAAGGGTCACACACCATAGCTAACGGGAAAGTTAAAAAGGAATTAATACAGTAAGATGCAAGACATTTACTGTATTTGTACAGAGAATTGGGCCAGACAAAATACAGTCTTTTTGTCTGATTTGGGTCTTGGGCCCAAAAGCCTAATAAGCCATTAGTTTAATCACTTGGGCCCATATAAGGAAGAGGAGGCGCCAGTTAGCCCGAAGCTCTGCGATTTTAGGTCTGGCCGTCCTCCTCTCTCTCTGTGGTTCCAGCTTGGTCTAGCAGTCTGATCCAGTAGCTTGTAAGCGTGTGGATACCTAGGAGGAGCCGGTAATCATTAGCTCTTGCAGATCTCGATATTCCCTTGATCAATCCGCTGCAATCATAAGGTAATGATCCTGATCTGTTTATGATTCAACTGCAAATCACCTAGATCCTAGTTGATTATGTGATAGGTTGTAATCTGATAATTAAACCTATGAACAAACATAATCCTACAGTGGTATCAGAGCCTAGGTCGTTAGGTTTTTGCTGTTTGGATCATATTTAGGTTGTTTTTAAATGTTTAGAATCGAATTTGTGTTAAGAAATTTGATTAGAAACCTGTTCAACCTAATGAGGAAGAACAGCAGGATGAATTACATGAAGTTGTAATAGAACCTGAACCTGAAGTACCTGAAGTTCGAAGATCCGGAAGGATCCGTCACGAACCCGATAGATATCAGGGATTCCTCGTGACTAATTGCCATGATCTTTTGATCATTGACGGTGATGAACCCTCGAACTTTGAAGAAGCCATGATAGGCCCTGACTCCTCAAAGTGGCGTGAAGCCACTGAATCCGAGATGGACTCCATGTCTGTCAACCGGGTGTTCTCACTGGTTGACTTACCCGCTGGTGCTAAAGCCATCGAGTGTAAATGGATCTTCAAGAAGAAGATTGACATGGATGGAAATGTCCATATTTACAAGGCCAGGTTGGTGGCATAAGGTTTCAAGCAAATTCATGGTATAGACTATGATGAAACCTATTCACCAGTGGCCATGATGAAATCAATTCGGATTCTCCTAGCAACTGCCGCTTATTATGATTATGAGATTTGGCAGATGGATGTGAAAACCGCCTTCCTGAATGGAATCTTGGAGGAGGATGTGTATATGACACAGCCTGACGGTTACATTGATCCTAAGAATGCTGGGAAAGTATGCAAACTTCATAAATCCATTTATGGATTGAAGCAAGCATCCAAGAGTTGGAATCTTCGTTTTGATGAGGCAATAAAGAATTTTGACTTCATCAGAAACAAAGAAGAACAATGTGTGTATAAGAAAACTAGTGGGAGCAAAGTGGCGTTTCTTATCCTATATGTCGATGACATATTGCTTCTTGGGAATGATATTCCAATGCTAAAGTCTGTTAAAGACTGGCTGGGAAGTTGTTTTTCCATGAAGGACATGGGTGAAGCCGCGTATGTTCTTGGAATCCGAATCTTTAGAGACAGACCTAAAAGGATGATTGGACTTTGTCAAGATTCTTATATAGACAAAATCCTGCATCGATTCGGAATGGATAAATCCAAGAAGGGATTCACGCCAATGATACATGGTGCTACACTAAGCAAGACTCAGTGTCCTAAAACACCTGATGAGCTTAAACGCATGAGTAGGATACCTTATGCTTCGGCTATAGGATCTATCATGTATGCCATGATCTGTACTCGTCCTGATGTTGCTTATGCACTAAGCATGACGAGTAGGTACCAGTCTAATCCAGGTGAGAATCACTGGATTGCCATAAAGAATATCCTGAAGTATTTGAGGAATACTAAGGATAAATTCTTGGTTTACGGAGGAAGTGAAGTGCTTGAAATGAGTGGATTCACGGATGCAAGTTTTCAGACAGATAAAGATGATTTCCGGTCACAGTCTGGTTACATCTTCTGTCTGAATGGCGGTGCAGTAAGTTGGAAGAGCTCCAAGCAGAGCACCGTGGCAGATTCCACAACTGAAGCTGAATACATCGCTGCTTCAGAAGCTGCGAAGGAAGGAGTTTGGATAAGGAACTTCATGATTGAACTCGGTGTATTCCCAAATGTCACTGAGCCTCTAACACTGTATTGTGACAACAATGGTGCAATTGCTCAAGCTAAGGAACCGAGACATCATCAGAAATCAAAACATATCATGAGAAGGTATCACCTGATTCGTGATATAGTGAATAGAGGTGAAGTGATGGTCAGCAGAGTTCCCACTGATGAGAACGTGGCTGACCCGTTGACAAAGCCACTCCCGAGACCTAAGCACGAGTTGCATACTGCTGCTGTAGGAATTATAGATTTTCAAATGTAATCTCTTTTTGAGTGGGAGTTGTGAGGGCTTTATTTTAGTTATTTTGATTGGTTCATGTAAACATTTTAATGTTAATGAAATTTTATTTCTAGATTATTTTTAACTGTGACATAAAATAATCGTTCCAAAATGATTCATGTCGTTATATATGGGCCATCGAAGTACATGAGAAAGACTTGATCATGAAACCCCATATTTAACGAAATGACATAAATCATAGTGTCCATAGTCGAAGGTTGTTGAAATTAGAACACCAACAACCATTTGAGACTAGAGTGTGTTGAGACTTATGACCAAGTTTCATGGGTCATGGATGCGCGGCATCAAAGTCAACACATAGGTATATGTAGGGAGCATATGACCGGACATGGCCCGCTGATGAGAACTCTACAAGATATTGATATCTGTGTCATAAAAGGTTCTCATTTACGACTATAGAGTATAGTCCTTAGACCTGAGTTCGCATGCATGTGGCTGCACATGGATTGATGCGCTTTGATCATTGTCTAACGCTGTTTCGTAACTGGGAGCTATAAGGACCTTGGTTGGGTGTATTATAAAGTGTGTAGTTCATAGTGATGGAACAAGATGGGATTTGTCCCTGCCGTTTAACGGAGGTAATATCTCTAGGCCAATCGGAGACTTGATAGCTGGTAAGAGAGTGGCCACTCCCAAACGGACTTGCCCAAGTCGTTTGAATTGTCAGTATCAAATCTGGTCCGATGAACATGGTCTGGCTATATAAGGATGACACGCATCTTGCCTTATGCCAGATCGATATATTGAGACAAAAGGATTAGGGAATGTAGGATTCCAGTACAAGTGGGAGATTGTTGGGAATGTCCTGAAATCTACTGTGCTATCTCTAGAAAGTATGATAAGTGTCGAGATCAGACATAAGTCATAAATACTGGGAGGTCATGATGACTTGCTAGAGCCCGCTCTTGATCTATAAGTTAAGTACTTATTACCAGTATTGTATGATCCCTAAGGGTCACACACCATAGCTAACGGGAAAGTTAAAAAGGAATTAATATAGTAAGATGCAAGACATTTACTGTATTTGTCCAGAGAATTGGGCCAGACAAAATACAGTCTTTTTGTCTGATTTGGGTCTTGGGCCCAAAAGCCTAATAAGCCATTAGTTTAATCACTTGGGCCCATATAAGGAAGAGGAGGCGCCAGTTAGCCCGAAGCTCTGCGATTTTAGGTCTGGCCGTCCTCCTCTCTCTCTGTGGTTCCAGCTTGGTCTAGCAGCCTGATCCAGTAGCTTGTAAGCGTGTGGATACCTAGGAGGAGCCGGTAATCATCAGCTCTTGCAGATCTCGATATTCCCTTGATCAATCCGCTGCAATCATAAGGTAATGATCCTGATCTGTTTATGATTCAACTGCAAATCACCTAGATCCTAGTTGATTATGTGATAGGTTGTAATCTGATAATTAAACCTATGAACAAACATAATCCTACAATGCCAATGATCAATCCTACACAAAGTGTATCCAGCTTGCTTAGGTGTGTGACCCTGTAGGTTCACACGATACTAGAAATGAGTTAGAACTCATTTGTCATAAGCGGTTTCTAGCAAAACATTATGACTACCTAGTATCACATGAATTGTCCGATCTCGACAATACAACTACCTTTAGAGTAAGTACAATGTGATTTCAGGACATAATCCCAACAATTTAACCGTCTGGTATCTCTCAGTACGTGCTTGCTCCTGAAACATGCTTTTCAGGCTAGTAATCATCTCCACTGGCGACTCCACGTTCTCGTATTGCTTCTGCAAGTCCGAGTTCATGGTAGCCAACATGAGACAATTCACATCGACCACATCATTGGAATGCTTGTCCCAAGCACTCCTTTCTGCATGTGCAGCATTGGCTCTCGGTTTTTCAGGGAGAACAATTTCCAGGACATAGTCCCTTTTCTCCTGCTTGAGAACAATTCTCAAGTTCCGATACCATTCGAGAAAATTCGATCCATTTAACTTGTCCTTCTCAAGGACGGATCGCAGGGAGAAAGAGTTATTATGAGTGTTAGTCATAGCTGAGAACATAGAAAAGAAAAGGCTTAGTTATGATGTTCAAGAAATGAGAAGTCTTAACTTTTAAGAGAACTCGCATTATATTCAAACATTGTTTCCTCAAATGAATATAATGATCCAAGACCCATACTTCACTAAACTTGAGTGAGCCACTGGCTATCACCCAAATTTAGCTATCTAGGTAAGCAACAACTTTGCTAGTTATATCCAATATAACTCTTGGTTGTGGATTGACATCTTATGTCCAAACCACCTGATGTCTCTGTGCCCAAAACGATTTTGATGGCCCAGTCAAGTAAACCAATCTCTTAAGTCATGTAATTGTTGACGCCTTGCACTGCAAGCCCATCAACACGATTACTTCCTGCCTTACTCATGTAATTGTTGATACCTTGCACTGCAAGCCTATCGTACAATGAAACGAGTCTTGACAGTTGACAAGATTGGAAAGACATCAAGTTTCACTTGATATTTGGTTGAGGAACGGAACCTTTAAAATGTTCAGTTTTATTATGTTTTAATTCTTATAATTAATTGATTTATCTTGCTTTGGTTCTGTGATTTCAGGTTCCATAACCTAATCATCGAATCTGATGTCGACCGACGCTACTATAGTGTCGATCGATACAGAATAACCAAAAGCAATCCGCGATAACCGATCAATCCAATTGATCCGGTTTTGAATACCAGTCAGTGTCGATCGATGCTACACTAGCATCGGTCGATACCAACCTAATCAAAACAATCGCAATTAAACCATTCATAGTTTTTCAACCATTGTTAACCAAGCTCGATAACCGGTCCAATCCAATTGAACCGATTCATCAATCTCGCGAGGTTTGTGTCGACCGACACAACTCTTGTGTCGATCGACACTAGGCGAAAAGTTTTATTCGGGTTATCCTTCTGTGTCGACCGATACCCGTTTGGTGTCGATCGACACAGGGCGATGAACCCTAATCGTTTTGCAAGTTAAAACCCTAAAACTAGATTTTAATCAAAACGAATTTCAGCATGCTTGTATCAACTATACAGAGATCCAGATTCATCTAATCTAATCAACATGCTATAGATTCAATGGAACCCTAAAGCTCTGATACCACTGAAGGAATTTCTAGCAGTTCTAATCAGGATTAGCAACCCTAGTCTGAATTCCGAGCCTAGGATCTAAGGTTCATATAATTGAATCTATAGGATCTCAGATTACCTGGTGAATATGCAGTGGAAGTCTTGCAAGTAGTCGAGATCACGAAGCACCTCAAACGCTGTGCCTCTACTGGTATCCACACGCGCACAAACTAGACAGCAGGGATGCTAGTGCCTATAAGAGATCTAATCTCCAGAGAGGTTTCTGTCTGTGTTCTGGTGGCTGTGTATTAGGTTAAGTTGGAGTTTAGGTCGACCATATATCTTATATATGTCGACTTAAACCGCCACGGGATTAACCAGCGATTAAACCAAGTCAATATGTTAATCCGCGAGTTTTGTCGACCGACACACTTATCTGTGTCGATCGACACGGCCCCAGAATTTCAATGCCGAATGCATATCATATATGCATTCGCTAGATCATTACACTAATGATCAACCTCGTCTACAATGTCCAGTTTTCTTAGGTGTGTGACCCTGTAGGATCATATAACACTAGCAATGAGTTCTAAACTCATTGATCATAAGTGGCTTCTAGCAAAGCATTATGACTACCTAGTATTATATGATTGTCTCATCTCGACAATACGACTTTCACTTAGAGTAAGTACAATAGATTTCAGGACATTACCAACACTCAGTCGTCATGCTTAAAATGTGCATCACCATCATCACTGCTAGAGCCACCTGCACCTGCATTCCTGGGATACTGTGGATATTCTCCCCCTGAGTTGGGCACACATTAGACAAAGATAATTAATACACATGAACAAACATAGTGAATGAGAGGATAGGAGACACATACTGGCAATACAACGTTGAATGTATCGAAGACCATTGATGGCCTTGTCAATGTCACGCTGCAGATCCGGAGCCTGTGCATCTTCTTCATTGTCTGATCCACGACCTGCTTTGGGGTTCAGAAAGACATTCAGAGGGTAACCAACCGGAACTCCATCTAAGGATACCACATTCACATCCCTTTGGAAGTAGAGCAGCTGGAAAATCAGATTGGGGAATATAATCTTCATGTCCGCTTGTGGAGAGTGAGCCATATCCATGATTTGATCATATTCTAGACACCCAAAGTTAAAGTTTTTTCCTTGATGCATCATGTATATGAATCGAAGCATCTCTTTGACCAAAGTTGTCGTGTTGGAGCTAACAATCCAGTTAGAGCAACACAGCTTGTAGAGAACTTGAAGCTTCGGAAGTCGATGCTTGGATTGAACCCCTTCCCACCTTTTGCGTCTTCCACCAGTGAGTATAGACATTACTTGGTCAATGTTCTCTTCATCCTAATCTGTTGGGTTTCTTGTATCCGATGTGAAGAGCATCCGATTTATGAGCTCGGTGTGAAATCATACATCTCACCACGAATGTAAACAACCCTAGAGCCACCTCTTACCTCCGAGTCACACAGGTTTTCTAGAAATTCCTTAACCCGGCGTGGATAATAAGGCGATACATGTAAGACAATGTATATCAGACCAGCCTTTTCAATAAACTCCTTTACCTCCTTGAGATTGGAGTCTCCTAGCTGAAGAAGTTTCTGATCGAGAAATGCTCGGGGTTTCAGTAGAGCATAGCGATCCTTGGCCTTACTTGATGAGAAGCGAGAGTTCAAAGGCTGCATATTCAGACTCACCACTTCTGGATATTTGAAGAATATATCTGAGAACACTTGTATGTTTGCAGTGTAGTGCTCTTCAAACTCCCAGTACGGAGGCTTGTGCTTGGATGCTAATTCTTCGTCGTCAGATTCCAAATCGTCAGTCTCTGGTGAGGGGGTGCCGGTTCTTTCCCGGGGCGATGAGATTGATGAGAGCTGCCTCTGGCTCTTCCCGGAGCGATGAGAGTGATGTGATGAACTCAGAGAGGTTGCATGTCGAATTGCTTCAGATGAGGGTTCGCATATCGGCTTGAGTCGTTGAACTCTTGAAGGAGATCCGCCCAATCGACGAACGACACGATGAGATGACTGAGAACCATCAGTTTGGGTTAAATCCACGATTGGTGTAGCGGCGATTTCACTATGGTTACCTTGGTTTCGTCGGCGCTCAGCTTCAAAAGATGTTGCCATAAGCTTGGTGGTTTGAGACCGAGTGGAGCGGCGAGGAGACTGAGACATTCTCGAGATTTCGGTGAAGAAGAAGATAAGGTTTGAGAGTTTTACGAAACAGAAGAGCGGCTGCGTGACACAAAACAATCTCCCCCTTCTTTTTGAAAAGAACCTGAAAGTGAGAAATAACCCTAAGGGCCTCTTATGGGCCTAAAAAAAGTCATTAGTAGGCAATAAATTGCGACAAAACAAAAAAAAAACGGGCCCAACACTGATGCCTAAAACATATAAGATCAGGTCCAAACGCATGATTGTAGTCTACATTACTTCAACACTTAGCATAGACTTAGATTTCACAAGATTAACACTCATTCGTAGAGATCCTGAGTGACCCTTTTCCATCATTGAAACATCTAACACTGAGAGAGTATCCAACAACAACAAAGACAAAAAAAAAAAAAATGATGATACTTGTTAAGAATCACAAAATAACTGAGTAAAATAGAAAATATTCCAACTTACTTGTTTGGGGGTATGCCAACATCACAGATGCAGGATTCCCACATAAAGGTTATCTCATATAGACGTAAGAGAGTTGACAGAAATCTTTTCTTAGCCAAGATGCTTACATCATGTTTAACCAATTTTTCAGACATTCGACAAAACTGAGTATCTCAAAGATGACTATAGCCGAGTCTTATCATTTTTGATACTCGAGACATTGGAAGAATGAATATAGATACCCTTGAGTGATGTAGCTCAAATGTTAGTAGTTGATTTGGACAGCTTTCCTCAGCTGAGGTGCTTTCATCCACGAGGGAACACACATTTTCATGACATCAGTCAAGTTATTTAGACAGCTTTCCTCAGCTGAGGTGCTTTCATCTAGTTAGTAACCACATCAAACTATGACTGGTCCGTATATTTGTTTTTTTTAGCTAGAGCAATACCCTTTCACCAAGAATATCTAGTATCCTTCTTCTTATCCAGTAAATGATCAAAACTCAGTACTCATTCAAAACAGTGATCTCATTCAAGAGTAAACTGTTTCAGCAGCCTATCCCAAAGAGAGTGTTTATCATGTTGAGTAGTCACTAAGAATACCTATTTCCTGAGGCATGCTAGTTGATGTTTTTTTTTTTACTTACTTCTATCATGAGAGTTGCATTTTCTTGTGTTCCCCAGCCTTTCCATGATTTAACATACCCCTCAAATAACCTGTAAAACATTTAGAAAATCCCGACTCCAAGAGCCTTTCGTAAGAATAAAAGACTATGGATTTTGAATGATTTTGTATCAGTCGACGGTCTCTCTAGTGTTACATGTTTCATGAAAGCTAGCTTATCCTCAGTCATATCTTCTACACTCTGATATTTAACCACTACAAGAAAATTGATTACTGATAGCATAACCAGATAGCGTTTTTGATGTTTATGCTATCTTTGACTGAACCGTGAATTACAGATAGCGTTTGGTTATATATAAACGCTATTAATGCTTTGAGCGGGATAAAAAATTCACGCGGGCCAAATTTTAATTACTTGGTGCCAATGAATTAACTCTAAACCGCTAAGAATTCGTTAAGCGGCAAAAATATACCAAACACACATCGACCTCTATACCCCAATTACTCTCTTTCTCTCTTTGTCCAATCTGTTCATGAGCTAGAAATCTCTATATCCTTCTCGATTTCTCACTCTGACACTCAATTTCGGGTTTCTACTGTCACGATTTAGCATCTTCTTTAACCCAATTTAGCTTAAAATCTCAAATTACCTTCTTCGATTAATCTTGGTCACTCTCTCTTCTTCGTTCTTGCATGTTCATCACATTGGCTCGATTTCGCACTTTTCACTCAATTACTTTGTGTTATCGCCAAGTCGAAACCCTAATTTGACTCTTAGTTGCCTAGGAATCTTGGGTTCTCGATAATTTCTCAAACGAAGCAAAATCAGATATCAAAGGTAAATCTGATTAGAATATGTATTGATACGAAGTAGACAAGTATCGATTATGCTAACTCTATCTGTTCATTTTTTTGTTTTACAGAGAGATATCACGGCTGAAATCTGCTAAAGGTATGTGAAATTTAAAGGGTAGTACTTTGAATTTGTGTTTGGTTATATTGTTTACAATCTTAAATCAAAGCTGGGTTTATTGCAGAGAACTTTGGGGTTCAGAACTTGAGATCGTAATAGATGCAAGTGATACGGATTTGAACGTAACATATTGACTGGTATTGCTGAATCATGGGAGTCTTTGATTGCTGGAATGATGCAGCTTCTTAAAGGGGCATCAATGTACATTGTTGGAGATTGAGCATGACATGGTAAGTGTATATATAACCATGTTTCCACGGGTTTCTTTATTTTCTGTCTTATTACCTTTTTTTTTTTTGTAGATGGTTGAGTCTGATTCGAGTGAACATCAAGTAGAGGAGACGGTTGTGAAATAGACACACACACACACACACACACACGCAAGGATAGAACAATGAACGAGCCAAGGAGATTGTCCTTCAAGTAGAGGAGATGGTTGCAGAGATAATACATCATGAAGAAAGTCCTAATGGCGTCAGCCAAAATGGCTTAGTACCTGCTACCCCACATCAACTTATATTCAACAAAGAATATCTAAAGATAATCAATTACATCTCTTTCTCAAATTTTGTTTTCTTCTCTACTGATGTATGCTTTACTTGTAGACTTCCAAAGATTAATTAATATGTTAACTTGTGTAGACTTTCTAGACTTTGCTAGCTAGACTTTGTTTTTAACTAATGAATGGTAATAGACAAGAAAATGACTTAGGACTTGTTGGCTGATCGGATGATGGTTTGGTGGATTTTCTTGATTTCTAAATTATTTATACTTTCTTGTTTAGTTTGATTTTAACTTATGATTAAGGAGTCAAACGTATAGCTTGTCCTTGTCTTGTGTTCTTGCTTTGAACATTGCTGTGGGATTAACGAGAACGGTACAGTTAAGCTTATGGGTCGTCACAATGGTAAGTTATCCATGTCTTCTATTTTTACTTTGAACATTACAGTTAAAAACCTATCGAGCTTTTACTGAGTAAAGGCTACTCTACAGGATTCATAGCGATGTATGCTACATTAGCCAACAGAGATGTTGATTGCTGCTTGATTCCCGAGTCACCATTTTACCTCGAAGGAGAAGGTGGACTCTTGGAGTACATAGAGAAACGGCTCAAGGAGAGTGGTCACATGGTGATTGTTCTTGCTGAAGGAGCATGACAAAATCATTGTCTTCTATTGGATTGTGTATATATATAAGTTTTTTTAACTTTGGTTTTGCGTCTAAATAGATGTATACTTTTAATTTAGTGGAGAAATGAGATGAGACATTCTACTAAGGATTTATATCAATCCTGAAAAGTCCAATTTTCTAAAGAATTACTAGGGTATAAAATGAAAACCACATCTATACCCTAAACCCCAAAACTTCTTTTTATTTCTCACTTATATTATTACACTTGTTGTATAGACAAACTAATAATAATTTATTTTAGAGTATAAATAAGGTTTAGGGTTTGAACCCTAATCATATACCCCAAAACATTAATAAAAGGAAATAAAGTCAGACCTTAAAGACTTAAATCCTACACTTGTAACATTAAACCCTAAATATAAAACCTTAATTCCTCACTAAACACAAACCCTAAACCCTAAATTTTTAATCCTTAATCATATACACTAGATTTGAAACTTTATCTCTATATCCTAAACCTTAAACTTTTAACCCTTAATCATAAACACTAGATTTTAAATTTAAAAATCTTATCTCTCTACCCTAAACCCTAAACTTTTAACCCTTAACCATTTAACACTAATTTTTAAACATTGGTTAATATAACAAAAATTTAATACTTTGATTAATATAAAAAAAAACATTGAATATATAATTTATTTTTATTGAGTTACCACATATTATAAAAATATCACACTAATTAAAAGGAAATAATTGACAAAAAAATTAGTCTGAGCCCTTCCATAGGCTCGGGATACCCCCAGGTTAATCAAAAAAAAAAAAAAAAAAAAAAAAATAATTGACAAAAAAATTAAAAGGAATAAAATAACAGAAATGTTAAACTTGAAACTGTAATAAAAAATCTAGTCTTAACAAAAACAACAAATAAAACTGGTTTTTCATTGGTTAAGACATAGAAATAAGGATCACACTTTTTTTATTATCCACCTTTAGATCATAATAAAATCAACGGACATAACTCATTGTCTTCAATTCCTCTTCTCACCTTTTTTCACGAAAGCTCTTTCTCATCATTCGCCCATCTCTTCCATGGTTTCTGATTAGGGTTTCGAGTTTTGCATTTAGGGCTCCATGGTTTCACGAAAGCCCCTTCTCATTGCTTTCGAGGTCTCACTTTATTTTGAATTAAGGTTTCTTCTTTTGTGTGTTTTGGGTTTTGATTTTGCAATTTTCAGTTTTAAAGTGAGCGTAGTATTTCAATAATCCGCTTATGTGTTAGGATTCTCCGAATATTTCCGTCGCCGTATTCTTCTCTCCGACCACATCGTCGCCGCGTCACCCAAGAAGAGAATGTTGTTAGACGGTAGTCACGTTTATCTAATCGCTGATTACAATTAAAATCGGCTCCTTTTATTTACAGTTTCTTACATACAACTGTTCTTATTAACGATTTTGGCTATGTAGGTGTTTGCAATCTCTGTATTGGAGGCGTGAAGTTTGTTCTAGACCATGATATTGTGTTCAGGAGCATAAGGTTTGAAGCATTACATAGCCAAGCTGGAAAGAATCTAACTTAGTATTTTCAATGGGTGAGTTCATACACCTTTGTTTTCAGTTGTGGCTTGTTAAAGTTTTACGAATCTAACTTAGTAATTTCATTTATCTTAGATATCAGTCTTTGCACGCAGTAGTGACGGACAATGGACGAACCAGTTGGAACTGACTCCACCAATTCTTGATGAGTCTCTGACTGAATACGAAGGAGAGATTCAACGGATGTATGATTCGAGGATTCACGTTTTCTCGCCCTGGGACTATGGTCGGTTGGGAAAGCTGTTTTTTTCTTCGGTTTGGGTCATTGGTTTAATTGTAATCAAAAACCGATAATCGGTTTAAGTTTATTAATAAAGTATTTTAATTATTTTAAGATCATTTTCATTTTTATTTAATTCATTCAATTTATGATTTTATAACAATTGTGTAATTAAATTTTTTATTAATTTCATATATATTTGACAAAAAATTGAATTTCATATATCAATTATCAACTTCATGTATAGATGATATTTACGTAATGCTATTATATAGCTAATTCATAATACTGAATAAATACTATTGTATTTTAATCTATGGGAAAATGGTCAGAAAAATCTTCAACTATCAAATTTCGGCCATTTAAAGCTTGAACTATCGAGTAGGCTATTTTAAGCATAGATTTTTTTGTTGATTATCTGAAATAATACTAAACTTTCGTTGACCAGGCCAAATTAGACACGACGTTAAGTCGTTTAACGAAGAGAGTTTACGGTGTTAATGAAACGTTAATGGGGTTCCATAAGTCACAAAACGACACCGTTTTGATTAATATAAAAATGAAAAATGTCATAATAATCTTGAACTTTCAAATTTCTGCCATTTAAAGCTCTAACTTTCGAATTTCGGCTATTTAAAGCCCCAACTTTTGAATTTCGGCCACTGAAGCATTTAACTCTTTACTTTCAAAAGCTTATACCTTGGTTCGACTCTTAAAATTTTTTATTTTTATTATTTTTTCATAAAATCGACATGTATGCATCTCCATTGCACACCTTGAAGCCCTTCCACTTTCAGCCTTTTCGCTAGAACATCTCCTATAGTAGTTGATGCCTTGGCACTGCAAGTACGGTCACACTCTAGTGAGTTCTTGACCGCGTGTTCTACGGTTGAAGCTGTTGTCACTACTCTCCTATTATTTCTGTCGATTACGTTTGTTGTTATGTACTTGATCGACATGAACAATCTTAGGACATATCGTTTTAGAATTGTCATTGTCCACAAACAAACTGTTTTATTTGAAAGTTCAAAGAAACCTCAAGACATTATAAACACTGAAAATGTCATAAAAGTAGTGAATAAGGATATTTCATGCTCTGATTGTGTTTTCTTAGTTTTCTTGAATATTTTGTTTTGAGGTTTAAATTTGTTTCAGTGTTTACAATATCTTGAGGTTTCTTTGAGTTTTAAATAAAATAGTTTGTTTGTAGAAACAATGACAGTTCTAAAAAGATATGTCATAAGGTTGTTCATGTCGATTAAGTGCATAACAACAAACGTAATCGACATAAACAATGGGAGAATAGTGACAACAGCTTCAGCCGTAGAGCACGCGGTCAAGAACTCACTCTAGTGTGGCCGTACTTTCAATGCCAAGGCAGCATCTATTATAGGAAAGGTTTTAGTGATGAGGCTAAAAGTTGAAGGGCTTCAAGATGTGCAAGTGATAGACACACATGCATATGTTATAAAGAGATTAAAAAAGGGTTTAAGAGTCGAACCAAGGTATGAGCTTTTGAAATTAAAGAGTTAAATGCTTTCAGTGGTCGAAATTCGAAAGTTGGGGCTTTAAATGACCGAAATTCGAAAGTTGGAGTTTTGAATAGCCAAAATTTGAAAGTTCATGATTATTATGACATTTTTCCATTTTTATTAGTCAAAACGGTATCGTTTTGTGACTAACGGAACCCTATTAACGTTTGATTACCACCATAAGGTCTCTCCATTAAACGACTTAACGTCGTGTTTAATTTGGCATGGTCAACGAAAGTTTAGTATTATTTCATACAGTCAACAAAAACTCTATGCTTTAAATGGCTTACTAGATAGTTCAAGTTTTAAATGGCCGAAATTTGAAAGTTCAGGATTTTTCTGACCATTTTCCCAATATTGCAGATATTAAAACACTATTGTAGTTTAATATATTGCAGATATTAAAACGCTATTGTAGTTTAATATATTGCAGACACTAAAACCCTATCTTAGAAATACAGTTCATAGCATTTACAAAAAACGCTATCTAAAGTCCTAGACTTTTTATCGCGGTCGATGACATAGCGGGTGACACAACGCTATCGTATCGATACATTGCGTTTTTCGGCAGCTATTAATACGCGAATTTCTTGTAGTGAACATTTTATGAATATGATCCATTCATCTTTGTCAACCATGTTCCAAGTTCATTATTCCAATTTGATGAAAAGAAGAGTATTAGTACCGTACTTGTTGATCGCTTGTTTCATGCACATTGATCATGTGCAGCAACTACAAAAACCTCTGCTTGTGCTTTTGTATGTGTGTACCACTTTGACCAGATTCGGTTTTTGTTCACGTTGATACCCGTGTATCTCCCAACTAACGGATAGTATCCAAGTGTGTCCTTCTGAACATCCATGTCTCCACTTGAGTAACCCCTTGAATAACCTGCGATGCATGAGTTCATGGTAGTATTATACTCGACATTTTCAGTACCTTTATTTTAATATCGAAAAGGCTGTGATGACTGATGCTGATAACCACAATCTACTTTGAGACTGAAATACACATCCAGTGTTTTAATTTCAAGGGAGAACATTCTCCTATACATCTCGTTATGCACTAGACTTTTACTTGATGACACACTTATTCCAACATGAGAATATGTCCCATGCCCTTCAGCTTTATCAAGACTCGAGTATTAACAATTTTGATGTTACTCCCAACTCTATGTCCATACACAGTATTGTTATCGCTTCCAAGGATGAGAATAGTCCCGTCTCCTCCTCCTCTTTCGAATACTTGATGCGGTAGACCTTTAACCAGCCTTTCTTGATCTAAACATGTAGGATCCTCAAATTCTCTCTGGCACAGCTCTGTTCTTCTTACAGAAACACTTTGTTCCTCTGTTACACTTTGAGATTCCTGTTCAGATGAAGGTGCTACATGGATCTAAGATGAGGTCACATGATGCTCCTTGATACACACATACACATGTGACTGATTCAATTAGTTCCTTGACATCTTCTTCTTGATGCTAGTGTTATGTCGCCTGATCACATTCACCGCCATCTCTTCAGGGTTATTCGTGACCTGATACTCATCTTTGGTAGGTGTTGGTTCTATTTTCTTAGAACACACATGGTACTTCTCACTGTAATCCACTCCATTAGTAACAAAGAAATTACTGAATAACTCGTCAGCCCTTGAAGGAAGACTACCTTCATACAAATCCTTCTTTGCAATCCAGACTTTTCCAAGATGTTTCGGCTCAATATGGCAGCGATTTCCTTTCCATGCATTTGCACTCCTATATTTCAACCTCCAACATGCTGCTTTTTTGTATTTTTCTTACCACACACATAACAACCTTGTTTTTGATGTCTAAAGTTTTCTTGAATGCTATGTTGTTGTTCCATGAGGGTGTCTTTAGAATTTATCCTATCTTGATTCATGTTTGGTTTCACAGCAGGAACAAACTTGATCATACCTCTAGTGAGACTCAATTCCGCCCCTCCTGAATAGCCTAATCCTCAGTTAACTTTAGGAGGCTGACCCATAGACAGTAGTTTGTCCAAATTCTTGGTTCCATTGTTCAGCATTGATATGCTCGGAGTTTGAAATTCCCTAAGGTCAACTGCAAGTGCACAGAACAATTGTAGTATCTAGGGGTCGAACCACAGAGACTCAATAAATCCTACGATAGACTATAGAATGTCAAGTTAAACTAGGATAAACAATTAAGAAAGTAAGTAACTAAGCAGAAAGTAAATCAGTAGCAAGAACGGTTTGTAAGTAATCAACTAAAAGCGCTAAGTCTAGGGAGTTCTCAGGAAATCAGACAAGCAGATTAAATATTCAGTCAGGATCAAATTAAGTCCGGTTCTAGAACTCAAACACGGATATAGAACTAACCAACTTTCGTTGCGAGAATTCACTAAGTCTAATTAGTAGAAACCCAAATTTCTTTGCAATTCCTAACAGATTAAACTAGCCTTAAGTGCAGGTTCGATTTGTTCACAATTCAATTAAACCAAATTTCTTGGACAGTGAACTCTATCTCTCTGGTCAAATCTCCAAAATGCTCCAAAATGCTCCATAATCTCCAATTCCGCTCCAAACGTGCATGTACCTAATAACACCTGTAAATGACTCTAAGAAACACGAAAAGACTCTAAAACATACTTATATCATGGTCTAAAACCGGTGAAAATCATGATATATCAACTCCCCCACACTTACCCTTTGCTTGCTCTCAAGCAAAACAGAGAACTAAAATGTAGTGAAGAGGTTTGAAAACTTTCAGAAACTCTTTTCATCTTAGAAGCAAAAACACTCAGATTCCCCTTAGTAAGCCACATGAAAGATTCACCTGTAGACATCAAGACCAACATATACTTCCCCCACACTTAGCAACTGTCCCGAGTAAGCTCCACAATCACATTCAAGCATTCAAATTCACCGTACTGACTTCTATAAGTATTTAAGTGCGGTCTCACCTAAGGAGTATCGATCAAAGGGCACATGGAATCTTACTTTGTTAGCTCTAGACCACCATACTATCTTTTCTGGTTCATTTCTTCTCTTTTCCCTTCCTTAGCAACTGATTTTTCCTCACTGGGTATCATTTTATTTTATTTTATCAGTGCTCTTCCCGTTATGGGGTGTACTTTGGACACATTCCATGGATGCACAAGAGGTAATAGTGGTAGCTACCACTCCTGCGACCACTTCGGAGCTACTAGCTCATCCTCAATTTATTACTCTTTTTTTTTACTTTAAGGAAGGGGAGAAGGGAACCTTACTTGGGGTTTGATTGGGAGAGCATTAGGAAGAGCATTATGCTTTTTATTAACCAATCATGTTTTATTTAAAAAGCATATAGAAGAGCATTTAGAAGATGCAAATGCTTTCAAATGCTTATGCTCTCTATGCTCTCGTTTAAAAGCTGTGTCAGAACTAACAGAGGAATACGACTCAAGGTATATCAAGCCCTTAGGTGAGAAAATTAAGTCAAAATTAATGGTGAAGTCAGTAAAGGATCCTCTGATGCCTGAAGTGATGTGGATGTTCTCAGTAGGCTGATCCGTGTTGGGGTTTTCTATTAGTCGTAGATTGATCTGCAAGCTCATCCCAATGGTTACTTAAGTTCATGCAAGTGTTGTTAACTTCTCAAAAATTCACTGTTTCTTACTTAAACTGTTTTGACTCGATAAAACAATTTTTTTAAAACAAAAATTGACTCTAAGAAAACAAAAAAGATTAATGTCAGTACCACCTCCCCCACACTTGAAACGCGTTGTCCACAGTAGTGTCAAGCTTAGGGTCGTCAAGAAAAGAAACCGGAATGAAAACAAACCGAAAAAGGGTCAGATCACTTACCTGTCATCGGCATGTGTCGATCGATGCCACTAGGGTGTCGATCAATGCAAGGCGAATATGCTCACGGTTAAGCAGATAACCGGTGTCTGAACCGCAATTGAATTGGCAAACCGTAAATTGCAACTGTATCGACTGATGCACTATGTGTGTCGATCGATGCAGTGTGATTCTGCTTGTTTCTCTCGGCTTTGAACACACAAAAACAGAAAATCAAAAACACCAAATCAAAAATGAATAATCAAAACAAAAACGAACCTAACAGTGGGTTGCCTCCCACTCAGCGCTTGTTTAAGGTCATTAGCTTGACCTTTCAGCTGAATTAAGCAGTGGGTGCAACATCCAGAGGCAAAATCTGACCTCATGGAATCTCGGCCTTAGCCCAATAATGCTTTACTCTCTGTCCATTTACAGTGAATTCATTACCTTCCGGGCTGATTAGAACGACAACTCCATAAGGACATACCTCTTTGATCGTGAAAGGACCAGACTACCTTGATCTCAGCTTACCTGGAAACAATTGCAAATGGGAGTTATACAAAAGTACCTAATCATTAGGCTCAAATTGTCTAGAGACAATCTTCTTGTCATGATAAGCCTTAGTCCTCTCTTTGTACAACTTTGAGTTCTCATAAGCAAAATGTCTAATCTCATCCAACTCATTAAGCTGCACCAATCTCCTCTCTGCAGCAGATTTAAGATCAAAGTTCATCTGCTTCACAGCCCATACTGCTTTGTGATCAAGCTCCACTGGCAGATGACATGCTTTTCCATACATCAGATGAAATGGAGTAGTCCCAAGTGGTGTCTTGAATGCAATCCGGTAAGCCCATAGTGCATCATCCAGCTTTGCTGCCCAATCCTTCCTTGTCTTCCCAACTGTCTTCTCTAAGATCTCTTTGATCTGTCTGTTAGAAACCTCGACCTGCCCACTAGTCTAAGGGTGATAAGGAGTAGCAACTCGGTGATGAACTCCATGCTTCTTCAGCAGGTTCTCGAAGACCTTATTAATGAAATGAGATCCTCCATCACTAATTACTATACGAGGTACTCCAAATCTAGGGAATATGATGGTCTTAAATAGCTTAATAACCACCGAAGAATCATTGGTTGGAATAGCTATTGCTTCCACCCACTTAGACACATAGTCCACAACAACCAATATGAATTTATTCCCATAAGACGAGGGAAAAGGACCCATGAAATCTATGCCCCAGCAATCGAAAACCTCAACCTCAAGAATGAAATTCTGAGGCATCTCATGCTTCTTACTGATTTTCCCTCTCCTCTGACAGGCTTCACACTGAGAAAAAAAAATGAATGAGCGTCCTTACACATCGTAGGCCACCAGAAACCTGCTTGTAGAACCTTAGACACAGTCTTGAAAGTAGCAAAATGTTCAGCATAATCTGATCCATGACAGTGGAATAAGATATCTGGAACCTCTGATTCAGCAGTGCATCTCCTGTGAAGTTCATCCGAACAGTGCTTGTAGAGATAAGGCTCATCCCAATAGTACCGTATAAGCTCTCTGATGAACTTCTTCTTGGCATACCCCTTTAACTCATATGGTTCAGTCTCTGCAGCCAGATAATTAGCTATATCTGCGTACCAGGGTCAAGTGCTCGTCGCGACAGCATGAACTTCGAAGTCGTAATGTCCAACTTGAACCTTAAAAGGTTCTGGGTTCGTATTCGCACAACAACGATCGTTGAATAGAACAACATCTATCGTTGCGTCCTTGTCACATGCATCGATCGTCGCAGATGGTGCATCGATCGACGCAATGCGATTAATCCGACAGTTCTGCAGATTTCTGTCCAAATCCATCTCAAACATTGTCCCGATCATATTGACATTCTCTTCAGGCAAAAAATAATTAATGGGCACGTCTTCTTCAACTAGAATCCTGGACAGATGGTTAGCAACTCCATTCTCAACTCCCTTCTTGTCCCTCACTTCAATGTCAAACTCCTGAAGCAACATAATCCATCTCAACAATCTTGGTTTAGCATCCTTCTTCTCCATCAGATACTTCAGAGCTGAATGATCAGTGTGTACAATCACTATGGAACCAAAAAGATAGGGGCGAAATTTCTCAAATGCAAAGACAACAACCAACAACTCCTTCTCTGTAGTGGCATAGTTTCTCTGCGCATCATCTAATGTCCTCCTGGCATAGTAGATAGCATGAAGCTTTTTGTCCTTCTTCTGCCCCAGAACAGCTCCTACAGCATAATCACTTGCGTCGCACATTACCTCAAAAGGTAGATCCCAATCTGGTGGCTGAACTATAGGAGTACTCACTAATGCTTGCTTGATCTGTTCAAATGCAGTCTGACAATCTGCAGTGAACTGAAACTTGGTATCCTTACACAGCAAAGCAGTTAGTGGTCTAGCAATCATACTGAAATCCTTGATGAACCGTCGATAGAAAACAGCATGTCCCAGAAAGCTCCTCACAGATTTCACAGAATCAGGCGCTTGAAGGCTGGTCATGACCTCAATCTTAGCGCGGTCTACTCCGATGTCTGCTTCAGACACTCTATGTCCAAGAACAATGCCATCTCTGACCATGAAATGGCACTTCTCCCAATTAAGAACCAAATGCTTCTCCTCACATCTAGCTAGCACTTTGCACAAATTATCCAAGCAATCATTATAAGATGATCCATAGACTGAAAAATCATCCATAAATACCTCCATAAAGTCCTCAATCATATCAGTGAATATGGACATCATGCATCTCTGGAAGGTGGCTGGTGCATTGCAAAGTCCAAAGGGCATCCTACGGTATGCAAATGTGCCATATGGACAAGTAAAGGTAGTCTTTCCCTGATCCTCTGGATGGATGGGAATCTGGAAGAAACCTGAATATCCATCGAGGAAGCAATAGTAAGGGTGATTTGCTAACCTCTCCAGCATCTGATCTATGAAAGGTAAAGGGAAATAATCCTTCCTTGTCGCAGCATTGAGCTTCTTGTAATTTATGCACATCCGGTGTCCAGTCACAGTCTTTGTAGGAATCAACTCGTTCTTCTCATTTTTCACTACTGTAACTCCACCCTTCTTAGGCACAACATGGACTGGACTAACCCAATCACTGTCTGAGATTGGATAGATAATCTTTGCATCTAGGAGCTTCATGATCTCCTTCTTAACCACATCCTTAAGATTAGGATTCAGCCTCCTCTGATGCTCAACAGATGTCTTTGACTCGTCCTCAAGATGTATCCGATGCATGCACAGCTCCGGAGAGATACTTGAAATGTCATCAAGAGAATAGCCAAGAGCTTTGCGATGCTTGCGCAGCTTGCTTAGCAGTAAAGTGAGCTCTGCGTTGTTCAAACTAGCATTAACAATCACTGGATATGTCGAATTAGGTCCAACAAATGCGTTCCTTAGCCCGGATGGAAGTTGTTTCAGCTCAATTTTCGGGGCTTTTTCCTCTGCCCAATCACTGTCGACCTGCAACGATCGATGCGTTGCATGTGTCGATCGATGCAGAGTCGCGTCGGACACATCCAAATGCATCATCTGCTCAGCAGAATCCATTAGCCTCGCATAGCATATTGAGGGCTCGTCTTGCCGATGCTCCAGCTCCATTATAGAGCTCGGTAAAGCTCTCTCCAGTGGATCCTCAACATGAGTTCTATGAAAGTAATCCGCAGCCAAATCACTGAGAGTATCCACATAAAAGGTCTGTCCGTCGATGGTTGGTCTCTTAACCAGCTTGTCCATATTAAAACTCATCTTCAGATCACCCACATTTAGAATTATAGTTCCATTCCTGCAGTCAATCATAGCACCTGCAGTGGCCAAGAATGTTCTACCCAGAATTAATGGATCCTTTGGTTCTTCCCCATACTACAGAACCACAAAGTCAGTAGGAATCACACATTCACCAATTCTTATTGGCACATCTTCCAGCATCCCTTCAGGTATCCTGACTGTTCTGTCAGCTAGGACTAATGAGATCCTAGTAGGCATAAATTCAGTCATCCCAAGCCTCTTAGCAACAGAGAAGGGCATGAGGTTCACACTAGAACCAAGGTCACATAGAGATATCTCAAATATGTCCCTGTAGATACCACAATCCAACACAAAGCTTCCTGGATCTTTCAACTTCTCAGGAATTCTGCCCTGAATCACTGCACTACATATTTCAGTGATCATCATCACACTCCTCATCTGTCGAGTTACCAGCAAGTAGGTCTTTAAGACATCTCTTCATCACAGGAGTAGTCTGCAGAGAGTCAATCCAAGGCACTTCAACCAACACCTTTTTAATGATCTCTTTGCACTTAGCATACTGCCTATCGTTCTTAGCCTTCCTGGGGTTCTTAGGGAAAGGGACCTTAGGCTTGTACACCCTTTCATTTGACTTCTTCAGCTTTTCTGCGTTTGAACTCTCGACAGTCACCTTGCGTCGATCGTTGCTGGTGTGGCATCGATCGTGGCTAGGTGATTCTGCTATGACTTTTGCGTCTAGCTCAGGCTCAGGATCTTTGTTTTCACCTTGCATCGACCGTTGCATTGGTGCGTCGATCGATGCATTGCGAAGTCCGCGGATCTCATCTTCCATTTCTTCAATTTTCACGTTATCTTCTAACCTCAACTGCTTTTTCTGGGCAGGAAACAGCTCCTTACCACTTCTCAATGTCACTGCATTGCAGTGGTACTTAGGATTAGCATCAGCTCGTCTGGGAAGAGATCCATCTTGCCTCTTAACATATCCATCAGTCTGCGCAACCCGAGCATCAAGCTCTTTCACATGTGTGCTCAAGGATTCAAACTTCCCATTCAGATCTTCATACACAACATCCAACTTCTTGTTGAAGTCTACCACAGTCTTAGTCTGATCTTTCAGTAACTGTTCCATCATTGCTTCCATCTTGCTCTCATGAGCATTAGCCGCAGGAGGTGTCTGATATGAGGATGATCCATAAGTCCTCTGATTACCTTGCTGAAAAGGTTTCTGAAAACCAGCAGTCTGTCCACCATTGAAGAACCTATTACCTTGCTGATTACCAAACATGTTCCCTTGGAATCCAGAGCCATTGATGTAGTTCACATCCTCTTCCTGGTGATCTTCTTCAGCTCCAAACACCTCAACTTCCTGAGCAAAGTGGACAGCTTTCTTTCCAGCCAACAAACTACAAACAGTGTCCAACTTTCTCCTAATATCAGCTATCTCCTGATTATCTATCTTCCCACCAGACTCTTTCCTTCTCCTATCAGCAGTCTTGGTGCTATTACTACTCACCAAGTTATCAATCAGTGTCTTAGCTTGTTCAGGAGTCCTTGTGTTGAAATTTCCATTGCTGGAACTGTCCAACGCAGTCTGGTAGTGGAGATCAATACCTCTGAAGAATATGCCAAGCAATGTCACTTCAGTGAATCCATGATGAGGACAGTCACGTTGGTACTTCTTAAACCTCATCCAAGCAGCCTTACGAGGCTCTGTAGGACCTTGGGAGAAGGTGAGAATATCCTGTCTCGACTGATCAGAGCGAGCATCATCATAAAAGTGCCTCAAAAAATCACTCTTCACAACATCCCAAGTAGTAAACTTCCCAGGTGGAAGTTGTTTCAGCCAAGCTGCAGCATCTCCAGCGAGAGAAAAGGGGAAGAGTTTGAGATACATGTAGTCATAGTTTACCCCATCGTACTTCATCCCAGTGACAACGTCTTCAAACTCATCAATGTGGTCCATGGGCTGCTCATTTGGGAAACCATGGAAAGCATTCTGCCTCAGAATAGAGTAGTAGACAGTCTTGATCTCGAAGTCATTCCTCTCAAAATCAGGAGGTACAATCGCTGACCGGTTAGCATGGAACTAGACGGTTGTAGTCAGCAAGAGTCCTCTCAGCAGCAGGAGAATTAATCATCTGACCTTGAGGCTCAGGCTGTACAGGATCAGGGATTACACGTCCCTCAGCATCGAGCCTTTGTCCCTCGTTGTTGTACCGGTTGTTCTGTCGGTCTCTCAGAACACCCTCAGCATCAGGTATCAAAATCAATCAGTTGTTGTTCATCCTTGTTCTCTGACCCTTTCTGTTCGTTCTCTCTAGTCTAGCAAGCTCCTCAATTCTGAGATTCACGAGATTCGGGTTCGGACCACTTCTGATCTCACGCTTACGCATAAACCGTCGGTAATCACACTGTGTCGATCGACGCAAAGATATGCAACGATCGTTTCAACTCGAGAGTCGCCTTGTGTCGATCGATTCAGAAGATGCGTCGATCGATGCAAAGAGATTTCAGACCTGGAACACACGAAACAGAGAGATTAGTAACCAAAAATAAAAACAAAAATCCTAGTCTAAACTTTAAATTCAAATCTATCGAGGATTCAAAAGAGTCCCCGGCAACAGTGCCAAAAACTTGATATGCTCGGAGTTTTAAATTCCCTAAGGTCAACTGCAAGTGCACAGAACAATTGTAGTATCTAGGGGTCGAACCACAGAGACTCAAGAAATCCTACGATATACTATAGAACGTCAAGTTAAGCTAGGAGAAACAATTAAGAAAGTAAGTAACTAAGCAGAAAGTAAATCAGTAGCAGGAACGGTTTGTAAGCAATCAACTAAAAGCGCTAAGTCTGGGGAGTTCTCAGGAAATCAGACAAGCAGGTTAAATATTCAGTCAGGATCAAATTAAGTCCGGTTCTAGAACGCAAACACGGATATAGAACTAACCAACTTTCGTTGCGAGAATTCTCTAAGTCTAATTAGTAGAAACCCAAATTTCTTTGCAATTCCTAACAGATTAAACTAGCCTTAAGTGCAGGTTCGATTTGTTCACAATTCAATTAAACCAAATTTCTTTGCAGATAATTAAATTGCTCAACCTAAATAGTTCAGATTCTAAATTACACTTTCGTGTCAGTTTATAAACCTAGAGTCTAGATTCTAAGTGATCAGGTTAGAAACTTGTATTAAGCACAATTCAGGTTGAATAACAAATATGATATGAATCCTTAACTGAATAAACAAATCTAGCAAGTCATAAAATCCCTAACAAGAATCCCTAAACCTAACTATGAATCTACTCAGACATGATTAATGAAAACATAATCAATGAATAAATAAATTGCATTATAGAGAGTAAAGAAACAAAGGGGTTCGAAATCTTCTCCAAAAAGCAGGAAGCAATACAGGTTCAGATCATCCCTAGAAACTTCTAAAAAACTCTCAGCTCAAAGTATGAAAGCGTCCCTAAAACTGTTTTTAAAAACCTAATTATATTAGCCTAATCACGTTTTGGGGCTTCCTTGTAAATACTTAAATTTCTGGGTAAAAGTGCAATTTCTACATTCTTCATTAAACTCGCCGAGGAAATCCCATCTCGCTCGTTTGTCGATCGATGCACAAGTTGTGTTGATCGATGCACTCCTCTGTTTTGGACAGTGAACTCTATCTCTCGGGTTGAATCTCCAAAATGCTCCAGAATGCGCCATAATCTCCAATTCCGCTCCAAACGTACCTAGACCTGTAAACACACCTAAAAGACTCCAAAACATGACAAAAGACTCGATAAATAAGACATATACCATGGTTAAAAGCCCTAAAATCCATGGTATATCAAGCATTCTTATCTTCTTATAGTTTTCAGCAAGATTCTGTTCAAGACAACTATTCTTCTTTTGCTCTTGGTTAAGAGCTTCCTTAGCTTTCTCCATTTTTGCTTCTAGCAACTTGTTTCTATCCTTTTCTTCCGATAGAGCTTGTGTCAGATTCACTTCTGAGGCTGCATTGACGCTCTTTACTGTCTCACCTGGTGGGGTTCTCTCCATCTCAAGAATGTTCACATGAGCTTTCAGCATGGCCTTATCTTTGAGGAGTTGAAGATTTTCAGGACTAAGCTTCAACCAATTGTCATACAGAGTCATGTATTCCTTCTTAACATCAACTTCTTCCTCATCTGAGTCAGATTCCAATCCTTCTATATATTTCTCCTTACCCTTATCTTTCTGAGAAACAAATGCCACAAAGTTCAACATCATCTCTTCCTCTTCATCGCCGTCTTCAGACTCAGTGTCACTGAAGCAGAGAAAGGATTTGTCTTTTCCTTTAGTCGCAGTGGGACATTCAGTGTGCGCATAACTTAAACCTCGACACTCAGAACATGTTTGCTCCTTCTGCTTAACCATTGGACACTCATTTTTGAAGTGTCCAAAACCTTCACATTCATGACACTGCATATCTTTCTTTTCGAAGTTCTGTTACCTTCAGTGCGAGAAGAATGACGCGTAAATCTTTCAGTGTCAACTTTCTGACTCCTCCCAAATGATGTATTTTGACCTTTGTCCATTCTTCTGATCATTTTGTTGAAGTTTCTTGCCATTAATACAAGATTATCTTCCACCTTTTTAACTCTGTCATTTTCTTGGCTAGCACCAAGGGCAATTCCTTGATTGGACTTCTCCTGCTGGTTTGTCACCACCATCTCTTGGGATTTAAGCATTCCAACCAACCTATCAAACTTCATATTATCCGTGTTCATAGAACATTGTAGTATGGCTTTCTGAGCTGATAACTTATTTGGCAAGCATCAGATTAGTTTTTTACTAACTTCTTCTCATTGTATTTCTTACCAAGATGCCGAGAAGCTGCTTATGGTCTCATCATCTTCCATCCACAGATTTTCAAAGCTTGAGGCTAGGTAGTCAAGACGAGTTCGTTTGACACTTTTTCTCCTTCAAAATGATTTACCAGAGTGTCCCAAGCTTCTTTAGCTGATCCACATCCTTGAATGATCTTGAACTGCTCTGTACTTACTACATACATGATTGTTGATATGGCTCTGGAGTTGAACTTAGATGCACTTTTTTCATCATATGTCCATCTTTGGAGTGGTTTTTCAACTCTGGTCTTGTCTTCAAGGATCTCATAAGGCTCTGACCATCTATTCAAAACAGCATTCCAAGCACTCTCATCAATGGAACGAATGACATGTCTCATCCGAACTTTCCAATGACCAAAATTTCCTTCATCAAGCATAATATGTTTTTGAATCGCAATAAACTCCTTCGTATCCATGTTCTCTCCAAGATCTCAACCTGATTAGTGATTGTAGATATCCAAAGGTTGCCGCTCTGATACCAAATGAAAAACAAGAACACCTTATACCAAGATTTTATTGCTTAATTAGAAATCACTTGAACTGTTACAAGAACCTAGTTCAACCAGTTTGACACGACTTCACACTAGTGAATCGAGACTGACCAATTTCTAATCTACCCAATACATTACCTTACACCACCAGTTGCACACCCTCTTATGATCACTCACCAAGAGCTCTCGATCTTAATCTACTCGTGTGTCACACACCCTTTTTTTAATCTCAAGACGGCTAACCTAATTCCCTTAGGTCATCTACCTTATATACTATTGGTGCTCGAGTATCCTCTGCCACACGATCCCTTGTTTCCATATTTGAGCATTTTTTCCATACCTTGCTTCAAGTCCACGTCATGAGTCGCTGACTTGTATCCCACGTCACGCCTTGTGTTATCCTCGTCATCACTTGAATCACACATGTAACACTCTACTTCTTTGAGCTTTCAAATCTGTCAAAGCATCTTTCGTCAAAATCTTTCTCTCCCGTGTTATTGATACACTACAACAAATAAGGTCTAAAGCATCACTTATAAAATGTCAAAAAAATAATTGATGATACTGAAAATCATTTATTAAAAATTGACATTAAATATGTGATTTTAAATCATTTACAGTAATTGGTAATATATTAAGATGATTAACATCATTGATACAAATCATTATTAACTTACATCATTTTTAAGAACTAATACAAATATCCGAATTTATAACAGTTGCTCAAATGAGACATTTGCTCTATTTTATTAGTATCACTTAACTAAAAGATATAAAATTAGCATCAATAATAAATGACACAACATATGTGGTTTAACATCAATTATGATAATTGATACTTGCTTAACATTAGTTGATACAAATCTATGATAATTGATACTTTCTTAACATTAATTCATTCATAATGATAAAAATCTATAGTAATTTAATATTGATACAAAATATAAATTTACATTTTTTAACGCTTTCAAAAGGTTACATTGTTCCAAATAGTGTAACAAGATCAAGAACATAAGAGAAAGTAAAAAGGTAAAGGATAATGAGAAAGGAAATAAAGCCACCAGTAGGTGGTAAAATCCAAAGACCAACAATGACTGCAAGTCGGTGAGCCCAAAGCTTCGAGTGTAGATCAGCAGAGGGTCCAAATGAAGAAGCATCAACAAGTTAGGCTGCCAACGCATCTTTCTGTATGAGGTGGTGAAGCCACCTAGGGCTATTACGAGCAACATAAGATTGGTTAAATCGGGGCCAAGTAGCACTAGCTGCAATGAACCCTGCGACTCTGTTTTTCTCAGTCGAAGTATGGTTAAGACTCCAATTGTAATGCCCCTTTCCCATTCTCCGCTGACCGTCGAGCTGACCGGCCAACAATCAAACAAGAACATGACCGATCGAACCCGAGCAAGTCGAACAGGAAAAGTTCGTCACAGGACGAAGCCAGAGACAGATCAGTTTGAGACAAAGGCTCGCACTAATCCATCCTTGACTCCGCTATCCTCACTTCCATAATACAAGTTGATCACCTTGCACTACTTCAGCGGGTTGTGTCGGATCGGACTAAACACAATATCAGGAAAGCATATTCATTTCTGAGTAAATCAAACGTTCAGCACAACGTTTAATCGTCACTTACAAATCGTTTTTAGCAATACCTAATCATCACGCAAATCAATACAAAGTGGCGTCAAGCCGAACCGAGAGAAAAACCCCAAAACCATCGAATCAAAAGCCCCGCAACAAGCCATCCCGAAACTACACCGAGGACCTCCCGCGTCCGTCGCTGCTTAACCTGAAAACACAAAAAGAGCCTAATGAGCGATCTAAGATCACCCATTGAATCGGCTCCCCACTAAGGCTTCTAATCTATCTAGCATCTATAGATTCCCGCCCGAAACCCAAGATAACAATCAAGCATAGCAAAATAGCCGATCACGCACTACCACGTCGCGTCGAGCCCACACACAATCAATTGCCAAACGAAAGAGAAGGCGATTAGAGGAAATCAGGAGCACTGCGGCACATGTCCCAGATTGACACTCGATCTATCTACCGCGCAACACCAACTACACCAATCACAACGCTGGGCCCTGTTGGTACTGGATTTCCCCTAGGAAATCCGGCCCATTAACAGACAAGACAAAAGCCCGTAATTACGAGCCCATTCCAGAATCAAAGACAGACGGGAGAGCCAACTCTTTTGTTGGGCCCAAGCGAAGCAAGCGCCTTGGAGAGGCCCAGACGATGCCGAAGCCGGAGATAATCGAGCTCGAGCTCGGCAGAGGATGACGTGGAGATAGAGCAACTCGGTCTTCGCCAGTTCAACTGATCCGCGTAAATCTCGGAGATCGTTACAATGATGAGGCCGAAAGATCGGGACGAAAGAGATCGGAATCAAGGCTATTTAAGAAGAGAAGTGGCGGCTCATTAAGAACATTCCAACCTAGGCTAAGAACACTTCGACTAGATAGCTTGATTCTATACTTTGTACTCTCTTTTCGACTGTGTTTGTTCTATCTTGACGATCAATCTCAATAAAGTCTTTGATTCATAGGAAACTATACCATTTCTATATCCAAAAGTCCAAATCCACGAATACAAATTCTTAGTGTGAATCCCGGATCTCACATTTGGCGCCGACTGTGGGGACATTCTATAGCCTTTCCTATCTTAAGAATCAGATCCTAGATCCGATAGATCGAGATGAATCCCGACCAAACTGGCTCTCCCAGCGCCACACCGCCGGTTGACCGCCCTCAAACGGTCGACAACGTTCCTCAGAACACTACCGGGGTAAGAAACATGGGTCAGACTGACGGCGTGTTGACGAGCTCTGCCTCAGTCTCCACGACCTCGGCACCAGCCGGCTCCGTCGCTCAAACAATCGCGACAAGCCAGACTCCGACAAATGTTTTGTCAGGAACTAATGATCCGAGCAGAAACTGGGTGTGGATGAGAAATGACTCAATACCCACCCCAGGAGGAGGATCGGGAGTAACCAGACCCAATTCGCCACTACCTTCTGCCCCACAGAGACAAGGGTCAAGCGATCTTGCCGAGATCCGTTCGATGTTAAGCCTGTTGGTAGGTCGAACGAGAAACAACGAGGCAAGCGCAAGGGCCCAAGAGACCGCGAACCGTTCTCTGACAGCGCAGCTCGAGGAACAAGAGCGGCGCCTGAACGCCCGTCTTGAAGAGCTCGCCAGTCAAAGCCATGGGGGGAGACCGATGCGAACTCCCATAAGTCCTCCACCGTGTACCCGCTTGGACTTCTCCCAGGTAGTAACTCCTCCGGGAACATCGGGAAATTTCGGTAATACGTCAAATAGCGGCTTCCGCCCTACAATGACCCCTATCGCGGCACCGACCCCATTTGGTTCAAGTTCAATGGTCGCAGATCCAACCGGATCAAGAAACCGACCATTACCCGGGCCACCACCTTTCCCGAGTAACTCTAACATCCGACCGAGGCAACTAGGAGGTTCTGCCTTCGCCTCGATCTTGGGATTCCTTAATGGATCAAACTCAGTTCAGTTCCAAATGCCACAGGTCGATCAGACGAGGTCGATTCCAACGATCGATCTCCTCGACCCCATTTTTCCGGAACAAACGTCAGGCCAGGCACAAGTCCAGTTCGCACCCGCGGAGGGCGATGAACACGATATGCTTAGACAATACATTGAGCAGGCTAAAGCCCAATTCAACAGTCTGAGCTCGAAAGTTCACATGGCAACAAGCGCGGCTCCTGACATCGATCGAGTGATCGAAGAAACGCAACAAACGCCATTCACAGATCGGATTGCATTTGCAAGGATCCGAGAAATCAAGAAAACTAAGTTTCCAGAATTCTCTGGGAAATCAGACCCGAAAGCCCACATCAGGGCATTCCGACTAGCGATGGCAAGGGTGTACCTTACCGATGAGGAGAGGGAACCAGCCTTCTGCAGGCTCTTCGCAGAAAACCTATCAGGCTCTGCTCTAGAATGGTTTGCCGGACTGGAAGAAAGGTCCATTGACAACTTCACCCAGTTCATGACGGTTTTCCTCAAGCAATACTCCGTTTTCATCGAGGAAAAGACTACCGAGGCAGCCCTATTTAGCGTCTCACAAAAACCTGACGAAACACTTCGCTCGTACATCGACCGATTTAAGGAAATAAAATCCAAAATCGCGAACCCACGAGACGAGGTAGCTATAGAAGCGTTAAGACGGGGACTATGGTTCTCAACCAGATTACGCGAGGAAATAACAGTCCGCGAACCTCAAACGCTCGATGACGCCCTCCATCGCGCATCGGCCTTTGCTCACCTCGAGGACGAAACCACGGCCCTCAGGGAAAAACACTGAAAAGAAAAGAACCCGTCGAGCTCGCAGAATTCGAACTCGAAAAAGGATTCCCGTAAATCAGGGAACGTCAACGCGGTCGAGAGCCCAAAGAGCTCAAAGAAATTCGAGTTCGACAAGGAAAAATTCTGTGATTTCCACAATAAAAGAGGACACTCGACCGAGGACTGCTATACTCGAGCTAAAGCAGAGGCTCAAAAACAAGAGTCCGAAAGCAAAAAAGACTCCGAAGTCGAGGAGGAAACTCTTGAAGGAATGTTTAGGTGTTAATCCTGATTCAGTTCTTCAGATTAATTCATCCTAAACATGCGGATCTAGGTTCTCTTGAATAGAAACAATATTGATCTCACCTTTTTACCTGTTTTGTGCAGCGGAAAGGGAGAACAGGTCAGAGATCAGAGTGTTGGAATTGTGTCCAGCAATCTCTGTACTGTCTCTATAACGTAAGAGTATGTCAGTGATCAGACATAAGTCATACAATGCTGGGGGTCATGATGGCTTGCTAGAGTCCGCTCATGATCTATAAGTCTTGGACTTATTGCCTTTATTGTATGATCCCATATGGGTCACACGCTTAAGCTAGCAGGAAATAATGTTGGAACGGCTTAGCAGAAGTACGACAAAAGTGCTAGGCATTTGTCGTACTAAGAGAGAAGACTAATGGGTCTGATTAAATGGAATTTAATCAGATTGGGCCCAAAAGCCCAAAAGGGAAAGAGAAGGCTTTTAAATGACTAAAAGCCAATTCTCTTCTCCCTTAACCCAACCCTAGCCGCGCCTCTCTCCTCTCTCTGCGCCAGCCTCCTTGTGGTCTAGCAGCCAGTTTCCGGTGATTGCGTGTGTGAGCCTTTGGAGGATCCATCTCTCGGTGTATCTCCCTGATCATTGACCTGTTCTCAATTCCGCTGCCAAACAAACAGGTAAAAGGTGAGATCATATGATTCTAAATAAGAACACCTAGATCTAATGCATGTTTAGGTTGATATCAATATGAGAATTGAATCAGGATCAACCAAAACTTCCAACAGTGGTATCAGAGCCATTGGTTCTTAGGTTTCTTGTTTTAGATTCATTGTTTAGGTTGTTAAATCTGATTAGAATTGTTTTTGAATCAATTACTGATAAGATAAAACGATTAAGAATCAGAATTGAACTCTAAACACACATGAAAAATCACAAAACATGAGCTATATGATTCATGCTTTGGTGATCGGCCGAGAAGGAGGACGGATCGGACGGACGGACGCGGCTGGACGGATAGATCGGATCGGATCGGTTTACCGATCGCGGTCGATCGTCGCGTCGAGTCGATCGCGTCGTCCCGATCGCTCCCGGCTGTCGCGCGTATCCCGTCGCTCGGCGATCGTGGAGCGACCGTGCGTCCCGACCATCCCGTCCCGAGCTGCCGTCCCGAACGTCCCGGTGAACCGTCCCGAGCATCCCAAGCGCATCGATCTCGGATCATGGCGCACGGCTTGCGGCTGGACGATCATTGCTTGATCTGAAAGCTAGGGTTGAGAGTGTTCACGGTTCAACCGGTTCGATTTCGGTTAGCTGGTTCGGTTTAAAATTTGATTAAGAATCAACGTTCTGGTTTAATAAACAGATTAATAAGTTTATTAAGTCTGGTTAAACCAGGATTAGAAATCCAATGTCGAAAGAAATATTGGATTTAGTGCCTAAACCAGGAATTTCTAATTTGATTTGGTTGGACCAAATAAATTGAGAAATTCCGGTTTAGTAAATAACCGGTTGACAATTGTGGTCATCGTAGTAATTAAAACTTGGTTAGACCAGTTTTAATGAACCAGACCGGTTATGTCAATTAATTGGACAATTGGGTCATGTCTTGGACATGGACCAATTCTTGGGCCTCGGGCCAAGAAGTTAAAACAATTGGGCCAGTTAATTGAGTCTTTCTTCAGAATAATTTAAAAACTATTTTATAAAATTATAAAGTCGTTTTAAATTAAAGTTTCCGAAATTTTAAAATTAGAAAGTTTCTTAAAATAGAATTTTCTGAATTTGCGGGTTTTGGATTTTAAAGAAGTTTCTAAAGTTAGAAAGTTTCCGGTTTTAGAAAGTTTCCAATTTTAGAAAGTTTCTAAAAATAGTAGGTTTCCATAAATAGAAAGTTTCCCGAAATAGTAATCTTCTATTTTGGGAATGATTTTAATAAACCTACGGACCTCAAACAATATCAAGCGTTGGATGTCTTGTCCAGGCTATGTCAGCTGTCAAAGCCCATTCAATTGCATTCATGGCCTTACAGTGTGAGGATGTCTGCTTTTGCGTGGGTAAGACGGTTTGTGATTCATAAATGTCATTGGGAGTCCCAGACATTAATGATTACATGACTGTATAGTCCGGTTTTCTTGACTAGGCCATCGGGAGTCCCGGGCCTTGAGACATCAGGGTGGATTGGGCCTCGGGCCCAGATTCACAACCAAGAGTTATATCACGGATATAATTAGCCGAAATAGGGCTTACCGATATAAGCTAAGGTTGGGTGACGGCCAGTGGCCCACTTTGATCTTAGTTATATGTGGATCTTGGAATCATTATATTCTATTGAGGGTAACTTAGGTTATTGAATATAATGCATGATTAATCATATTATACTTTAATACGAGATTAATCATTTTGAACATATAACTAATAACCTTTTTATTTATATATTTCAGATATGACTACTACAAGCACACAAAACACGTTCTCGATCCGGTCTGTTCTCGAGAAGGAGAAGCTGACTGGAACGAACTTCCTGACATGGTCAAGGAACTTGAGGCTGGTCCTCAAGCAGGAGAAGAAGGATTATGTCCTTCGAGATCCCCTCCCCGAGAGGCCTCTTGCCAATGCTGCCAGGACTCTGCACAATGCTTGGGAAAAGCATTCGTCAGATGAAAATGATGTTTATTGCCTGATGTTGGTGACAATGACTCCAGAGCTGCAAAAGCAGTTCGAAAGTGTATTGTCTCCAATCGAGATCATGGCAAGCCTGAAATCGCTTTTTCAGGAGCAGGCTAGGACCGAGAGGTTCCAGACAGTTAAGAACCTCTTGGACTGTAAGTTGGCTGCGAATGCGGCAGTGAGTCCTCATGTGTTGAAGATGATGGGTTATCTCGATCATCTTCACAAACTCGACTGCCCAATCAGCCAGGAACTTGCCTGCGACATCATTCTGCAGTCTTTACCTGCAAGCTATGATCAGTTCATTCTGAACTTTAACATGCATGGCTTGAGTAAGACACTACCTGAGCTTCACGGAATGCTCAAGACTGCAGAGCCCAACTTGAAGAAAACCGCCAAGGACCCCAATGTACTTATGGTACAAAAGGGTAAGGGGTTTAAGAAGTCTTCTGCTAAGGATAAGGGAAAGGCCAAGGGTGTCCAAGTCGTGGACTCAGACACGCCAAAGCCCAAGCCCAAGTCCAAGGCTGGGCCTACTGACATGTGCAGGTTCTGCAAAGAACTGGGGCATTGGAGAAGAGATTGCAAGAAATTCCAGGAAGGTCTAAAGGAATTAAAGAAGAAGACTTTCGAGACTTCTTCATCAGGTATTTTTGTTATAGAAGTTAATACAACTACTTCTGATAATACCTCATGGGTCATGGATACTGGTTGTGGGGCTCATATTTGTACTAATATGCAGGCACTCAGCAACAGTAGAAGGCTGAAGCAAGGACAAGTGGAACTACGAGTTGGGAATGGAGCGAAAGTTTCAGCACTAGCTGTAGGAACTTACTTGTTGTCTTTACCTTCGGGATTGATTTTAGAACTTAATAATTGTTATTTTGTACCTGCTATAAGCAGAAATATTATTTCAATTTCTTTGTTGGATTTGGAAGGTTATGATTTTTCAGTTAAGAATAAATTATGTTCCTTCAATCGCAACAATTTGTTCTATGGTTCTGCCCCTCTTACGAATGGGCTTTACATACTCGATCAATCCGCGCCAATTTATAACATTAATACAAAACGGTTTAAACCTAATGAGGAAAACCGAACGTTTCTATGGCATTGTCGTTTAGGGCACATCAGCGAGAAACGCATCAAGAGGCTCCATTCGAATGGACTTCTTGGCTCATTTGACTTTGAGTCATGTGAGAAATGCGAATCCTGCATGATGGGCAAAATGACACGGGCCCCCTTTAATAAACCTAACGAGAGGGCCAGTGACTTATTGGGCCTGATACACACTGATGTGTGTGGCCCAATGTCCACTAATGCAAGAGGAAACTATCAGTACTTCATTACCTTCACTGATGATTTCAGTAGGTATGGATATGTTTACTTGATGAAACATAAGTCTGAATCTTTTGCGAAGTTCAGAGAATTCCAAAATGAAGTACAGAACCAACTTGGCAAAAGCATTAAGGCTCTTCGGTCCGACCGAGGAGGAGAATACTTAAGCCAAGAATTCAGTGATCATCTGAGAGAGTGTGGGATTGTATCCCAACTCACTCCTCCTGGAACACCTCAATGGAATGGTGTGTCTGAGAGGAGAAATCGGACCTTATTGGATATGGTTCGATCTATGATGAGTCACACAGACCTTCCAATATCCCTTTGGGGATATGCTCTGCTAACAGCAGTGTTCACACTAAACAGAGCGCCATAAAAAGCAGTAGCAAAGACACCATATGAATTATGGACTGGAGAAGCTCCAGTGCTGTCTTATCTAAGAATTTGGGGTTGTGAAGCCTATGTTAAGAGATTAATCTCAGATAAGCTTACACCAAAATCTGATAAATGCTACTTCATTGGTTATCCACGGGAAACCAAGGCTTATTACTTCTATCTACGTTCCGAGAACAAGATCTTTGTTGCCCGGGATTGTAACTTTCTTGAGAGAGAGTTTCTCTCTAAGAAAGACAGTGGGAGTAAGGTACTGCTTGAAGAAATTCAAGATGAACAGGATACTGCTCAACCTAATGAGGAAGAGCAGCAGGAGGATCTACAAGAAATTGTAGAGCCTGAACCTGTAGTACCTGAAGTTCGAAGATCCGGGAGGATCCGTCACGAACCCGAGAGATATCAGGGATTCCTCGTGACTGACTGTCATGATCTTTTGATCATTGATGGTGATGAACCATCGAACTTCAATCAAGCCATGATGGGCCCAGATTCCTCTAAGTGGCGCAAGGCCACTGATTCCGAAATGGACTCCATGTCGGTCAACCAAGTATTTTCGTTGGTTGACTTACCCGTTGGTGTAAAAGCCATCGAGTGCAAATGGATCTTCAAGAAGAAGATTGACGTGGATGGAAATGTCCAGATTTATAAAGCCAGGTTGGTGGCAAAAGGTTTCAGACAAGTTCACGGTGTGGACTACGATGAAACCTATTCACCGGTGGCTATGATGAAATCTATTCGGATTCTACTAGCAACTGCAGCTTTTCATGATTATGAAATTTGGCAGATGGACGTGAAAACCGCCTTCCTGAATGGTATTCTGGAAGAGGATGTGTATATGACGCAACCTGACGGTTACATAGATCCAAAGAATGCTGGGAAAGTATGCAAACTTCATAAATCCATTTATGGATTGAAGCAAGCATCGAGGAGCTGGAATCTTCGTTTTGATGAAGCGATCAAGCAATTTGACTTTATCAGAAACGAAGAAGAACAATGCGTGTATAAGAAAACTAGTGGGAGCAAAATCGTTTTTCTTATTTTGTATGTTGATGACATACTGCTTCTCGGAAACGACGTTCCAATGCTGAAGTCTGTAAAAGACTGGCTTGGAAGTTGTTTTTCCATGAAAGACATGGGTGAAGCCGCATACGTTCTTGGAATTAGGATCTATCGGGATAGACCTAAGAGGCTGATAGGCTTGTGTCAAGACTCATACATTGACAAAGTCCTACAAAGATTCAGCATGAAAGATTCCAAGAAGGGCTTCACGCCAATGGTACATGGCACAACGCTAAGCAAGAAGCAGAGCCCTACGTCGGCTGCTGAGCTTGAGCGCATGAAGAATATTCCTTATGCATCTGCAATAGGATCTGTCATGTATGCCATGATCTGTACTCGTCCTGATGTTGCTTACGCATTGAGCATGACGAGTAGATACCAGTCAAATCCAGGTGAAAACCATTGGATTGCCGTAAAGAACATCTTGAAGTATCTAAGACATACTAAGGATAAGTTCTTAGTGTACGGTGGAAGTGATGTGCTTAAAGTCAGTGGATTCACGGACGCAAGTTTCCAGACAGACACAGATGATTTCCGGTCACAGTCCGGTTATGTCTTTTGTCTGAATGGCGGTGCAGTAAGTTGGAGAAGCTCCAAGCAGGACACCGTTGCTGATTCCACTACAGAAGCTGAATATATCGCCGCCTCAGAAGCAGCGAAGGAAGCTGTTTGGATTCGAAAGTTCATTATGGAACTAGGTGTGATACCAGATGCGGCTGAGCCTCTGGCACTATTTTGTGACAACAATGGTGCTATAGCTCAGGCAAAGGAACCAAGATCACACCAGAAATCCAAGCATGTTCAAAGAAGATATCACTTGATACGTGACATCATTAATAGAAAGGAAGTCAAGATCAGCCGAGTTCCGACAGATGATAATGTCGCTGATCCGTTGACAAAGCCACTCCCAAGGCCTAAGCTCGAGTTCCTGACTGAAGCTGTAGGCATTAGAAACATTGAAATGTAATCTAAATTTGAGTGGGAGTTTTGTGAGCTTTATTTTAGTTATTTGATATGTTCTTGTAAAACATTATTCTATGTTTTAATGAAATTATTATTTCAAAATTATTTTAACTGTGATGAAATAATCGTTCCAAAATGATATGAACCATTTTATAGGTCGTCGAAGTAAATGATTTGATCTTGAGTCATCGAAGTCATTTAGCTTGATCATGAGATCCTATATTTGATAAATGTTTTATATCATCATGTCCCTAGTCGAAGGTTGTTGAAATTGGAACACCAACAACCGTGTAAGACTGGATTGGTACGTGACTTATGACAAAGTCTCAGTGTGTCATAGATGCTCGGCATCAAAGTCAGTACATAGGTGTATGTTGGGAACATACGACCGGACAAGACCCGCTAATAAGAACTCTTCAGGATATTTATATCTGTGTCATAAGAGATTCTTACTACGACTATAGAGTATAGTCCTTAGACCTGAGTTCGCATGCATGTGACTGCATATGGACTGATGCACTTTGATCATTGTCTAACGCTATCGTTCTGTGATAGCTATAAGGACCTTGTTTGGGTACATCATGAAATGAGTAGTTTACAGTGATGGAACAAGATGGGATTTGTCCCTCCAATATAAATGGAGTGAATATCTCTAGGCCAATCGGAGATTTGAATACTGGAAAACGCATGGCCATGCTCAAACGGACTTTCCCGAGTCGTTTGGATTGTCAGTATCAAATCAGAGTCCGATGAACAAGATTAGGCTTTATAAGGATGACACTAATCTTGCCTTATGACTAATCGAGATATTGAGACGAAAGGGATTATGAATACAGAGATTCCAGTTCAAGTGGGAGATTGTTGGAATTGTGTCCAGCAATCTCTGTACTGTCTCTATAACGTAAGAGTATGTCAGTGATCAGACATAAGTCATACAATGCTGGGGGTCATGAGGGCTTGCTAGAGTCCGCTCATGATCTATAAGTCTTGGACTTATTGCCTTTATTGTATGATCCCATATGGGTCACACGCTTAAGCTAGCAGGAAATAATGTTGGAACGGCTTAGCAGAAGTACGACAAAAGTGCTAGGCATTTGTCGTACTAAGAGAGAAGACTAATGGGTCTGATTAAATGGAATTTAATCAGATTGGGCCCAAAAGCCCAAAAGGGAAAGAGAAGGCTTTTAAATGACTAAAAGCCAATTCTCTTCTCCCTTAACCCAACCCTAGCCGCGCCTCTCTCCTCTCTCTGCGCCAGCCTCCTTGTGGTCTAGCAGCCAGTTTCCGGTGATTGCGTGTGTGAGCCTTTGGAGGATCCATCTCTCGGTGTATCTCCCTGATCATTGACCTGTTCTCAATTCCGCTGCCAAACAAACAGGTAAAAGGTGAGATCATATGATTCTAAATAAGAACACCTAGATCTAATGCATGTTTAGGTTGATATCAATATGAGAATTGAATCAGGATCAACCAAAACTTCCAACACAGAGAGCCACCAAGGGATGGATCCTCCAAAGGTTCACACACGCACGCAAAGGAATCTGGCTGCTAGACCACGAGGAGGGAGGCGACAGACAGAGAGAGAGAGGCGCAGACTTTTTAGAGAATTAGAGAGCTAGGTCAGGTTTTATTCATTTAAAACCTGTCTTAGTTCTCATGGGCTTTCGGGCCCAATTCTCGGTCTTATTATTTCCTAGGCGTTCACGCACTGTGTCGATCGACACACCTTGTGTATCGATCGACACACGATTGCTGAACCCTTTAATCTCTAAGTACAGTAAATGCCTAGCACTTTTACCGTACTTCTGTCAATCCGTTCCTACACATTTTCCTGTAAGCTTAGGCGTGTGACCCATATGGGATCATATAATAAAGGTAATAAGTCCAAGACTTATAGATCATGAGCGGACTCTAGCAAGCCATCATGACCCCCAGTATTATATGACTTATGTCTGATCATTGACATACTCTTACTTTCTAGAGACAGTACCGAGATTACTGGACACAATTCCAACAATCTCCCACTTGTACTGGAATCTCTGTATTCATAATCCTTTTGTCACAATATCTCGATTAGTCATAAGGCAAGATTGGTGTCATCCTTATAAAGCCTAATCTTGTTCATCGGACTCTGATTCGATACTGACAATCCAAACGACTCGGGACAGTCCGTTTGAGCATGGCCATGCATTTTCCAGTATCCAAATCTCCGATTGGCCTAGAGATATTCACTCCATTTATATTGGAGGGACAAATTCCGTCTTATTCCATCACTGTAAACTACTCATTTCATAATGTACCCAAACAAGGTCCTTATAACTTTCGCAGAACGATAGCGTTAGACAATGATCAAAGTGCATCAGTCCATGTGCAGTCACATGCATGCGAACTCAGGTCTAAGGACTATACTCTATAGTCGTAGTGAGATTCTCTTATGACACAGATATAAATATCCTGAAGAGTTCTCATAATCGGGTCTTGTCCGGTCGTATGTTCCCAACATACACCTTTGTATTGACTTTGATGCCGCGCATCTATGACACACTGAGACTTTGTCATAAGTCACATACCAATCCAGTCTCTCACGGTTGTTGGTGTTCCAATTTCAACAACCTTCGACTAGGGACATGATGATTTAATCCATCTATCAAATATAGGGTCTGATGATCAAGCTAAATGACTTCGATGACTCAAGATCAAGTCACTTACTTCGATGACCTATAAAATGGTTTATATCACTTTGGAACGATTATTTCATCACAGTTAAAATAATCTTGAAATAATTTCATTAAACATAAGAATGTTTTACAAGAACATATCAAATAACTAAATAAAAGCCCTCAAACTCCCACTCAAATTTAGATTACATTTCAATGTCTCTAATGCCTACAGCTTCAGTCAGAAACTCGAGCTTAGGCCTTGGGAGTGGCTTTGTCAACGGATCAGCGACGTTATCATCTGTCTGAACTCGGCTGATCTTGACTTCCTTTCTATTAATGATGTCACGTATCAAGTGAAATCTTCTTAGAACATGCTTGGATTTCTGGTGTGATCTTGGTTCCTTTGCCTGAGCTATAGCACCATTGTTGTCACAAAACAGTGCCAGAGGCTCAGCCGCATCTGGTATCACACCTAGTTCAATAATGAACTTTCGTATCCAAACAGCTTCCTTCGCAGCTTCTGAGGCGGCGATATATTCAGCTTCTGTAGTGGAATCAGCAACGGTGTCTTGCTTGGAGCTTCTCCAACTGATTGCACCGCCATTCAGACAAAAGATATAACCGGACTGTGACCGGAAATCATCTTGGTCTGTCTGGAAACTTGCGTCCGTGAATCCACTGACTTTAAGCACATCACTTCCACCGTACACTAAGAACTTATCCTTAGTATGTCTTAGATACTTCAAGATATTCTTTACGGCAATCCAATGGTTTTCACCTGGATTTGACTGGTATCTACTCGTCATGCTCAATGCATAAGCAACATCAGGACGAGTACAGATCATGGCATACATGATAGATCCTATTGCAGATGCATAAGGAATATTCTTCATGCGCTTAAGCTCAGCAGCCGTCGTAGGGCTCTGCTTCTTGCTTAGCGTTGTGCCATGTACCATTGGCGTGAAGCCCTTCTTGGAATCCTTCATGCTGAATCTTTGCAGGACTTTGTCAATGTATGAATCTTGACACAAGCCTATCAGCCTTCTAGATCTATCCCGGTAGATCCTGATTCCAAGAACGTATGCGGCTTCACCCATGTCTTTCATGGAAAAACAACTTCCAAGCCAGTCCTTTACGGACTTCAGCATTGGAATGTCGTTTCCGAGAAGCAGTATGTCATCGACATACAGAATAAGAAATACTATCTTGCTCCCACTAGTTTTCTTATACACGCATTGTTCTTCTTCGTTTCTGATGAAGTCAAATTGCTTGATCGCTTCATCAAAACGAAGATTCCAGCTCCTCGATGCTTGCTTCAATCCATAAATGGATTTATGAAGCTTGCATACTTTCCCAGCATTCTTTGGATCTATGTAACCGTCAGGTTGTGTCATATACACATCCTCTTCCAGAATACCATTCAGGAAGGCGGTTTTCACGTCCATCTGCCAAATTTCATAATCATGAAAAGCTGCAGTTGCTAGTAGAATCCGAATAGATTTCATCATAGCCACTGGTGAATAGGTTTCATCGTAATCCACACCGTGAACTTGTCTGAAACCTTTTGCCACCAACCTGGCTTTATAAATCTGGACATTTCCATCCACGTCAATCTTCTTCTTGAAGATCCATTTGCACTCGATGGCTTTTACACAAGCGGGTAAGTCAACCAACGAAAACACTTGGTTGACCGACATGGAGTCCATTTCGGAATCAGTGGCCTTGCTCCACTTTGAGGAATCTGGGCCCATCATGGCTTGATTGAAGTTCGATGGTTCATCACCATCAATGATCAGAAGATCATGACAGTCAGTCACGAGGAATCCTTGATATCTCTCGGGTTCGTGACGGATCCTCCCGGATCTTCGAACTTCAGGTACTACAGGTTCAGGCTCTACAATTTCTTGTAGGTCCTCCTGCTGCTCTTCCTCATTAGGTTGAGCAGTATCATGTTCATCTTGAATTTCTTCAAGCAGTACCTTACTCCCACTGTCTTTCTTAGAGAGAAACTCCCTCTCAAGAAAGTTACAATCCCGGGCAACAAAGATCTTGTTCTCGGAACGTAGATAGAAGTAATAAGCCTTGGTTTCCCGTGGATAACCAATGAAGTAGCATTTGTCAGATTTTGGTGTAAGCTTGTCTGAGATCAATCTCTTGACATAGGCTTCACAACCCCAAATTCTGAGATAAGACAGCACTGGAGCTTCTCCAGTCCATAATTCATATGGTGTCTTTGCTACTGCTTTCGATGGCGCTCTATTTAGAGTGAACACTGCTGTTAGCAGAGCATATCCCCAAAGGGATATTGGAAGGTCTGTGTGACTCATCATAGATCGAACCATATCTAATAAGGTCCGATTTCTCCTCTCAGACACACCATTCCATTGAGGTGTTCCGGGAGGAGTGAGTTGGGATACGATCCCACACTCTCTTAGATGATCACTGAATTCTTGGCTTAAGTATTCTCCTCCTCGGTCGGACCGAAGAGCCTTAATGCTTTTACCAAGTTGGTTCTGTACTTCATTTTGGAATTCTCTGAACTTCTCAAAAGATTCAGACTTATGTTTCATTAAATAAACATATCCATACCTACTGAAATCATCAGTGAAGGTAATGAAGTACTGATAGTTTCCTCTTGCATTTGTGGACATTGGGCCACACACGTCAGTGTGTATCAGGCCCAATAAGTCACTGGCCCTCTCGTTAGGTTTATTAAAGGGGGCCCGCGTCATTTTGCCCATTATGCAGGATTCGCATTTCTCACATGACTCAAAGTCAAATGAGCCAAGAAGTCCATTCGAATGGAGCCTCTTGATGCGTTTCTCGCTGATGTGCCCTAAACGACAATGCCATAGAAACGTTCGGTTCTCCTCATTAGGTTTGAACCGTTTGGTATTAATGTTATAAACTGGCGCGGATTGATCGAGTATGTAAAGCCCATTCGTAAGAGGGGCAGAACCATAGAACAAATTGTTGCGATTGAAGGAACATAATTTATTCTTAACTGAAAAATCATAACCTTCCAAATCCAACAAAGAAATTGAAATAATATTCCTGCTTATAGCAGGTACAAAATAACAATTATTGAGTTCTAAAATCAATCCCGAAGGTAAAGTCAACAAGTATGTGCCTACAGCTAGTGCTGGAACTTTCGCTCCATTCCCAACTCGTAGCTCCACTTGTCCTTGCTTCAGCCTTCTACTGTTGCTGAGTGCCTGCATATTAGTACAAATATGAGCCCCACAACCAGTATCCATAACCCATGAGGTATTATCAGAAGTAGTTGTATTAACTTCTATAACAAAAATACCTGTCGAAGAAGTCTCGAGAGTCTTCTTCTTCAATTCCTTTAGACCTTCTTGGAATTTCTTACATTCTCTCCTCCAATGCCCTGGTTCTTTACAGAACCTGCATATGTCAGTTGGCCCAGCCTTGGACTTGGGCTTGGGCTTTGGCGTGTCCTTGTCCGCGACTTGGACAGCCTTGGCCTTTCCCTTATCCTTAGCAGAGGATTTCTTAAACCCCTTGTCCTTTTGCACCATAAGCACATTGGGGTCCTTGGCGGTTTTCTTCAAGTTGGGCTCTGCAGTCTTGAGCATTCCGTGAAGCTCAGGCAATGTCTTACTCAAGCCATGCATGTTAAAGTTCAGAATGAACTGATCATAGCTTGCAGGTAATGACTGCAGAATGATGTCGCAGGCAAGTTCTTGGCTGATAGGACAGTCGAGTTTCTGAAGATGATCGAGATAACCCATCATTTTCAAGACATGAGGACTCACTGCCGCATTCGCAGCCAACTTACAGTCTAAGAGGTTCTTAACAGTCTGAAACCTCTCAGTCCTTGCTTGCTCCTGAAAAAGCGATTTCAGGCTTGCCATTATCTCAATTGGTGACAACACACTCTCGAACTGCATTTGCAGCTCACCAGTCATTGTCGCCAACATAAGGCAATACACATCATTTTCATCTGACGAATGCTTTTCCCAAGCATTATGCAGAGTCCTGGCGGCATTGTTAGCAGGCCTCTCGGGGAGAGGATCACGAAGGACATAATCCTTCTTCTCCTGCTTGAGGACCAGCCTCAAGTTCCTTGACCACGTCAGGAAGTTTGTTCCAGTCAGCTTCTCCTTCTCGAGAACAGACCGGATTGAGAATGTGTTTTGTGTGCTTGTAGTAGTCATAGCTGAAATATATAAGATAAAAAGGTTATTAGTTATTATGTTCAATATGATTAATCTCGTATTATATTTAATATGATTAATCACGCATTATATTCAATAACATAAGTTACCCTCAATAGAATATAATGATTCCAAGATCCACATATAACTAAGATTAAAGTGGGCCACTGGCCGTCACCAAACTTAGCTTATATCGGTAAGCCCTATGTCGGCTAATTATATCCGTGATATAACTCTTGGTTGTGAATCTGGGCCCGAGGCCCAATCCACTCTGATGTCTCAAGGCCCGGGACTCCCGATGGCCTAGTCAAGAAAACCAGACTATACAGTCATGTAATCATTAATGTCTGGGACTCCCAATGACATTTATGAATCACAAACCGTCTTATCCACGCAAAAGTAGACACCCTCACACTGTAAGGCCATGAATACAATTGAATGGGCTTCGACAGCTGACATAGCCTGGACAAGACATCCAACGCTTGATATTATTTGAGGTTCGTAGGTTTATTAAAATTTCATTCCCAAAATAGAAGATTACTATTTCGGGAAACTTTCTATTTTTGGAAACCTACTATTTTAGGAAACTTTCTAAAATTGGAAACTTTCTAAAACCGGAAACTTTCTAACTTTAGAAATTTCTTTAAAATCCAAAACCCGCAAATCTAGAAACTTCTATTTTAAGAAACTTTCTAATTTTAAAATTTCGGAAACTTTAATTTAAAATCGACTTTATAATTTTATAAAATAAATTTTAAATTAATCTGAAGAAAGACTCAAATAATTGGCCCAATTGTTTTAACTTCTTGGCCCGAGGCCCAAGAATTGGTCCATGTCCAAGACATGACCCAATTGTCCAATTAAATGACATAACCGGTCTGGTTCATTAAAATTGGTCTAACCAAATTTTAATTACTACGATGACCACAATTGTCAACCGGTTATTTACTAAACCGGATTTTCTCAATTTATTTGGTCCAACCAAATCAAATTAGAAAATCCTGGTTTAGGCACAAAATCCAATTTTCGACTTTGGATTTCTTATCCCGGTTTAACCAGAACTTAATAAATTTATTAAGTCTGTTTATTAAACCGTGACGTTTTTAAGTTTTAATTAAATTAAACCGAGCCAAAACCCTAACCGCATCGATCGACGCACTCAGCATCGATCCTGCATCGATCCTGCATCGATCCTGCATCGATCGATGCTCTCACGCGTGCACGAACGGTTAACAGATTTGGCCGAGAGATTCTCGCGAGATCCATGCGATCGTTTGATCGATCCATGCGATCGTGGTCAATCTCTCGCGGTTGCAACGATCGATCCATGCATTGCATCGATCGATGCAATGCGATCTCAGTCGATGCAAAAATCAGTTTAGGTCGCATACCAAATCAATATAGCTTGGTCATGCGATTTTTCAACTGTTTGTTTAGGATTCAATTCTTGTTTCTTAAGTGTTTTAATCTTATCAGTAGATTGATTCAAAAACACCTCTTTAAACAATCCTAAACATGAATCTAAACAAGAAAAACCAGAACCAATAGCTCTGATACCACTGAAGGAATGTTTAGGTGTTAATCCTGATTCAGTTCTTCAGATTAATTCATCCTAAACATGCGGATCTAGGTTCTCTTGAATAGAAACAATATTGATCTCACCTTTTTACCTGTTTTGTGCAGCGGAAAGGGAGAACAGGTCAGAGATCAGAGAGCCACCAAGGGATGGATCCTCCAAAGGTTCACACACGCACGCAAAGGAATCGGGCTGCTAGACCACGAGGAGGGAGGCGACAGACAGAGAGAGAGAGGCGCAGACTTTTTAGAGAATTAGAGAGCTAGGTCAGGTTTTATTCATTTAAAACCTGTCTTAGTTCTCATGGGCTTTCGGGCCCAATTCTCGGTCTTATTATTTCCTAGGCGTTCACGCACTGTGTCGATCGACACACCTTGTGTATCGATCGACACACGATTGCTGAACCCTTTAATCTCTAAGTACAGTAAATGCCTAGCACTTTTACCGTACTTCTGTCAATCCGTTCCTACACATTTTCCTGTAAGCTTAGGCGTGTGACCCATATGGGATCATATAATAAAGGTAATAAGTCCAAGATTTATAGATCATGAGCGGACTCTAGCAAGCCATCATGACCCCCAGTATTATATGACTTATGTCTGATCATTGACATACTCTTACTTTCTAGAGACAGTACCGAGATTACTGGACACAATTCCAACAACTCTGTCCGACAAAAAGGAAAACAAACAGACCAAGGAGTCGAACTCCAAAAAGCACTCTCAAAACAAACGGGAACGGTCAAAGGAGCCGCAATCTCCCTCAAGGGTCGCGGAAGCGAGTCGAGTTCATCCTCGGCGAGCTTAACCTGAGCGGTACTCCGGGAGGTTCGGCGCTATCCCCGCCTTCGGCTCCTGCCAAAAGTTTACGCTCAAGAATCAATCTCCCTCGTTTCTGCGGGGGGGGGGGGGGGGTGTACGGGCTATACCCCCTAAACGAATCGACTTCAACTTCGGAGGCTCCAAGCTTTGCCGCGACTCGGTCAATTCGATCAAAGCTCTTCAAAGAAGAGTCGAAAACGACAGAGGGGGGAAAACCCCAATGTTGGGTCCAGACCACGAAATCATTTTCTACGAGAGCGAGACAAGTAATCTCGATAAACCACACGACGACGCCCTCCTCGTTTGTCTAGTAGTGGGAGATGTCGAACTCTCAAGGATAATGATTGACACAGGAAGTTCGGTAGATGTCCTCTTTTACGACGCGTTCAAAAAGATGGACTTCAACGACTCCGAGGTTGTTGAAGAAAAGACGCCACTAGTAGGTTTCGCTGGCGAAACGACATACTCGATGGGCTCTGTCTTCGCCCCAGTAATTGCTGGAGGAGTTCGGAGAATGACGGAGTTCGTCATAGTAGATCGGCCAGCTCCCTATAACGCAATCCTAGGTCGACCATGGATATACGACATGAAAGCGGTACCATCGACCTACCACCAATGCGTAAAGTTCCCGACTCCCAAGGGGATCAAAACCATTTACGGAAGTCAAAAGATTTCCCGTCATTGTTACATGAACGGATACAAGCAGATCGAGAAATCCCCTGCGTAGCAATTACAGAAAGAGGAGGAGCTCGCCACCATGCAGACCAAAAGGTCGAACGACCCCAGTCAAATAGGACCCCCAAAGGACCTCACGACTCAGGTCTGCATAGACGAGGCTCATCCCGAAAGACTCGTTGGCATCGGAATCGACCTATCAGAGCCAGTTAAGAACGAACTGGTCTCTTTTCTCAAAAAGAACGTCGACTCCTTCGCCTGGTCTTCAGTAGACATGAAAGGGATCAATATCGACGTAACCAGCCACGAGCTAAATGTCGACCCAACCTACAAACCGGTAAGACAAAAGCGTCGAAAACTAGGCCCTGAGCGGGCCAAAGCCGTCAATGACGAGGTCGATCGGTTATTGAAAATCGGATCGATCAGAGAGGTCAAGCACCCCGACTGGCTCGCGAACCCCGTGGTGGTTAAGAAAAAGAACGGAAAGTGGAGGGTCTGTGTAGACTTCACGGATCTCAACAAAGCATGTCCAAAGGACAGCTTCCTACTCCCGCACATCGACCGACTGGTCGAGGCTACCGCTGGACATCAGCTGCTATCCTTTATGGACGCGTTCTCAGGGTACAATCAAATATTGATGAACCCTGAGGACCAAGAAAAGACTTCGTTCATAACTGATCGAGGCACGTACTGTTACAAAGTCATGCCCTTCGGACTAAAAAACGCAGGAGCAACTTACCAGCGCCTCGTCAACAAGATGTTTTCAGGACTCCTAGGCAAAACCATGGAAGTCTACATCGACGATATGCTGGTAAAATCTTCTAGGTACGAGGATCACATCCCCCAACTAAAAGAATGCTTTACCATTCTCAATAAGTATGGGATGAAACTCAACCCAGCTAAATGTACCTTCGGGGTCCCTTCAGGAGAGTTCCTCGGCTACTTAGTAACCGAAAGAGGGATCGAAGCAAACCCCAAACAGATCGCAACGTTCATAGAGATGAAAACTCTCAAAACAACGCGAGAAGTCCAGCGCCTAACCGGCAAAATAGCTGCTCTGAATCGCTTCATCTCAAGGTCGACTGATAAATGTCTACCCTTCTATAACTTGCTCAAAGCAAACAAAAAGTTCCTTTGGGACGAAAAGTGCGAAGAGGCATTCACTCAGCTCAAATCTTACTTAAGCGAACCACCCATACTGGCGAAACCAGTAGAAGGAGAACCCCTTTACCTCTACCTAGCTGTCTCGACGGCAGCAGTAAGTGGAGTCCTGGTTCGCGAAGAACAAAACGAACAACGGCCGGTGTATTACATCAGTAAGACCTTGATCGATGCTGAAACCAGGTACCCCGCCATGGAAAAACTCACCTTAGCGCTAGTAACATCGGCTCGGAAACTCCGACCGTATTTTCAATCGCACTCGATCATAGTGATGACCTCTCAGCCACTGAGAACCATCCTTCACAGTCCAAGCCAATCAGGTCGGTTGGTCAAATGGGCTATCGAACTTAGCGAGTACGACACTGAATACAAAGCTCGAACATGCCTAAAAGCACAAGTACTGGCAGATTTCATAATCGAGCTCCCTCCGACTATAGAACTCGACCCGACTTCGGCCCAGAGATGGAAACTCTACGTCGATGGAGCTTCCTCAAGACAAGGATCCGGAGTCGGAGTAAAATTAGTCTCCCCAACGGGTGAAGTATTAGAACAATCGTTTTGATTGGGCTTCGCCGCATCAAATAACGAGGCAGAATACGAAGCGCTGATAGCCGGGCTTAGACTTGCGATAGCAATAGGAGCCCGGGAAGTAAATGCCTTCAGCGATTCCCAACTGGTCACGAGCCAATATCATGGCGACTACGAGGCCAAAGATGAACGAATGGAAGCATACCTACGGGTAGTCCAAACATTGGCCGAACAGATCGAATTTTTCGATCTAACACGAATCCCACGAGGTGAAGACACCGCAGCCGATGCGCTGGCCGCATTAGCATCGACATCAGATCCTAACCTCAAAAGGATCATACCAGTCGAGGGGATAGAAAAACCAAGTATCGACATAGCCCTCAAAGATCTGTCCTTGAAAGAAGACAGGCCCGCTGTGAAGGACGATCTCAAACACAAAGAGTGTCCCGGAGACACTAATAGCGGCATCATCGAAATTGATGATGATCTCGATCCCAGAAACACCATATACGTCGCGAACGTCCCCGACGGACCAATTCAAGCCGCATCCGCTAGTCAGGGACCTGAGCCTAACAACGACGAGGATTGGAGAATTCCGATCATTCGATACATCACGAACGGCGAAGTTCCCGACGACAAGTGGGAAGCTCGGAAACTTAAAACACAGAGTGCAATGTACTGTGTCACGCAAGGAGAGCTCTTTAAAAGGAGCCTCTCCGGACCTTACCTCAAATGCCTTGACAAAAAGCAAGCCCTAGCTGTGATTACACAAACGCACGACGGATCCTGCGGAAGTAATTCCGGAGGACGAGCATTGGCTGTGCGAATCAAAAGGCAAGGTTACTATTGGCCAACAATGGCCACCGAATGCGAGTCATTATCCAGCAAGTGCGACAAATGCCAAAAGCATGCCCCAATTATCCACCAAGCGTCGGAGAAACTCTCCTCTATCTCATCACCATACCCATTCATGCGGTGGGGAATGGACATCGTGGGACCACTGGTCGCGTCTGGCAAAAAGAAAGCCACACACCTGTTGGTAATGACGGACTACTTCACCAAGTGGATTGAAGCAGAGTCGTACCAAAAGTTAAGGACGTTCACGTTAAGGAGTTCGTCTGGCGGAACATCGTTTGCCGACATGGGCTACCCCACGAGATCGTCACCGATAACGGACCTCAATTCATATCAAACGCGTTCAAAGAGTTCTGTAGAACTTGGAACGTAAATCTTACTTACTCAACGCCACGCTATCCCCAAGGAAACGGGCTAGCAGAAGCAGCTAACAAAGCGATTATGAACGGTCTCAAGAAAAGGCTCAACGAGTGCAAAACCACCTGGAGTGACGAACTCCCAGCCGTACTCTGGGCCTACCGGACTACCCCCCGCAAATCCACTGGCGAGACTCCCTTCTCCCTGGTTTACGGAATCGAGGCGGTAGTACCAGCTGAAATTCTCGTGTCGAGCATTCGCAAGAAAGAATGCCCACGACAAGAGGAACTTAATAACAAGATAATAACTGACGAGCTCGACCTCGTCGACGAAAGAAGGAACCTCGCATTAGCTCGACTTCAGAATTACCAACAAGCCGCAGCTCGCTACTATGATTCCCAAATCAAAACTCGAAGGTTTCAAGTAGGAGAGCTCGTCTTACGGAAAGTGTTCGACCATAAAAAGGAAGAACACGCTGGAAAATTAGGAGCAAAGTGGGAAGGTCCTTACCAGGTCACCTACGTTGTGAAGGACGGGGTCTACCGACTCAAGTCGGTAGAAACCCAAAAGCCCGAACTACGACCTTGGAACATCATCAACCTCAAAAAGTATTTCCACTAGGAGTACATCAACATAATAGAACTACGAAATGGCTTGATCCCCTTAAAAGGGTACGTAGGCAGCTCAATTTCGAGCGCAGCTACCCCCCAAAAACAAAGCTCGCGCCGAGCTCAGCAGCTTCTGAGGAAGTTACGCCAACTTATCTTTGTGAAATCAAAATAAGTCTCTGAAATCCAATGCTTCTGTCTGTCGTAAAAGTTAGAATCATTGCGAGATACCTCACCACAGCATTTTCAAAACAAAGTGATATGAAATTATCTCTTCCAAAAGACCAGAGTGATATGAAATTATCTCTTCTATAGCAAAGTGATATGAAATTATCCCTTCTAAAACAAGCGATATGAAATTATCCTTCTCGAGTGACCTGAAATGGCCTCTTCCAAATAACAAGACGATATGAATATCTCTTCAAGGTGATATGAAATTATCTCCCCCAAAACCAAGTGATATGAAATTATCCCTTCAAACAAGCGACCTAGAACGGTCCTCCCACTTCGAACGAACTGAAATGATCGTCCCCTCAAACAAGCGACCTAGAACGGTCCTCCCGCTTCGAACGAACTGAAATGATCGTCCCTTCAAACAAGCGACCTAGAACGGTCCTCCCGCTTCGAACGAACTGAAATGATCGTCCCAAAGAAAGAGATCCAGAATGATCTCTCCAAAAATATACAATTCTTCTAAAGCCTCATACGGGTTAAAAGAATCGGGGCTACCCCACCCCTCAAGCGAAATAACGAGGTCAAGACAGCCATTCAAGCGTGCAACCTCTAAATCGGATCTTTGTAAGTTTACTTCGATTCGTTTCCATACTTAATACTTCCCTCTTCGATTCAGCGATCAAGTTTGAACCGTACATCACGAAGTAGTCGCACCCCAAATCATTCTTGGCAAAGAGCCCGAGCTCAAAATGCAACTGACTTAAAAGATCGCAACGAACCTTCTAAGGCGACACGATAAGTTATATGCTCGGTCCCTCTAGAAAGGTTCGAATCGCCACAATGGCTCAGATTTTATGTTGAGGCATAAAAACAATGAAATCTATGTTAAGGCATGAAAGATTTTAAAAAAAAAAGTAGAGGACATGATGTCCTCGAGTTCGAACAGAAAATTAAAGCCCCCTTGGGCAACCAAAGTCTGAAAAAGAAATTAAAAGCCCCCTCGGGCAACAAAAAGTCTGAATTAAAAAGCCCTCTCATGCGGAAACAGATGAAAAGGACTAGAACTGCTTGGAAGGAGAGGAAGCCTCGTCTTGATCCCCTGTCTGACCATCGGTCGCCCTGTCCTCCTCGAGTTGACCCTCGACCTCATCGCTAACTCGCGAATTAACTCCGGTCGGGAGGTTCGACCCATACTGATCAAGGCGAGTAGCCGCCTGGCTTAAAGGGCGCGCAAGGATCACGGAGTCGTCCGACATCACCGGCAAATTGAGCTTGCTGATACTGAAGTCCGACATCGCCGCAGCGTTCATCTCCTCTGTGGCCAATCTTTTCTTCTCGGCCAAATCCATCACCTCCTTGGTCAGGTCCAGTTCACCAGAGGCGAACTCGGCGATAAGCGCGATATTAGCCAAGGCCTCCTGGAGCCTCATCTTAGCGCTCACGGCGACCTTCCTCCGGCTCTCTTTCGCTGCGATCCCCTCGAGAATCTTAAGATATTCACCGTTTAGTCCTTTCCTCGCCTCATGGGCTGCCATCTTAACATCAAACTCTCGGTCAGCGAGAACCTTATCCAGATCAGCCTGGCATTGCGCAGCCCGCACATCCGCAACACGACCTGTCTCAAGGGCCGTTCGGCTCGCCTCCTCCGCAACCGAAACCCGAGCCAGAGCGCCCTGTAACTGCCCATCCAGGCCGCCCGCCTTCTTCCTTAGCTCCTCTTCCCGAGCCAAGGCCCCCTGCAGCTGCGCTTTCAGGTCGCTGACCGTTTTCTTAACGGTGTCGAGCTCGCTCACCTGCGGTATCTCTCGCAGCTCGCGCTCGGCCCTAGCCGCAAACCTATTCGCAGCCTCCAAGGCCTACAAAAAAAAGAGGGGGTGTGTGAAGAAAGTTAAGCACGAAACAAAACGAAGGGAAGAAATCATTACCTTCCCATAAGCCGCCATCATCTCGGTATAAGTATCACCAAGAGCCATATCCCCAACGGCCGGGAGCTGAACACCTGCCGGCTTAAAATGCCTTAGCAGATAGGCAACACCCGTCGGGTCGTCCGCAATCGGGCATTCCTTCTGGTGCCTAAAGCGCCAGTTGAAAGACCCCGAGGACCCAGAGGAAGCAGGCCTCGCCTCAACACTCTGGCACGATCTTCTCGAGCTCACCTCTGCGTCAGTCCTTCGACGCTTCGCCGCCGGAGGAGGACCGCCTCGACTCCGGCTGTTCGACCCTCTCGAACCATTCGACCGAGAGTTACGCAAGGCAGGCTCTTTAGACGGGGCCCGAACCGGCTCCTCACTGGCCGGAATAGGAGGTAAATCCTCCGCCCCCACGTTTGCCTCTCCGGATCCTGCAACCACGGGAGAAACCCGAACAGGGTTAGGAGGAGGGATCGAAGGAGGAGGAGGAGGCCCCTCGTCCATGGCAAAAAGGAGGGCGTTGCTCAAGTCGCCAGCCTTCATTTTCTTTGCCAAATCAACGGGATCTTTCCCGTTCCGACGGCTGCTAGATCGTCGCGACATCTTTTCAAGAGAAGGGGTGCTTGCCGTAGAACTATCGTCCGAAACAGGTCGATCTGCAAACGAAACAGATTCGGGTCAGCCCGGCAAACGAAGGGCATAATGCGCGATGACCCCCAGAAAGACTAACCGGAACACTTACTTTCTCCAGTCCGCTCGATAATCCGAAGCGGAGCCTGAACGATTCGAGTCAGAGCAGGCTGTGATTCGTCTCGCCAAAGACGAGGTTGGTATAGAGGAGGTTGTCGACCAGCAGGACCTAAAGCAGCTCGGATTCGCTGATCCGTGAAGTTACACCAACGAATATCTCCTCTCCGTAGGCGAGCTATCAAACTCGATGTAGTCGGGTCCAAAGGTAATGATTCAGGAGCCTCTGCAATGGAACCAAAAGGGTCATTAGCAAACAGCTCGGTATTAATAAAGGACACCGCGGCAACCAGAGAAACTATTAAACCCTATAAGCTAACCAACGTTAGCCGCCCATCTTGTCGGGATAACCGAGTAATCGAAATCCTCGACCGAGTGATGGTTGACCCTGAAGTAGAAGTATTTACTCTTCCACACATCCCTCGTGGGGATCTCATCAAGGATCTTCCCATGGCGAGGAGAGAGGTAGTAGGTTCCGGGAAAACGAGTGTTATGTTTTACCGAACAAACCCTCATCAACTCCTCGACTCCAAAATCGATGCCTTCCTCGACAGCTCTGACCCCGAGCCCGACGACATACCAAACGAAATTCGGAGTCATCTGGTGAAAGTCCAGTTGGAGCTGAGCTAAAACCCATGAGATAGTGCGAGGGATTGGAAAAAACAATCCGCATTTATCGAAATAGGTATAAGAAGCGCAACAATGGCCTTCGACAACAGTTTCCGGGGACATGTCCGGCGATGGGATAAGTATCTCCACCTCCGACGGAATCTGGCACTTCGTCCGCAATTTTCGTATTTGGTCAACAGTCAAACTGGACGGTGGATAAGGACCAACCAGACCAGCCGCCATAGAAGGACTAACCCTGGCTGTACTCTTTCGGACCATGATAGTTCGGAATATCGAAAGTTTCTTTCAAGGAAAGAGGGAAAACGAAATCTCTAGAGAGAGAAAATCTCGAAACAACGAAAAAAGAGAATATGAGCAAGAGGCAAGAAGAGGATATAATGGAGGAGAAGAAGTTACCTTGACGATTCGCAGTGTAAGCAGTAATGGGAATCGTGCTAGGTAACGTCCCCTTTTTAAACTTACCTCGTGCTCGAGATCTGTGGGATTTTTGGTATCCCACAATCCCAACCGCTCGATTCGAAATTTGTAAATAGTCACGAAAAAAGATCGAGGCAGTTGTGATCCTTCGGTCAAATGCGATCTCAACCGTCGATATAATATCTATGGATGGGAAGAAAATAATCATTGGATTCGTCACATCCAAGGCATGCACCTCTTCCCGAGAATGTCCACCGCCCATTAACCTCGACTTCTCGAATTCAATGGGCTGGGGGGCTATTGTTGGTACTGGATTTCCCCTAGGAAATCCGGCCCATTAACAGACAAGACAAAAGTCCGTAATTACGAGCCCATTCCAGAATCAAAGACAGACGGGAGAGTCAACTCTCTTGTTGGGCCCAAGCGAAGCAAGCGCCTTGGAGAGGCCCAGACAATGCCGAAGCCGGAGACAATCGAGCTCGAGCTCGGCAGAGGATGACGTGGAGATAGAGCAACTCGGTCTTCGCCAGTTCAACTGATCCGCGTAAATCTCGGAGATCGTTACAACGATGAGGCCGAAAGATCGGGACGAAAGAGATCGGAATCAAGGCTATTTAAGAAGAGAAGTGGCGGCTCATTAAGAACATTCCAACCTAGGCTAAGAACACTTCGACTAGATAGCTTGATTCTATAATTTGTACTCTCTTTTCGACTGTGTTTGTTCTATCTCGACGATCAATCTCAATAAAGTCTTTGATTCATAGGAAACTATACCATTTCTATATCCAAAAGTCCAAATCCACGAATACAAATTCTTAGTGTGAATCCCGGATCTCACAGGCCCCTACGATCTTGGTAACTTCCACGGGTTTTCACCGTTACCGATATGGTAACTAACCCATGACTCCTAGCCGTCCACACAAGGTCTAACGACTAGGAAACCGTTCTCTGTCCATCGATACGCGGTGACTCAGGCTACCCCTAGATAACCGAAGTTTCCATGCAGTCCGGCCCTAGGACATGACCCCATACTCTCCGGACTACACACCTACCGGCGTCACCCAGTAGGTTAACACCATAGCCAGAATCATCACGACCCAGTTAGGTAACTACCCGAGGATCCAATCGGGTCGGAAGTACCAAAACGTAATCAAACACCTAGACTTGCGGAATCTAACGCACCCTAGAGTCCTAGTACGGAAATGTAAACACGCAGACTCGATCAGACTCTAACAATCAATTTCAATCAATGCCAACAATAATTAACCCAATCCCGCATCCCGCAAGTCTACTCACACACACCACCCGCCCCCTGACTCAGCACCGTACCGAGTCAGCGGTTACGACTTAAACAGTCCCGTGACCAGATTAAGTATTCAAACGGATCGCTCGGCCCAACACCGAGACGATCTAAAGGCCTGCACAAAAATATCAACCACAACCACACAACAACACAACCACGCAATCAACACACAACAAGCCTATTAGGGTTACTAACATCCTTTAATCCAATTTACGCCCGCTACCTTGGGTTAGCAGCTTGCTACCCCGTAGACGGTTCACCATTCACAACACTTCTCTTTTCTTAACCAATCCTAATCATCTTTTAACAACTCCTCGATCCGTCGGTTTAGAGCTAGTAGCTTACTAAACTCATCGACGTCTCATCATTCATTACTTAATTCATTTAATCTCGGGAAACCCGATATCGTTCCATATTCAATACTCGTGTTCAAGGTTAAACCGTATTTTAACTCGTCTTAATTCCCGTATATAGATTCATTTATCACGTTTATATATATATATATATATATATATATATATATATATATATGCATATACGGTCCTACTCATGCCACGACTAAATGAATGCATCACGGAACATTACTACCAACCTAACGGCACTCAACAGGTTTAATCCGTTTAAGTCTATCATGCTTCTTTAACCCTAGCCGGTTTAACGTTAATTCAATCAATCAACCAATTCTCAATTCAATTCAATTCAACGGGTATGCAATTCCTATCACTATGGTTTCCCATTTATCGTTCTATATGCAACTACGGTGTTTGAGCCGACTCACAGTGATATGACGGAACGAATGGCACGGATGCGGATACGGATTCCCGAGACCCCGACTAAACCCGAACTTCTCCCGAATACCCGAACACGAACCCCGAGACTTCCCGAACACCCGCCAATGAACCGCAATACCCAAGAACCGGCCGGAGTCAACGCGTTGACCGGCGTTGACCGGCCGTTGACCGGCATTGACCGTCTGTAACGCCCCTTTCCCATTCTCCGCTGACCGTCGAGCTGACCGGTCAACAATCAAACATGAACATGACCGATTGAACCCGAGCAAGTCGAATAGGAAAAGTTCGTCACAGGACGAAGTCAGAGACGGATCGGTTTGAGACAAAGGCTCGCACTATTCCATCTTTGACCTCGCTATCCTCACTTCCGCAATACAAGTTGTACACCTTGTACCACTTCGGTGAGTTGTGTCGGTTCGGACGAAACCTCATATCAGGGAAACAATTTCATTTCAGAGTAACCAAACGTTCAGCACAACGTTTAATAGAATTTTTACAAACAATCATCATCTCAAAGCACATAAGTAAATCAAACACATAAAATGGCGCCAAAGCCGAACCGAAAATAAAACATCCAAAACCCCGAATCAAATCCCGTCACAAGCCATCCCGAAACTACACCGAGGCCTCCCGCGTCCGTCGCTGCTAAACCTGAAAAACACAAAAAGAGTCTAATGAGCGATCTAAGATCACCCAGTGAATCGGCACCCCACTAATGGCTTCTAGTCTATTTAGAACTACAGATTCCCGCCCCAAAACCCAAAATAACAATCAACAGGAATAAATAGTGGATCACGCACTACCACGTCGTGATAAACCCACAACACACAATCAAAGCCAAAGATAAGGAGAATTAAGGGAATCGAAGGCACTGCGGCACATGTCCTCGATTGGACTCAATCTATCTAACGCGCAATAAAGGAAAAATAACAAAACAACGATGGGCCCTACGAACTCGGTAACTTCCACGGGTTTACAATGTCACCTATATGGTAACTAACCCACGACTCCTAAACGTGTACACAAGGTCCCACGAGTAGGACACCGTTCTCCGTCCATCGATACGCGGTGACTCGGACTACCCCTAGATAGCCAGAGATTCCATGTGATTCGGCCCTAGGACATGACCCCGTATTCTCCGAATCACACACCTACCGGCGTCACCCGATAGGTTAACACCATAACCAGAATCACTGTGATCCGGTTAGGTAAAAACCCGAGGATCCAATCGGGTCGGAAGCACATGAACGTAAACTAAACCTAGGCTTGCGGAATCTAACGCACCCTAAAGTCCTAGTGCAGAAATATAAACACGCAGACTCGCTGGGACTCTAGCACAGATCACGCAATCAACAACAACAATAATAAATCCCCAACCATTCCGCAAGCCACTATACTACCATTACCATCCCTCTGACTAGGTAAGATACCTAGTCAACACCACTAACTTACCCGGTCCTGTGACCGGAGTAAGTGTCCACAATGACTGCTCGGCCCAACACCGAGCAGTCTAACAATCCTGCACACAAAGCTCAACACAGCACAATAATCACACAATCAATCACGCAATCACAATCAACACAACAATCACATCAATCACAACACAAGCACGCCTATTAGGGTTTCTAAGTCTTTTAATTCATTCACGTCCGCTACCTTGGGTTAGCGGATTGCTAACCCGTATACGGCTCACAACACACACCACTTCCTTATTAACCCATCTTAGGTATCTTTTATTAACTTCTCGATATGTCGGTTTAGAGTTAGTAAACTTACTAACTCCCCGACGTCTCATTATTAATTAATTGATTCATTACCCAAACCCGCTATTAAACCTAAACCCCGATCCCGATACAATACTCTATACGTTCGTTTAGGTTTAACTCATATTTTAATGTCGTCATAATTCCCGTATATAGATTCATTAATTATCGTTCTTATACCATATAGATGCATATACGGTCCTAATCAAACGGGTCTATATGAATGCATCAACCAATAGTTACTAACAACCTAACGGCAGACAATTGATTAACATTTTTAATTCTAAAACCCTAACATGCTTATTCAATCCTATCCGGTTTATTATTAAACGTCCAATTATTTATTACTTGCTAATCAGTTTAATTAACGGGTATGCAACCTAATACTACGGTTTAATAATTCCCGGTCTATATTTAACTAAGGGTTTGTGATCCGACTCACAGTGAGATAGGCGCGGAATGACGGCTCGATACAAATGTGAATCCCTAGACGTCCAACACGAACCCCGAACACCCGAATCTTGAACTCTGAACTCCCGAATATCGAACTCCGAACTCCCAAATCTCGAACTCCGAATGACGAACACTCCAGAGACCTCGGAATGGCCATCGACCAAGCGTTGACCGGTTTGGTCTCCGGCGTTGACCGACGGTTGACCGCGTTGACCAGCGGTTGACCGTTGACCCGAGCATTGACCGTTGACCCGATGCGTTGACCAAGACTTGACCGTTGACCTCTGGCCCAACCTGAACCACTGAACCAATGCAGTAAACCGAACCAACTCCAATTGGACCGGTTTGATTAAACCGGTTCAACTCAACTTTGACCCCGGTTTAATCAACTCCAGACCAACTCCAATTCTAGATCCAAACCTTCCAAACTGCTCCTTGAAGAACCGGGTTTCAACTGACGGCGGCGAGGTTTCTCCGGTGACCGGCTCCGGCGACTTCTCCGGCGTTGACCGGCGGTGGTCTGGCGTTGACCGGCCGGTTCACTCCTTTTTCCGGTGACTCAGGTGACGATCTACATATCAAACTGACCGTAAAGAGGAGATCTTTCCATCCAAGGCTTCAAAGCGTTCAGATCTGGTGAAGGAAGAGAGATATCCACCAAACCCTAATCCGAGGATTCTTTCCGGCCAGATTCCGGCGAGCTCCAGCGACGGAGACGATGGTGGCTGGCTGGATATTGTAGAGGAGGGAGAGAGGAAGCTATAGCACTTTGCAGAAGTTGATTAGGGTTTATAATGAGGGAGTTATGGAATTTTTGGTGGTGGAAGGTATGAAGAACACTTTGAATGTTCTTGAGTTTCTTTGAAGATTCAAAGGATTTTATGGGTTTTCTGGGCAAGTGGGATGAATGTAGAGAGAGAGGAGAGAGAGATCGTGGGTGTGAGGATTTTATGGGTTTTCTGAACCTTCTCACATGCATGAACTTGTTTTTGTGCATGCAACCCATTCCTTGCACCAAAAACCTATAGGTGGCGCCCTTATCAAACCACACCTGTCCCTCTGAGTGTGCTTTTTAACCAAAAACCCTTCCCTAATTAGCCATAAACACTCCTTAATTCTCCTTTCTTCCAATGCTCGGTTTTGACGGTTTTCGGGTTTAATATTTTAGAATCTCTCCGGATGATCCCATAAATCCCCAAACCTCCACTATTAGATTCTCCATGCTATTTGATGAATTTAGCATTTTGAATCACTCCGTTCGGACTTACGTAGCTCCGGATATGGATTTTTGAAGTTTCTTCGGGTTTGTCGGTTTCCATTCCCGACAAGCCGTAAAACACATTTCTGCCTCGTTTCTTCCAACTCCCATCTTCTAAACATTCTTTATGTTGAAACATAAGAATATTTGGTCCGCTTCGGCTTCCGTCTCGAACTTTGGTAAAATTACCATTTTGCTCTTCACTTGGCAAAAATGACAATTTTGCCCTCGGTTGATTTTCTGCTGCCCGTTGACCGTATTTTTTGATACGGGGTATCACATTCTTCCCCACTTACAGGAATTCGGTCCCCGAATTCTCCGTCACTGACAGACTTCAAATCGGTTCCGAACCCTGTAAGTCACCTCATCACTCCACTCTGACGCTTCTATACTCAATCACTGCTGCATACCACTGACCTCCACACGAATCCAATTTGATATCTCCATCTTGTGCACCCTGATCCGCTCTACTCTTAACTGTCTTCATCGGTCTCGACCTTTGAACTTAACTGGCACTGGCTTCCCCACTTCGCTTCGACCTCCCCATCCTTCTGATTGCATCCTTCCTTCTTCTTTCTGGGACACTCTTCAAGAATATGATCATCCGCTTCCTTCTGACTGATTCCAACAACATCACTGATCCTTCTTTCCAAATCTCTTTGCTAACTCATCATACTTCTCGGCTATTTCTGACGGTCGCTCGATAAGCTGATACGTTTCCCACTGACGATGTCTACCACTGCTTCATGGTCCGGTCTACTTGTCTCACGACGTCTTGACACTTCATTTCGCTTTTCGGGTTCGGGTTCGGTCTCGGATTCACATTGCGTCGCCATTCCATCCTATATTAAATTTCAACAACTCACTGGAACAGTTAGTTACATCCCCATCCATCCCCGATATCACTTTCCCATAGAAATATGGTTACTTACTCACGTATCTGATGGTTACCCATGATTAAATAACAATATACTATGAGTCCGCTCCCTTGTGAATTTAGAGTTAACACAACCGTTCGCAAGCTAGCTCAAAAACTTGAAATAAAACTAAACAAAACTAACACTTTACCTTCCTAACGAAATCGAGGAAAGCTACCAATCACTAATCAAGCTTTCTACCAACTAACAATTCAATGGTCTTAATGACCCAAAACGATCACTCTATCCAAACCATGCACGCTAATACTACACAATCTATCGCACAAACAAATCAATTAATCAATCATGCAAGAAATGAAACAAGCAATTACCACACACACATTCACACAATCTAATGATCGGTCGGATGCGTCGTCAGTCCGGGTTCATGTCATGATGAACGGTCGTCAGTTCCGCTCATCATTTAGTTTCACATAGTAATCCATTTGCTTTCCGAACCATCTCAATCATGCAAATAGTTACTATGCTACTCAAAACAATCAGCTGAACACTCTGCATCCACCACATACATAAAACGATATATCATACGTCATAAGGTTTTCAGTACATGGTTATGATCAGAGTCCACACATAAGGCCATCATCATATCCAAAAACCCTTACGACGCCGCTATACATCAAAAACATCAAAGACGACACGCAAAGTCGCCTATCCGCCGATCTATCCACAAGACAAAAATAGAGTTAGTGCCCCCACTTACCTGGCCTAACTACTCCTATCCTAACCTAACGCCTCCAGCAAGACCGAAATGCCCAACCCCACTGGCAAAACGGCTCGCTGAAGTATCCGCTGGCAGGTGCGCCGGGAGGGTGTGACGAGTGTGTGTCTCGAGATGGTGCTCCGACACGCTGTGGCTCGGCTATCGGCAAAGGTGAGCAACGTGACCTGCGCGGCCACACATCTGACAAACTGGAACGGACGTTGGGCGTGGTCCACGGTAACATACGGACGCCTGATGATCATAGCAACCACATCGCTGACAAGGAGAAGTCGGCTCTGTCGGCTCTGACGGGAAATCGATGAAACGATCGGGTGCACGATGACCCTCACCTCTACACAGCTGGCAAGTCCTCACTGGATCGGGTCAGAATAACTGAATGACCGGCAACTTAATAACTGATGGCTGACTAGCTCGGGATCTCGGCGACTGGGTCCCGCTCAGTTATCCTCTGGTACCGGTACTCGGTACGGCTCTCCATCGGGTATACACGGTCCTGATCTGGTAATCGGGCAAGTCGACACTCCATGGCCCTCTGGTACTGCTGGCGGTACCTCTATCATCTCGGCTGGTGAGGAGGCTGGCTCGAACTGCGACTCCGTAGACGCTGGTGACATATCCATGTCGAACTATGTACGGGGTGATCTAGGTCGTGGATCTTGCTGGTGATAAGGTCTGACCTGCTGCTCTAACATATCCTCAAGCATCGCTACCTGCTCATCCACCTGCTGCTCCCAGTGTAGATGCTGCTCCCAGTGTAGATGCTGCTCCGAGTCTATAGGCTCCATATCCAGATCAAAACCAATCGGTAGCGGACCCAATAGGTAGTCCTCCACACGAAGTGGCGGGGAAAACTCGGGCGCCTCAAGAATCGGTGCCTGGTACATCGGTGGTACGTCTGATGCTGCAACTGTCTGTGGCACATCCGTCTCTGGCCACTGCGGTGGTAACTGTAACTCAACATCTGCTCCTCCCAAGAATCCCATCATCCCTGAAACTGAACCAAATGACCCTGCGGCGAACCGGCTGATCTATGCTGACTCATGCCGCTCATCAGTAACTGCTCCGCGCGCACACTTACACACCTCCATTCCACCTAGGACACACTGCTGCACGACTGCAAACAAAAACTCAAAGATAAGTTAGTACAAATAATACTAAAATTTCTACTTTCCCATCCCAACCCCGGGTTCAACGGAGGCGACTCGGTTTCCTAATGGATGCTTGTGTGACACATTTGACTCGATAAAACGCGGAAAACACTCAAAATGAAATGTTTCGAAACCCATGCAGAACCATGCTCTGATACCACCTTTCTGTAAAGCCCCTTTCCCATTCTCCGCTGACCGTCGAGCTGACCGGTCAACAATCAAACAAGAACATGACCGATCGAACCCAAGCAAGTCGAACAAGAAAAGTTTGTCACAGGACGAAGTCAGAGACGGATCGGTTTGAGACAAAGGCTCGCACTAATCAATCTTCGACCTCGCTATCCTCACTTCCGCAGTACAAGTTGTACACCTTGTACCACTTCGGTGAGTTGTGTCGGTTCGGACAAAACCTCATATCAGGGAAACAATTTCATTTCTGAGTAACCAAATGTTCAGCACAACGTTTAATAGAATTTTTACAAACAATCGTCATCTCAAAGCACATAAGTAAATCAAACACATAAAATGGCGCCAAAGCCGAACCGAAATAAAACATCCAAAACCCCGAATCAAATCCCGTCACAAGCCATCCCAAAACTACACCGAGGCCTCCCGCGTCCGTCGCTGCTAAACCTGGAAAACACAAAAAGAGTCTAATGAGCGATCTAAGATCACCCAGTGAATCGGCACCCCACTAATGGCTTCTAGTCTATTTAGAACTACAGATTCCCGCCCCAAAACCCAAAATAACAATCAACAGGAATAAATAGTCGATCACGCACTACCACTTCGTGATAAACCAACAACACACAATCAAAGCCAAAGATAAGGAGAATTAAGGGAATCAAAGGCACTGCGGCACATGTCCTCGATTGGACTCAATCTATCTAATGCGCAATAAAGGAAAAATAACAAAACAACGATGGGCCCTACGAACTCGGTAACTTCCACGGGTTTACAATGTCACCTATATGGTAACTAACCCACGACTCCTAAACATGTACACAAGGTCCCACGAGTAGGACATCGTTCTCCGTCCATCGATACGCGGTGACTCGGACTACCCCTAGATAGCCATAGATTCCATGTGATTCAGCCCTAGGACATGACCCCGTATTCTCCGAATCACACACCTACCGGCGTCACCCGATAGGTTAACACCATAACCAGAATCACCGTGATCCGGTTAGGTAAAAACCCGAGGATCCAATCGGGTCGGAAGCACCGGAACGTAAACAAAACCTAGGCTTGCGGAATCTAACGCACCCTAGAGTCCTAGTGCAGAAATATAAACATGCAGACTCGCTGGGACTCTAGCACAGATCACGCAATCAACAACAACAATAATAAATCCCCAACCATTCCGCAAGCCACTATACTACCATTACCACCGCTCTGACTAGGTAAGATACCTAGTCAACACCACTAAATTACACGGTCCCGTGACCGGAGTAAGTGTCCACAATGACTGCTTGGCCCAACACCGAGCAGTCTAACAATCCTGCACACAAAGCTCAACACAGCACAATAATCACACAATCAATCACGCAATCACAATCAACACAACAATCACATCAATCACAACACAAGCAGGCCTATTAAGGTTTCTAAGTCTTTTAATTCATTCACGTCCGCTACCTTGGGTTAGCGGATTGCTAACCCGTATACGGCTCACAACACACACCACTTCCTTATTAACCCATCCTAGGTATCTTTTATTAACTTCTCGATATGTCGGTTTAGAGTTAGTAAACTTACTAACTCTTCGACGTCTCATTATTAATTAATTGATTCATTACCCAAACCCGCTATTAAACCTAAACCCCGATCCCGATACAATACTCTATACGTTCGTTTAGGTTTAACTCATATTTTAATGTCTTCTTAATTCCCGTATATAGATTCATTAATTATTGTTCTTATACCATATAGATGCATATACGGTCCTAATCAAACGGGTCTATATGAATGCATCAACCAATCATTACTAACAACCTAACGGCACACAATTGATTAACCTTTTTAATTCTAAAACCCTAACATGCTTATTCAATCCTATCCGGTTTATTACTAAACGTCCAATTATTTATTACTTGCTAATCAGTTTAATTAACGGGTATGCAACCTAATACTACGGTTTAATAATTCCCGGTCTATATGTAACTAAGGGTTTGTGAGCCGACTCACAGTGAGATAGGCGTGGAATGACGGCTCGATGCGAATGTGAATCCCGAGACGTCCGACACGAACCCCGAACACCCGAATCTCAAACTCCGAACTCCCGAATATCGAACTCCAAACTCCCAAATCTCGAACTCCGAATGACGAACACTCCAGAGACCTCGGAATGGCCGTGGACCAAGCGTTGACCGGCTTGGTCTCCGGCGTTGACCGACGGTTGACCGCGTTGACCGGCGGATGACCGTTGACCCGTGCGTTGACCGTTGACCCAATGAGTTGACCAAGCCTTGACCGTTGACCTCTGGACCAACCTGAACCACTGAACCAATGCATTAAACCAAACCAACTCCAATTGGACCGGTTTGAGATTGAACCGTTGACCGGTTCAACTCAACTTTGAACCCGGTTTAATTAACTCCAAACCAACTCCAATTCTAGATCCAAACCTTCCAAACTTCTCCCTGAAGAACCGGCTTTCAACTGACGGCGGCGAGGTTTCTCCGGTGACCGGCTCCGGCGACTTCTCCGGCGTTGACTGGCGGTGGTCCGGCGTTGACCGGCCGGTTCACCCCTTTTTCTGCTGACTCAGGTGACGATCTACATATCAAACTGACTGCAAAGAGGAGATCTATCCATCCAAGGCTTCAAAACGTTCAGATCTGGTGAAGGAAGAGAGATATCCACCAAACCCTAATCCGCGGATTCTTTCCGGCCAGATTCCAGCGAGCTCCGGTGACGGCGACGACGGTGGCTGGCTGGAGATTGTAGAGGATGAAGAGAGGAAGCTATAGCACTTTGCAGAAGTTGATTAGGGTTTATAATGAGGGAGTTATGGAATGTTTGGTGGTGGAAGGTATGAAGAACACTTTGAATGTTCTTGAGTTTCTTTGAAGATTCAAAGGATTTTCTGGGTTTTCTGGACAAGTGGGATGAATATAGAGAGAGAGTAGAGAGATCTCGTGGGTGTGAGGTAGAGAGATGTTGAGAGAGAGTGAATGAACCTTCTCACATGCATGAACTTGTTTTTGTGCATGCAATCCATTCCTTGCACCAAAAACCTATAGGTGGCGCCCTTAGAAAACGACACCTGTCCCTCTGAGTGTGCTTTGTAGCCAAAAACCTTCCCTAATTAGCCATAAACACTCCTTAATCCTCCTTTCTTCCAATGCTCGGTTTTGACGGTTTTCGGGTTTAATATTTTAGAATCTCTCCGGATGATCCCATAAATCCCCAAACCTCCACTATTAGATTCTCCATGCTATTTGACGTATTTAGCATTTTGAATCACTCCGTTCGGACTTACGTAGCTCCGGATATGGATTTTTGAAGTTTCTTCGGGTTTGTCGGTTTCCATTCCCGACAAGCCGTAAAACACATTTCTGCCTCGTTTCTTCCAACTCCCATCTTCTAAACATTCTTTATGTTGAAACATAAGCATATTTGGTCCGCTTCGGCTTCCGTCTCGAACTTTGGTAAAATTACCATTTTGCTTTTCACTTGGCAAAAATGATAATTTTTCCCTCAGTTGACTTTCTACTGCCCGTTGACCGTATTTTTGATACGGGGTATCACACCGTCGGTTGACTTTGACTCCGGTTGACCGTTGACCACTCCGGTAGACCTGCTGAACCACCAAATCGAATCAAACCAACTCCAAACCAACCGGTTTAGTTAAACCGGTTAGGTCAAACCATTGACCGGCGTTGACCGAGGCTTAACCGGTTTGACTAAACCGATTCTCCCACTGAATCAAGACCAAACCAACTCCAATGCATCCCCATTTCACCCCTGAAGAACCGCTTGAAGATTTGACGGCGAAAGAAGGTTTTCTGGCGACTCCTCCGGCGTTGACCGCGGCGGCTCCGACGTTGACCACGGAGGCGGTGACTTTCTCCGGTGAATCAGAAGCTCATCCACCCACCAATCTGCTCCTCTTGATTAGATCTACCCATTCTTTGCCTTGAATCCTTGAAATATGTTGGAGAGAGAGTGTTAACCCTAGAAACCCTAACCGCGGCTGCTTCTTGGCCGGATTATGGCGAGTTCCGGCGACGGCGGCGACGGTGGCTGGCTGGAAAAATGAAGAGGAGGATGAGATGAAGCTACTGGGCTTTGCAGAGAAGGATTTGAGTTCAAGATGAGAAAGTTGTGCACTTTCTTGTGTGAGAAGCTATGAAGAACATCCTTTGTTCTTGAAGTGTTCTTGGATCTTCAAGGTAAAATTATGAACTTGATGAATGTTTTCTGGAGAGAATGGAGAGAGTTTTCGACAGAGAGAAGCTAGAGTGAGAGATGCATTGCATCAAAATGTGCAAAAGGGAATGAATAGTGAGATTCTTTGCATGTACACTCTTTTTCTCATGCATCCATTATGGTGTTGCCACCTCTTCCTTAAAGCTGGCGACCTGGGGAGCTCACACCTGTCTCTGGTGAGTGTCTGAAGTCCACTAAGGCCCAATAACACCGGCCCAATCTACTAAAACCCTTCCTTAACTTGCTTGCTTACTTGTGCTCGGTTTGCTCATTTTCCCGATAATTGTTTTTTTAAATACCATATGATTCTTATAAATCTCCAAACCTCCATAAACTGATTCTCCCTGATTTTATATGAATTTAGCAACTTGAATCACCTCAATTGGAGTTTCCTAGATCCCGTTATGATTTTCTGAAGTTTTCCCGGTTTAGTCGGTTTTCCGACTGATACTCCGAAAAATGTGTTTCTGCTCCGTTTCTTCGAATTCTAATCTTGTAAATGTTCTTTATGATTTAAAAAGAGAACATTTGGCCCGTCACGTCTTCCGTCTCGAACTTTGGAAAAATTACCATTTTGCCCATGGTTTAGCAAAATTACCATTCTGCCCCTATTGACTTTTTTTCTGTCCGTTGACCATATTTTTGGATACGGGGTATCACATTCTTCCCCACTTACAGGAATTCGGTCCCCGAATTCTCCGTCACTACCAGACTTTGAATCGGCACCAAACTCTGTAAGTTGCTCCGCTATTCCATTCCAACGCTTCCTCACTTTATCTCAACCTCCACATTTTTTTCCGCTACTGTTTGTCTCCCTGAGACACTCCTCAAGAATCTGATCATTGACTTCCGTCTGCCCGCTTCCTATAGTAACCCTGATCTTCCTTGCCAAATATCTTTGCTAACTCATCATCCCAACCGCTTCGATCTTTCCGCTGCTTTGCATTGACACATTCCCACCGACAATCCATACTGACTGCTTCACGGTCCAGTTTACTTGTTCCGCGACGTCTTGCCATTCCATCTCGCTTTCGGGTTCGCGTTCGGTCTCGTATTCGTATCGCATCGTCCATTCCGTCCTACATTCAACACAACAACTTTCACTGGAGCGGTGAATTCAAACCAATCCATTCCTCGATATCACTTCCTCATAGAGTTATAGTTAGTTAATCATGTACCAAATGGTCACTCATGATTAAGTAACGATATTCTGTAATTCCGCTTTCTCGCGAATTGACCGTTGATTACAACCGTTCTCGAGTTAGCTCAACACCTTAAACAAAAGGTTCTAATAATTTAACTCTAACAACTTAACGATTGCAACATAATTTAAACTACTCACTCAAATGGCTTACCAACGCCATCCACACTCCGCACATGCTAAGCATGCTATACACTAGCACTTTCACAGTGCTACACCACAAACGAAACGCAACCCTAATTAACCAATGCACCACTCGAGCATTAGATAAAATACGCAAGCAATTAAAATAAACGAACGATTACCACACACAATCAAGCAATCACTAGATCGCTCCGGATATGTCGTCAGTCTGGGTTTAGGTTATGATGAACGGTCGGCAGTTCCGCTCATCATTAGACTTCATGTGGTAATCCATTTGCATTCAACCCATCGTACGCATGCAAACAATTACTACGTAAGCCGTAATGATAGTAGAACAGTTCTGCATCACATACATACATAAAAACAACAACACACATGTTTCGAGGTTTGAAATACATCAATAATACAGAAACATAACCACGAGACGTCCGTCGTCAAACCCCTAACCCCAAACTGCATCGTCATAACCCAGAGATGTCTGAAACAACATGCGAGAATCGCCGATCTAGATACACACAACAACAACATAGTTAGTGCCCAACTTACCTGGCCTAACTATTCTAACCTAACAGCCCCAACACGACCGAAATGCCAAACACAAACGGCATCGCGGCTCGCGACGGTAACCACTGGCAGGCGCGCCGGGAGGGTGTGGTGGGTGCGCATCTCTAGTCGGTGGTCCGACCTGCTGCGGCTCTGCCATCGGACACAACTGCGCTACATGACCTCCGCGACCACAAATCTGACAAACCAGAACGGGCGCTGGGCGTGGCTCACGGTAACATGCTGCTGCCTGATGATCCGTCGCTCCACATAGCTGACATGAAGAAACAGACCCCGAAGATGGCTCCTGAAAACACTCGGCTGCTCGATGCCCCTGACCTCCACAAATCTGACAAACAACTGGTGCTGAGCTGGACCGACGAGCACTAGACCGACGGGAACAGGCGGATGCTCTGTGTCCCTCGTCTCCGCACCTCCTACAACTCCACATGGTCTCGGTGGCTGCACCAATGGTGGCTGCGCTACGGGTGACTGCGCTGCTGGCTGCTGAATCACTGACTGCCGAATAAGCTCTGTGACTCGGCGACTCGGTCCTGGTCGATACTCCTCAGGTAATGGGGCACAATGTGGCTCTGCGTCTGACATACGTGGTCCGGGCCCCGCGATCGGACAAATAGGGGCAAGATGACCGTCTACACCACATACCTGACAGTAGTATGGGCTCGGCACTGGCTGATACGTCTCCTGGTAGCGTGGATCAACTGGTCGTGTACACCAGTACAAATGAAAACCCTGCACTCCGCAGGCGCTACATGTCCGGTATACTGGCATCTGCGGCACTGAGTATGGCGTGTCTGCTAGTGAAACCTCTGGTGATGCAACTGGCTCGGTCGGGGGTACCTCTGGTGATGTAACTTACTCAAACTGCGAGTCCGACCCTGTCGTCGACATCGGCGCAACTCCTGTGGCTGACTCCATCGCTGAGTGTGGCTCGGTGGAACTGGGTGATGGAGCTCCTGATCTCTGCGGCGGTCCTGGCTGATGATGCGGCCCAACACGCTGCTCCAAAACGTCCTCTAGTATCGCCATCTTCTCGTCCAACTGCTGCGCCCACTGCGCATGCTGCTCCTGATCCAATGGCTCCATGTCCATATCGAAAGCTGAGTGTAATGGATCCAACTGAAAGTCTCCTCCACCAAGTGGAATAAAGTCCGACTCGTGCAAACTGAAAGGTAACGGCACATCACGTGCCTCATGCATCGGCGGCTGCATCCCCGATGGTACTATCGGCGCCTCGAACTGGGGTGGAAATGGCGGCAACCCATAATCTGCAAATCCCAAATAACCCACCACTCCTGCGGTCGGATCTGCGGTACCAGCGTCATCCTGTAGAGATGGAGGTAATGGGTCCGGTAACGGGCTCTAATCTACAGCGGCTACGCTCGCTCCCTGATGCACTCTCGGAAAAGCTGGTGGTCGACCTGATACCCGAGAACCTCGTGACTGTCCCTGTTGTGCTACCCTCAGACCTGCCTGATGCTGGTCTACCAAAGCCTGATACTCTGCCCGTGTCATCCGATGTGGACTCATCCTGCTCGATGTAATCTCTCACACCCAATGCACACACCCACACACAATCCGTCCAGGGACGCTCTGCTGCTGACTGCAACCAAAACCAAAAATAAACATTAGTACACATAATACAAATTTTTCTACCCCATCCCAACCCCGGATTTACAGACGCGGCTCGGTTTCTTAACGGATACTTGGGTAAGACACAATTTTGACTCGATAAAACCACGGAAAACACTCAGAAATGAACAGCTTTGAAACCCATGCAGAACCATGCTCTGATACCACCTTTCTGTAACGCCCCTTTCCCATTCTCCACTGACCGTCGAGCTGACCGGCCAACAATCAAACAAGAACATGACCGATCGAACCCGAGCAAGTCGAACATGAAAAGTTCGTCACGGGACGAAGCCAGAGACAGGTCAGTTTGAGACAAAGGCTCGCACTAATCCATCCTTGACTCCGCTATCCTCACTTCCATAATACAAGTTGATCACCTTGCACTACTTCAGCGAGTTTTGTCGGTTCGGACTAAACACAATATCAGGAAAGCATATTCATTTCTGAGTAAATCAAACGTTCAGCACAACGTTTAATCGTCACTTACAAATCATTTTTAGCAATACCTAATCATCACGCAAATCAATACAAATGTGGCGTCAAGCCGAACCGAGAGAAAAACCCCAAAACCATCGAATCAAAAACCCCGCCACAAGCCATCCCGAAACTACACCGAGTACCTCCCGCGTCCGTCGCTGCTTAACCTGAAAACACAAAAAGAGTCTAATGAGCGATCTAAGATCACCCAGTGAATCGGCTCCCCACTAAGGCTTCTAATATATCTAGCATCTATAGATTCCCGCCTGAAACCCAAAATAACAATCAAGCATAGCAAAATAGCCGATCACGCACTACCACGTCGTGTCGAGCCCACACACAATCAATTGCCAAAAGAAAGAGAAGGCGAATAGAGGAAATCGGGAGCACTGCGGCACATGTCCCCGATTGAGACTCGATCTATCTATCGCGCAACACCAACTACACCAATCACAACGCTGGGCCCCTACGATCTTGGTAACTTCCACGGGTTTTCACCGTTACCGATATGGTAACTAACCCATGACTCCTAGCCGTCCACACAAGGTCTAACGACTAGGACACCGTTCTCTGTCCATCGATACGCGGTGACTCAGGCTACCCCTAGATAACCCAATTTTCCATGCAGTCCGGCCCTAGGACATGACCCCGTATTCTCCGGACTACACACCTACCGGCGTCACCCAGTAGGTTAACACCTATCGGCGTCACCCAGTAGGTTAACACCATAACCAGAATCATCACGACCCAGTTAGGTAACTACCCGAGGATCCAATCGGGTCGGAAGTACCAGAACGTAATCAAACACTTAGACTTGCGGGATCTAACGCACCCTAGAGTCCTAGTACGGAAATGTAAAAACCCACAGACTCGCTCGGACTCTAACAATCAATTTCAATCAATGCCAACAATAATTAACCCAATCCCGCATCCCGCAAGTCTACTCACACATACCACCACGCCCCCTGACTCGGCACCGTACCGAGTCAGCGGTTACGACTTAATCGGTTTCGTAACCAGATTAAGTATTCAAACGGATCGCTCGGCCCAACACCGAGACGATCTAAAGGCCTGCACAAAAAGATCAACCACAACCACACAACAACACAACCACGCAATCAACACACAAACAACACACAACAGGCCTATTAGGGTTACTAACATCCTTTAATCCAATTTACGCCGCTACCTTGGGTTAGCAGCTTGCTACCCCGTAGACGGTTCACCATTCACAACACTTCTCTTTTCTTAACCAATCCTAATCATCTTTTAACAACTCCTCGATCCGTCGGTTTAGAGCTAGTAGCTTACTAAACTCCCCGACGTCTCATCATTCATTACTTAATTCATTTAATCTCGGGAAACCCGATATCGTTCCATATTCTATACATATGTTCAAGGTTAAACCGTATTTTCACTCGTCTTAATTCCCGTATATAGATTCATTTATCACGTTCTTATATATATATATATATATATATATGCATATACGGTCCTACTCATGCCACGACTAAATGAATGCATCACGCAACATTAATATCAACCTAACGGCACTCAACAGGTTTAATCCGTTTAAGTCTATCATGCTTCTTTAACCCTAGCCGGTTTAACGTTAATTCAATCAATCAACCAATTCTCAATTCAATTCAATTCAACGGGTATGCAATTCCTATCACTACGGTTTCCCATTTATCGTTATATATGCAACTACGGTGTTTGAGCCGACTCACAGTGATATGACAAAACGAACGGCATGGATGCGGATACGGATTCCCGAGACCCCGACTAAACCCGAACTTCTCCCGAATACCCGAACACGAACCCCGAGACTTCCCGAACACCTGCCAATGAACCGCAATACCCAAAAACCGGCAGGAGTCAACGCGTTGACCGGCGTTGACCACGACGTTGACCGGCCGTTGACCGGCGTTGACCGTAGGTTGACTTTGACTCCGGTTGACCGTTGACCACTCCGGTTGACCCCTTTGACCTGCTGAACCACCAAATCGAATCGAACCAACTCCAAACCAACCGGTTTATTTAAACCGGTTAGGTCAAACCGTTGACCGGCGTTGACCGAGGCTTAACCGGTTTGACTAAACCATTTCTCCCACTGAATCAAGACCAAACCAACTCTAATGCATCCCCATTTCACCCCTTAAGAACCGCTTGAAGATTTGACGGCGAAAGAAGGTTTTCCGGCGACTCCTCCGGCGTTGACCGCGGCGGCTCCGACATTGACCGCGGCGTCGGTGACTTTCTCCGGTGAATCAGAAGCTCTTCCACCCACCAATCTGCTCCTCTTGATTAGATCTACCCATTCTTAGCCTTGAATCCTTGAAATATGTTGGAGAGAGAGTGTTAACCCTAGAAACCCTAACCGCAGCTGCTTCTTGGCCGGATTCCGGCAAGTTCCGGCGACAGCGGCGACGGTGGCTGGCTGGAAAAATGAAAAGGAGGATGAGATGAAGCTACTGGGCTTTGCAGAGAAGGATTTGGATTCAAGATGAGAAAGTTATGCACTTTCTTGTGTGAGAAGCTATGAAGAACATCCTTTGTTCTTGAAGTGTTCTTGGATCTTCAAGGTAAAATTATGAACTTGATGAATGTTTTCTGGAGAGAATGGAGAGAGTTTTCGACAGAGAGAAGCTAGAGTGAGAGATGCAGTGCATCAAAATGTGCAAAAGGGAATGAATAGTGAGATTCTTTGCATGTACACTCTTTTTCTCATGCATCCATTATGGTGTTGCCACCTCTCCCTTAAAGCTGGCGACCTGGGGAGCTCACACCTGTCTCTGGTGAGTGTCTGAAGTCCACTAAGGCCCAATAACACCGGCCCAATCCACTAAAACCCTTCCTTAACTTGCTTGCTTACTTGTGCTCGGTTTGCTCATTTTCCCGATAATTGTTTTCTTAAATACCATATGATTCTTATAAATCTCCAAACCTCCATAAACTGATTCTCCCTGATTTTAGATGAATTTATCAACTTGAATCACCTCAATTGGAGTTTCCTAGCTCCCGTTATGATTTTCCGAAGTTTTCCCAGTTTAGTCGGTTTTCCGACCGATACTCCAAAAATGCGCTTCTGCTCCGTTTCTTCGAATTCAAATCTTGTAAATGTTCTTTATGATTTAAAAAAGAGAACATTTGGCCCGTCACGTCTTCTGTCTCGAACTTTGGCAAAATTACCATTTTGCTCCAGGGTTTAGCAAAATTATCATTTTGCCCCTGTTGACTTTTCTTCTGCCCGTTGACCATATTTTTGGATACGGGGTATCACACCAATGATCAAGACTGCTTAAGAGGGAAAGTATCTTGTTAATAAGCTGACATGCGCTAGGATATGATGAGGGATTAAGCATTGCTTGTCTAACTTCCACAGAGGATGATTCCAAGATAACCGATCTCACTCGCAATCTGATCATAGATTCCACTACCATTGGAGCCCGAGAAGATCATTTTCCAAATGATTCTGAACTGCAGACAGGGAGCGTCTGCTATGGAACATTGGAGCTCCATTATGATCCCGTGCACTCCAAGAAACCCCTCCGTTGGTGGCAGTATTGATCCATGCTGAGCCCACATTGCATTTAACAATGTTGATCGGAGGTTTAGACCATCCTTGCACTGCAGTATCAAGATCTTTCATGTTCTCTTGAGGGATAATACCATGTAGTCCAAGCCAAATCTCAGCATCAACTTTGGCTTTGGACCATATACCCTCTGGCGCTAGCCTGATTTGCTCATAGCAGAGGCTATATCTAGCCTTCCAGATATGCCACAGCACCCAAGGAAACATTACTCTTGTTTTGGTGGGAATGCTATGCTTCCTGCTGACGGAGATGAGATGATGTATATTAAGGAAGATAGAGTTTGCGAGAAACCTGAGGCTGGCAGAGTGACACAGTTTCATTAATCACCATCAAAGCTACCAATGGAATACAAGATCAATCCCATGTGATCAGCCTAATTTATTATGGTCATTACTTGGTTGAATGGGCGATCAGATTTATGACATGGATCTACCGAAATCATCTAATCACTCTTGGATTAATTTCAGTCAAATCTGGTCAAGGACGTGATACCGAGACTTTACTACCAAGATAATATTTCTTGTATTTCATATTTTTATTATTTAGAATATTTTGTATTATTATTTTGAATTTGTTTGTCCACCAAGTTTAGGGACTCTATAAAAGAGTCTTCTCCTCGTTTGTACTATTCAGAATGGAAGTCGAATAAAAACTGAAACTTATGTTTCTCTTTGAAGCTTTATGCTTTGTTTCTTTCTTTGTCTAGTTGAGTGTGTCTCCTATTCAAGAAAGTTTTGAGTTGTATCAAAGGCCATCCGCAACCTTTGTAGTACTCTTCGATCCCCCATCATCATTGTTATCAATCCGCTGCTTGAAAATCTGTTCATCAAATTCATATACGCCTTGTGACATCCTCGTGGGTGTATCACAAAGGGATATATGATTGATCCCATACCTCTTTTGCCGCATGACAGGTAAACAGAACGTGGCAAATGGTTTCCTGGGACATACCACAGACAGCGCAAGTAGAGTCGCAGAGGATACCATGAGACTGAAGTCTTTCCTTGACCGCCAAAGATCCTGACAAGGCTCTCCACAAGAAGTGCCAGATTTTGGGAGATGTTTTAGTCTTCCACAGGTTACTCCAGAGCTGCTTCTCAACTGGCGGCAGGGGACTAGGACGTGGCGATCTTTGTTCCTGCAAGACTTCAAGAAATTTGTAGCCACTCTTGGTTGTATATTCCCCATCTTTAGAGAAGCACCAGTTTTTGGAATCTGATCTAGTGAGATTTGGTTTAAGATTAAGTACCGCCTTTACATCCGCTTCAGAGATAACTTGTCGGATAAACGGTTCATTCCATTGCCCTGATGCACACATAAGGTCATTAACTCTGAGCGATAAGTCCACCACCGAATCCTGGTCATAATTAGAAGCTCTTGGGACTGGGTCTGATATCCGTTTGTCCGTTAGAACATTTGTTGATGTACCATCACCTATAGCTTGAACCAGACCTTGTACAATCAACTCACGACCATGCATAATGCTTCGCCAAGCATAAGAAGGCCTTGATCCTATGCTGCATTCTAGGAAGTTCCCATTTTTGAAGTATCTATGCTTGAGTATCTGAGAAAGAAGTGAATCTGGATTTTTCCACACTCTCCAAGCTTGCTTCCCAAGCAGGGCTTGGTTGAATTTGGCTATGTCCCTGAAGCCTAACCCTTCCATATCCTTGGATTTGCAAAGTTTTTGCCATGCCACCCAAGAGATTCTCTTCCTATTGTCTCCACTGCTCCACCAAAACTCAGTCATGGTACTTGTGAGCTTGGCACATATATATTTAGGGAGATTAAAACAAGACATTGCGTACACTGGAAGTGCTAAGGCCACTGATTTTGAGAGTATTTCTTTACCTCCTTGTGACAGTGATTTTGCAAACTAACCATTCAAGCTGCCTTGGAGTTTTTCGCGGAGGAAGCTCAGGAGCTTCTGTTTAGAGCCACTGAAACACTCGGGTAAACCCAAGTAATTTCCTTCACCCCCTTTTTTGTCAATACCCAGGGAGATTTTAACCTGCTCTCTTATAGCAACCGGTACATTGGAACCAAATATAATTGATGATTAGGCTTGGCGTATCACCTGTCCTGAACATTCCTCATACAGTTTAAGACATTGCATGATTTCCTCAGCTTCTTCAACGGACGATTTACACATCAAAAGGCTATCATCTGTAAATAAAAAATGGTGGACCGCCGGACTAGACTTTGCAATCTTTATACCATGAATATGCTCATTGGATGCCGCATGATTAAGGTTGCTTACCAGGGCTTCAGCACAGAGAATGAAGAGGAAAGGTGAGAGGATGTCTCTCTGCCTTAAACCTCTTTCCGGTTTGATGAATCCTTGTGAACTTCCATTGATTAATACCGAGTAGGTTACTGAACTTACGCAAGATAGGATCCATCGCACCCATACTATGTCAAAGCCGAGTTTCTCCATAAGTACATCTAGAAAGCACCACTCAACTCGGTCATAGGATTTAGACATGTCTGTTTTAATGGCCATGAATTCCCCCGACACATCATTTTTGGTACGTAGACTGTGTACCATCTCGTGTGCAATGATGATATTACCTGATATAAGATGAAACAAGACAAATGCCCCTTGCATTTCAGATATGATTTGTGGGAGAAAGCCTTTGAGTCTGTCATATAAGATTTTAGAAATGATCTTATATTGGACAGAGTAAAGACTGATGGGGCGCATGTCTTTCATCTTGGTGGGGTTTATGACCTTGGGGATAAGGCTCAGCTATGTACGGTTCCAACCCTTAGGAAGAATTTCTAAGAGAAGAATCGCATGACTTCCTCCGAGACAGCATGCCCAACAATATGCCAAAACTTTTGGAAAAAGACACCTGTCAGTCCATCTTCACCCGGTGCACTACTTCCTTTCACTTGGAATGCAGCATGTTTGATCTCCTCCATGGTGACTAGTTTTGTTAGTTCAGCATTCATCCGTCTGTTAAAACTTAATAGCATTTCCAAGTCAGCTAGATTTGTACTCATGAAAAGCTCTCTAAAATAGTCTACAACAATACTGTCTTTGGCTCCCTCAGAGGAATGCTCGTTTCCCATATCATCCATAAGCATCATAATTTTATTCTGTATTTCTTGCCCCTTACACAGTTGTAGAAGTACTTCTTATTACGATCACCCAATCGCAGCCACTCCTCTCTGCATTTCTGATGCCAGAAAAGTTCCTCTTGGCGAAAAGCTTCTGGAAGCTCCAACCGTAGCTTCTGCATAACCTTGTAATCAGGTCTGATTTTCGCAACTTCCAGCTCTAATGCTGCCTTAAGACGAGTAATGGCATCTCTCGAATTAATATCAGATCTCTTCTTCCACCGCGAGATGGCTCGATGACATTTGCTTATTCGATCCATCAGGTTGGTATTGGGACCAGTCGTGTGCAGCCAGCCTTGCTTGACTATCTCCTCAAACCCCACTTTGTTGATCATTCTTCTATCGAAGTAGAACCTGCCTCTGTTTGGATCATCCCTTTCCAGCGTGAAATTGATCCTTATCGGCCTATTATCAGAGGCCTAAAGGTCCAGATATTCCATGTGAGCTCTCAGGAATAGGCGGAACCATGCATCATTCCCGAAGCTCCGATCCAGTCTGCATTGTATCCAGACATCATCTCACCACCACACTAGGAATAAACATTACCAAAACTACTGATCTCTCTGATTTTGCAGTTCACAGCCATGTTTCTAAAACCCCAAAACGTAGACTCCGATCTACTCGAACCGCCCAGCTTCTCATCATTCGACATGAGTTCGTTAAAGTCACCAACCAGAACCCAAGACTCATCTCGTTGCATACCAATATCAACTAACCGGTCTCAAACCTCCTGACATTTTTCTCTAATGGGGGGAAAGTAGACGCAAGTAAGGAAGAAGGAGATAAAACCGCATTTCACTTTCATGTCAATGATCCTCTTATCACAAATGAGAATCTCAACATTATAACGTTGCTTCCACATTACCGCCAAACCACCACTAAGACCAACATGCTCGAGAGTAATCAAATTATCATAACCCAAACTTTTTTGTAAACCAGTAACATAATCAATCTTTTGTTTAGTTTCCATGATAAACAAAAAATCCGAAAAATACTTCCTACGCATTCCTCAGAGATGACCAATTGTCTTAGGGTTTCCCGCTCCTTGACAGTTCCAACACAATACGCTCATTGGAATAGCAGCGGCTTCAAATCGGAAGCCACCATCTTGATTGATGTTTTTGGGTTTTTCGGCGAAGCAGGAGGGAGAACTGGAGAAACTTTGCGCTTTGTAGTACCATCCGCCAGCTCTGGGCTTCAGCCAGTGAAGTATGTTGATCATTCTGACCTCTCCTTGCTCTTCTTGTCCAAGAGTTAGGTCTCTTCCTTGGTTTTTTGCCTGAAATTAAGGTCCCTGACGATGAAGCTTTTGTAGAAAGCCCCATCTTAAAACCTGTATGAATCATGGTGGACAACTTCAGGGGCCAATTCAGCTACACACTCACTGTGAGAAGTTCGACCTATGTCAGGCAGAGATAGGTGGCTCCTAATACTGGTGGGAGTATCGTACTCTGTGTCAGCTTCCCGATAACTATAGACATGACCCTTTCCTTTGTCCACATCCTTAGTGATATTGATGAGACGAACCGAGGATCATTCTTCCTGATCAGATATTGACTGACGCACACGCTCAATTCTTGCTTGACGTTCAGTAGGGTCTGAATGAGCAATGTATAGCAGAGCATTGCGTTGTTCTTCTTTAGAAAGCTCAGGAAATAATGGAGGAAATGCTGGGGGAGCTTAAAGTACTTTGTTGGCCACTGCAACAGATTCCTCTTTGCTCTGTCTTCGATCTTCACTGCGAGCAGAGGAGCTAGCCGGAGCTGTTTGAGGTTGCAAGCCTTTCTTGAGAAGAGGGCATCTGTTTTTTTCATGGGTGAGTTTTTTTTTCATGGGTGAGTTTTAGGCAGTAAAAACACTTCTTATGAATCCTTTCATACTCATATTCAATAACCACAGATTCACCCAAGGGGAGATTCAGACGTCTGCGTTCCTTAGCCGGTTTTTCAACATCAAATATGACTCTGGCTCTGATGTACTCCTTCGTCTGTGAGATTTTGGGATCATAGGCAATTTCTTCAACCTTTCCTATCTCAGACGCAAGCATGTCCATTGTCTATGTCGTGAAGTAGTTTACTGGTATATTCCTCATTCTGATCCAAACTTCGAAGGATGATAAAAGAAAATTGGCTGTCGGGTTTGGTGTCCACCTTTCAATGACCATGGTCCAGTGATTATAAGACCATGGCCGATCCCTCAGAACTGGCAAGAGATCCTCCTCTCTTTAGAATACAAATTGAAACCGGTCTCTCGACAACGCTATACCTCTGACTTTGTCATACACTCTCCAAGCAGTGGGCATATATTCGATCACTCGGTTCATTGGTTGGCAATCCGGGTTATGTAATATACCCAACAGATTTATGGAGTTAGCATCGAGAACCCTGAAGCGAGGGCAGTCTGGCAGGGTTAATGGCTCTTCTTCTATAATCGACATAGCTTGAATTTATCTATGCAGTTAATCCGCCATAATCGACGATGATTTGCAGTCGTAGAGACACAGAGACAACCAGAGGTGATGAACCTTTGGGGGTTAGTCTAGGGAAATTAGCGTGAATTTGCAATGAATGTTGCAATATTCACAAAGCAGTTTACGGAGTTCATAATCTAACGCAGCTTGATTTATTCTCAACGTAACAAAAAAAGGCAAGGTGAGATGAGCTAAAAGGAAAGGCGGGTTAGTGAAAAAGGAAAGACTGGTTTGGTTTCCAATTTTCTGAGATAAATTCTGCAAGAATCCCGAAGAGTAACTATCGTAGCTATTAAGCCGGAGTGGGCTCCACACCACAACGCGGGAGAGATTTAAAAAAGGAAGAACGAAACCCTCTAATACAACCGCAGGGGGGCTAACCGAAAAAACCCTCTCGTGATTTTGTTTCAAATACAAATTTACATTAGTTAAATAAAATGTATTTGTTTGTAATACTAATTTTACATCAATAGATTTGTATATTACCAGGTGACCCAAATAGATCCATACAATGACATATAGATAGGAACATACCGATAGATTTCTATAGGATTGTTTTTTGTCATCAAATTTGTATGCTTTACACGAATCATATTAAAGAGAATATTCATTACTAAGTACACACTTCAAAACCAGTGTTGTTTAACGTTTTTGAATGCCCTACACGAATCTAAAAATATGTTATTTTAGTTTTGTCTAAAATCACAAATCATATTAAATAAGATTAAAATTTCAAAAAGACAATCCAAAACTATTTAACTATAAATAGTTTTGTAAAGAAATTAAAATTAAATAAAAAATATATTGTTGAAATATGGTTCTCTCGACACTTTTATCTGCAAAACCGTTCAGCAAAATCTAATAGTTGAGGGTTTTCACTCATATATGTATAAACTGATAACGAAACAATACCATTCAATCATTCACGTGAAATGGTAAACTGCAAATAATTCTTTATCAGTATCAACTTCGAAAACTTCTCTAATCATTAGAATGATCAAAAATATACGATAAACAATTTATATGTTATGATAACAATCATCTATTTTAAAATAAAATTAAGCATTTTAATAGGTTTTCGAACAACATTTGGTATTTATTCTCTAAAATTTTTTAATTTCATAAACAATTTTTCATCATAATATTTTTATAGCTTAATAATAGTTTCATGTCGCATTTTTGCTCTTATACCATCTTCAGTGTATTCTTCTATTTTTCCTCTGAAATAGAAAAATTCTATAATAGATATGAGTTTATCTCCAATGTATTACTCTATTTTCTCTAAAAATGAACATTATCTTTAAGTTTCTATCTTTATTTAGTATTAGTACATGATATCATCAAATTCTATGATTTTTTAGCAATCGTTTCATGCATGTTTTTTTGTTTTTTGCATTTTTCATATAATTTTTCTTAAGATTTCAAGCACTTAGAAGTTTTAGGAGTTTAGAACTAAGACTTTCATGTTCTTGTGTCTTTTGAAGTGTTTTTATTCATTTTCTAGGTGTTTGGAGTTGCAAGAGAAAATTGGTTGGATTTGGAGAGCAAAAAAAGCAAAAGAAATTAAGAGAGAGGAAATTTGTTTTTTCTTGCTTTGTTTACTTTTTTCTTTTAGTTTATTTTGTTTATCTTATAAACTTGGATTCTAATGCTTTTGATTATGAATGTTTGTTACTTGTTTGTAAGGACAAAACCAACATTTGCAAGTTGAAAAAATCATTATATGGTCTTAATCAAGCTCCAAGATGTTGGTTTGCTAAGCTTTTATCCATCCCTATTGACATTTGTTCAAAAAAAAAAGGAATATTCACTATTCTCCTATGTTCGTGGAAGCTCATGTCTGTATGTTTTGGTTTATGTGGATGACTTGGTCATCGGAGGCAATGACATTGTCTTACTATCAAAGTTTTAAGGTTTATCTGCATCAATCCTTCCACATGAAGGATTTGGAAGTTGTAAAATACTTCCTTGGTATCAAAGCCTCTCGTAAAAAGGATGGCATTTATTTATGTCAAAGAAAGTATGCAATAGATATCATTTTAGAATGTGGTTTGGTAGGAGCCAAACCATACGATATTCCAATTGAACAAAATCACAATCTGCCAAAGGCCTATTAGTCTTTTTTCAAAAATTATTAATGTTTTTGTCTTATCCTATATACATATACTATATAAGTTTTATATATACACATAATCAAGAAAGATTCAAATAAAAGAGAGATTCAAATAAGATGATGAACATATTAAGGATGAATTTAAAAAGAAAACAATAGTACTAATCTCTACATGTAGCAGAACACAAATACATTAAACTGAAATCAAGTCAAAAACTAAATTTTATCTTTCTTGTTCATTTCTTCCACATCAATAATCTGGTGTATTGCACCGAGTGTATCTTCTTAATCTTTTTCTTGCATTATTGTATCTTTTGAAAAGTCTTCGCATTTCTGTATGTTTTTAGATGACTTGAGTGTAGGAAAATACCAGATTGCCCTTCTTTTGTCTCACTACAATATGCTAACTAAATTGACATGTATTCAATAAAATAAAAAGAAAACGTAACTAGCTTCTACAAACAGCTCTTTATTATTTCAATTGAAAATGGAAAAAAGCTGTAGAAGTTCAGATTTTCTTGAAATACACTGGAAATTATAACCGATCAAAGTTATAATACAGTGGAGTTCAGATTGTATTGCTCGTACCTTCTCTTTCTCTCTCTCAAGTTCGTCGGTTTGGAAAGGAGGAGTTAATTGGCTGAAAGCTCCAAGACAATGGCTACAATACGAATTGCAGCAAGCTCCAAGACTAATGAGGACCAGAGAGGTGAGGTAGAGTGCCGCATGTACACAAGTACGCTTGATTGACAATATACCATATTTTATCTTTGATGATATGCTTATCGTCGCTAGGAATTTGAATGAAATTCACAGACGGTGTATCAACGGAGGATTTGAGAAGTTGTTAACGATTCGGAGAGAAGCCCATAGGCGACCTATTTGTAGAAGATCGATTGTATCACAAAACATAGCAGAGGTGAGAGAGACAACATCTCAGACAAGCTATGCCCCTGTAGAGGACGACCTTGTCAAAACAACATCTAAATCAATTAAGCTATGGACATGGCTGGCGGCGACCTATGGACAGGTGGTGTTTTTTTGGAAAAATTAGACAACTTTCTATAGACAGGCAATTTAATGGGCATCCGTATGATTTTGGGGGTGGCTTGTTTTTTTAAGGCGAACTCGGACATAAGTTTAGTGGACACTCAAACTATCCTCCTGCATAGGCACTATTCTGGAAAATGTTTTGGAGTACAGCTTAGTAATGTTCCATATAAGTATTGCGGAAAGATTGTTTTGGTTTTCAGAGTATGAGTAATTTAGGAATGGCATATAAAGAGTGGACATAAGGAAGTAGTAATGCGTGGTTTTGAAAACATCACATAATGGAAAACATCCCTGAATACATGAAGTGTCTCCATGAAGCATGGATTGATCGTGTAGGGTTAGTATAATTTATATTAATCCAAAATGAGGTTTAATGGTTAAGATAGACGTCGATTTTTTGCGAAAACAAACGGATTTGTTGTTTAGTTGGTTTATTGATCGAAGTGTATCACATGTGTTTCAATGAATAGCAACTTGGCTAGTAAAGACGATAGTAAGGAACGCAAAAACGAAAGTGTGGATAGAAGTAAGGGCAAAACCAGACTTACATTAAAATACTAGATAAAATAATAAACAAAAAAGCATTCATAGTCAGCACACACAACGGAGTTTTGCTTGTTCGATAGCCACAACACACAGATCAGTCCACTTAGAGAAAGTAATTGGGATGATCCAAAAGAATGCTGAGGTTCAATAGACCAGAAACAAGATTCACACATGTTGTCCCCTTTGACTCTTTCATGGAGTATGTCTAGCCAATAACGATGAACCGAGCAAGGGCAAGTCGATATACTTACTTTGATGACAGCATTTATTTTCCCACGCATGCACTTGGATATCTGGATAGGCTATCTTAATCCCGGGAGCTCTCTGACGTGCCTCCTAAGAGCACGAATAGCGCTTCGAGAGAGAAGAGGAATAGTGGAGTCATTGTCCATCTCAGGGAAGATGGAGCGCCAGATATTTCGTAGCAATAGACGGCTGGCTTGATACCACGAAAGACACACTCTTTGAGGCGTTGGAAGTCGTCTTCTCGTTCATCTATATACATAAAACCAGAGATAACCTTCAAAAATGCTGCGGTTGGATTGTTGGCATGGAAACATGCATTCTCCAGTTTGCTGAACCCTATCCTATCGTGGTGAGTCTTGATTAGATCAATGAATAGCTTATCCATGTGGTCAGCGTCATCATGAAGTGTCTTGCAAACGGCTCTGATCTTGTAGTGTTCACGGATGTTTTTGCCCGGGTTCTTAGCCAAAATTAATCTCCTTATTGCAGGTGGTAGATCAAGTAGAGTGGGAGATGGAAGGAAATCGGTATTAGGATTTGGTTCGCTCATCAAGGTCGATGTTATTTGAGTATTTGGATACAATGTAACGGATAGCAATAAGGGCTTATAAATGAGAAACTCATCGCAACGTTTCATATTCTGAGCAACTACATTCATTGCATGTAACGGTATAGCTAAAACCGATAAAAGGATCATCAATTGATGTATGTAAAAAGATAGATGGAATCAAAGCGAGTAAATTTGTGATGTGCAGGTAATCAAGTTTAATACATGTCAGTTTGTACAACTAAAATATTTAATATATGAATATGTTAATAAATGAATATGTTACTAGACAAATTAAATTAAAATGTACATTTTTGTTTGGGATTGGACTGTTTGTATCCTGCTGATATGAAACTTTGACAATGTGTTGAGCGTAAACGATGGATAGTAATAGATGGACATTATAAAGGATTTGTTGTTTGAGATGATTGGTTTTTCGAATTGTAGCACATTGTGTGTTAGGTGGATATGAGATTGGCCAGCATAGACGAAAGTAAGAGAACGCAAAAAACAATGGCAGTGTGAATGGAATTGAGCGCGAGGCCAGACTTACACTAAAGAAAAGAAAAAATTGGTAAACCAAAAAGCAATCATAGTCAGCGTACACGAGGGCATATAGGGTAGGGAATCAAGTTAGAGAAGTGTTAGTATTGTGTACAAATGAGGTATTTTATAAAAGAATATGATAATAAACGAATTAAATTATAATGTACATTTAGTTTTAAGATGGAATGTTTGTATCCATTCGACCTGATGAGCCATATTTGTTGGAAAGAAGATAATCTAGATGGTATGGATAGTGGTAATTCGGGCAGTTAAAAAGCGCATGTGGATATATATTGGGTATTTTTTAAGAACAGATAGAAGCGATTAAAACCAGTGTTTAAAAATCAAAAATGATAGACATGTACTTTCGATTCTATACTAAAAATGTATTTTTTTGTGGGACGAAAGCATTTAAAAATGCCGCGATAGAGTGCTGATCAAGTATCTGTATTTGTGGATAGTCTGATCATAAATTGAAATAGTAGCTATAACGTAGAAGGAAAAAACACAAAATGTAAAGAAAGTAAGAGTAGGGAGATTTCAAAAATTGGGAATGTTATGTTGAATAATGAAACTGTTTGACGTGACTAGTTTTGCATGTTTGCTTAATGATTTGACAAATGAAGATAATGTGGTACTGAGCAGTGCAAAATCTGACAGGTAAGTTGGTGTTATGGTAATTATATTTAAAATTAGTGGGAGTGACAGGTGATGTGAGATAACGTTGCTTTTTTCTTGCATTATTGTATCTTTTGAAAAGTCTTTGCATTTCTGTATGTTTTTAGATGATTTGAGTGTAGAAAAAGACCAGATTGCCCTTCTTTTGTCTAACTACAATATGCTAACTAAATTGACATGTATTAAATAAAATAAAAAGAAAACGTAACTAGCTTCTACAGACAGCTCTTTATTATTTCAATTGAAAATGAAAAAACCTGTAGAAGTTCAGATTTTCTTGAAATACACTGGAAATTATAACCGATTAAAGCTATAATACTGTGGAGTTCAGATTGTATTGCTCGTACCTTCTCTTTCTCTCTCTCAAGTTCGTCTGTTTGGAAAGGAGGAGTTAATTGGCTAAAAGCGCGAAGACAATGGCTACAATATGAATTGTAGCAAGCTCCAAGACTAATGAGGACCAGAGAGGTGAGGTAGAGTGCCGCATGTACACAAGGACGCTTGATTGACAGTATACCATATTTTTTTCTTTGATGATATGCTTATCGTCGCTAGGAATTTGAATGAAAAAATTCACAGACGGTGTATCAACGGAGGATTTGAGAAGTTGTTAACGATTCGGAGAGTAGCCCATAGGCGACCTATTTGTAGAAGATCGATTGTATCACAAAACATAGCAGAGGTGAGAGAGACAACATCTCAGACAAGCTATGCCCCTGTAGAGGACGACCTTGTCAAAAAACAACATCTAAATCAATTGAGCTATGGACATGGCTGGTGGCGACCTATGGACAGGTGGTGTTTTTTTGGGACAAATTAGACAACTTTCTATGGACAGGCAATTTAATGGGCATCCGTATGATTTTGGGGGTGGCTTGTTTTTTTAAGGCGAACTCGGACATAAGTTTAGTGGACACTCAAACTATCCTCCTGCATAGGCACTAGTCTGGAAAATGTTTTGGAGTACAGCTTAGTAATGTTCCATATAAGTATTGCGGAAAGATTGTTTTGGTTTTCAGAGTATGAGTAATTTCAGGAATGGCATATAAAGAGTGGACATAAGGAAGTAGTAATGCGTGGTTTTCAAATCATCACATAATGGAAAACATCCCTGAATACATGAAGTGTCTCCATGAAGCATGGATTGATCGTGTAGGGTTAGTATAATTTATATTAATCCGAAATGAGGTTTAATTGTTAAGATAGACGTCGATTTTTTGCGAAAACAAACGGATTTGTTGTTTAGTTGGTTTATTGATCGAAGCGTATCACATGTGTTTCAATGGATAGCAAATTGGCTAGTAAAGACGATAGTAAGGAACGCAAAAACGAAAGTGTGGATAGAAGTAAGGGCAAAACCAGACATACATTAAAATATTAGATAAAATAATAAACAAAAAAGCATTCATAGTCAGCACACACAACATAGTTTTGCTTGTTCGATAGCCACAAGACAGAGATCAGTCCACTTAGAGAAAGTAATTGGGATGATCCAAAAGAATGTTGAGGTTCAATAGACCAGAAACAAGATTCACACATGTCGTCCCCTTTGACTCTTTCATGGAGTATGTCTAGCCAATAACGATGAACCGAGCAAGGGCAAGTCGATATACTTACTTTGATGACAGCATTTATTTTCCCACGCAGGCACTTGGATATCTGGATATGCCATCTTAATACCGGGAGCTCTCTGACGTGCCTCCTAAGAGCACGGATAGCGCTTCGAGAGAGAAGAGGAACATTGGAGTCATTTCCCAGCTCATGGAAGATGGAGCGACGGATATTTCGTAGCAGTAGACGGCTGGCTTGATACCACAAAAGACACACTCTTTGGGGCGTTGGAAGGCGTCTTCTCTTTCATCTATATACATAAAACCAGAGATAACCTTCAAAAATGCTGCGGTTGGATTGTTGGCATGGAAACATGCATTCTCCAGTTTGCTGAACCCTATCCTATCGTGGTGAGTCTTGATTAGATCAATGAATAGCTTATCCATGTGGTCAGCGTCATCACGAAGTGTCTTGCAAACGGCTCTGATCTTGTAGTGTTCACGGATGTTTTCGCCCGGGTTCTTAGCCAAAATTAATCTCCTTATTGCAGGTGGTAGATCAAGTAGAGTGGGAGATGGAAGGAAATCGGTATTAGGGTTTGGTTCGCTCATCAATGTCGATGTTATTTGAGTATTTGGATACAATGTAACGGATAGCAATAAGGGCTTATATAGGAGAAACTCATCGCAACGTTTCATATTCTGAGCAACTACATTCATTGCATGTAACGGTATAGCTAAAACCGATAAAAGGATCATCAATTAATGTATGTAAAAAGATGGATGGAATCAAAGCGAGTAAATTTAGTGATGTGCAGGTAATCAAGTTTAATACATGTCAGTTTGTACAACTAAAATATTTAATATATGAATATGTTAATAAATGAATATGTTACTAGACAAATTAAATTAAAATATACATTTTTGTTTGGGATTGGACTGTTTGTATCCTGCTGATATGAAACTTTGACAATGTGCTGAGCGTAAACGATGGATAGTAATAGATGGACATTATAAAGGATTTGTTGTTTGAGATGATTGGTTTTTCGAATTGTAGCACATTGTGTGTTAGGTGGATATCAGATTGGCCAGCATAGACGAAAGTAAGAGAATGCAAAAAACAATGGCAGTGTGAATGGAATTGAGCGCGAGGCCAGACTTACATTAAAGAAAAGAAAAAATTGGTGAACCAAAAAGCAATCATAGTCAGCGTACACGAGGGCATATAGGGTAGGGAATCAAGTTAGAGAAGTGTTATTATTGTTTACAAATGAGGTATTTTATAAAAGAATATGATAATAAACTAATTAAATTACAATGTACATTTAGTTTTAAGATGGAATGTTTGTATCCATTCGACCTGAAGAGCAATATTTGTTGGAAAGAACATAATCTATATGGTATAGATAGTGGTAATTCGGGCAGTTAAAAAGCGCATGTGGATATATATTGGGTATTTTTTAAGAACAGATAGAAGCGATTAAAACCAGTGTTTAAAAATCAAAAATGATAGACGTGTACTTTCGATTCTATCCTAAAATATATATTTTTTGTGGGAGGAAAGCATCTAAAAATGCCGTGATAGAGTGCTGATCAAGTATCTGTATTTGTGGATAGTCCGGTCATAAATTGAAACTGTAGCTATAGCGTAGAAGGAAAAAACACAAAATGTAAAGAAAGTAAGAGTAGGGAGATTTCAAAAATTGGGAAGGTTATGTTGAATAATGAAACTGTTTGACGTGACTAGTTTTGCATGTTTGCTTAATGATTTGACAAATGAAGATAATGTGGTCTTGAGCTGTGCAAAATCTGACAGGTAAGTTGGTGTTATGGTAATTATATTTAAAATTAGTGGGAGTGACAGGTGATGTGAGATAACGTTATTTTTTTACGTAATTATTTGAGAGTAGGTTTGCATCGACGAATGTGCTACAGAACTAATAGATCGTTAATAAAATGTAAAAATTAATATAAATAGTAAGGATAGTTAATGTTGGTTCATGATAAACAATGCAAATCTTAAGTTCATAAATGGTCTTATTGTGGTGGATACGTGCTCACATGATTAATAGGTGATGCTGTCTATGTTGGATAGTGTGGCAATTGACAATTTTTGATGAGGACAATCATTTGTGAGAAACAGGTTTCAAATATTTATTTCATTTGTATGTTTGGCATTTGCAAAAAGTTATACTATTAGATAGAGGATATGACAAATATATATTGATAGATACCAAAATACAGAGTGAGAGTGCAAGACAAAATGATGAGGGACAAACAAACTAAAAACGTAACTACTTCCGTCATTCGTTAGACCTTATAGTATTTCAATAATTAAACATATTTATGAACATTATAATTAAAGATGTAGTCTGAATTAAGCACCCAAAACACCGTCGTTTTGGACTCCTCTGTCAACCAAACCGGGACCGTTTTGCATTGCCGCTTCGTGCCAACTGCCGGTATTATCTATCGAACCGCTGGTTACTGGGGTTTCGAAGATCTCAGGCCACTCTAGGAATGTCCGGGGAATTATTTGGAAAAAGCACAAAGTCTTAATGGCCCAGAAACATTTGTTGCACATACCATGACCTTTGGCATCTTCGTGCATGATATCTAGCCAATAGCGATATACAATGCAACGACATCTCTGTATTCTGTCTTCGTCAACCGCATCCTTGATCACAGACATATGAAGGGAGATGCAGCCGATAGGCCAGGGACAACGCTCAAACTGCCTGACATGCCTCCTCAAAGAACGTATAGTAGCACAAGAAAGGAAGAGAATGGTGGAACATGTATCCAAGGCAGGATAGATAGATCGACGGATGACTTCGTAGCAATAGATAGCAGGTTTGCATCCAGCAACTGCGCATCGTTTGATCTGTTGGAAGGATTATGGACTTCCATATCTGTATTCTGTGTACATGAAATCTGAAATTGCTTTCAGGATGACAACAGTTATGTTGTTGGCGGCCAAACAGGCGTTGAGCAATAAGGCGACGCATTCGCGGTTGTCTTCTGAAGAGGCAGACTGGATAAGATTAATCTAAGCAAGAGTATCCACGTGATTCGCGTCATTTCTAAGGGTACTGCAGCCGGGGCGAACCCTAAAGCGTTCCCGAAGGTTATCACCAGAATTCCTTGCAAGGAATGACCTCCTCATATTAGGCGGAAGATCTACAAGATTAGGACCCGGACGGTTAGGCCTAGATGATTCAGCAACACAGGGTGTTAGTCTTCTCATTTTGAATGATGTGTTTTGAGAGTGTGGACAGGGAGTTATGTTCGACATCTAGTATATATAGATGCAAAACAACGCAACGTTTCGGTTTCGTCGCAAACTTTCGGTTTTGGTGTCTATATGATATATATTTAGATGAAGAGAAATTTTAATAAATTAGGAAAACCGATGCCAAGATAGATAGTACTGCCTGTGATAGATTAGCGAACTTAAGAATGGATGGACATGGTCGGGGGGTTTGTTGATACAAATATAAAGTAGGGAGAGGTTGATACAAATATAAAGGTTTGTGTAACTAAATGATGGATAAAATATGAAAGACGCCTTAATGGATAGTAATACCGTACCAAAGAAACAAATAAGCATAAATAGTCACGCTGTAGACTAGTACTATATTGGTTTATTATCTGGCGACGGAACTTATATGTTAGATAATAAGAGTGTGAAAAAATACTATATGTGAAACGTAAATAACATAATGCGCAGTATGGATAATGAGAAATGTATGAAAATTAAGATTGTAAATTGTCTTATTGGGGGGGGGATGCGTGGTACAAGGATTACTAGGTCATGTTTCCTGGTGGATAGTGAGGAAACCAATATATCTTGGAGGAAAATCAGAAAACTAATTATGTGTTAGACTAAAAGATATTATTCATAATGATTGCCTGAGAACTGTAAATTGTGAGACGTAGGGTTTGAATATTATTTTGTTTTGTTATATATGTTTTTTTGGAAAGCATGACATTAATACAATATGATGGATAGGTGACGTATAAATTGGTGGATACCGACAAAGATTGGTAGTTTTTTCAAACATGGTTACTAAATAGAAATAATATTTTGGGTCAGAATGTTTGGGACTAATATTTGTGATTCCCCAAAAAAAAAAAATTTAGATTTTACATTAAGCACCCCAAATGCCATCCTTTTCACATCCTCCTCCACCCCAACCGCCACCGTCCTGCATTGCCGCCTAGTGCCAAGCGCCTGCTTTATGCGAATCGGCTTCGTAAAGCTTAGGCCACTTGAGGATTGTCTGGGGAATGATTTGGAAGAAGCATAAAGTTCCAGTAGCCCAGAAACATCCATTGCACATACCATAACCTTTGACATCTTCGTGCATGAAATCTAGCCAATATCGATAAAGGGAGCAGCAGCATCTCTGAATCATTGTTTCGTCAGTCTCATCCCTTACCACATCTGCCAGATACATGGAGATTCCAATAGGCTAGGGTTGCCGCTCGAACTCTCTAACGTGCCTCCTCAGAGAACGTATAGCAAAACGAGAGAGGAAAGGGAAGTCGGAACCTGAATCCAAGGCGGGGGTGATAGATCGACGGATGACTTCATAGTAATACACAGCAGATTTGCATCCAGCGATTGCGCATCGTTTGATTTTTGAAAACCTTCTGGTCTTCCATCATCTGTGTACATAAAGTCTGAGATTGCTTTCAGAAATACAGAGGTTATGTTGTTGGCGGCCATACAGGCGTTGTACAGTCTGATTACTCATCCGGAGGGTCTTCCACTGGAGCCGTCTGGATAAGATTTATTTGAGTTAGAGTATCCACGTGATCCGTGTCATCTCGAAGGGTCCGACAGACAGCTCGAACCCTGAAATGTTCCCGAAGGTATTCACTGGCATTTTTGGCAAGGATTAACCTCCTAAGCTTGGTCGTCAGATCTAGAAGGTTGAGAACTGGTCGTTTAGGGCTAGATGATTCAGCAACACGGGGGATTGTTCTTCTTATTTTTTTAGGGGAGTGTATTGAGTCTGTGGACGGATACTTGGGGGTGACATTCAGTTATTTATAAATGCGAATCGACACAACGTTCCGGTTTACACACACCGTTTCGGTTTATAACAAATGGATAGATATATTGCCACAAATGAAGGTATTGTTGTAGATGGATAAAAATAGTTGTAAAAGCTATTATATACGTATATTTAAGGAGAAAAAATATTGAATTCAAGGATATTGCATAATTTTGGAAATTAGTTTAAGGTATTAGATACATATCAGTGATCATGGATACTGCCATATAATCAAGGTAGAATAGAGGTTGAGAAGAATCTACTAGTAAAAGGTTGTACGAAATGGAGAGTATTTTGTAGTTAAAATGATGGATAATCACACTTCTTAACGAAACTACTGGATATATGGATAGAAAATGTAAAGATCAACTTGTATAAAGTAATGTCTGGTGTAGATTAAATTAACCGTAGGCAGCAGAGTAGAATTAAATATGATTTGACAGTAAATATGATTGAAAAAACCGTTCTAGAATAAAACCGAAAGTAAAAATATCTTGCCTTGGAACTATAATCTATGATTTGACAGTTAAAAGAATTTAAGGTTTTTTCGTGGTGCATCATTAAGTAGATGTGCATTTTTTCAAAATTGGTTATCGTGCATTAAATTGATTAAAAAACGTATGAAATAAAACTTAACAGTAAGCAAATATTTTTTTGACCAATATGGGGGATAAGGAATAGTATAGATACTAATACAGTGGATAGAAAAAAAACAATAGCAGTAGGTTGATATCCATGCATCATTATATTGATGGATGTGATTAAAACGATGACAGTATTAGAAACCGTTTGAATGCACCTAACCCACAAGTATGTCGTTTGGGTTATTTCCACTGTCCAACCAATCGGCTCCTTGCCAATTATCATCGCCGACGTTGACTTCTTTGTGTAGATTGACACCGGCGTCAGCGTCACTGTCACCCTGCACATTATTGGCGAGCAGAACGCTGGTGTTGTCTGCCGGATCTTCCCAATCGACTAACTCAGCCCATATTGAAAAATTCTGCAGGATCATATCGAAGAACACATCAGTCTTAATAGCCCAGAAACATAAATCGCACAAACCTAGACCTTTTACAGATTTGTTTTCCAAGCCAAGCCAGTAACAATGGACGGCACAAGGGCATGTTGCGATTCTTTCTTTGTCGACAGAGTCGCGGATAGTTCTGAGATAAGGTGGGGTGTACCAAGGATAACTTGATCGCTGAAACGCTTTGACATGTCTCCTAAGCGTCCGAATAGCAGTGCGAGACAGAAGAGGCATCGTTGAGTCAGGATCCAGGTTACAGCAGATGGAACGGCGAATGACTTCGTAGCAATACAAGGCGGGTTTGATTCCAGCAAGAGCGCAGTTTTTGAGGCGGAGAAGTGCATCAGTTCGTTCTTCCGTGGACAATAACTCGATATACATGAAATCCAATATTGCTTTTAGAAACACTGTTGTAGGATTGTTGGCACCTAGACAGGCATGTTGCAAGCAGTCTAACCCTATAAAGTTGTGGCTAGTTTTTATAAGACCAATTTGGGACAGGGTATCCACATGGTCAGCATCATCTCGAAGATTTTTACAGACACCGCTGATTTTGTACTGCTCACGAACGACTTCATTAGCGTTTGTGGCCAAAATCGATCTTCTTAATTCATCCGGCAGATCGAAAAAGCTGTGAGAGGAAGGGACGAGGTGATTGTTATCTGTTGTATTCATCTTAGAAGATGTTTTTTGGTTTTACTGGATAGGGTGGCCATTCCTTATATATATATATATATATGCTTTTAGGTCGCAACAATTCATATCACATACAAGGACGCAATCAACCAAACATGTATGGATAGATAAAAGTATCCGAAATTCCATCCATGGTGTACAGTAAAAAAATATAGAGCAGTGTGGATATAAATTTTAAAAATTAAGCATCATCCATTGAGTATAGTATTTATCCATTGTGTAATGTAAAAGAACACAGGCAGTCTCGAAAAAACAGCCATAGTAAAATAAAATTTAAATTCCATCCATTTTGTATAGTATTTATGGATAGATATAAATAATTTGAAATTCAATAAAAGGGATGGGTAGTTCATTTGTATTCTAAATCCTATGTTATGAAACCAAGATAGTTGATAAAATTCAACTAGTATAACAGGGATGTCAGTATCCTTCGTGTGCAATTTATAATTGCTATTCATAAAAATTCAAAAATCGCTATCCATATAAATCCAAAAAGAGCGAAAGAGAAAAGGATGATATGAATGATGACAAAAAAACAATAAGGATGATATGAAAGAAGGTATATTGATGAATTAATATAAGCAATATACCATTGTTCAACCATAAAATGTGCCTTTACATGGCCCAGTGTCCAAGCGGTTGAAAAAACAGAGATGGCCACGATCCAGATGATCCACATCATGTTCATTCTGCTATGTATATGCCTCCTAGAAAAAGGAGCCTTATTGTTTCTTGCAACCTCAACTGAGATTTTTCTTGTTATCTTGATCTCGAATTCGGATTCAACCGAATTCGACCACTTCTCTAGAACTTTGATGTCCTCTCGAATTTTCTTGAGATCTTTAGCAATCCTGTCAACCTCTTTCATAATGGAGTCGTCCACCCACTCGCTTAAGTGGCCTTCATCTGGGTGTTGTTTGGAAAAGGGAGTTAAAAAAAAACTGAAAAAGAAAGTAAATCTCTAAGGGACAATGGAATCCGGTTTGAATCTAACCCGAATAGCTTCGGAGCATTTGAACCACATGCGGTGAAGATTGGAAGGAGTTGTACCATATCCTACTTCGATGTCTTCGCCACACCAACACATGGTTGGTGCTGCGACGCTTATAGACCTACAAGGTAATGGTTTTTCAGAAGTAGGAGCAGCTGAAGTAGACGTGAAACTCATAATTGTGAAGAGTGCTTTCGAACAACTGGGTGGACTCTTTCTTATAACCGGTTCAATAAGTTATATGAACATATAGCATACGTATATATAAGATACCAATGTTAAAAAAGTGATGACAAGATAGCTTTGTAAAAGAATTGGTTGACAAGACAGTTTTAGGGTTACATAAATTAGTTTCCCAACATTTTCAGTTGGAAAGAAAAAAGGTAACATCAATTAAACGCCTTGTGTGATGGGTTTATTAGGAAACTCAAAATAAGATATCTACGTAAGCAGAAAATCCATTTTGGTTGGTAACGATGGACAATACGGTTCTCTAGTCTAGTGTTTAGGGTATGTATAGCAATTCGATGGATAGTTAACGGATTACTGACACATAATTTTACATAGATGGATAAAACTTAGCCCCTAGCCCTAGCGAGGCCAGATAGACTAGAAACAAATTATAATCAGCCAACAGGACGGTGTTTTCTGTTTTCGACAGCCTCGCCCCATCCACAGAGGCCAGTCCACGTAGAGAAAGTAATTGGAATGATGCCAAAGTATTATATGTGGAATGAAAATAACATAATGGCCATTATGGATATTGAGAAATATATGAAAATTAAGATTCAAAATTATTTTATTGTGGTGTGCAATTTATAATTGATATCCATATATTATTTTGACCTTTTTCCGATACTTTATTGCCTAAACTATCCTTACAACCATTTGGAAGGGGGAAAAAATTACTGAATTGCCATTATTGTTTTTTCCATTTCTGGAAAAAAAAATAATTATTTACGAAATTGCCACATTCCCTACGAATTTAAATCCGCAGCCATTTGTTGCAGATTTTTTGGTTTGCGGATTTATTTTGAAATTTATAGATTTTTTGTTGCAGATTTAAATTAATGTGTAGCAGAGTTTTTTATTTGTTGCGGATATAATATTACTCCGTAACAAAGAGTATTGTTATTTTTTAATTACTAAAGTAGTGTGTATTGTTGCAGATTTGTTTATTGTATTGCAGATTTTTTATTTTTCTGCGGAATTTTGTTGTTTTTTTCCGGCTAGTGTTGAAGATTTTTTTACTAGTTTGCAGTATTTTTCAAGAATTTGCGGATTTAAACTACGGATTTTTTTCAGTGTTACTGTTTTTTTCCATTTGATGCAGACTTCAGAAAATCTGTTACGAAGACGAAAGGGTGAAAAAAATTATTAAACCAGTGTTTTAGTGTAACGGATATTTTTATTTGTTACAGATTTATAATAAATTTCTACAGATTTTCAAATTGACAGACTTTGAATTATTATTTTCTTTTGCAGATTTATTAGTTCTTTCCTTATTTACTCTTTAACACTAATTTTTGATTTAAAATTAACCTGGGCAGAAAAATTAATGTTTAAAAAATCATTTCTGAAACTTTGTTTTTTATTTCAATGTTTAAAAAATGTTTTCTGAAACTTTTGAAATATAATATCTCTATAAAATAATTAGGTTTATAGTTTAATAAATATATTGGAAAATTTCAAATTATAATTTCCCATAAGTTATAAACTAATAAATTTTAGTATATTAGTATTTATAATTAATAATAATTTTATGCAAATACCGAAATAAGTCTATAAGTTTATTTTTAATTTTTCTAAAATTTAGAAGTTATATTTTTATTGTTATTTGGGAATTTTCGAAAGTATTTATTTTAGGCAATTACATAATTCGATGTTTTTAAAAAAAGGAAACTTCAATTATTCTCAAAAAAACGGAAATATTCCGTATTACCATTTAAGGAAGTAATTTATTATTGTCATTAATTTTTGAATTAGTTGTTTTTTTTTGTTCTATGTTGGAAACTTACTCTCACGATTTTTCACTTCTAATAAAGATATTTTGCGTGTTGGTAAATATGTTTAGATACAATATCTTAATTTTTGAGGCTTTCGGTATAGGGTTTAGGGTTTGGAAAATTTAGGGTTTAGGGTATACATTTTGCACTTCTAATCAAGATATTTTGCGTGTTGGTAAATTTGTTTACTAGCATAACTTAGTTTTTGAGGCTTTCGGTATAGGGTTTAGGGTTTGGAAAATTTAGGGTTTAGGGTATACATTTTTCACTTCTAATAAAGATATTTTGCATGTTGGTAAATATGTTTAGATACAATTAGGGTTTAGGGTATACATTTTGCACTTCTAATCAAGATATTTTGCGTGTTGGTAAATTTGTTTACTTGCATAACTTAGTTTTTGAGGCTTTTGGTATAGGGTTTAGGGTTTGGAAAATTTAGGGTTTAGGGTATACATTTTGCACTTCTATCAAAACCGACTAAAATTTAGGGTTGATTTTTCATTTTATACTTTAACCAAGTTGTTTTGTGTGTGGGGTATAGTTTTTAGTAGTATAAGTTATTATTTGAGGTCTTCGGTATAGGGTTTAGGGTTTGGGAAATTTAGGGTTGATTTTTCATTTTATACTTTAATCAAGTTTTTTTTTGCGCGGGGTTTAGTTTTTAGTAGTATAAGTTACTTTAACCAAAATTTAGGGTTTAGGGTATACATTTTGTTTTTAAATAAAAAAAAAAATATTTGAAGAAACATCCAATCTTAGATTATCCTATTTTAAACATAGAACCATAAATTATGTCTTCTAGTATCCAAAGCCTTCCTCTCATTTTCCTATGTTCATCCCGTAGCCAGTTTAGCCACCATCCCACGAGACTCCTCAGAATCTTCTGACCGAGAAGTGTCCAGTCTTTAAGATTGGCATATCTTTTTTTTGTGATGGGATCAGTTTGGCAGAGACGGGCCAGTTTAGAAGAGGATTTAACTTGTGATGTCTGCATATCTATGTTTTGTGGGTAAAAAAAACAGCAAACACGAATCTTCCTATACGTGCATATTCACAAATAATTTGTATGCTACTTTAGATATCTTACAACACAAAAGAATCAGATTTTCTAGGAAAAGTCATTTGAACAAGTTAACAGTGAGTGAATCGACATTATGATATTAGCCATTTGTTTGTTGGCTGACTAGTATATTTGCCCTTTTGGTAAGATCTCACATCTTTCTATGTATCTATATTTCGCGTACACAAGAAGAGCCAAGTGTTAGGTGGAGTAGCGACTTCGAATGTAGAGGTACAGAGCCGTGGATGCAGCCACCAGATACGGGAAGATTGTCCATATTCCCTGCACAATTATTGGAACCAAAACTTATGTCAAAGCTATTAACAATCTGTTTTTCCTCTATCTCTCTTACATCTACTACTTACCACTGCAGTTGCTACTGTTGCAACAGCAAACATGGGGCGTTCTCTGAGGAGAAACCCCAATCAAAAGCTGAAACATATGTTCGAATTCGGAGTCATGTGATACAACATTGTAGCAAGTATAAAGAAGAGCATAAAAACCTGAACTGGAAGAGTAATCAAGCCACCGCAACAGACTCCTGCAAAGAAACACTCTGGAGATATTCCCTGTAAAGGTTCATGTTGGAGAAGTTTGAGTAATTAACCGTTTGAATAAATACATCAACATACTTACCAGAGCCCCAGCTAGGAACGCTGTAGGATTCCTCATCCCCAGAGAAAATCTTTCCACTAACAAAACAGTATTAAGTCATTCGTCACGTTTTAGTAAATCTTTCCATTGCATTTAGTTTGTAACTTACCGAAACCGGAGAGGTTTCCGTACTTTTGGACGGCCTGAGTGATGCGCAGCGCTTTCTCTTTACCTAAACCCAGCTATATATCGAACCGAATGTGGAAAAAATTCATCTTTTGGGATACAAATTTTAATAACAAGATTGGGTTTCACCTAACCTTTGAGCAAACATCATCTGATGCTCCACTTTGTCTGAAGAGCTTCCCTAGGTAAAATGGTATCATATCGCTTATACAAACTCCCCTTTTGTTACACCGAAGAAGATGACCGTTAAGATCCTACAGATCCTACAGAGGATAGGCTGTTCTTTTAACAAGAGGATATATTTCTTTTACCAGTAGACCTAAGACACTGTAGGGATTATGTACGGAGCATTCCGAGAGAAAGACTCAGCAAAGAATTGCCACGTCCCGTCCAGAGTTAACATTCGAGCCAGTGTTATCCCAACCTGCATTTAACATTTAGAAGAAACTGTCATCGTCAAGCAAGATGTAACACAAGTACCAGAATAAAGCACAGACCCATATTGAACCGAGAACAACAATAACGAAGAAGATACCTCGCGACAATGACAAGAAAGATTAAATAGATCTTCGTCACCGGTTGAAGAGGCGACAAGAAATACCGAAGGGATAGTGGCGGAGGTCGGCGACAGAGCTATTGGATGGCGGCAGAAACGAGGTTGCCGACGGAGCTATTGGATGGCGGAGGAAGCGAGGTCGGCGACAGAGCTTCGTCTCGGTAAAGCAGCTGGAGGCGTGAGCTTTGAGACCTAAAAATTACTCTAAAGTAATTTAATACCTTCTTCTTATGTTTTTACTTTTCTTTTATGTAAAACAATTATTACCTTTTGTGTAAAATCGTTTTTTCTTTTTGTAATATTTATGAACTTATTTTTAATTTTTATTTTTACTAAATATAATTATAAAGTTTTTTTTAAGGTAAATGTATTATTAATGGTAAGTGTTAAGAAATGGGTATTTTGGTCATTTTCCACATCTAGAACACTAAGTTAGTAAACTTAGGGTTAGGAATACTAAGTTAGTAATTAGTGTAAAGATTCATACTAGTTAGAGTAAATTTCACAATTGTAAAAGGTTTTGGAAAGATATAAAACTGCTATTACTTTACAAATAAAATACATCGGGTGCAATTAATCCTCAAAAATATCACATATTTTTGACAATTTCACTAATTTTTAATTGATCTCAGGATAAAAACACTGATAAATCCTAAATTAAATATTAATGGATAATAAATCATGTTCAGGATATAAGTGTGAGTTTATTTTCCAGTGTCAAATATTTTCTTGAGAAGAATTGTTTCTTTTCACACATTTTCTCTATACTTTTGCAATATGTTATTGTGGTGAACCAAAAAAAAAAATATTTGTTTTGTTCATGGACTTTCTTTTCTTAAGTAAGAAGAGTACTAAGCAAGATAAAGTTAAATTATTTTTGGTAGATACTTTTCTAAATTGGTTTTAGAATAATGCTACTCATCATGAGCGTAAAAATAATTTATTATTAACTAAAGATTAGAAAAAAACATATTATCAAAATGATTCTGTCAGTCCAAGATTTCCAACACCAATTTTTTAATTTTATACCCAAACAATAATTTTATATTTTATATGGTTAATAAAAATTAATTTTGGTACTGTATTTTACCAATTTAGAGATCAAGAGATAAAAGTAACCAAAAGAAATATAAGTCAAATTTATTTCACCAAATAGAAATTGTGGAAAAATATTGTGCGACTGAACAAATAGAATTCGCCTTAACTTCCCTCTCGGGCACGGTTTTTGAGAAGCGGCCGCCTAATGTTTTTCGACCAGTTTTGTTCTCCCCGGTGTCCGGCGAGTCTTGCCGGTGCCGGGGAGGGAGATTTCCTTGCTTTCCATTTTGTTGTAGCAGTTGTTTTGCTGTTTCATCTCCCATTCGTCGTCTGGTTCAGGTCGAGCTTTCTCCAGTGGTCTCGCTGCGGTAGTGATGCTGGTTGGCTGAGAGGTTGGTGTTAGGCGTCGTTTCTTAGCTCCGGTGTCGGGTTGGTGGCTTGATAGGATGTATTCTTCCGGTACTTTAGCCTCTGTTGATTTGCTCTATTGCAGATCTGCTCCTGCTAAGCGAGTCCACTCTGTTCGGCGATCTCTCTTCCAGCGTTTGCCGTCAGACGTGGTCTAAGGTCTTCGTCGTCTGGAGCCGGTAGTCTCTCGTGTGAGTTTTGCTTGGTCCCTTCCCTTTGACGATTGTTCTTTGGGTTGTTGTAGCATATTTCTATGTTTGAGGATTAGTTTCTCTTAGCTCGTTATGGGTTGTGGCTTATACGTTGGTTTTAAGCTAGAAGGTTACGAGTAGTTCTTGCTTTGAGGTGCCTTGGTCAGATCCTTGGTCTTCGTCTCATTGGAGGGTTTGGCTCATGTCAGAGTTGTTCTTAGCTCTGCGGATTTCGGCTTTGTTCTTGGCTGCGTTTTGGTTTGTCTTGATTTACTTCAGGTGGCATAGGTTCTTGGTCTCAATATATATAATTTGGGATCTTGGTTCTTGGTTCTTCTCGCATCATGTCGTCGGCCGTAGATTGGTTAATGGTTCGTTCCTTCGTCTTCCTCGGTTGGATTTGCATACGACTTGCTCGTGGCTCTTGGTTAAAGCCTCTTCAGAGCGTCGTGGATCAGCCACAATACTCTCGACATTGGATGCTTCTCCGGTTTGTTCTCGTTTCATGAGATCCATGTTTCTTTGTTTGACTGATTGGGATATTTCTGTGGCGCCTCAGCTACAGCTATAATCGTGTTTAGCTTTGTTTTTATTTATGGTTATGTCATAAATTAGTTTCCCTCGTTTGGGCTCTTGGCTCCGGTATCGATGTTTGATAGCCGGCTTTAGTATTTCAAAAACATATTTCAAAATCATATCCCAAAATGTATTAGATTCTGGCTATATATGAAAATATTTAGACGGAAAATAAAATTGTGGAAAGAGATTTGCAAGGATTTCCTAGAAATACAGAGTTGGCGATGATTAAGTTTCTGAACAAACTTAGCAAAATGTTAGATGATTGTGACTTACTGCATGAGATGGAATCAATTAAAATGTCTTGGCTTTAACAATTTCAAAGTTAGACTGGCCGGTGATGGTGCACACGGGGGAGGTGACAGTAGCCTTCCCCGTGTTTCCTTGACCTCTCCCCCATGGCATCAATTTCTCTGCTTTCCCCGCTTTTCCTTGACCTCTCCTCTGTGGTGGAGCCTTCTATGGCACCTTCTCTGGCACTTCCCCTGACTCATTATCTTGCTCCTTCTTTGCTTTCTTCTTTGCATTCTTCTGTGCATTCTTCTGTGCAGTACTCGCTTGTGCAAGCTCTAACTTTTCTTCAAGTTCCTTATTTTTTAATATTAATTTTTAAAAAAATAATTATAGTTTTATATATATATTTTTATATCAAAATTTATCATTTTCAAATTTTATAAATAGACGGATTAATTGCACTCACTATATCTTTTTTTGAAAAGTAATAGCAAAATTGTATTTTTGCAAAAGTTTGTGCAATTTTATATTTTGTCTTTTAGTGTTGTACAAAGACCATTTTAAACTTAGCTTTTATCTTTTTGTCACAGATAGTTAATGCCACAAGCTATCTACGTGAGTCTTTCTATTCATCCGATTTTATTATTATTTTTTGTTCTTTTCTTTTCTCTTACACTCTCTTTCTTATTTTATAAGCTATTTTTACCCCTCGTTTTTGACGGTGGATAGGATAGGGGGTGATGATTCCAACAATATAAACCGTCGGAATGGAGATAAAATGGTCCGATGTACCGGAATTCAAATAACAAAATTCAGACTTAATACGTAAATTGCGAATAGATAGTTTAGAGTAGATGTCCACAATATCCATCCACGTGGATTCTACCACAACCATATCACATGCAAGATGCTTACCATGGGTAGAAAGTGGCCAACAAATTTTTCATGGTTCCTAGTCACGCAAATAAACATCACATGTTAAATGCTTTCTATGGATATGGTGGAAAATATCGACTATTCATAGACACTACCATGATCTCCTCACATGCTAAACGGGTTTGATGGACAAAAGGTGACTAAGAGTTCACATGATCGTGAAATGCACCTGGTAAACACAGTTATAAGAGCTCAGGTAGATGATGTCTATTATTCGTGCACACTACCACGATTATATCACATGCTAAACCCTTATGATGGACAATAGGTGGTCAAGAGTTAACATTATTGCGATCTGTGGTCACAAAAGTATGTTGGGTCGATTATTCGTGGACACTACCACGATTATATCACATGTTAAACGCTTATGATGGACAAATGGTTCCTAGTCACACAAATAAACATCACATGTTAAATGCTTTATATGGATATGGTGGACAATATCGACTATTCGTAGATACTACCACGATCTCCTCACATGCTAGACGGGTCTGATGGACAAAAGGTGACTAAGAATTCACATGATCACGAAATATACCTGGTAAACACAATTATAAGAGCTCAAGTAGATGATGTCAATTATTGGTGGACACTACCACGATTATATCACATGCTAAACGCTTATGATGGACAATAGGTGGTCAAAAGTTAACATTATTGCGATACGTGGTCACAAAAGTATGTTGGGTCGATTATTCGTGGACACTACCACGATTATATCACATGTTAAACGCTTATGATGGACAGTAGGGTGGTCAAAAGTTCACATTATTGTGATACGTGGACACAAAGTACGGGTCTGGTAGACATAAGTTGGTTAAGAGTTCACATGATTGTGAATTTGAGGACACAGAGTAGGTGTAGACCACCATCCATCCAAAAACAACATTTTGATTGGTTACTTCCTATCCATGGTAAGAATCTTGCATGTGATATGCTCGTTGTAGTATCCACATGGATGGATATTGTAGACAGCTAGTCTCAATTGTCCATTCGCAATTTTCGTATTAAGTCCGATTTTTTTTTTGAATTTCGGTACATCAACCGATTTTATCTCCATTCTGGCGGTCTATATAGCCGAAAATCTCACATATTGCATCTTATCAACCGTTCAAAAAAATGTTAAAGTAAGAAAGAGAATGAAGTGGAAAAGAAAAGAAAATAATAATAATAAAAGAATGGATAGTTTTCAGTGGATGTAAGACATATCTACGGGGCTGGGGAAAAAACCCGGAACCAAAATACCGAACTGAACCCGAACCAAAAAAGGGGAACTGAACCCGAACCCGAGCCGATAAAATACCTGAATGGGTCCTAAACCTCTATACCCGAAGAACCGGAACCGAACCCGACCCGAACCGAGAACCGAATGCTACCCAAAATATCCGAACTCTAATTATATATTCAAAATATCCGAACTCTAATTATATATTCAAAATATTATAATTACAAACTCAAATATATTGGTTAGTTTTAGACCAAAATAGCTAAAATACCCAGAATAAATGAAATATATAAATATTTTAGCTATATTTGTTTCAATTTAACAAAAAAAAATCAAATTAACCAATTTTTATTTTTTTATGATTTTTTGGGTACCCGAACCGAACCTGAATGAAACCGAACCAAATCCGAACCGAAATTATAAAATACTCGAATGGGTCTTATATGCCTAAACCCGAAAACCCAAAAACCCGAAAAATCCGAACCGAACCCGAACGGATACCCGAACTCCCAGGGCTATATCTACCGCAAGAGTGTGTTTCTCCTTTTTCCTTTTTTCCTCTATCTGTGAGGGATAAAATTGTCTTTTTACATGTGAGTCCTACAAAAAAATACATAAATACAAAAACTTTTGTGAAGGTATAATATTGTAATAAAAGAAGATAAAAAAATACATTCAGTGCAATTGACTCGTAAATAGAGTCCTAATTGATTGCTTGATGAAAGTATCACTTATAACTGTTTAGATTGTTGTCTCAATTTGAATTTAACTTGGATTTGTTTAATACTTTTAATTGATCTTATCGAAAGACAGATTGACACAATTTATGCTACAATGACATAAATATGTGTGATGTGAGGAATTACAAAACAAAAAAATTATTTGTACACGTTCTATATAAAAATTGGAAAAAATTTTATTTTGAAATAGAATATAGAAGTAAAAATAGATGTGTATTGAATATGTCCTTATATATATCTAATAAATGATAGATTAATCTTTGATTAATTAACTTTTATTAATATACTTAAAATAAGTTTATTAATAAAAAATTTCATTAATATTATTAAAAAGCTCTTTGTTTTTAGCTAAAGTTATGTTTCTAAATTTTGTTTAAATATATATTGATGAACTTTTTTTTCCCCAAATTAGATACCCTAATCAGTTATTTACTTCGCTTATGCTCTAACTGTTCCTGCTAAAAGCTCACATAAATTTGTATCGTTACGTTTCCTTCAAGAAAAAAGAGAGTTACTCACTTGAAGCTTGAGTATTATACTTTATGGAAAATAGACTATTACATTCTATTTATGGAACATTGTGAGTTATTTAAAATAATCTCTCTCTCTCTCTCTCTCTCTCTCTCTCTCTCTCTCTCTCTCCTTTAATTTGATGCATAAACGTTTTATCCATTGGTGACAGAAATATTTTTTTTTTTTTGATTAACTTGGGGTATCCCGGGCCTATGGAGGGGCCCAGACTAATCCCCAAGGGGAGGTGCAGCCCACGGATAGACCCTCTCTCCGGGTATGCAAATGGGCCGTAAGCAATGGGCCCATATCCGTGTGGGTGAGCAGAGGAGGCATTTTTGTTTCCGCCTGGACTCGAACCCAGGAATAGAGTTTACCAATTCATCAAAGTCATCTAACTAATACCTTTTTTTTTTTTGATAATCCAGGGAGGATCCCAGACCAAGGTCCAGACTAATCTCTCTGGGCCCAGTTAGGCCGCAGGCCAGCTTCACCTGGAAAGGTTTTCCCTGGGTCTTAGGTCCAGTGCCCGCGTTATGAGCAGAGGAGGCATTTTTGTTTCCAGCTGGAGTCGAACCCAGGTGGTGATTGCCACCTCGGACCCTTCTACCACTTGGTGACAGAAATATTTGATTACTTCATTGAGTTATATTCCGTTTCTAGCCATCTTCACACGCTCATGTAATTATGTAAATTATATTTTAGAAAAACAAATTACGAACACACATAATATATATGTATAATAACACTTTTCCAATTCTAAATCTCATAAATTAAAGTTCAAAAAGATCTTATAAATCTCTATATGATATCAAAGTAGACTACTCCAAAATATTGATCGATCTTCTATGACTTTTGCAAATTTCTCTAAATTAGAGAGCTTTTATTTTTGATTTTAAGTAGTAGAGCTTCATTTTATTTTTATGTTAAGTGATTCCACAATTCAAGTTTATTATGAATCTCTAAATATAAACTATCAAGATTTTTCTTATTCAAGTCTATCACAAACCTATTAATTTAAGCTTATTGCTTATATAATCCAAGTTTGAGTGTTTTTGAATCCAAACCATGGAACTTCTCTCCATTCATGCATATAATTAATGTGTTTATAAATCTATTAAGCCTTCAAACCTTGTTTTTGTTTTTTCAAAATAATTGACATACTTTCATAAATGTTTTCATCGTCAATAATATGGTCTAAGGTTCACATTTTGCGGCAGCTTACCACTTTTATCACAAGTTTTTTTCATTGATTTCCATCTTTAATATTGTTTTTGTTGTCAATCTCAAACCGTGGATTATGTTACTATTTCATTACTGTTTTGATATTAAAAATATAAAAAGATTTAAAATAATATATTAGTAAATATTATATATTTATTATATAAAATATGTACATATACATTTGTATTTGTCTAAATTTAAATATATTTAAAATATAAATATTTTATGAAAGTAAATAATAAAAAGTAGCATGATTCACCGGCACATTTTTTTTTTTTGGTCATCTGGTGTTGTATATATAAGTAAAAGGACACCAAGGTTACAAATTTTCCAAACCCAACTTTTCCGACCTTCCACGCGGGAACGAATATCGGACTACTAAGGCGGCAAGGAACAGACTCCTTTCGCAGTCTAAAACCCAACCACGAGCAACTAAAACCCACAAACGGGCAACAAAACCACAATGAACTGTAAACGACGCTGAAACTCCTTAGACAAGGAAAAAGGAACCACCGAGAAGCGGCGAAACCTACAGACAGCGGCAAACCGCAAGAAACTAAACCCAAGAACTCCGACTAAAGACACATAAGAGAACGATACGCGACTCTAGCTCCTCCACACCTAATCTTAATCCTACCAAGTCTAAACCGAGATCTATGCGTCCCCACATGAGGTTAGCCTTACTAGAACCGATAAATGAGCGACTAGAGGACAAGACTCATTATTCATCTAAACTAAAAGCGGCACGAAGGAGACAAACTGTAAAGAATCAACGCATAAGGAGAAATTCTAGTCAAAGCATAACCAAAGTGTCTAGACCTAAGTCTAAGACCATCCTCCCATCCCCAAATAACAACACCGCAGCTATAGAACAAAGGGCACCTACTTTCCACAGCCAACGCCACAATCCACCGGAAGCTAGGACATAACCTATCTTATCACCGTTGAGAATTGAGCCAAACTAAAAACTAAAATCAACCAACCTAATTCCAAACTAAACCGGAAATACCTCCCTAATCCCTGCCTGAAAACCAGATTCCCCTAACTCTAATACAAACTTACGACTATAAGCAGACCGGAGAGGACAATCACCTCCGACAAGAGACCCTTCTCAACACGACCTGTGCCCGACCTGCCTGTGAGCCACCGAAGAGACAAGCAGCATGAAGACGACGGCTACACGCACAGACCAGAGGAGAGAGCTGAAACCACCACTCCAAACACACACCACCACCGGTAAAAGAGAATCCACATACGACTCTTCCTTACCAAGCAGAAACCACCGTCGATTGACCACCATAGGCGTAGAACGCTTCACCGTCACTGTCATCAGAAGAGGAGAAGAGCTCAGGGAAGAAAATTGGTTTAAACAGGGCTGGGAACCACCTCAAAAAGCCTAGACAACAACATATCTAACCCTCCCCGGCGCCGATAAGGAAATCTGGCCACCGGGGAAAACACAGCACGATCGGGAAAAAATGCTTTTTTTTTTTTGCAAAGCTTTCTCACCGACTCCCCTAAGCGCTTCATATCTTAAAAGATAAAGTCTGCAAAAACTTCACTTTTTATGCGGATTCTCGATTCACCGGCACATTATGCAGGTACAAAAGTTCTAATATCAATATATTTAAAATTTTACCAAAATTTTATATTAAAAATAACTTATCTTATATTTTAATGTAATATTAACAATAAGTTATCAAATGAAATTATTTTATCTACAACAAATATATTTAGTAATATTTTAAAGTAAAATAACAATAAGTTTTAATTTATACAATTTTTTTGTTATCGTAAATATATGTCTACTAATATAATAAAACAAATATTTTAATCAA